>SJYO01048061.1:20143495-20492890 GCA_006410555.1 Capra ibex | reverse complement strand
GGTAAGAGGGTTTAGTAGGGTGGGAGAGGGAGAGGGAGACTCAGGTTTTCAGGCAATATGTGTAGACACAGAAAAAAGGACAGAACGTATGTCCCAGCAGTAACGGTAGAAGGATTTAAGGTATATATACACAATCATATGACATAACCACAAAAAGAAAGACTGAATGAAGTGAGACATATTAGCCGAGGTTAAAGTAGGTAAAGCAGTCTTGACTAAGTTTACTTAAGAAAAATTGCCGACTCATTATGAGGTAACACATATACATGGTGTCGAAAGAATAGGTAAGTAGACGACTACCTGTAGATCCAACAAAGGTACAGGACCGATAATATTTGTCACGACGTTACTTGTAACCCCATGTACACAGAGAAAGTTAAGACCAAAGGAGCCACACATACAGGTCGTCACCCTAACGACCCAGTATTCCATCCAGATAAACGTTAAAAAATTCCTTAGAGGTCTGACAAGAGGTATCACCGACATGATCAAACGTAAGGGTGGTTGTCACGTCCTCCCAAGGGAAAAGAGGTGTGGGAGAGGTCGTAAATAACGAACGTCTAAAAACCTAACGTCTGTAAGACTGACCACACTTCACCATGGAGTAACACCAACTCATTCGCAGAAAATTAAAGTACCGACGTTAGTGGTAAACGTCACTAAAACCTTGGGGGTTTTTTATTTCAGACGGTGACAAAGGTGACAAAGGGGTAGATAAACGGTCCTTCACTACCCTGGCCTACGGTACTGGAAGCAAAAGACTTACAAGTCGAAATCCGGTTGAAAAAGTGAGAGGAGAAAGTGAAAGTAGTTCTCTGAAAAATCAAGGAGAAGTGAAAGACGGTATTCCCACCACAGTAGACGTATAGACTCTTATAGACGTATAAAGAGGAACGTTAGAACTAAGGTCGAACACAAAGAAGGTCAGGTCGCAAAGAGTACTACATGAGACGTATGACCCTTTGGTTTTTTTAAGTATACTGAAAGAAATAAAGATATAAACGAAATAACACACCCAGATCTTGGTTTGGACGTTATAAAGGTTCTATACGGATATATGTACAAGACAAAAAGTTAATCAAAAGATTAAATTAGGAAAATCTATTTTTAAGGTAAACAGATATATAAATCTTTGAAGTACTTCCGAGGGTCCGTCGTAATCACCATTTCTTAGGGGAACAGTTACGTCTTCTGTATTCTCTATGCCCAAACTAGGGACCCAGTCCTTCTAGGGGACCTCTTCCTTTACCGTTGAGTGAGGTCATAAGTACGGTCCTCTTAGGGTGTCTATCGGACTGTCCGGTATATATCCCCAGCGTTCCTCAACGTGTACTGACTTCACTCAATCGTGAGTCTGAATCTTTGAAATATTTGTAATGAGTTTTATATACACCTTCTTAATGTTCAGTGTTATCGTTCTAGTCAATATTCTCTTTTACATTTTCATCAATCATAAAAGTGATCTATAATTCTGTAAAGTGTTTTGAGAT
This sequence comes from Capra ibex, assembly GCA_006410555.1. Classification (NCBI taxonomy): domain Eukaryota; kingdom Metazoa; phylum Chordata; class Mammalia; order Artiodactyla; family Bovidae; genus Capra; species Capra ibex. The sequence continues at coordinate 20,491,400 of SJYO01048061.1, read as the reverse complement.
CTTCACTTTTACACAATAGTAAATACCTAGTACCATTTCAAAACTAACGTTTCAACTTCACCTTCACTAAATCTATGATATAGAGTAGTCGCAGTGTACTCCCGATACATTGACGTAGAAATATTTTTATGAGATCAGTTTATACACCATTACTAAATCAGTTGTGTTGTAACTGTTAGTCTGAATTTATTTATAAACCCCAACTTAATAATAAAAAAAAATGTATATTGTCAAAAGGTAACCACCACAATGTTTGGTAGTAGGTAGATATTCAGTGTTTAAATTACACAGTGTCAGGACGTCTTCAACCTATACCCAGAATCACCCGATTTTAATAATAGAACAGTATGGAACAAGGAAAAACCTCCTAGGTCCCAGGAACGGAAAGATCTAAGATCTCGAGTGGGTGTACGGACGTAGAAGTAGTTGTAACATAGAGAGACCGTACTAAGACACTGAGACTTGAGTCGGTCTCTTATAAGAGGATAGAATTATTGGATAAACGGATCTAAATAATTATTGAGTAAACCTATTAGGTCTTATCTAAAGGGTGGAATCACAAGTATTAAATTAAAGTAAACGTCGGGGAAAGTGGTGTACTCCATTGTATAAGAGTCCAAGGTCTCTATTCCTACACCTGTAAACCCCCTTGACCTAAGACGGATAGTGGTACACACCAATTACTTTTATTGTTTTACTTCTACCTCATACTTTCCTTTTAGTTAGAATCTTTCAATGGATAACGTTACGTCCCTAGGAGTCGCAAAAATCTGGATACCTAAAAGAGGGTGACGTCGTCAAGTACTTCGGAGAACTGAGAAGGGTTATTCACTTTCAGTTCAGACTAGTACGAGACTAGTCTTAAGAACACGGACTACTGTAGGTTTTAAAATGAGATATAAAGGACATAAATAGTGGTACCATTGTATAGGTCTTTAGAGTCCCGGATAGACTCTGACTACTACTTTTCAAATTTAATGTCAAGATAATGTCAAATACACTAAAACAAAAGAAATCTTCGTGGAATGAAGAACGTATACCTGTTCTGTCTACCAACAGAAATTTATCTCAACTATATTTGAATCTACTATTTTCACATTATAAAAAAAGTCTCTTGGGTCGTATAAGTCTCATATAGTTATTTTACTCTGTACTTCGTTTATCTCTTTTTTATTTCAACTATTACTTATCCTACACTCACATAATCTCCTCTCTTTTAGACTACTTCTTTTCTCGTTTCCCTCTTCCATGAACCTATTCGTTCAATTCTCCAACGTTAACTTTTCAAACAAAACTCAAAAAAGAACTTCTCTACTGAGTGAAATCTACTACTTTTTAAGTTCAAATATGATCTATCCCCAACACTTTCATCTCATCATCCCTACCTTACACCACCTACCCGATAAGTGTACTTACAAATTTACTATGTATAATCACTCTTCTCAAATTATACCATCACTTTCCACAATGTCCTCAAATTCGACAATTTCCTACTATATCTCAATTCTCTTCCATTTAATTATTAGACGTATACTTTCGGTGCCCTTGAGTTATCTATATTTTACTGGGAACCTCCTCGACGGTGAAAATGGTGTACTATCTTTTTTACAATAAAACTTTTAACACAAACCTTCGTTCCTACTATGGTTCCGGTAGAAAAAAGTGTCGGATTCAATTTATACATCGTACTTTCCTTTTATTATGTCATTCTTTTTATTGTTGGTGTCTAGTACCATTAGAAAATTATTTTTATTTCTAATTGTAAGTCTCCTTGTAAACGACTAGTATTTAACTTCAAAATTTTATGTAAGATCTCTTCAATCAGTCAAGTTACTTCTGTTGAAAATTTATGTCAACGGGTACCTATAACCACCCCATAATAAAGGGTTTGTGAGACGTATGTCTTTTTAGACTCTTACAAGTTCAGAGAATACATTTACATGAGTGTAGGAGGATATATAAAATAATTTTAGTAGAGATCTAATCAATAGTATGGATTACGTCACATTATGATACATTTATCAACATTCATGTTACATTGACAATATATTGATAAACGGTCGTAAACCGTCTAAGTCCAAAACAAAAAACCTTGAAAGACCTTAAAAATTTTTAAAAAAAATAGGTTTAAAATCCACTTAGTAGTCTATGTCTTGGATATTCGTGTCTAGGACCATCACTCATTAAATTTGATTTATGGGTTGCATAGTCATACCATATCCGTGGTTTATTAGTCTTGTCTGTGACTGATCTTTATTGGTTATCTCTGTATGGGTAAAAATCGTCGACTTGTGTTATAATCCCAAGACCAGACTTCTTCTATCTATCTTTTGAACGTAAATTTCGTCACAGTATTTATTTTTTCTCACGGTCGGTACTTACAACACCATCTTTTTCTTTGTGTATCCAAATCCCGACACCCCAAACATAATTGATAGTAACATACCACAACTACCGACACTACTAACGATGGTAAGACAGTTACCATACATATAAAATCTTAGTCCACTAAAACTGAGAACTCCTCACAGACGTTCGTTAAGATTCATTTGGGTGGGTCTGTCGAAAACCCTTTTGATATAGGTGTCTATATCTTTCCTTTAAGAGTTTCTGAGAACTAACCACCTTTCCCTATCGATGAAGGGACTAGTTCATTCCCCTTCTACTAGGGTAGACTTTTTAGTCCATAAGAGAGTTTAACACGGAACACACACACACTACAGACACACACACACACGGACTCTCTCTCGCTCAAATTCCCGTAGTCAACCTGTCGGGACAGAAAGCATACACACAAATAACTGTAACTAAGACATTAGAGTATAAAAGGGAAACATGAGAACCTTAGTCGATACTCCCGGAGGACCGATAAACATGATGAAACAAGTCTTTTACTATAAGTGACGTTTCCGGTTCACGAATCTTCTGTGATAAAAGTCTTTTTACGAAGACCTACAAAGACACAAAGATAAGACAAAGGACTTCTTTTGTCGTCCTTAAAAGTGGGAGTCCTGTCAAGGATAAGAGATGTAAAACGTGACAAAAATCTATCGTATAAACTTCGTATGAAAGAGTATCTGCTCACGGGTGACCCTCGTATCGTTTACATTAAACTGGATAATAGAACCTAAATGAAGACAAAGCACCGGAAGTAACGAACACAGTCACGGACATGAACGAGACTTCCGTTTCACTTAGATTCTTTTTAACCTTCAGTTCTTAACTAAATGGCAAGTCCCGTCGGGAGACTCCGCTATTGGAAATGATCTAAGTAAAAAATGTTGACCATACACGGTTTTAATCCGTCTATAGTATACAAAACAATTGTTTTCCCCTTCCCTTTATAGGGACTTTTTAAAATTTCGTATCACACTGTCAAAAAGTCCAGGTACCGGTTATCAATTATTCCCAATTCTTGAGGTCATGACACCACAACCTGCTGAAGTCTATTTACTAAAGATTAGACACATCCCGTTAACCGTGATAAGGAGTCAATAAAAGGGGGAAGTATATAGAGTTACTACAAACGTGTAGAGGTAAGACGACTATAATCTTGAAGGGACCCGTTGGTAGAGAAGGAAATTTTTTTTGATTTCAACAACCCGGTCTTAACGTAGTAAAAATTATAAAGACTGGATTTTTTTTGATATTTGTACGTTTGAGTCTAGTTTGTACGTGGACGTGTGAAGACTCGTGAGACAGAAGAAGGTTGAGGAGGTGACCAACAGGATCATGTATGATAGGTATAGATAAAGTAAAAAAAAAAAAAAAATGAAAAAAGTCATGTCACCTAGATAACAACGAAGTGACAATTTCAGTTAGATCTTTCTACGAGACCGGAAAATAAAATAAAAAGGTCCTTTTGGTATATAGGGAGATAGGAGCGTGGGGTGTTATCGAAGGTTACTTTATCTTCCACGGTAAAATAATAGATGGGGAGTCGAGACTTGTATGAAGTTAGACTCGAGAAGGAAGTAGAAGTGTTACTTCAGTACCAATAAAATCACTAAACAGTAAAGTAATCTATGGGAGAGTTAAAAAAAGAATGTCCTTTTAGATCTTCTATAAAATACAATAAGTAACGTCGGAGAAAGAACCTAAGAGATGTGTAAAGTTAAAAAAACTTTGTATAAAATAACTAGGATAAAGACGAAAAATGTGAAAAGAAGATCTAGAGAAAGGTCTTGGAATAAATCGTAGTAAGAAATTAACAGTAGGGAAGTTAAAAAGAGAGATTTCACGATGAGAGATAAAAGACATGTAAAAGGGATTCTTTAAATAAGAATACCGAAGTTGACTATGAAGAGAAATTCATAACTGTTTAGGAATCTAGGTCGAGTCTAACCGTATGAAACGTTCCTTGCAAAAACCCAGAAGTCCGTTGAAAAGTCTACCAGAGGTATACCTACAGGACATATTTTTATCTTAGATTAATAGATAGAGATTTCATAAATTTTAAAAATAAAATAATAAAACAACGTCCTTCTCCCCGGGAGGGTTCCGGACTCATACCTGAGAACAGATTGTGAACCTTTATTTAACAAACTTCTCTATGTGTACGACTATGTACTTTTCTAAAATAACCCTTCTCCTAGGTCCCTCTCTTACCGTCCCATTCCCTCGGACCCACTTGAGATGGTACACCGAGTGTCAGAGTCCAAAATTCTATTACGTCGATTAAAGACCTAACAGGACCAGTCAATAGAACGAGTCGGGTATCAGAGTAAGTCCCAGGAAGGACCACCGTGTGTGTAGAGATCCTACCAACTGAGGAGAGAGAAAACCTGGGGAGGACTTAACGGGTCCAATCGAAAGGTATCGTCGAAAAAAAAAAAAAAAAAAAGGCTACAAGGATTACTTTCACACAATAACGATTCAGTACAGACTGAGAAACGTTGGGGTACCCGAAATCGGGGTACATACCTACATCCTCAACCTGTTATTTCTTTCGACTTTTTAAATACGAAAACTTGACACCGTAACCTCTTCTGAGAACTCTCAGGGAACCTGTTGATCCTCTAGTTTGTCAGTTAGGATTTCCTTTAGTCAGGACTTATAAGTAACCTTCCTGACTACGACTTCGACTTCAAGGTTATGAAACCGGTGAAGTACGCTTCTCGACTGAGTAATCCTTTCTGGGACTACGACCCTTTCTAACTTTCGTCCTCCTCTTTCCCTACTGTCTCCTGTTCTACCAACCTACCGTCGTGGTTGAGTTACCTGTACTCAAACTCGTTCGCGGTCCTCTGTCACTTCCTGTCCCTTCGGACCGTACGTCGTTAGATACCCCAGTGTTTCTCAATCTGTCCTAACTTGTTGACTTACTGTACCTAACATCGGACGTCCCAAAGAGACAGGTACCCTAAAGGGTCCGTTCTCATAACATTACTTAACGGTAAGGGAAGGGGTCCCCTAGAAGGACTGGGTCCCTAGTTTGGGTCTAGAGGACGACTAAAAAAAATGGTAGACACGGTAAGGGAAAAGAAATAGGTCTAAAGAAGAACACTCTGTGTAGGTCTGAAGAATGACACTCCGTCTAGTCCGTTCGTCCGGTCCGGTTTCACCCACCAAAGTCAGTTTTCAAGGGATTTTAAAATAATAGTTATAAATAAAAATAACAAAACACATGTATATATATATATGTGTGTATATATATAGAGGTGAAGTTGTATGAAAACCTTTTAGTGAAAATCATAAGGAGAGGACGTAAGGTAAAGGTTATTATGGACAGTCTGTTCCTGGTCGTTTGTATGTCTAGGGATTCTGTCAAAAGTTTTTATACGAATGTGTGTCAAAGGACGACATATATCGGAGTATACATAAACGGTGTCTGTAAAATCTAAGATGTATACGGACAGGGTTTAGGTAAGGAAGTTACAGTCATAAAAAGTAGAAGACGAAAGTACTAGAAAATTTTAGGGTTCAATCTTTAAATAATAAAGGAAATGGAAGGATAAAATTTTGGAACCTGTGTATCAGTTAATTACAAAACGAATAAAACGAAGAAACAACGTATTATCTAAATAGGAAAAACAGAAACAGAAGTGATGAAAACTACCAATTAGAATACACAGTACCTTACAGCCGATTGTTTTGTAAGAAGGAATTATTAACAAATTGAAGGATTGAACAGAGAAAAGGAAGTCAAAAAGGGGTAATCCCGTTAAGTAGAACAACGACCATTTCAGAGACAGAATTTGTATTAGACTAGTTACTTAAGAGTTGACCCTCGAAACGTCATCGAAAAAGAAGGGAAACACTATTTTATGTAAGAAGAATCATAACAATCTATCAATCTTATCCTTTTTCCTCAGGTTTTACCGTCACCAGTTTTCTATTCTTTCCCTTTTCGGGGACTTTTATCTTGTTTCCTTTCAGACTCCTGGCTTCAATTCCTGGAGTTCATTTGGTTTGTCGGGAGGACTGATCGGGTTAAATGTGTCCCGTTTGGGTCCCCCTCCTCTTTTTTGTATGTTTTTCTCTTCGGTTTCTCGCCACCAGAGAGGGAGAAGAGAAACACAGAAAACCCAACCGTACGACAGTACGGAGCTCCTACATAAAAGGAAATAAAAGATTTATTTTGACTCGATATTGTACCTCGACATTGTGAGTGACCAGGTAGACTCCCGACATTCTGACCAGGTAGCGAAGTTTAAAAACAACACTACTCTGTCTTGTCTCCTTTAATGTGTGAGGGGACTGTCATACAACCTGAACGGACAGAGTGTAGAGATCATGGAACGTGTAAACAGAGACGACTGATGTATAGATTGGTACTACATCATCTTAAATGTATTAAACGAAATGTTCGTACAATATGATAGACAATAAAACGAGGTAGGTAGACCTTACAAAAAGGACAGGACAGGACGGGAACGGAGTGAGATGATGAAAGAATAAGAGATCGATGTCCCTAGGTTTAATAGGTTCCCAAAGAATGAACTTAAGGATGACACATATCTTCGTTTTACTTAGTACTGTTCGGAGTAATTTACTGTTTAATAATTTAATCAGAAGAATTCAGATAAAATTTTCAGACTTAAGACAAGGAATAAAAATCATAGTTAGATAAACACTTAGGCAAAGAACGTCTAAACACTTTAGACGTTATTTATACGTCGTATATAATTAAGGTTTCATTTTGACTTTTATATCGGTTTTATTAAAGTTATTCGTATACTATTTCTAGAACCTCTTTACGATTTTTAGTGTCATTTTCTTTCTGTTTTTCAAACCTCTTTTACTGTCAATCTACGTACTTTCCTTTGTTATTTTAATAAGATATCTGTCAACTCCGGAGGGAACTAATAAAAACTTTTGTTACGAATCGAAATACTAATACTACTTTTTTAAGTCAGGATTTACACTCTGAACTACTGTACCAAAATATAACATCATAAAGACTACGTTCTTAGTTGTGTATATTTTTATATTGTATAAAATAAATACATTTATTTATGTTTACGTACTACTTAACAATGTTGTTAAAAATTGAAGTTACAAGTGTTATTTACAATTTTATAAAAAATGACAAACGTTACTTGAAAACAAGGAGTAAAGACAATCAAATCAGAAAAAAGAATTCATCACTCCAAACTATATAAGAGTTCAACCTAAAGTACATATAAGGAGTTATTTACATGAAAAATCCACTCTATTATAAAGACGTAAATACATAAACGAAGGGGGGTGGGGGTTTGTGTATGGGGTACACACATTTGAAAATCTCCTGATAAACTATAACGTAAAATTTACGAAGAAATATTTGGTTCACAGTTTATCTTTTGGTCCCTATTGTTCATAGGTCTATTATAGGTAACTCATCTTAAGTTCTTTTATACATGTGTCTCATTAGTTCAAGTTGTAAACTTTAATAAAAACTATCTCTTCTTTTTCAGTGTTTCTTTTATAATATGAGTGAATAGTGAGTCCCTTTTGTTGATGGAGCCCTCTTTGTGTCATTTACCATTTATGGTTTCTCTTTCTTCCTTCCTTTCTTTGTTTAATACAAAGGTTGTCCTCTTCTGTGTGTCTTCTCAGAAGTCGACAACCACTCGTAGTACAAAACTATTATTTCCCTACACTACCTAAGATGAATATCTTTAGTGTACGTAACGACTAAGTGGGATTCATATGTGTAAGTATCTTTACACATACTAAAGTCTGAATGACAGGAGTGTTTTACCGATAGAAAACCCCTTTTTTTTTGGGTGTACTTTATTTTACGGACGTAATTTATAAAACTAATTCCTCGACTTTGATAAAGGTTTTACTACTATGTCCTTTAGTCCGTCTTTAGTTTATGAAGAATAATTGTGTACCTTTTTTATACACCTATACAAAGTTTAAAGTGTTACTCTGTCCTCTTTTTTTAGTGTTTAAAAATTATTTTTAAGTTTTATAGTTGTATTATCAGTTTACAAAAAATGCATAATTTGTTATACAATAATTTCGGACGTAAATTTTTTTATCGCCTGATATTTCGTTTAGTTTTGATGTTATTCCATAGTGGAGCGTGGTAGTTTTACCGGTAGTAATTTTTTTTAGATGTTTATTATGTACGACCTCTCCTACAACTCCCTTCCTGCGGGAGAACATGACAACCATCCTTGCATTTAACTATATCGGTGATACCTCTTGTCATACCTCTAAGTAACTTTTTGATCCTTATCTCGATGGTATATTAAATCGTTAGAGTAACAACCCGTATATAGGACTGTCGTAGAATTAAGTTTTTCTATCCATGGAGTTACAAGTAATGTAATCATAAATGTCATCGGTCCTGTACCTTCGTCGGATTTATAGGTATATATTTACTTACCTACTTCTTCTATACCATGTGTATATGTTATTTTATACTGAGTCAGTAATTTTCTTTACTTTAACCCAGTAAACATCTCGGCACCTACCTGGATCTCTGACAGTATGTCTTACTTCACTCTTTCTCTTTTTGTCTATGGTATATTGTGTATATACACCTTAGATCTTTTTACCCCGTCTACTTGGAAAAACATCCCGTCCTTATCTCTACGACTACATCTCTCGTCTGTACCTATGGTCCTTCCCTTTCCCCCTCATCTTACTTGACCCTCTAACCCTAACTGTGTATATGTGATGGTGCACACTTTATCTATCGAACACCCTTGAACGTCATATCGTGGCCCTCGAGTCGAGTCGCAAGAGACCACTGGATATATCCACCCTAATATTGGACCTTTCTAATTAAAACTTGAGTACGACTTAGACGAAGATGCTGAAATTGGGAGTAGAACGTCGAGAGGAATTCCATCCGTATGTATTACCGGACGGAGTCCTTTTACTAGAACTCGGGTAGACGGATACCTCCTGACATTCCTTCACTTTGATTGTGTAGGGGGACGGACTCCGAACCCCTATAAACGTTCCTAACTTATCAGAGAAATGAAACAAAGGAGTGGAAGAAGGTAGAGACTAGGTATTTTCTTGGACCGTAGGTCCGGGACCGTTCTACCAAAAAGACTCCGTGATGGGACGGTAGTAGAGTCAGACGGTCGAGAGTTTATTTCAGGGAAGGAACGGGGTTGTGGAACAGAACCTAAATCGATGGTCAGCAAACCGTTCGTCTCTCTCGAACCTGAACCATTGTCCTACTTCCGCACCCCACTCTCCCTCCAGATTCTCCTTTTACTATATAGTACATATGTATACCGACTAAATGAAGTAAAATATGGTCTTTGATTGTGTTATGACATTTAGTTCATATAGTATCAAACTTTTTTCTTTATAACTCCCAGACCTCAAAGAAAAAAAAAAAATTACAACTTAGCACTTATATTTCCCGAAGGGACCATAAAGTCTACTATTTCTTAGATGGACCCCTGAAGGGACCACCAGGTGACCAATTCTAAGACAGACGTGAAGGTGACGTCCCCAGTGTCTAAGACAGAGACGAACCCTTTGAATTCTAGGGTGTACGACGTGTCACACCTGTTTTCTTTTAAATTTTTTTATTATTTTTTATTTATGTAGAGAGAATTTTTTTTTGTTTTTTTCTTAGAAGGACGTTACGTCCTCTGGGTCCAAACTTGGGAACCAGGTCTTCTAGGAGACCCTTTCCCTTACGGTTGGGTGAGGTAATAAGAACGGACCTCTTAGAGTACCTGTCTCCTCGGACCACCCGTTGTCACCAGTGTTTGTCAGTCTGTGCTGACTCGCTGATAGTGTGTTCTTACATTTCTTATGGAGTTAGCGAAACACAATGATAAAGATAATATCAATGAAAAAAAAAAAGTAATCTTCGTACCTTTAAGGAACGACTGTATACTAAATTCTTAAAATATCACCGTCTAGTCACTTAGTATACATGTTATTTTTATTAATACGGTTATTACGAAGTTTAACGTCATCAGTGGATCTCTCTCTTCATGTTAAAGACGATATAAAGGAAACACGACACGAGTCAGTGAGTCAGCACAGAGATAATAGGCACCTATAAAACAGACGGTCATGATTCACTTCATCCCCTTTCAATCCGATACTCTTAGTCATCAAGATAAAAGGTATGACAACAGTGAAGAGAGAGGGAGAGAGGAAGGAGAGGACTAGAAGGAGAAGAGAGGGGAAGAAGGGAACAAGGAAAGAGGAGAGGAGAGAGGACCGAGTGAGGATTTTTCTCGAAATTGGTAAAAACACACACGATGTTATCTGTCAAAACCGTTATACCATTTCGGAGACCTAAGAAAAGTTTGATCACAAAAATTTGTTTATTGTTTTTATCTACCCTAATATTTCCCTAGGTGAAGACAATCGTTCAATAATTTTAAACCTATATACCTTTAAATACACGGAGACTTAATTGGTAAATCATTGTATATTATACAATTATTTCGTGGTATTAAAGTTTATTCACTACTTGTATTTGTTGACAATCCCATTATACGTTCGTATTACCCTATGTATTTATAGACACCGTTGAGAAAGATTTTTGCAGAATCGTTGATGAGAATATTACACCAAGCACTAGTTCTAAGTATTAACTCTCTTTTTAATTTAAAGTAACTCTTCCACTATTTTAGAAATTTATTTTAATTTCTACATTAAAAAAATGGTAATTTTGAAGTACTACATACATGCAAGATAGGTTCTTAGAGAACCTACACCAACCCGGTAAGACCATCGGTTTTCTCTTAATTTAGAACACATATCTCCTCGGTGTTCGAAAACAAGACAAGAGAGAAACCAAACCTTTATCGGGAACACATTTTGAATGACCAGAACTCATTTCCGTACATTAAACTCCTAAATTTTAAATTAATGGAAGATCTATAAATATAAAATAAAACAAAAATAGTGGATTATAAACTGAAAATATCAGGTCTATAGAAGAGTTACATGTTTATTAATTTTGATTGAGTACTGTGACTTCGAAAAAAGAAGTTCGAAATTATTTGTAAGATTTATTTTGTAATTGTAAGTATAGTTGGTCTTTTTATTCTCTAGAGTTAAGAATGAGGAGGAATTTAAACAGTACTTATTTTCTTCATTAAGAGTCAATGTATCTCTTTGTAGTACTCTTCCATTTAGATGGAATAAAAAATTTAAAGGAGTCAATAATAAGTATTTAGTCCTATGTCTATGTTTAAGGTTGTAGATCATCGAAAATAAATTATGTTCTAAAGTAAAAGACATGAATTTTATCTTCATTCGTTAAGTAAGGGTAGCATGTAATAGATCAATTGTCAAGTATCATAGACTGTGGAAGTCTTTTTTTACCATTTCTTATTTTTAATGATCTATATACAGTAACGGTCGTATTTGGTTAAGTCAATTTGGGGTTGTGACTCGGAGGGAACTCGTCAACTTTACTAAAGAGAGGTACAACATGAACTAGTAAGACCCAGTAACAAATAGAGGTAGTGACTTCCTTAAATAACGTGATGACTCGGAACGGGATCTAAATACCAATTTTCTTCAAATTCGTAGTGTAAACAATCACAGATCCAAACATTGACAACGTTCAATGAATTGGAGAAAAGAAGTAAATTAACTAATTACATTCAGTCTCCCAACATAAGAGAACTATTGATTAAGTCTAAACACCCCACTGGTCCTATCAATTAAAATTAGTGTCTGATATGAAAATATATCAACCAATATTTTATTTTAATTTAAATATATCAAGTCCCATTTCAGTACGATCAGTTCCAAAAGAAGACACGAAACTAAACACACACACTTACAGATATATATTTTATATACACACTTAAAGATATATATTTACATGTACATATATATATATACGTACATATACAATGTAGGTCATGTCAGAGTATTATATAGATATAAACAGAAGTCTAAGAATTAAAAAGATTAAGAATTAACACCTTATAATTTCCAGTTTTTGATTAAAGAAAATAAGAGTTCGATGAAAGGATTTGGTACTTTCGGTCAGATCACCAACCCCACCCTTCACAGTATGTCACTTTTTTTACTACTCCTACTTTTCAAATTACTGCCTTGATTTCAATTATCTCGTTTTAGAAGAAGGTAGTTATACAGTCTCACTAGACATTTGGGATTTTGATACTATTGTGTGTTTCGTAAATTCCTCATGACGTGTGTTTATTTCAAGATGATAATTACCTTCAGATATGATAAAAAATTTGGTATTTTACAGATTAATAATTGTGAAGTAACCTTTACGAAGAGTCAATGAGAACGTTAAATTTTCGGTCTTTCTTTTTATGGTTATGTCATATGCTTGCGTATATATGCCTTAAATTTTTCTACTATTACTATTGGGACATACGCTCTGTCGTTTTCTCTGTGTCTACATATCTTGTCAGAAGACCTGAGACACCCTCTCCCACTCCTACCCCACTAAACCCTCTTACCGTAACTTTGTACATATTATAGTATATACTTTGCTTAACGGTCAGGTCCAAACTACGTACTATGTCCTACGAGCCCCGACAACGTGACCTTACTGGATCTTCCTACCATATCTCTCCCTTCTCCCTTCCCCAAAGTCCTACCCCTTGTGCACCTGTGGGTACCGCCTAAGTACAACTACATACCGTTTTGGTTATGTTATAACATTTCATTAATCGGAGGTTAATTTTATTTATGTAAATATAATTTTTTTATTTTATTTTTAAATCAAGAAATGTCTATTTTTGACCAAATAAATTATCATACAACTGTAAATACCTAAAATAAAATAGAGGTATTAATTAATTTAATATAAGATTTATGTATATGTTTTAATCTAGTTAGTTCACTGTAACTTTTTGATAAAGGTTCTTGTTTCTACTCCAAAGGTTCAGTAATGTAAGTACTAATAACGATCATTATAAACCATTGTCACAGTAAAATAAATTTACATGTTCGACAATTGATTTGCTACTTTTGAACTAGTTAACCTTTTTATATTTTGGTTTTTTTACATTTATGTAATCCTGTTATTATTATTATATGAGTACACTTCATCATTTTTGTTTTTGTATTCGTCTCATTAACGTAAGTTTAGTTAGGGTAAAATTAGTGTTGAGTTTCACAGACGAAATACTGTGACATCAAAGTCTAAGAACATACCCCTCAAAGGGATTCGATAGTAAAATAATATGACATCTACATATAAATCCAACCCTTTTAAAAGTGTAATAACGACTGGTGAATTTTTGGAGATATACTTTTATAAACATTTTACGAAGTAATAAAATTACCTTTAACCTTTTACAGGATCTGTGGACGAGGAATTGAATCAGAGACCGTCGACAGGGTACACCACGATCACCATTTCTTGGACGGACGGTCATGTTCTCTGTACTCTGTACCTAAACTAGGGACCCAGTCCTTCTAGGGGTCCTCTCCCCGTACCGTTGGGTGAGGTCATAAGAACGGACCTCTTAGGGTACCTGTCTCCTCGGTGATCCGATGTCGGGTACCCCAGTGTTTCTCAGTCTGTGCTGATTTCGTTGAAGGGCGTGTACGTCACCGTCGATTAGATAAAGATTCCCTTTTTTTAGTCTTATAAACTCAACACTAGGATGGAAAGAAACTACATTTTACCCTGTATTATTTGTCTACCCATGGAAGACGTTTATATCACAAGGTAGGAATAATGCTATAGGTACTAACAGAACAGTGGTTGGGGGAAAGAGGTACCGATCAAATGTCAATATCAATACAGACAAAAAATCTCAACAGTGTCATATTGTAAAGATACCTTCTCATTGGACTACAGGAACCCTCTTATTCAAACTTTTGAATTCATTTTAAATATATGTTATTAAATATAAGGTTTTTGACATACTAGGACTACGTAGTGTAAAATACCCCTTTGGTACAGTACCTCTTAATGAATTTGAAAAAATTGTTATCGTATAGTAATATAGAGTAGTAATCGATATGAGGGTTTAACAAAATTTTTTAATTTGTCATATAAATATTTTATAGATTGTATCATTGATAATAAAGGAGGTACTCATTGTATATATACATGTGTATATATACATATATATATATACATGTATCGAAAAAAAAAGAATAGGTAATAAAAGACAACGAAAACTCAATGTCACAAAACCTTACTCTTTCATAATAAAAATTTTCAGGTTTCCATCGTTTCTCTTTGGTTATAAATACTCGTGAAGGAGACGGAAACCGTAATGAGGAATATAGTGGTACTAGTTTTTTCCAAAAAAAAAAATTAAATTAAAGGGAGACACACGATACTACACGAATCAGTACAGGTAGAGACGTTAGGAAACCTGACATCGTGTGGTCCGAGGAGACAGGTACCCTAAAAAGTCCATTCTTATGACCTCGCCCAGTGGCAAAGGAGGAGGTCTCCTAGAAGGGCTGGGTCCCTAGTTTAGACGTAGAGGACATAGAGGACGTAACGTCCACCTAAGAAAGGGGCGACTCGGTAGTCCCTTCGGGGTAAAGGGAGACATCGGTAGTGGTTAAGACTCGGAGGAGGTCAGAAATCTTTCATCCCTAGTTCAGACGGATCAACGAGTAAAATTTTGAAGTCTCAATAGAGACTAAACAGAAAGGAAGAAATTCACAAAGGGGATGATTAAAAAGTTGTTATTGAGTGTTTATTTAAGTCAAATAGGAAGTAGCTGTGATATTATTACGTTTTGTTTAGTTCTTATAGAAAACGGACTTATATAGTGAAGTATATTGTTCTCTAAACATATACGGTTAATATGAAGTTATTTGGTTGAATTTTTAGAGTCATAGAGAGTGACTTTAAGTTTGAATTAATATCATTTATTGTTCTGGATGTTCTAGACCCAGGACAAAATAGTAAAATAAGGGATAATGAGAGGGGTAACACTTATCCACAAACATAAACAAACACACACACACGAGACAAAGTACTGCTACAAGTTGAGAAAAAAGAAAAAAGAAAAAATAAGTCTGGAACTAAAATACCAAAAGTCGGTCCTTACTGAAGAGGGATGAGGAAATTACAGATTAGTAAGTCTATAAACATAATCAAATTTATATGTGTATGTTAAAGTACTACATGTGTTTATAATTACCGTCGTAATAAACATTAACATGTGTAAACTCATCTTACACATATCAGTATTCTATTTTTTGACATGTTGTTATATTATTCACTTTTATGACGATGAACTGTATCTACTTTGAGTAGTTCAATTACTGACTTCCTTCCATCTATGGATAAGACAATAAGACAAATATATTTCGAGTTTTGAACATTTGTTCTTAATCTTAAATTATAACACGGACATTCTCTTCTTATCCTGTATCCCTATCCCTTCCACGATTTCTCCGGAGACACCATACGTCCACTATAAGATAAAAAACTAGGACACATCACAAATGTTACTATCCAAGTGAATCTTTATTAAGTGACTCTAGCAATCACACTAAAAAGAAATACTTCCGATACGACGTTAAATTTTCCAAAATATTTTACTGATCACAAGCCCCATCAATCGTTTCTCTTACTCCCACAGTTCGAACTAATTCTTATATGTACCAAAACATTAATCAACTATCGATTTTTTAGGTACATTTCCTATTATCCTTTTATACAAAAGTCACTTTCGACCTTACTTTAACACTTCTTGTGAATTTAAAATTTATTCCTGTATTAAATTAGGATATAAATTACTTCTTGATAACTTAAAAAATAAGGTAAAACGATCCAATTCTTACAATAGAATTCGGTATTTAATAAGGGAGGATCTTTTTTACCAATACCTTAAGTCTTTACTCCAACCATTTAATTACTAATAAAATTTGCTGTCAATGGTCAGAACCAAAGGTAAACGTGTCCACAGAGACGTAGGAGAGAAGTCCGGTCCTTCACTTCACTTCAACGAGTCAGTGCAGACTGAGAAACACTGGGGTACCTGCATCGGATGTTCCGAGGAGACAGGTACCCTAAAAGGTCCGTTATCATGACCTCACCTAACGGTAAAGGAAGAGGTCCCCTAGAAGGACTGGGTCCCTAGCTTGGGTCCAGAAGGTGTAACATCTGTCCACGAAATGGTAGACTCGGTGGTCCCTTTGTAGATTAACGACAGACGTGCCCTTCGGTTAGACTTTTCTCGAAAGTTGATGACGACATTTTAACTCTTTATACGGGTCGGGACGTAAGTCAGTTGTTAGACTGAAAAGGGGAACAGTGAGTACCATTCAAGGAATCAAAAAAGTAACGTCCCTTACTTTAGACCCTATGGTGATTAATCCAAAACTATATCTGTAGACAGGAGTAGTTCGAGTTGGAAAATAAATTATGTCTATTACTAAGAGACCTATAGAATCTCCTTATAGTATGAGAATCTAAAAACCCCAAAAGGAGGGTGGAGTAAACAGGATAGAAGAAATCGGTCATAGAATAGTACTTCGAGTCCTACTAGGTAAGGACTCAAAAGGAAAGAAAAGAGAAGTGTGAAACACTCAGTAGGGAAGATAAGGACCAAAGTATATGTTTAGGTACGACTAGTAGAGGGACCGAAGACCGACCACAAAGGTGTGAAAATATTAATAGTAGTATCCGGTATTTATGAAAATTAAATCGGAACAACTTTAAACTAATTATGGTATACGGAGTACAGTTATCGTCTTTTGAACTGTCCTGTGTCTACGAAAACTCTTAAGTTTCGTGTATTGTTAATCATAACAAAACTATCTTTTCCTTCGTATAATTCTTTATAAATGCATGGTTTATGACCGGACCTCTTAAGGTACCTGATACATCAGGTACCCCGGCTTTTCACAGACTGTACTGAATCACTGAAAGTGAAAGTGAATGGTCCATGGTATATTAAATTAAGTCAAATATAAATTTAAGTAAAAAAACAGACAGAACTGTAAATTAGTAGATAAATTCTTTGTCGTTTTTGTGAAAGGATACTATAGTTTTACAACAAACAAACCAAGTGACAATTAAATATTAGGACATTGTTATCTACAATTGAATCTGAAGTAAATTTCAGAATAGATAAAAAGGATATCTACCAGGTAAAATAAGTGGTTGTAGTACTATCGAATAATTGACATTGGAATTCTTAGATAATAATTACATGAGTTGTTTAACATTAAAATATAGCCATTGTAACGATTTTATAAAATGTAAAATTTTAGACTCTGTTTTACGTCACCGGATCGAGTAAGTTAAAATATGTATTCCTGTTTGTATATACATACAAACAAGTACGTAAGTATATACGAAGTGCATACACATACATACATCTATGTGGATATCTGTACACATATAAATATATAACTTATAAAATGTATGAATTATAAAAATAAATCTAAAGGGGATCAGGATAATTTCAGTCAGATAATTTTACTTTACAATATAACAAAAGGTTTTTGACAAAGAATCGTTAAGAGAGGGTAAAATCATTTGACGGAACCGTAAACAGATCAATTAATTCAATGTCTGGATTATCAGTGAGTATCAAAAAGGGACAAAGTGAAGGAGTAAACAATATAATTAAGGTAATCGTTAAGAAGAACGGGATAGAGTAAAAATAAATTGGGAGAGATATTACGACGTTAATTTGGTTAGTTTTGGTGATATGAAGAGGTTTTGACGAAAATAAGTACAAGGTGGATCGTAATAG
Source organism: Capra ibex (assembly GCA_006410555.1). Classification (NCBI taxonomy): domain Eukaryota; kingdom Metazoa; phylum Chordata; class Mammalia; order Artiodactyla; family Bovidae; genus Capra; species Capra ibex. Next base: position 20,473,299 of record SJYO01048061.1, on the reverse strand, counting down.
GTAGTCGTTCTTTAATAGAATTTTTATAAATATAAGTTATTGTAGTGATAGAGAAAATTCAGTATACTATCAAAAACAACATGAAACACATTCACGATTTGACGGATGGAATCAGATGTTAAAAGACACACTAGAATTAAGTTCACGAAAAGGTTTTAGTTGTAAACGTGGGAAGGTCAACCATTTGACACAGCAGTTTTACCGTATTAAGATATGAGACTCGTTGAAAACTTTTACGGGAAATGTTAAACACTTGAGTGATAAGACAGAATCTTTACAATAAAATGTTACGAGACTCGTATTCGTATCGACTGAGGATTAAAATATCAACAGCCAGGGACACAACAAAAGACTGTCAAACCGAGAAATTTTGATGTCTTGACATCTCTTCGACCACACGACGCCAGGTACCCCAACGTTTCTCGACCTGTGTTTACTTGCTGATTTATTATGTTGTCAGATTAATCCAGAAAATAAACAGCAGATTGTAGTACGAAAAGGGAAATATCTATGATTGTTGGATTAAAAGAAAAAGAAAAAATACGAAGAAAGAAATCAAAAGAAAATCATTAAAGATTTTAAATTTGAGAATATCTCGTTCATCGTAAAAGATAGAACAAAGTATCAGAAAACGATCATGGATCCATTCCATGATTCCATATCATCATTTCCTTTGGTCTTATACAATGGGATTTTATACGGAGAAACTGAATTTTTTTTTATGAAACTCGACTTAAGTCAATTCTTCTTTGTTTACGTCCCTTTTGTGAAGTGCGGGAGAGAAAAAAACGGATTCCACCCCCTGAAAAAGATCTCTGTCTGAGAATGATCGGGGTCTCTATGGTAACTCCTTCGATGGTTTTTTAGAATGAGGTAATCAAAGGAAGGTATAAACATACGAAAGTCTTTAACGGTGTGAACCTCGGACAAAAGGAAATAGGAAAATAAAGAGATGTTTAAATAGCAAGAAATAACTTCTACGACATATTTTACCTGAATATTTTGTGGCAAGAAGTAAACGGAAAATACAAAGGAGACGTACTACACATACCGTGTACACTTATTTGACTAAAATAGAACGACTAGAAAAACACTCTCATGGTCAACTTTTGGATTCTACCGATCTACATTTCAAATGGAGAGGATGTCATCAACGTTATTAAAGGATATAGACTACAATTTTTTTTTATACTATGTCAATCACTGAATTTTATCGTGTTTAAATAACGGAATATCAAGACCTTCAGTTCTCAAATTTTACCCAGATTTTTCCATTTTAGTTCCACAAGTGTAAGTCTCAACGGAGAAGGTCACCGAGACCTTTTTAGGTGAAGCGTCTGATAAGGTCGAAGTTCTCCTACGAACCAAGTCCCGGGGTAAGGAAGTAGATATTTCGGTCGTCACAACTTAAAAGTAGTGTTATGACAGAGAGATCAAGAAAGAGAACGGAGAGAGAAGGAAAATATTCTTACGAACAATAGTATAATCTGGGTCGACCTTCGCACGAACGATTCAGTGAACTCAGTATAGGGAGAGAAACACTGGGACACCTAACATTAGGTGGTCAGAGGAGACAAGTACCTTAAGGGGTCCTTTAAAGGTTGGATGAGGTTGGGTGACCTTACCCAACGGTACGGGAAGAGGTCCTCGACCTATTAGGTGTTATTAGAGGGGTAAAGCTCCAATTGATTAATCGTTGAAATTAAAATAGACCTGGAATTGTTAGGTAACAGTAAATTGAAATTTTTTAGTGTACATAACTTTCCATCCTGTATTTTATAACCCTTCGGGTAATTACACGGAAGATGTCATCCACAAATATTTAAATAACAAAAGAAAAGTTACCCATCTGTCAATCCATTGGAACCTAATAAAAATTTGTACATAAGTGTTAACTATTTTAAACTAAAAATGAAAGTGTAAAAAATAATTGTTATAAGAGGAGTCTTATTTGTTTGTTTTTTCTTACCTTAATAATATTGATATATTTCGTAGTATCACAATACTTTACAAACCCAGAACCCCTTTTTTTTTTATTGACTTTGAAAACAGAGGTCTTTAGTAAGTTCACTAAACATTTTCTTTCCCACTAAGTATATTGGAGAGATTAAGACAAAGAATCATGTGTTGTATCGTATTAATAAGAAATATGAAGTCAGAATAATACTCTTCGTAAAGGACCATGTCCACAGTTATTTATCATGATCGTCAATAATAGTAATGTCTTATGGACGGACGTCTTGACAAAGGCCAGTAATCTAAATGTCATCAATCCTAACAAATTTACAAAGGTGAGTTTCGTTGACAAAAGTTTGTCAGTTACTATGCCGTACAACATAGAGAGTTTTCACTTCATATTCTGTCCAGTGATACGGTCAGGAGGTTTGGGTAAGAAAGGAGAGTCTACAACTAAAGAAAAGGAAATTTGTAGACGAGACTTTATTAAATGGTGAAGTCAAGATTGAAGGTCGTAAACACTGAGTAAGACGAAAAGAATTAGTGAAGGTTTTTTCACCAGAATTAGACGGAGTGAACGAACCCCTCTCCTTCATCTTGTGTAAGTAAGGGAAAGTAGTGTTAAATTTTGACTTACGACAAAATAAGGTTTTCACGTAGTTTAATACAAAAATCCTTACTATAAGTTTACTGTTTAATTTTTAGAATAAAAATATAGAGGAGACTATTCTCACATAATATTCAATTTCTGAAATTCCTCTGTTTACAAGACTATCAAAGATAATAGGTTAGGTAAGAAACAATCGGAAAAGTACACCTACCACTTTGTATTCGTAGTAGTTTTAACTAAAGTACATACCACGTTCGTGAAATTTTCCTATATATACATCCAAACACAAAAGTGATGAAAATATACACTTCAAGTAAAGGGAAATGAGTTGAGAAGTACAACCTATAAAACTTCCGAAAAGAAAGTTAACATAAAATTTCAAAAAAAGTATAGACTCATTATTTACATACAAAAAATAAATTCATATCAACTGAACGTTATAACATAATCAAAGTCCATATATTGTACCACTAAGTCATAAAAATCTCTAACGTAAGGTATGTCTCAATATTTTATAACTGATATTAGGGATACGACATGTAATGTAGGAACATTAAATAAATAAAATATGGATCAAACATGGGACATGGACAAAATGAGTAGTGGGTTGGGATATATGTGACCATTGGTGATTAAACGAGAGACATAGACACCCTAACAAAGAGAAAACAAAAAATGTAAGGAAACAGGGTAAAAAATTTAAGATGTATTTCCACTTTTGTACGTCATATACAAAAAAAGAAAGACTAAATAAATAACCGTATTTTTTTTCTGTGTGTCCAGTTGTCTAGTTTTATCTCTCAGATCCTTAATTTGGTACACACGCATGTGTGTTTCAACGAATTCAGTACAAGATGAGAAACGTTAGTGTACCTGACATCGGGTATTCCGAGGAGACAGGTACCCTAAGAGGTCCGTTCTTATGACCTCACTCAACGGTACCGGGGGAGGCCCCCTAGAAGGACTGGGTCCCTACTTTAGTCACAGAGAATGCAGAGGATGTAACGTCCGTCTAAAAAATGGTAGACTCGGTGGTCCCTTCGGGATGTGACTTTATTAACTTTGATATGTTCTCTATAAGGTTATAAAAGGAGTGGACGGGAACTTTGTAAAACTTTTTGATTCCATTGATTTTAAAACATTGTACTTACTAATATAATTGCATCGACAACTGTATAAATTTTATAACTGTATTCTTATATAAAACTACGATCTTCAAAATTACGAGAAATTTATAACAAATAAGTACTTCTACGGTGTCCCATATAACCCTACCCACTTTTTTTTCTAAGAAAAAATAAAATGTGATCACCTCCCATTAAAGTTTTCTCCTTAACCTTGTCTTGATCGTACTACGGAGTTAGAATTCACTTAAAATCCATGAAGTAAAAAATTCTTTAGATCCCTTAAGTCTTATATATAAGGTAGTATAATAAGTACGACGTGTGTAGACCATTTCAGAACCACATATATCTCTCTGTTGGTATAGGGTCAAACTTCTTTGTCAAAATCTTATACCTCTTGAGGATCTCAACATACCTACTTACTAAAGAACTGAGTCTGATAAGTCATCCTCCGTTATGTTCCTCGTCTTACTTTCATTTTCTATCAAACTTAAAAACAGAAATCCTTTTAAATGGACTCCAACTAAATTCGTTAAAACCTCTTTACAGATAAGTCAAGGAATCGGGTAACAAATTGACTCAACAAAAAAACGATAACTTACTTAACATTTTCAAGGGATATATCAAACACATAATTAGGAAATGGTGTGACTTTAAGAAGTGTTTTACAGTTTCCTCGAAAGATTATTTTGTGTGCGTTCTCTATGGTACTTCACTCATCCTTATTTACCGTAACTCTACAAGTTATCGATTATTTTATATCTTTTGTCATCACTACGTAGGTTTAAGTCTGTCTTAAAAGTTACTATTAGACAATATTTTTTAAGGGTGGATAGTATTATCTTTCAATTGACCATTAAAGATTTTGATTACTTAGTTTTCTTTCCTCTAATACGTATCACAAACTTCCACACACGACTGTAGGTCCCACAAAGAAGAAAAATATAAGACATAACTTAGGTGACTAGGTATCTGGTATCTAGACAAACGGACTCAAAATGGAAACAAAATAGGAGTCTAAAAAAGGTCTCTATTATACGTAGTCTTTATAAATCAAAAGACACTGAAACGAACAAATTTATAAAAAGGGGTGTGGTGACCTTTTAATACTATTTTGACACTATACCGTTCACTGAAGAAAAAATTTTCTAATAAAAATCAAGGTAAACTGATTAAATTGAGACCAATTATTTTAATGTTTATTAAATTTAACAAAAGGTCATGATCTTTTTATCTATATGATTCTCTTATTAACCCTCTAAACTGACTATAATTCGATACTCACATGTATTTATCAATATTTTTTAACTCTATTCTACGTAACAAAATTTATATTAATGTATTGTTTTTAAAAGGAGAATACAAATGAGTTCCTACCTGAATTGTCATTTTTTCCAATCCCATCTATTTTATTGATGAAACTTTCTTGGAATATTTCCCCTTAACTGGTATTGTTACGTCCAAAAATAACGTTGTCATAGTGTTCATTCTATATTAACATTCTGTTTTTACATTTCAGTCCTGATGATCGAAATAAAAAAAGTCATTTAAGAAACATTGATAGATTGTATTTCAAGCGTACTGTGTTATAGTCTTTAATGTACTTAGGTATATGACAATGTTCGTAAGACGTAGTATCTGTTAAATTAGGATCAATTTTTTTATAAGACTTGTCTAATAGACTTTTACAAAGAGCATCGAACAAATGGTTCAGATACACACACACAATCACTAAGGTGACGAATTTTACCGGGAGTTCTCATGACGGATCACAAGGATTCACATTGTTCTGACATTACATGGAATACTCTTTTATTTAGACTAATCAAGACCAATATGGTCAAAGTAAGTCCGTATTCAATATCTCCATAATCTACACTCAAATTACAATTAATTAGTTGTTATACATCACTTATTTAACAGAAAATTTTATTTGTGTACGTTTCGTTCCAACATATGAACTACTTTTATAACTCTGACCTCCGAGGATCCTTCTATTGGGACATAGATAACATTTCATTACAAAGTTATAAGAAATTAAGTTACAAGAACTGTTGAAATACCTTTTATTGACGGTACTTATTACTCTTGACTGACATACATTTATAAGTACATTATGTGGGTATATAAACATGGATATCCATATACATGTATGTACACATCACTCACGTACACACTAAAAAATTCAGTTTCTCTCTTCGTACTAATATTATATATATTTAAAATTTTGTATCACAAGTTTCTGAAAAAAGGTCTCTACTGAGGTCCTTAGAGTATAAAACATTTGACCAAAGGATACACTGAAACAGCGAAGAAGGTAGTCGTTTACTTCAGATGGGGAGAAGTAGAACCTATACTAAAATTCTGGACAAAAATGGTTTTATTACATGGTCTTTATCGGAACAGGTGAACCTTTCGTTGTTTCCGGAATATTGAAGGTAAAAACGGGAGGATTTAAGAATTCGGTGACATATTTACAAATATGTATGATGACTTCTCTGAGACCTCAAACTTTATAGTACTTCCTTTTTCGTGGGAAATCATAACTTTTTTTATTTCGGTTTTGTCATCACTCTCGAGTCTCAAGGTGGGTCCGGATGAGACAGTTATCCAATATAATCTAGAATATTTGGGTCAACTTGACGGGTTCGGTTAAGAAATATCTGGTGTCTGCGAAAGAGACGACTCGGGACCGGGTTAAAAAACGGGTTCCTTAATAAAAGAATTTTTGTTTGTTTGTTTGTTTGTTTGAAAAAAAAAAAAACTCCGTAAAGTAAAAACCTACTAAACAATGTGTATTACCCATTGTGTGTCCTTCTCTAATAGACAATTTTATCTTAAGATGTTTTTTCTTATATAAGAATGGATTATTAGATAATAAATGTGTATATATAAGGTTTTGTGTTATGATTTAAGGTATAATTTTTTTTTTTTTTGAATCAACGGACGAATGATATAAAACAATTTCTTTTAGAACCCNAAAAAACTCCGTAAAGTAAAAACCTACTAAACAATGTGTATTACCCATAGTGTGTCCTTCTCTAATAGACAATTTTATCTTAAGATGTTTTTTCTTATATAAGAATGGATTATTAGATAATAAATGTGTATATATAAGGTTTTGTGTTATGATTTAAGGTATAATTTTTTTTTTTTGTTTTGAATCAACGGACGAATGGTATAAAACAATTTCTTTTAGAACCCGAGTTAAAACATGACATATTGTCATTACCCTTTTGTCACGTCTGTAAAGTCATACTTGTACCACGATTGTCTTTTCAAAATAATCAATGAGTAAGAAAATCTTTTACAGGAGTTCATAATTACGTTTGGTGACAGAAGTGATATCTAATATGTCTCAATTTAGAAAGTAGAAGAAACTTAAAAACCTCAATGTCTTTTATAACGTATGATCGTATTCCTTATCGACATACAAAGGAATACTCACGTCACTTGTTTGGTTAAACAGTTTTAACCTGTAATGTGCATCAATATTTTGGTGACACATAAATGACAAATCCTTTCCTATCCTGTCGTTGGCGTATATACACGACACGACACAAATCAGAGAGTCAACACAGGCTGAGAAATACTAGGGTACCTGACATCGGACGGTCCGAGGAGACAGGTACACTAAGAGGTCCGTTCTTATGACCTCACCCAACGGTAAAGGGAGAGGTTCCCTAGAAGGGTTGGGTCCCTAGTTTGGGTTCAGACGGTGTAACGTTCACTATCGTTTGGGTGGGAAAATAAAAAAAATTTATTTCTCTCTTTTTAACACCGTTTAGGTTTTTCGTATTTCAGTATATACGTATATTTACTCTAAATATTAGACTCAATGTCTTTTTTTATTGTGTCTGTGTGTAAATTTATTTATCAACGATTATTAAAAGGTCAGTTAGGATTTCCTTTGGTCAGGACTTACAAGTAACCTTCCTGACTACGACTTCACCTTTGCGGTTATGAAACCGGTGGACTACACTTATTAACTATGTTACCTTTTCTGGAACTACGACCCTTTCTAACTTCCGCCTTCCTCTTCCCCTACTGTCTCCTACTTTACCAACCTACCGTAGTGACTGAGTTACCTCATTCGAGGTCCTCAACCACTACCTGTCCCTTCGGACCGAACGACGTCAGGTACCCCAGCGTCTCAGCTCGTTCTGATTCACTGACTTGACTTGACTTGACTGACTTATTGAAAGGTTTTGTCTTTTATAGTGTGGTGTCTAAGTTCTCCGTGATATTTAGATCCTTTCATTTATCTTTTCGGTTTCTATGGTTCTATTTAGTCCCATTTTGACAATTTACGGTTTTTATTTCATATGTCTCTTTTTCTCAAAGAAGTTTACTTCTTTTTATTCTAACCAACGAATTAAAAGTTCTTTTTATTACCTTCGGTCTTCTGTTTCTTTAATGTAATAATTTCTTGACTTTCTTTTACTCGAAACTCTACTTTACCAAATGGGGAAATATATAGGAAGTTTCTTCACTTCATTCAGTGTGTCTCCTTCTCTTTATAGTATGGTGAGTATACACCTTAGTTTAAATTTTACTATATTTATTTGAATAAACCCGAAGGGTCGATCGAGTTACCATTTCTAAGGTGGACGGTTACGTTCTCTGAGTCCTCTGGACCCAGACTAAGGACCCGACCCTTCTAGGGGATCTCCTCCTTTACCGTTGGGTGAGGTCATAGGAACGACCCACTTTGGGTACCTGTCTCCTCGGACCGTTCGATGTCAGGTACCCCAACGTTTCTACACCTGTCCTAACTCGTTGACTCGTACGTTTACCCTGAATAAATGTTTTAACTTTATTTAAGTGTTTAAATCTTTTGTTCGAACATCAATGGTTTCCCATTTGTACCTCATCCTCCCTATTTTATCCTCAGACCCTAGTTGTATATGTGTGATGATATATATTTTGTCTATTGGTTGTTTCTGGATGGTATATCATATCCCTTGGGATGAGTTATAACAAATTATTAGATATATCCCGTTCTTAGACTTTTTCTTATTTATATGTATATTGACTTAGTTATGACACGTATATACGACACGTGGACTTTGATTGTGTCGTAACGTTTAGTTCATATAAGGTTGTTTTAAATTTTTTTTTTTTTGTCTGTAAAGTTTTAGTGTTTGTATAACAACCTTCCGTATGTAATTTTCATTATAATCTTTTGTAAGAAACGTGTCTTATTGACTGGGTCTACTTTTGTGTCTTTATGTTCCACTTCCTTTATAATACCCTAATTCATGTAAAAATACATGGAAATTTTAACGATATTATAAGACTCTATATTCATGTACTTTCTTATAGTTTTTGATACTTTCTTGTCTTCAATTGTATAAAATTACAACAACATAAAAAGACTTTTCGTATTTACATAATGAAAATTATTTGGAAATTATTTCGATACTATTTAAAATATTAGGTATCTTATAAATAAATGACTTAACATTTTTCTTACGTATTAATTGTTTTTCCCTTTACCTCATTATTTTTATGGAATAATTTCCTTTATTATTAATTCTCTTGTTTTTGTTTTATGTCTCTTTATCTAGTTTTGTTCATTTTTTCCTTTTGTGAGATGTTTCATGGTACCATCTACAGTTGGAGTTGATAAACATTAACGTGAACTTTTTCTTACCTAGTGTATCACAGTAAATTTTTTTAACGGTCTAATCTACTTTTGTTTTACGATGTACTTTATCTATAAAAGTTATCTTTGGGACTTATTGTTTTTGTCTTTTTTAATACAGTATCTTTGTGTCTCCGTTTCTCTCAATGAAGTTTTACTATTTTACCAGTAAATTATTTTCTGTATTCTCAAAATCTTAATATAATGGACTATTATATTATAGGTGTATACATCTTATATATTTCTTTATATTGTTATATATTACTTTATGTCCAAAGGGGGTGATAGGATTTCAGCTCTTTAGGAGATTTGTGAAAGTATTTGGTTTTACCATATTTTGTTTCTTCGTTAATTAAAAATTATTTCCGTTTTTTTTAGGAGAAGAAAAAAAAAAAACGGTGTGGTGTCTCGTATATCTATATGTCTAAGAATCAAGGGGTCGGTCCCTACCTTGAGAGTGGGTGAAAAACCTTCGGACTTCAGAATTTGTGATCTTCCGGTCTCTTCGGGGGTCTAAAGAGAACCGATCACGTTTTTCTATATAAAAGAAAACCGATCACTTTTGTCCCGAAGGGACCATCGAGTCTACCATTTCGTAGACTGACGTCACATCCCCTGGCCCAAACTAGGGACCCAACCCTTCTAGAGGACCTCTTCTTTTACCGTTGGGTGAGGTCATAATAACAGACCTCTTAGGGGACTTGTCAGGTTCCCTAGTGTTTCTCAACCTGTGCTGACTCGCTGATTCGTACGTCACTTTTGTCCATGATCAGTTCGAGAACGTTTTCTTGAAAACCAACTGTCCCTCTTCCTACCACCCTTACTTATCTATCCCTCAAAGTCTACCTGTACATGTGTACCGACAAAAATTTTAAATATCAGATGTTTCAAGATGACATATCGTACACTTTGAGACGAGTTACTATACACCGTCGGTCCTCACCTCCCCTTAAACCCACTCTTACCCGTGAACATATACATACTGACTCAGAAGAGAATAAGTGGACTTCGATAGTTTTACAACAAACGATTTACCGATATTGAGTTATGTTTTATTTGCCGATTTTTTTTCACTTTTATACGTTTGGTTTGTAAAATTTTCATCTCCTATGGATATTTTACTCTTGATCTGTTTAGGTTTAACTCTATCCTTTGAAAATAGTTATATAGAAAATTATTTAGGTTATTGTTAAACCGTTTCTTTAATCCGTTACTCTTTGTAGTGATTAGGTTCACCATTTTAAAACGTTCAGAATTTTTTGGTTGAACTTTTTGGGGAACGTTTAGACTTTTTTTTAACACTTTCGTTGGCGTCTAATGGTAATACTTCTATTGTTTCCCTTATAGTAATATTTATGTAGTGATTTTCCTTTTTCTTTTAATTTACGTACTAGGATGAATCCTTTATTGAGTTTCAGAGGTGAAAACTTACTTATTTTTTACATTTCAAATATTTAATAAAGTACCTTATATATTTTATTTTTAACGTTTACACAAAATTCTCCGGTAGTAAGTGAAAAACGGTTTGTGTTTTTGATCATATATATACTTTCACTGTTTTCACTTTCTCCTCTCACTTTTCAACCGAATTTTGTTGTAAGTTTTTTGATTCTAGTACCGTTGACCAGGGTAGTGAAGTACCGTTTATCTACCCCTTTGTTACCTTTGTTATTGTCTGATAAAAGAACCCGAGGTTTTAGTGACAACTACCACTGACATCGGTACTTTAACTTTCTGTGAACGAGGAATCTTCTTTTCGATACTAGTTGGACCTTTCGTATAATTTTTCTTCTCTGTAACGAAATGGTTGATTCCAGAAAGATCAGTTTCGATACCAAAAAGGTCATGAATACATACCTACACTTTCAACCTGATATTTCTTTCGACTCACGACTTCCTGACTACGAAAACTTGACACCACAAGCTCTTCTGAGAACTCTCAGGAAACCTGACGTTCCTCTGGGTTGGTCAGGTAGGATTTCCTTTCGTCAGGACTTATAAGTAACCTTCCTGACTACGATTTCGACTTTGAGGTTATGAAACCGGTGGACGACGTTTCTTGGCTGAGTAAACTTCTCGGTCTACGACCCTTTCTAACTTCCGCCCTCTTCCCCTACTGTCCTACTCTACAAACATACCATAGTGGTTGCTCTACCCGTACTCGAACTCATCCGATGTCCTCAACCACTACCTGTTCCTTCGGACCGTACGACGTCAGGTACCACAACGTTTCTCAGCCTGTGTTAACTCGCTGACTTGACTTGATTGACTTGACTATATATATATACATCCGAAGGGTCCACCGCGATCACCATTTCTTGAGTGGACGTTTACGTCCTCTACATTCTCTCGACCCAAACTAGGGACCCAGCCCTTCTAGGGGACCTCCTTCCGTGCCGTCGACAGAGATCATAAGAACGGATCTCTTAGGGTACCTGTCTCCTCGGACCACCCGATGTCAGGTGCCCCAACGTTTTGCAGTCTGTACTGACTTCACTGAATCGTACGTGTATATAGAGGTAGAGAAAGATATATATGTATAAATATATATACCTCTTCCTTCCGAAGGGACCATCGAGTCGACTATTACTTAGGAGGACGTTACGTCCTGTGAGACCAAACTAAGGACCCACCCCTTCTACGGGACTTCTTCCCTTATCGATGAGTGAGGTCATAAGAACGGACTTCTTAGGGTACCTGTCTCCTCGGACCGTCCGATGTCAGGTACCCCAACGTTTTTCAGTCTATGTTGACTTTGTTGAATCGTATATATGTATATATATATAAATTTACTATCACGTAACACGAGTCAAAATACCAACTAAAATCCTTACTTTCAAACAAATAGTAGGTTTTTAGTTTTTATAATAAAATTAAGACGTAATTATACTACCCTTGTTTTATCATAAACTACGACTTTCGTAAAATATTTTATGAGATGACAACGTGTAATTTCAAAAGTGAAAGGGTTTTCTTACATTTTTGTGTGGAAATTAGACCACTTCCTACGGATGTTTTTTAATCTTGTTTATAGTGTACGAAATCACTTCGTTTTTCTTTAAGGGAAAATCAAGTCTTTAAACCGTACTACGGGTGAAGAAAAATTGTGAAATAATGTCTAGGTTCCGTTACACTCTTTTACTCGTTTTCATTACGCTACGTACTTATAACCTTTCCTTTATTATTTCGACATTCAGAAGTATATAGAACTAAAATATATGTCTTATAGACTTTTCTAACGTCTACTTGATATCCTGGTTATATAATTAAATCGTGTTTCTAATTTAATATCTAACCATAAGTTTGAATTAAACGTAATAATACATTATTAGTGTCACTATCGTAATTTCCGATATAGTTTTTGTACTTGATGAGTTGTTATTTAGTTGATTGTTTAGTATAAGTATAATGAGGTTTAACAGTCAAGAGGAACCTCGTTAAATATCTAAAGTAGAATACGATTATTTTTAGGGTAAAAAAACACTTTTACTTTCGGACTAAAATTGTATACATGTCTTTATGTTTCTTGGCTATTATAGGTTTGTTGGATTTTTTTTTTTCCTTGATTATATTTTATACACATGAGGATAAATAACGTGGTCCCTCCGGACTTCACGACGTCGAGTACACCAGTGTTTCTCAACCTACGTTTAATCACTGACTTGTTTTTGTTATATAACAAGATACATACTTTACGTTGTTATTCACTCTCTCCCACCACAACATTTGTCCTTTGTCCATTTAGTGGTGACCTTGTTTCGTTGGAGTAAGTGAACCTGATAATTAATGTACATACTATTATGCCATGTATCCTTTTACATACTATCAAAGTTACTTACCACTACTACGTCACTTTACTTGAATATCCTTCTAAAAATACTACAACTTGTAGGAAAATATGTGAATTCGTAAAAACCGGAGAACATACAAAAGAAACCTCTCTATATATAAGTTCAGGAAATGAACAACATATTAACATCAAACCCCAACGAGAAAAAAACGACTACTTGATATCCTCTAAAAAATATATAAAGTCTATAATCAAGGAATAGTCTATATACAAAACATTTATACAGAAGGATAAGGAACCTAACGAAAAGTGAAAATTCTACACCATTGTAGAGTACCAATTACATTTAATTGGTAAAAATTCTACATTGTTAATCTACATCAATCGATCTGATGTGTTTTTCGGGGATAGTTTTACTTTAAACGTACTTCCGGATCTTGAAAAATAACCAAATTTACGTATTCTAGGTCAATAAAGGTCAAGTTTCGTGTAGGTTAGGAATCCATGATAATTTTTCAATGTCTAAATGTCCTAAACCTACCGAAAGTTAATAACAAGTTATTTGTCATCTTTATCCGTGACCTGTTATTTAGTATTTAGAGGGACTGAGAGAACACTTTAAAAGAGTTGTACAATTGATTGGATTACTTATGAAAACTTAATACCGAATTCGAGACACTGTTACACCGGGGTTCAACTCATCATAAAGAAGAAGTTCTCATAAGTGCTACTACTTTTTCAGTATCTTGTATCGATACGAATTCTATACCCCTTAAATCTTCAGGTCTAGTGGTAGTATCTTTGTTACAAAATTTTTAATTAAAAATTTAGGGGGAACTAGGGTGTTCCTCTCCATATTGAAGTTTTGAGTATCCAATTAAAAATACACCCGTTTAAGAGACTTAACAAAATCTATTTAAGTTTAATCATTAATTATCCGTTTCTTAAAAATTGTCTTTAGTGTAAATATTCCATTTTACTTAGTATATTGTTTGTATATATGACCGGACGAATAGGAAAACTTAAAAGATTTGTTGATGTCTCTTAACTTTCAGGAGTAAGTTAGGGTAAGTAACGTACTCAGGAAGTAAAATATCATATGTTTTAGACACTCTACCGGGAAGAATACCTATAATTCAGAGTGAAACAGAAGCAAAGGTAAAGGGGTGACTTAAGGTCCGTAAATTAATGCCTCTTTAATATTATAATGATTTCATCTATTCTTACTTTCTTAATATGACAAAATCGTCCATTTCTATTTCGATACAAAACTTTATATACACCGAATTTAATATTAATTTCTTGTTATAATTGCAAATAAAAAGTTCTTTTTGTTCACTTTTCTTCTTTCTTTTTGAAATCTTCCCACGGATTACTGTTCTTAAAAGTACGAAAGTGAATTTCTGTTCTCGTCTAGCCTCAATTACTGGGGTTTGGTTCTAGTTTGTTCAGACCCTATTCTGACTTAGACTATCATTTTATTTAACAACTTTCTTCCATTAATTCATTCGTCTGTTTTAAGAATCTGAATCAGACCTTATTTAACTCGAATTTTTAAAAAAAACTTGAATAATGAAAGTTTATTGATTCGATTTCGTCTTGTGAAGACATTCTTATATTTAACTAGTAAGACTTTCTAACTATCATTACCGTAGAAACTATACGTACATAACCATATCAATCATGTATTTATAAATAATTTGATTATTAATTACTACGTAAATTATAAAGGATTTGACCAATATTCAATTTCTTAAATTATTTTGTAACATCGTACAATTTCACATTTCTTATTTTAACTAGTCATTGTGAGATGAAAAGTTTATTTATAGAAAACTTAGTATAAAGAAAAAGACTAATGTTTCGTCTTTCTATTCAAAGAAACAAAGAAAAAAAACAAAATAAATTAAAAACAAACAAAAACCACAATGACATAGATTACAGGATCCCTTTTATTATTAAACAGTAAACTTTTTTATTTTTATGGTACCGAAAATGAGTGTCTTCCAGGGGTCCATTAGTAAGGACGTGTTGTGATAAAGAAGTTCCATCGTTCTCATGACATTAACTACTAAACTTATACTTTAATAATGCATGATTATTGTCACGTACCGGATAATGGTACACTATAGAGGACGACGAAATATTAATCGAGACACGTAACAAACCTGTTCACTGACACATGAAGTACCTGACAAGTGGTCTGTCTTGTATTGTCGAGGAACCCTCGGTTAATCGACCCGGACAGTTTCGGTTAAAGTCGTGAAAATCAAACACCTAATATTCGGTTTTTCGGCATTAACACTGTTTGTATATCTCATCAGTTACACGATTTTTCATTATAGGCGAAACTGTTATGTCTGAGAAGAGATAAATACAGATAAGAAATAATATTGTTTCTTAGTCACGAATCTTAACAGATCCTAAGAATTTAACGACTTCACAAGTCGAGGTTTTAAGAAAGGACCTTATCAGATACCTGTCTCCTCAGACTGTCTAAGGTCAGGTACCCCGACGTTTCTCAACCTGTGTTGACTCGTGTGTGTGTTGAAAACCCACCCTTTTTAAGTTCTTTTTTAAGGTTACTTAAGTGAGAACGTAAAGGATTTGTTATTGAATTTTTTTTTTTTTTTGGTCTTATATCATCATCATATTTATCTTATGTAAAAATTACGTGATTCCAATCGATATTTGTTTTCTCTTTTTTTTCATACACAGTCAGGATGGTTAAAATAATACAACCATTTTAACAAACCTTAATCCACTTATATTTAATCCTTTCGAACGAGTAATGAGTAATTTACACCGTGTCTGTATTTGTGTGTGTGTGTGTGTGTGTCTGAGATTACGTGTGTTTGTCTATCTTTTAAATTTACCAAGAACAATTCCTATAGTATAAACCATAAATACTAAAAAACCATTTCAGACAGTTTGTGGTTTTTCCCTCTGTTATAGTAAAAGTGTCTTTGTAAGTATGTATAGAAACTACGATTGTAGTCTTGGGTCTCAACTTTTACAGTAATAACCTTTTCTTCTACTGTAGAGTCATAAAGAGTACTTGTCTGTACGTTTTTAATAATGGTTTTATAATAGTTTAATTTAAAATTCTTTAGGTCTATGACGTGTTAAAACAGTGGATCTTTTAAAGGAAACACGGAGGGACAAAGTGTGGTCAGAAGTACGACCTATTATCAGTGAAAGATTAAAGATAGTGATGGTTACTCTAAAGTGATCAGAACTTTAAGTAAATTATCTTATCATGTCATACGTGATAAAACGTAGAAAATGAGTTGTGACAAAACATTCCAATACACAACACACTTGGACCTAAACACTTGGAAGACTTCGTCTCTTCGACACGGGGTTGAAGGCTGGAAATCTTGACACTACATTCTTTAACTCCGATAAATTTTAAGACAAACACCATTAAACAATACGTCGTATCTGATGATTATATTATTATTCGTAAGTAAAAAATTAGTTTTACGTATATTTTATACTGAAAAATTTTTAATTAGTAAATAACAATAAAAAGGAACGGCTTTGTAAAAAATCCATTCTACAAAACTCAAGGTTCTTTATCTTCACACTAAGTATAACTTAGACTGTTACTCCTTAAGGTAACGGGGTGTCGTGACTTTCATGTCACCATCAAACTTTAAACACGGGTTGTACTAGTGACGTCGAAAGAATCGAGATGAAAGAATCGTACTTAAGAAGGGGAATACCAAATACGTACTCGTCGGTCGTAGGGTTCTGAAGACTAAGTAGATTTCACAATTAAACCGAAAGGTATGACTTCGGTGACTATTTGGAGAGGAAAGAAAGTGACTTAGTTTTCTCATTCCGTCTACACTACTGGCACTAACAACTGTCGAGTAACCATGGGTGAAGACCTCGACTACCAGTAAAGGGGTCTATATAAATAATGATGGGTTACCCTTTCCGACTTTACCTAAACCCCCAATATGTGTTATAGGGGATGTTTATAAGGGGTTGTCACGTCGTATATGATGTCCCATTTCCAGTTTATGACTCGTATGGTGAGTACCGGTAAGTGTTATATTGGGGATGAACCGGGAAGGAGTAGAAAGAGTATAGTTAAGGGAAGAGAATAAAGAAGGTGTACTAAAAGAAGGTAACGAGAGTATGATTAAACGGTACGTCTCGTAGATACAACAGGACACGGCTTGTCATGTCCGGGGGTTTCGGAAGAGATCTGTGGTAAACGTACAGACGATGGACTAGTCGAGAATTTTTCTATACTTACCGAAATAACTTTACGAGTATAACTTACTTATCTAGTAGGTGTCCTTTAGTAAAAATTTTACGAAAAGGTGTAAATGAAATTTTTACAGATATAAAAAGAAAACATGAATGGAAGTTTAAATCTAAAATTATAAAAATTGTAATGTATAAATAAAATTTTGTACTAAATCTGACTCTTTAAAACTCTTCTATTATGGTTCTCTAAGGTATATATCAAAGGATATAATAAAAAAATAAATAACAATATAAAATAATTAAAAAAAATGATACCATTTTATATTTTACATGGTAGAATTAGAAAAATTTCACATATCAAATCATGACAATTATTATAAGTGTAATATTTATCCAGAGATCTTAATAAAATCTAATAGATCTAATAAATTATTAAGATCTAATAAAGTCTTAATAGTGTCCAGAGATCTTAATAAAGTGAATCGTCTTGACTTTAAGGTATTAGTTACTTATTGCTAAAGAGAAAGGGTAAAAGAAGATAGGGGTCCGACACCGTTGGTGGTAGGATGAAAGACAGAGATACTCAAAGTCGTTAAATCTATTATATCCACCTTATTATGTCATAAGTAGAAAGACACTGACCAAGTAAAGTCAATCGGCTTATAGGAGTTCCAGTAGGTGTAATGACGTCTCCCGTCCTAAAACACAAACAACCAAACAAACAAACAAAAATTCCGACTTATTGTAAGGTAACACACACACACACACACACACAGATGTACACAGTGTAATAGAATTAGGTGAGTAGACACCTACCTACAAATCAGATTAAAGTACAGAACCTAAAACACTTATTTACGACGTTACTTGTACCCTCGCGTGTATGGAGAAGTACTAGAACAAAAGTCAAGGAGACCTACATATATCCCTTTACCCTAACGACCTGTCAAAATAAAAGTTCAAAAACTACTTTGAGGTATGACAAAAAGTAACGTATAAGTTTTGTAGTGTAAAGGTGGTTGCCATATATGAACCAAGGTCAAAAAGGTGTACGAATGTTTATGAATAATAGGAAAAATAAGGGATTCGTACACCTTTATCTACCCCTTTGTCACCTTTGTCACAGTCTGAAGTAAAAAGACCCGAGGTTTTAGTGACACCTACCACTAACGTCGGTACTTTAATTTTCTGTGAATGAGGAACTTTCCTTTCAATACTGGCTGGATCTGTCGTAAAATTTTTCGTCTCCGTAATGAAACGGTTGTTTCCAGACAGATCAGTTCCCATACCAAAAAGGTCACCAGTCTATACCTACACTCTCAACCTGATATTTTTTTCAACTCGCGGTTTCTTAGTTACGAAGACTTGACACCACAACCCCTTCTGAGAACTCTCAGGGAACCTGACGTTCCTCTAGGTTGGTCAGGTAAGATTTCCTTTAGTCAGGACCCACAAGTGACCTTCCTGTCTACGACTTCGACTTTGAGATTATGAAACCGATGGAGTACGTTTCTCGATTGAGTAACCTTTTCTGGGACTACGACCCTCCCTAACCCCCGTCCTCCTCTTCCCCTACTGTCTCCTACTCTGCCGACCTACCGTAGTGGCTGAGATACCTGTACTCAAACTCACTTGAGACCCTCAACCACTACCTGTCCCTCCCGACCGTACGACGTCGAGTACCCCAGTGTTTCTCAGTCTGTGCTAACTCACTGACTTGACTTGACTTGACTAAAAAGTAACACACAGAAGAAACCTCTTTATTGTTTAGGAAACGAATAAAAATTAACCCAAATAATAATAATGATAATAATAATAACAACAACTCAACATTCTCAAATGGATAAAAATATAGATAACATATAGAAAGGATAACAAATAGATTCTATATGTTAAACTTTTATAAAAGAAGGTAAAGTATTTAATGGAAAGTTAGATAACTGACAAAGAAATTACGATTCTCAAAAATTCGAACTACATAAAGTAAACAAACAAAAACAAAGACAAGGGACACAAAAACCATTTTAATACCCTCTGTTTCCTATGTTTTAAGTGTAAAAACATTCCGAAAAGGTAAAACACGTTTCTTCATATTATAAAAAAATTCCATACAACATCTTTTCATTTTGTGTGTAACTTTTAGATTACATTAGATCACATTGGTGTTCTTTTTACTCTTAGTTTGTTACTTTTTCTTGACTCTTTAGTTAACATATCTATATCATTTTATGTTTTGATAAGAAAAATTTCAATTAGGTTTTCCTCTGTCCTTTTATTTTATAAAAATTCTCTTGTATCATTTTATTACTGTGACTCGAGTCAGCGAGTCAGTACAAACTGAAACATTGGTGTACCTGATGTTCCTCGAGTGGTCAGAGGATACAGGTGTATTAAAAGGTCCGTTCTTATAACCTCGTTCTACGGTAAAGGATGAGGTCCCCTAGAAGGGTTGGGTCCCTAGATTGGATGTAGAGAGCGTAGAGGACGTAACCGTCCGTCTAAGAAATGGTGACCCAGTGGACCCTTCGGTACGAACTTGCATTTACGTAGGTTTTAATTTCAATTATATTTACTATGTTTATCAGGTTTATTTGTCTAACAATCTGACCTAACTTTCTCTTCAATTTGATAATATACCATAGATGTGGTAAATTTATTTGTCTACATCTAATTCATCAACTTTTATATAGGACACGTTGTGATTATTTTTCCAAAATTTTAATATAATTATAGTCTGTTTCAGCTTGAGCTTCTTATTATGGTTTCTATTTCTCCCTGTCACGTGACATTATTTTCTAGTCACAATAGTTCTTTTGTGACACGATGTTAATAATACATGGGTTAACGTCAGAGTTTTGTATCTTATTTTAGACCATATAGACCTCTTTGGTATCTATTTACGAGTGTATAACAACTGATAAAGTGGTAATATGACAAAAAGAATTTTGTTAGTCTGTTGTTTTAGTCATTCGTAAATCTTATGATCGTGTTTAATAGTTAACCAAATTGGATTGACTGTAAAATTTTTAAGATAAGTTGTCATATCCTTACGTGTCAGGTAAGTTTAGGTGTATTCTGTATGGTTCTGTTTTGTATAAGATTAGTTACTTTGTTCAAGGGTACTTAAATTTTATTAAATGGTGGATCTCTATAGATAGGGTTGGTGTCATTTCAATCTCTGATCTATTTTCATTTTATCGACTCATGTAAAGTTCATACCTTTAAATTATTATGTTGACACATATTTTTGTGTATCTAATTTCCATTTTACTGTCAACCGTCTCCCTTATAAATAATACGTCCTGGACACCATTTTAAAGTTGTCAAAATTACATTTCAATTCAATGTTATAGTCGAAACTATTGTTTTAAGACTTTCTTTTTAATCCCTACGAAAAATTTAAATATACGTTACTATCTTATTCCTTGGGATCTGACTTCTCAGTTCTTTCAAACTTTGTACTTGTCTCTGTGGAGAACCGAATCTTTAAGATTCAGTCCGTCATAAAATTTTCATAAAAATAAAACTCACTGTTTACTTCACAAAATTATAACATTTTCGACTACGTTTCATGGTCACTTACTATGTAAAATAACGGACACCGGAAATTTTCAAACTAACATAACTCGACAACAATATGTCGGAACGTTAAACGATCAATAAAATAGATAAATCTCCTTAACGTTATACAGTTAACTCGAGATATACTCGTTTATATAATCTGGAACTTAATCACTATATCAGTAATCTTAAACGATAAATAAGTCAAAATAATTTATATAGAATGAATATAATAACTAGTCCAAATAAATTAAAGTTATCAAAAAAAAAAGAGAGAGAGAGAAAAAAACAAACACTCGCGAATACTTTTTTACACCACAATCTCAGACAATAAATTGGTCCTTCTACATAGCTTAGGTGATCATCTAAATTCAAACACCATGGTCCAGAAGAGATAAATCCAAATGAATAATTCACGATATAACATAATCTCCCACTTCAGTAATTCTTGATAGTGACTGTTTCTACGTACACATTTTGTTATTTTTACTCTATTAATTTCTAATAAACTATATGTTGAGTGACATCTTTTTAAACCCTAAAAAAAAGGTCCAAAGGAACTTGCGAAAATATTATAAAAATTTTATAGTCACTGAACCAACAGTCTATAGAATCTAGACGCCGATTACCTTTTAACGTTTTATAACCCTTTCTCACGTCTATTTTACAAAGTAGGTTACCTCTGTTTACAAAACTAATAAGAGTTATGTCTCTACATTGATTGAGATTTAAAATTTATTAATAACTCAATAAATATAAGGGGGAGGTTAAAACAAGAAAATTTTTATCTCGACCCGTATAAAAACTACCAGAAAGAATTTTCTTTACTCTAATAAAATAACAGAAATGATCTAAACTTTCTATAGATAGTGTCACTGAGACATTGACAGAGACAGTATGAGTATTGACTATGTTTTCACAAGACTATCTTAGACTTGTCAGTTAGTTGATACACGTGGACTGAGTACTAAGAATTTTAATACTGTCTTACTGAAGAGAATCACGGTCGGAGAATATCTCGGGATTTCGAAGGAGTCACTAGTTACGTTTCTTTTTTTCTTTTGTTATCTTACCCTTTCTGATCTCTAGAGAAGTTCTTTTAATCCCTATGGTTCCCTTTAAAAGTACGTTTCTACCCGTGTTATTTCCTGTCTTTATCATACCTAGATTGTCTTCTATAATTCTTCTCCACCGTTCTTATGTGTCTTCTTTATATGGTTTTTTTATAAGTGTTGGGTCTATTAGTACTACTATACTAGTGAGTGGATCTCGGTCTGTAGGACTTTACACTTCAGTTCATCTGGAATCCTTGATAGTGATACTTTTTTCGATCTCCTCCACTACCTTAAGGTCAACTTGATAAAGTTTAGGATTTTCTACTACGACACTTTCAAAACGTGAGTTATACGGTCGTTTAAACCTTTTCAGTCGTCACCGGTGTCACGACCTTTTCCAGTCTATAGTAAAGTAGGGTTTCTTTCCATTACGGTTTTTTACAAGTTTGATGGTGTGTTAACGTGAGTAACGTGTGTGATTGTTTCATTACGAGTCTTAAGAGGTTCGATCCTCTTAAAACATGCACTTGACACTTGATGGTCTACGAGTTCGACCTAAATCTTTTTCGTCTCCTTGGTCTCTAGTTTAACGGTTGTAGGCAACATAGTAGTTTTTTCGTTGTCACAAGGTCTTTCTGTAGTTGAAGACAATATAACTAATACGGTTTCGGAAACTGACACACCTAGTGTTGTTTGACACCTTTTAAGAAGTTCGCTACCCTTATGGTTTGGTGGACTAGAGGGAGGACTCTTTGGACATACGTCCATTTCTTTATCGTCAATCTTGACCTGTAATTTTTTGTCTGACCAAGGTTTAACCTGTTCCTCATGTAGTTCCGATATATAACAGTGAGACGAATAAATCGAATATCCGTCTTATGTAGTACTCTTTACGAACCGACATACTTCGTGTTCGACCTTAGTTCTAACGACCCTCTTTATAGTTATCGGAGTCTATACGTCTACTGTAGTTTGAATACCGTCTTTCACTTCTTCTTGATTTGCCTGAAAACTTCTTTCACTTTCTCTTCTCACTTTTCAACTGAATTTTGAGTTGTAAGACTTTCATTCTACTACTGTAGACCAGGGTAGTGAAGAACCGTTTATCTACCCCTTTGTCACGTTTGTCACTGACTGATAAAACCCCCCGAGGTTTTAGTGACGTCTACCACTAACGTCGGTACTTTAATTTTCTGAGAACGAGGAACCTTCTTTTCAATACTGGTTGAATCTGTCTCATAATTTTTCGTCTCTGTAATGAAACGGTTGTTTACAAGTAGATTAGTTTCGATACCAAAAAGGTCATCAGTACATACCTACAAGCTCAACCTGATATTTCTTTCGACTCACGTTTTCTTATCTACGAAAACTTGACACCACAACTTCTGCTGAGAACTCTCAGGGAACCTGACGTTCCTCTAGGTTGGTCTGGTAACATTTCCTTTAATCAGCACTTATAGGAAACCTTCCTAACTACAACTTCGACTTTGAGGTTATGAAACCGGTGGACTACCTTCTTGACTGAGTAAACTTTTCTGGGACTACGACCCTTTCTAACTTCCACCGTACTCTTCCCCTGTTGTCTCCTACACTACCGACCTACCGTAGTAGTTGAGTTACCTGTACTTAAACTCATTTGAAGACCTCAACCACAACCTGTCTCTCCGAACCAAACGACAGGTACCACGGGTACCCCAGAGTTTCTCAACCCTGTGTTGACTCGCTGACTTGACTTGTCTGGTACTCAAAAAGCAGATATTGAATAATGGTTAACGAGTGTCCTTTGTTGATATTCTTACGTTAAAGTAACAAAGAGAGAAATCCGACGAACTGTAGTTGTCCGATGGATTATATGGTCATTAGTGATGCTGTTTGTCGAGTTTAAATTTTGGAAAGGTCACCGGAGTCCACTGATTTTGTCCGTACTTTTATACTCCTTATATGTTCGTGTACGTATGTGTGTCTGTGTGTGTGTGTGTATGTGGTGTTCAGGTAATCTCAACGAAGATTTCTCTACCATGTGTCTCTTACTCGACTCTATAAGTCTATATCTGTAATAAAGTTTCTCTTTCACTTTCAGCGAGTCAGCACAGGTTGTACCTGACAGATCAGGTAGCTTAAGAGGTCCGGACTTATGACCTAACCCATCGGAAAGGGAAGAGGTCCCTTAGAAGGGTTGGGTCTCTAACTTGGGTCCAAGGGGTGGGACGTCCACCTAAGAAACGTTCGACTCAGTGGTCCCTCCGTATGCTTATGAACTTACCTATCAGATAGGGAAGAGGTCGTCTAGAAGGGTTGGGTCCTTAGCTCAGTCCCAGAGGACGTAACGTCCGTCTATGAAATGGTCGACTCGATGGTCCTTTCGGGAATTTCTCTTTTGATTATTTTATTTTTATAAAGGATATTGTAAAACTTGGTATAAGATCCCTATAGTATCTTCTCTACCAGTGGAGGGATCATCCTACTCACCTAACAGTACTGTCTTAGTACCGTTATAATTGGAACCTTCTCCTTCATTGGCTAGACTCGATCCTTAATCAGACAACCCCTTTCAGAACATGAACGGTTTTTACTTCACCTAAGTGTAACACTTCGCACTATACAAAACAAAATAGTATGTAACGTGTTAAAAGAACTTAACATATTTGTAGACGTTGAATATTAAGACAGAGGTTGATTTTTGTGTAATTTTCTAATAGATTGGGATCTAAGAACAGGACTTCTTGGAAGAGGTATAAATCGAATAAAAATTCATTACAATATTCTTTTAGTTCTTTTTGTTATGTGTAGTATGTTTTCATAAAATTAGTTAAATATTTTACAGTCATACGACTTGAGGACGTTTTTAGGTCACGAAAAGACGAGGAAAATGTTTTCGTGTAGAGTTACTCATAGCATTAAAGTTTTTCAAAATTTTTATTAGAAGTTAAAAAACAGAATTATAAGATTGTATAAAAGAGGAATCATCCTCTCATACAGAGACATATAGACTCATACGTGAATATATACTATACGAAAGGGGTTCTCTAGTCTATTTACTTTCATTCTTACCAATTCTGATATATTCTACTTAGAAGATTTCCATTTAACATTTTAATACAGAAGTAATTTACAGTACTGTATTTGGTGTGGAGTGATTTTCAAGAACTTAAATGTTTCACTTACACAAAGTCATATTTTATATATCAAAATAATATAATCAGTCTTTATGGTAACTTTGGACATGGTTTATTTTATTTACAACTAAGAGACATAACCTACTTTTACGTAGGGATTCTTTTTAGATCATCGAATCGATAATTAATGATACGTAAATCAAAAAACGTACACAGAATCTTTATTATTCTATGATTTTATTGTTTTGACATCGGGAATAAGACTACTTTTTATCCTTCCAATGTCTCAATTCTATAAACCTTAATTCTGACTGAAGTGGGTATGTATGTCTTTATTGTGTACGTCAAAATCGGAAAGTACTAGGATTTTCGGAAAAGTTTGTTAAGAATCCTGAGGACGTAACCGTCAGACAGAGAAATGGTGATCACGGTTGACCCTTCGGTAGAAAATTTTCTATGTACCTCTAACGGTATAAGACCATAGAGCAGTGTTTTATTATTCGGATCTTATAGTAATCCTATTGAAAGAATTATTTTTGAAACATAAAAAAATTTGGTCTCTAGTGAACTAATTTTAAAGTTTTATGGATAAAACAAATGACCTTATAGTGACGGTGTAAAAGGTCACTTTGATACTTAAGGAACCCTCATTCGAGTCACGATGAACGACGAATATAGAAAGTAGAACGGTTCACGAGTAATTTACTCAATTTTAATTTTTTTTTCTGAGTGAAGATTCTTCACAATGTAATTTTTCACACTTTTTTACAGTATAGATCTTTTGAATTTAATGAATGTACAGGGTCTTGTATAGTACGTGAACGTGTTACGAAACAAACATAGGTGCGACAAAAGGAAGAACGTTACAGAAAATTATAATGGAAAATAAGGGTAGAAGTCTTACATAGTGGAGGTCCCTGATCGGTTTATACTGGAAAGGAAACTCTAACAAAGACTGAACAGGTCCTTCTTACTTGAAAAAGATGGAGAAGTTCACGAAACATGTATAAGACGGATATTATAGTGGTGATATGATATAGTAGTGATATCTTTCACTTTCATAATCAATGAGTCGACACAGGCTGAGACGCTGGGGTACCTGACATCGGGTGGTCGAGGAGATAGGTACCTTAAGAGGTCTGTTCTATGACCTCACCCAACGATAAGGGAAGAGGTCTTAGAAGAGTTGGGTCACTACGAATTTACACTAACACTAACACACATACACAGACAGGCAGACACGCACAGACACACACACACAGACAGACACACACTCTCTCTGTAGGTAACTTTATTTCATTTTACATGGACGAAACTGTATTTTATAAAACGTATTGTGATTTTTTTGTGTTTATTTTTACATTTTCGACTGAAACACTTAACTGACAAGGTTTCAGGAAGTATCAGAAAGAGAGAACTGAAGTAGATTGTACCTATAACTTGTTTACCTGAATGAAGAGTCTTGTGGAACATCGATACCGAACAGAAAACCGGATTAATATCGACTATTTTAATTTTCACTTAAGTAAGAATTAAAGGTTCTTTCAAATAATTTTCCTCTTCGAATGACAGTCCTGAGGAAGTTGTGAAGTTACAATGACCATGTGGGGAACGTGAAGATGAAAAGTTTACACCTATATTATTGACTTAACTTTCGGTGGTACAGTCTCGGTTCTCTTGTCTTTGTACACAGTCCTCTTAACTGTTCCTTTTGTCCTTTTACTCCATAAGTATTTTAGAAACTCGTCAGTTGTCGGGATTTTTGCAATAAAGACCTGAATCTTGGTTGTTTTCGGAGATACTCAATCTTCTTAAACTTATTCCATATAAAATGAACGTCGACTTCCATGTTGAAGGACGAATTATTATATCTGATACACAGAGTCGTTAGAGTTGTTACTGTTTCTTTCTTTCTTCTTTCTTTATCATTGTCCTTAAACACACTAAAAAAAGTGTAAGAGGATTAAAAACACTTCTATATACTACTTACATATGTCTCTTTATGATGTCGTCGTTGTTGTTGTCGTTGTTATTTTATTTGTGAACTTCACCTCTAAAATTTACCCAAATCTTAAACTCCTATAGATGATATCTAAAACTTCTCTGTCAACAATTTTTTACCTTCTAACTAATATACCCTCCCGAAGGGACCACCGAGTCTACCATTTCTTAGGTGGACGTTACGCCCTAAGGTCCCAAACTAGGTACCCAACCCTTCTAGGGGTCCTCTTCCCTTACCGTTGGGTGAGGTCATAAGGACGACCCGATTTGGGTACCTGTCTCCTCGGACAGTCCGATGTCAGGTACCCCAACGTTTCTCGACCTGTACTGACTCACTGAAAGTTAAAGGAAGTGAAGTGAAGTTAATATACCCTTTACATACATGTAACAATAAGTATTTAGTCAATAGATCAATAATACGTAAATACTGTTTTAAATTTTTTACGTGGTCGGTCAAATTTGTTCTTCTCTCCGAAATAAATTCTGATAACGTCATTCTTTTTCCCTAACTTGTATTGAGGTTACTTTGTTTGTCTTTATATTAAAAATTGATGACCTCAGTTGATCACATTTATATGGTCTCTTACAATCCCCACTCCAACCAGTCTCTTTAATCCAGCACACACAAACGATTAATAGTATCTTTGGTTCTCTAATCTTGTGTTAAAAAGGGTCAATAATGTAACATTTCCCTACCGAGGGTTCAGGAACTTTTTCTATAAAATCCCAACATTTTGTGACCGTCCTCGAACTCTCTTTTAAATGTACAGTTTCCCTGTCTCTTTCTTTAATATTAACGGTTAAAAAATCCCATTTATTCTTTTCCACCCGTTCTCAGATCTCAGGTATTTTTTGACATCACATTTACAAATACGAGTCTCCTCATAACTCGAAAGAACTGGTTTAAAGTAAATATTAAACATCTATCGAGTGTCAAAACGGTAGACGATTATACAAGGTCTACTTTACCCCTTCTTATTCCTGAGAAGGTTTCCGAGTTCTCTGTTAAAAGATACTGTCAATTGGACCCCATAGGAGATTACATGTAATTACTTCAGAGGAAATACATGTCAACCCTTCATGAGACCTCCTCCTTTACCGTTGGGTGAGGTCATAAAAACGGATCTTTTAGGACACCTGTCTCCTCGGACCGTCCGATGTCAGGTACCCTAGCGTTTTACAGTCTGTGTTGACTCGCTGATTATATTATATAAGAGTAAATTAATACCGGTCACATACGAAGTATAGGCTTTGTGTCATATGTCCAGTGACTTTACTTAAATCCAGAAGAGTGGACGTCCTCTCGTTTTGACTGGGTGACTGTGGTCAAACACTACTTCCTTCATATCGAAAATAAAAGTCACACAGTTCATTCCTCTTACTTGTCGAGTGCTAGTTTTTTGAGTTTGAAGGACTACCGAAAGTCCCTTCCCAAAAATTTCCATCGTTATCCCCACTTCTCAAACTCCGACGTGTTGAAAGAAGACTAACCATTCACCATTCAATTGTCCCTTCACAAAATCATTAAAATTAGTAATTCGAAGACCAAAGTCGGTCAGATCCTAGAAACACGAACACCAACGGTACATCAGTGGTAGGAGGGGTGGACTCTTCCCTAGAATCAAAGATGTATGTCGAGTCATGTCTATATATAACAATACAGATAGAGGATTCCTCCTTAAGTCAAGTCGAGTCAAGTCAGCGAGTCAAGACAGACTGAGAAACTCTGGGGTACCTGACGGACAGGTAGTACTTGAGGGCCTCGAACGGGTTTGAGTACAGGTAGCTCAGACACTACGGTAGGTTGGTACAATATGAGATAAGAGGGGAAGAGGAGGACGGAAATTAAAAAAGGTCGTAGTCCCAGAAAAGATTACTCAGTCAAGGAGTGTAGTCTACCGGTTTTACAACCTCGAAGTCGATGTCGTAGTCAGAAAGAGTACGTATAAGTCCTGACTAAAGTAAATCCTAACTGAGCAAACTATAGGAACGTCAGGTTCCCTGAGAGTTCTCAGAAGAGGTTGTGGTGTCGAGTTTTCGTAGTTAAGAAACCACGAGTCAAAAGAAATATCAGGTTGAGAGTGTAGGTATGTACTGATGACCTTTTTGGTATCGTAGCTGATATACATTGAAACAAACGTTTCATTACAGAGAAAATAATAGTAATGGAAGGGATCCAACCAGTATCTGTTTAAGAGACCTCGTTCGCAGAAAATTAAAGTACCGACGTCAGTGGTAGACGTCACTAAAAAAATTGGGTTCTTTTATTTCAAAAGGGTTAAAGGTCAAAGGGAAAGATGAACGGTACGTCACTATCCTGGACTACGGTCCTACAAACAAGGAAACTTACAATTCAAAATTCGGTCGAAAAAGTGAGAAGAGAAAGTGAAAGTAGTTCTACGAGAAATCCGGGAGAAACGAAAAACGGTATTCTCCAATTGGAGGCGTATAGGTTCCACTAACTATAAAGAGATCGTCAGAACTAAGCTCGAACACGAAGTAGGTCAGGTCGTAAAGAGTACTACATGAGACGTACAATACTGGTTCGATCTATCGTATAACTTTTCGTCTCTGTAATGAAACGGTTGTTTCCAGGCAGATCAGTTCCGATATCAAAAAGGACACCAGTACATACCTAACACTCTCAACCTGACACTTCTTTCGACTCACGGCTTCTTAACTACCAAAACTTGACACCACAGCCTCTTCTGAGAACTCTCAGGGAACCTGACGTTCCTCTAGGTTGGTCAGGTAGGATTTCCTCTAGTCGGGACCCACAAGAAACCTTCTTTACTACGATTTCGACTTTGAGGTCATGAAACCGGTGGAGTACCCTTCTCAACTGAGTAACCTTTTCTGAGACTACGACCCTCCCTAACCCCCGTCCTCCTCTTCCCCTACTGTCTCCTACTCTACCGACCTACCGTAGTGACTGAGCTACCTGTACGCAGACTCACTTGAGGCCCTCTACCACTACCTGTCCCTCCGGACCGTACGATGTTAAGTACCCCAGTGTTTCTCAGCCTGTACTGACTCGTTGACTCGACTGACTGACTAACTGAGACGTACATTCGATTTATTCGTCCCACTCTTATACGTAAAAAAAAAAAAAAAAAAATGAAATGTTATGACATAACCAAAACGGTATGTAACTGTACTTAGGCGGTGTCCACACGTAGTCAAGGGTTAGGACTTGGGGGGAGGGTGGTGGGAGGGGTATAGTAGAGAGACCCAGTAGGGTCACGTGGTCGGGGTTCGTAGGACATAGGACATAGCTTGGATGTGACCACTAAGTAAAGAATGTACTATCATACGTAAGAACTGCATGATGAACGGGTTAAATGTTGGTCAGACAACAAGGTACAGGTCGACATTGACAGCGAAGAACTGGACGTATGGTCAAAGAGTCCTCCGTCCGTCCCACCAGACCATGAGGTAGAGAAATTCTTAAAAGGTGTCAAACAACCCTAGGTGTGTCAGTTTCAGAAATCTCATCAGTTACTTCGTCATCATCACATCATCACAATCAGCGAGTCAGTACGGACTGGGAAACGTTGTGGTACATCAAGTAGGTCTCGGACGGTCCGAGAAGACAGGTACCTTAAGAGGTCCGTTGATATGACCTCACCCAACGGTAAAGAAGGAGGTCCCATAGAAGGATTGGGTCCCTAACTTGGACCCAGACGACGTAACGTTCCTATAAGAAATACTAGACACGGTGGTCCCCTCGGGGGTTACTTTGTCTTCATCTACAAAAAGACCTTAAGAGAACGGAAAAAGATACTACGTTACCTACGACCGTTAAACTAGAGACAAAGGAGACGGAAAAACTTTAGGTCGAACTTGTAGAACTTCGAGAGTCAAGTACATGAAAACTTCGGATCGAACCTCTTAAAACTCGTAATAAAACGATCACACACTCTACTCAAGTTAACACACCATCAAACTTACAAGAAACCGTAACGGAAAGAAACCCTGACCTTACTCTGTGAATAGTCACTTGAAACAATAAAAAGTTCGACAGAATAAACGAAAAGGAAACAAAGACGTAAGGTGGTGATGAGATTTGATTATTGACGAACCCAGACGAGAAACTTTGAGCCCCTTCCGGATCCTCTGATTTAATAAACAAGGACGTTTGTTCTTTACCCCCTGTTTGTCCCAAGAACAGGGGTCCTTACGAAGTGTCCAAAGTCGAAGTACACCTAAAGTCGGAATGGTAAACAATAAAACTCGTCTAGACCCCTTATTTGCACACAAAAATGTTTTTCTATAGACTCATAGAAAGGAGAGTGTTATCAACCATGAATTTCAAAGTAAAAATCCGAAAACAAAGTATAACATATGAACTACGTTTATGAGTATAACAAATCCTTTTATATCTGGTACATTCATAACATAGAGACTTTTTCCCTTTCTTCATGTTCAAACATGTTCTACCTCCTGGTTTCTTCTCTTAAGTTTGTGGTTTACTACAACTACGACTAATGTCATTTTAATTTGAAATACTCGAAGGGGAAGATAGTATTGAAAAATTTAATAAAGTGGGAACGTATCGGTTCGAAACTTTATCAAGGTAAGGTAGAGTTCAGGATGTTGTAATCCGACTTTAGTAGACTTAAAGACAGTCTGAACCGTCAATCCGGAGACCTTGGTTTACTGTGTATCTAAGAGGTCTACAGGGTAGAAGACACACAACTTCCACAGAACTTCCACTATTGTTAAAATGTGATTTAACTAGAGTGACGTAATTACGAAAACTAGGACCATTGGTACCAAATAATAAAACGTGTTAAACAAACTTCAGTCTCTCTATCATATTTAGAAAGTCGACGGTCCTTATGTTACGTTGATGAGTATCACTTTATAAATCTTAAATAAATTACAACCACTATTTAATATTTCAAATATTCGTACACGAGAATTTAGTCCGAGTGTCCTAAAATTATACACGGGTCCGTGAAGTATCAACTAATTTACACCTATTAATGAAATTTGAGAGACACGTACACAAAAGAGAAAATGTTTACCTTTTTTTATATTTATTGTACACGGAATAATACTATAGTTCTACAGTACTTATAAGTTACTTGAACTCTCTATTATACACGAGGATAACAGTCTTACTAAAAGTGTTTAGGTCATAGGTGACTGACTTGTTGTGGGTTACCTGATTCTTGGGTAGGATCACTCATCCGTTCCAATATTAAGGGTTCCTGTTAGACAGTACACAAAAAAAAAAGAAAAAAAAAAGAAAGAAAGAAAAGGGTTCGTTTCCTCCGTATTGGGTCACTTCCGACGAAGTGTTCAAAGAATAGTATTTCCCACCTTAGTACGACTTTGTCGTCGATAATCTCAGACTGGACTTAATCTTCCGAATCGTTTTTTGTATGTTCTATAAGGGGAGAGGTCCTTAGAGTAATAAAACTTCTGACGTACTCATCTCTTTACAAAACCATATATATATATACTATATGTCCTTACTACCCTATTTTTAATCTCATTTATTTTTAATATATTGGAAATAGATGTAGACAGAAGACTTAAAATGTACTGTGAGGGAGTCCCAGTTCTCCATACTATGTAATAAACTTATGGAATATCAATTAAAATTTCCAATGAGGAAAAGATTTTTAATAGTATGTTTTACTAACCGAGTATAGGAGAAGAGACGTAAAGGAGTCACAGGTCGAGGAATAGGAGGAGAAGTATTGTCGATAGATCGACAATAAGAGTGATTAAACACATATGTAAAAATGTACAATATCGTGAATTTATAACGTTTGTTACTGTCGGACATGGAATTCTTAAGTGAACTCTTTGAAAGGGGATCTTCCAAAATTCATTTATCATTCCGTTAACGTCACTTTTCCCTTTTAGAAGAGGAGGTACCTTACGATGTAGTCGTCGGAGATACAAGATCTAAACGAAATACAATCATAAATAAACCCGAAGGGACCACCGAGTCTCCCATTTCTTAGGTGGACATTACGTCCTTTGGACCCAAGTTAGGGACCCAACCCTTCTAGGGGGACCTCTTCTCGTATCTTTGCGTGAGGTCAAAAGAACGGACCTTTTAGGGGTACCTGTCTCCTCGTACCGTCCGATATGTTAGGTACCCCAGTGTTTCTCCAGAGTCTGTACTGACTCTCTGATTCGTGTCGTGTAAATTACAATTTTTTGTAATTTATCCTTTGATTCAAAGGAGTTTACCATATAGATAATGTCTACTGGACATTAACGGTTTTGTCACTTACATAGTAATGGAAGATTTGAATCATGATACTGTATTAACTTTTATAGTCATATAACTAAACAGGACTAATACACTAGAGAAAGGATAATAACATAAAGGTGTACGTTTTACGTCTGTTTATTTTAAAATTCTCTACGTATTGTCGTGTGTATTTACTTTGGACGAAGTAAAAGAAAAATTTAAAATAATTAAACTAAAAACTAACTAATGTTTCATCATAAAATTTTTGACACATTTAACTGGATAAACAAAACCTACCATTTGGACTTTAAGGACATTCAGGATACACAGAAGTAAGTTTAGGTACCAATAAAAACAAAAAAGTATACATTATTTGAAAATAAAATTTAAACAAAATCTAAATATTCGTTTAACTTTCTAATATCTCTCAAGAATTTAATTTAGGCACCAGGCTACAGGGACAATAATAATACCACGTAAATAGTGTAAGTTTATTGTGTTACTTAGTTATAACTTTAAAATGACAATAGATTGAAGTCTGAAATAAACCTAATGGAAATCCCGAAGGGAATATCGAGTCAACCATTTCTTAGACGGACGTTGTGTCCTCTGGGGTCAAGCTAAGGACCCACTCCTTTCTAGACGACCTCTTCCCTATCCGATGGATGAGGTCACAAGAACCCGAAGGGAACACCGAGTCGACCATTTCTTAGACGGGTGTTAAGCCCTCTGGACCCAAGTTAGGAACCCAACCCTTCTAGGGGACCTCTTCCCTTTCTGATGGGTGAGGTTATAAGACCGGAACTCTTAAGATACCTGACACATATATCAGGTACCTCAGTGTTTCTCAACCTGTGCTGACTCGCTGAAAGTGAAGTGAAAGTGAAATCAAAGATGGATAACGACGACAAGGTTTTATAATAGGTCCCATGGTGTAACGTAAATCAAAGGTACGAAGGAATCCTAATAAACTTCACATCCAAAAAGTATAAAGGGAAAGAAACTTACTGGAAACAAAAGTCCTCATGAACAGTCCATACTCATCAATCAAACGTAACTACACTAAAAAAAAAAAAATTAGTAATATATCATCAACACCCAAACCCATACTTCTGGTGTCTCCAATTCACAGTAAGAGTAGTTAAGTATAGTTTCCATATACGATACGATAGTTGTACTATAGTGACGACCATAACTGGAAATAATGGGTCGACCATATGACAAACAGTTCAAGTCAAGTCAGTAAGTCAGCACAACTTTAAAAACGATGGGGTACCTGACGTCGTGAGGTCTGAAGTGACAAGTAGTGGTTGAGGGTCTCGAACGGGTTTGTGTCCAGGTAACTCAGTCACTACGGTAGGTTGGTAGAGTAGAGACAGTAAGGGAAGAGAAGAACAGAAGTAAGAAAGGGTCGTAGTCCCAGAAAATGTTACTCAGTCAAGAAGCGTAGTCCACCTGTTTCAAAACCTCAAAGTCGAAGTTGTAGTCAGGAAGGTCACTGAAAAGTCCTGACTAAAGGAAATCCTACCTGACCGACCTAGAGGAACGTCAGGTTCCCTGAGAGTTCTCAGAAGAGGTTGTGGTGTCAAGTTTTCATAGATAAGAAACTACGATTCGAAAGAAATACCAGGTCCAGAGTGTAGGTATGTATTGATGACCTTTTTGGTATCGAAACTGACCTGTCTAGAAACTACCGTTTCATTATAGAGACGAAAAATTATAAGACAGATCCAACCAGTATCGAAAGGAAGGTTCCTCGTTCGTAACAAATTAAAATACCGACGCAGTAGTAGACGTCATTGAAACCTCGGGGTTTTTTATTTCAGTCAGTGACAAAGATAACAAATGGGTAGATAAACGGTACTTCACTACCCTGACCTACGGTACTAGAATCAAAAAACTTCCAACTCAAAATTCGGTTGAAAAAGTGAGTGGAGAAAGTGAAAGTAGTTCTCTGAAAAATCAAGAATAAATGAAAGACGGTATTCCCACCACAGTAGACGTATAGACTCCAATAACTATAAAGAGAGTCGTTAGAACTAAGGTCGAACACGAAGTAAGTCGGACTGTAAAACGTATTACATGAGACGTATATTCAATTTATTTGTCCCACTGTTATATGTCGGAACTGCATGAGGAAAGGTTGAGATCTTACTAATTAGAAAAGTATCTTTCAATGAACCGAGTAGACTGTGAATTCCCGATCTTATAATACGAGGTGTAGTACCTCCCTATCATTGAAGTTCTAAAAAAAACCTTAAGAAACGACCTTTAAACAGTAAATAAATACATAAATAAGTCAATCAGTAAATATAGTCATACCCAATTTTCTATGAATATTAAACCCCAATATTAAATTATAGTATGTCAAAAGAACAACGAGTTGAAGAAGGTCTTAACACGATTAAAAAAGAATTAAATCTCGAGGGTCGAGAACTCAAATAATGTGGGGTAATAACACTATATAAAACGACAATTAACAAAACAATGGTAAAGAAATGAAGTTCTACGAACCGCGAAAAAAAAAAAAAAAAAGTAAGGAATGGAATTGCATCATAGGAGATAAAGAAGTTCCTCATAGAGATATATAAGGAAAATAACTTCTCACAGTAATCTTCGGTTCTAGACCCTTTACCACACTACAATATTTGACTCACATAAAATACGAGAAATCACCTGTCTTTATCCCCATAAACATATATAATTAGATAGAGAGGTATATAAACATGGATATGACTCAACTTATACTCTAGTCAACGACTCCAAAGACTTTAAATATTTCATCCTGTACGAAAGAGGATTGGTAACGGGGGGACGTATAGATATTGGTGGGAAAGTTTATCACTCTTTAAACCTAAGATGGTAGACAGTAGGTAATAAACAAGTCAAAGTGACATGTTCAAATCACGAAAATCTTAATAATTAGGTTAGGTGTATCCTTTTGCGAATGATGGATCTCAGGGCACAAATGTATATAAGGTAGAACATAAATCTTAGATGTCAATGACGTCGTAGAAAAAACGGGTAATCAAAGTTACAAATACTCTCTTTAAACATCGTCTAATTAAACAATATCAGACATAAGACATAGACCCAGGAGAAGTGAACGAGTAATAAAAAGAATTAAACATGTGTAATTATAAGTGAGAAAACAAAAAAAGTTTGCACATCTATCCATCTATCTATTAACAAATTAAAATAACAACAAAGTGAGATGAAAGTCAGAGAATTACTTATAAAAGAATGAATCTATATAAAAGACTTAACGTCCATGCACCTCTACTAGTCCAAAACCACTCTCTCGATAGACATTTCAAAAGACAAAGGACTCGTCAAAACGAGTTAACTTTCATATTTAAAACGTTTATGGATGAAAATCCCTGTGAAATTAAGTCTATATCAGGTTCATATTCAGTACCAGTGTAAATACCATATATGGTCGGAACTCAGTATTAATGTACCGTAACAAGTTTATCGTAAAGTACAAATGGTAAAAGAAACACCCTCCTCTACCATCGTAGAAGGCTAGGACATTCAGGTGTTTAATGACCTGACAGAAATGAAATTCTAAAGAAGAAAAAGAAAAACATTTAGTCTTTAATGAAGGATACGAATAGGAAAAAAACATCTATCTATATAGTATTATATAAATGATTAGTCAAGTCAAGTCAGCGAGTCAGCACAGGCTGAGACACTGGGGGTACTTGGCGTCGTACGGTCCGGAGAGATAGATAGTGGTTTAGGGTCTCAGGAGGGTTTGGGTACAGGTAACACAGCCACTACGGTAGGTTGGTAGAGTAGGAGACAGTAGGGTAAGAGGAGGACGGGAGTTAGAAAGGGTCGTAGTCATACCCAATTTTCTATGAAAAGGTTACTCAGTCGAGAAACGCAGTCCACCGGTTTCATAACCTCAAAGTCAAAGTTGTAGTCAGGAAGATCACTTGTGAGTCCTGACTATAGGAAATCCTACCTGACCAACCTTAGGAACGTCAGGTTCCCTGAGAGTTCTCAGAAGAGGTTGTGGTGTCAAGTTTTCGTAGTTAAGTAGCCGTGATTCGAAAAAAAATGTCAGGTCGAGAGTGTAGGTATATACTGATCACCTTTTTGACAACGGAACTGATCGACCTGGAAAAACCGTCTCATTACAGATACGGAAAATTATACGACAGATGCAACCAGTATTGAAAGGAAGGTTACTTATTCACAGAAAATTAAAGTACCGACGTTAGTGGTAGGCGTCTCTGAAACCTCGGGTCTTTTTATTTGAGTCGGTGATAAAGGTGACAAACGGGTAGATAAACGGTACTTCACTACCCTGGTCTACGGCACTAGAAACAAAAGACTTACAACTCGAAATTCGGTTGAAAAAGTGAGAGGAGAAAGTGAAAGTAGTTCTCCTAAAAATCAAGAAGTGGAAGACGGTATTCCCACCACAGTAGACTTACAGACTCCAATAACTATAAAGAGGACCGTTAGCACTAAGGTCGAACACGAAGGAGGTCGGGTCATACAGAGTACTACATGAGACGTATCTTCAATTTATTCGTCCCACTTTATATGTCGGAACTGCATGAGGAAAAGGATAAACCTTGGTCAGACAACAAGGTACAGGTCAAGATTGACAACGAAGGATTGGACATATGTCCAAAGAGTTCTGCGTCCAGTCCACCAGACTATAACGTAGAGAACTTCTTAAAAGGTGTCAAATAACACTAGGTATGTCAGTTTCCGAAACTGTATCACTTATTTCGTCTTTATCTACAAAAAGACCTTGAGAAAACGAAAAGGGTACTAGGCCGTCTATGACCGTTAAACTAGAGACCAAGAAGACGGAAGATTTAGGTCGAACTTGTAGTCCTTCAAGTACCAAGTACATAACGACTTCGGACCAAACCTCTTAAAACTCGTAATGAAATGATCTCACACCCTACTCACGTTAACACGTCGTCAAACTCGTAAGAAACCGTAACGGAAAGAAACCTTAACCTTACTTTTGACTGGAAAAGGGAAGGACACCGGTGACGACTCAAAAGGTTTAAACGACTGAATTCACGTCGTAAAAGTGTCGTAGTAGAAAATCTTAAACTTTATCGAGTGGACCTTAAGGTATCGGAGATGATCAAAACAAGTATCACTACGAAAGATTCTGGGTGAACTGAAGTGTAAGGTCTTACAGACTGAGATCCACTTACCCTCACTAGTGTGGAAGTAATAATAGAACCAGTACTTCTAGAAAAAACATGTCAAGAAGACACATAAGAACGGTGGAGAAGAATTATAGAAGACGAAGACAATCCGGGTATACTAAAGATAGGAAATAACTCGGGTAGCAACGTACTTTAAAAGGGAACCATAGACATTAAAAGAACTTCGGTAGAGATCAGAAAGGGTAAGATAACAAAAGGAGATAAAGAAAGTAATTAACGACTCCTTCCGAAAGAATAGAACGAACGATAAGAAACCTTGAGACATAAGTTTACCCATATAGAAAGGAAAATTGGAAACGAAAAGTGAAGAGAAGAAAAGTGTCGATAAACATTCCGGAAGAGTCTGTCGGTAAAAAGAAAAAACGTAAAGAAAAAGAACCCCTACCAGAACGAGGGACTGAGGACATGTCACAGTGCTTACAGGTAGGTATCAAGTAGTCCGTGAGACAGATAGTCTAGATCAGGGAATTTAGATAAAGAGTGAAGGTGACATATTAGTATTCCCTAGACTAAATTCAGTATGGACTTACCAGATCACCCAAAGGGGGTGAAAGAAGTTAAATTCAGACTTAAACCGTATAAAACAGAAATTAGAAGAAATAGTCGATGTTAAAGTAATCCACGTACTTGACGAAAGGTTCTTTAACGTTGTCTCAAATAAGTCACAAAAAGATAGTGGATCGATCAATTGGTAAGAAGATTGGAAGACATAAACACAGAAGTTATAGGTAGTCAGTCTTCATTATAGAATATATTACATCAAAAAAGTTTTAGAATCCCTTCCAAGGATACTTTATTATATAAAACTATTAAAGTATAAAGTCATTAATAAAGACATTAGAGAGGGGTTGACGATAGTAGAATTGTCTACCTACTATCTTCACCCTTTACTTTTTCAATTGATTGGAAGAAGATACATTCCGTGTACTGAGTGTCGTCTTTTTATTCTCCAAATATACCTCTTACGTAGTCCTCCTTAGTTTAAGAGTCCTTCTTGATCCAAGAGGAGTGTCGTTTTTAACCTTCCCTTGTGATTCTCTTCTCCACAAAAAAAAAAAACAAAAAAAAAAATTCTCACCTACAAGGATATATTTCAAGGACAACGTTTCCCTTTTCACTCTTAGACACTCTTCGCCCTCACAACCCTCTACTTAAGACCATCCTCAGATATGTCTCTTCGTTCTTTTATTCATTCGGGTATCACGTACCACTACTTATTAGACGGTCCGAAACAAAGATAGTCATTGAGTCCATTTACTGACATACTATATAAAACTAGATTTGTAGTTTCGCAGACGGACGTTACGTCCTTTGGACACAAGCTAAGGACCCAGCCCTTCTAGGGGACCTCTTCCTTTATCGTTGGGTGAGGTCATAAGAACGGACCTTTTAGGGTACCTACCTCTTCGGACCATCCGATGTCAGGTACCCCAGCGTTTCTCAGCCTGTGCTGACTCACTGAAGTGAAGTGAAGTTTCTAGTCTCGTTGTGTTGAAAAACATTAAAGACCCAACGACCACAGTGGTGGTTCTCTTCCTTTACTGAGGAGTCCTGAGAGTCTTTGATTTATTGGATCTTTTGAAAAAAAGGGATTTATCTTTACAACACGGAAAGTCACAAACTGTGTACTAAAAGAATTTTTTTTTTTTTCAATGTACTCATTTAGATCCTGTGTTAAGTCCATTCTTGTAGTTACTGTTGTTGTAATGTATCTATGTTTCTTTATAACTGGAACGACAGTCGTTTCAACTGAAGACTAGAGTCTCGACATCGAAGGTATAGAAGACTACACGTTACACCATAATAAAGGATGACCTTGAAAAATGTAGACTTTTATGTGTATTTCTTAATCTAAAAAAGACTTTAAGAAAATTAATTCTTTTAATACGTTAAAACTATTAGGGGGGTAATCGATAAGTGTTGACTCACCAAATAGAAGGTAAAACTATACACAATGTAAATCCTTTATTTTCATCCCTACATTACGTTTTAAACCGAAGAAAAGGTTGTAAGTCACACGACGACACTTAAGATGTAAGATAGTGTCACGAAATATGGTGGTCGTCGTTAATCGTTTGGGGAAAGATGATCGTTTGGGGTGACACTCAGATCGAACCTCGATGGGTGGATGTCACAAAGATTAATAACTACGTAAAGAGGAAAAAGTTTTACGATCTGTCACAAATACACATTAGTATTTAGACCAAATGGTGGACACCGATGAGATAGGTAATTATGTCTATACCTGTCGGTGTTTAGAGGGAGTAAGAAAAGAAACTCGGAGACACAGGGTATTTAAGAACCTCATTTTCATGACCTAAAGATGTTATAAATTTAACATAAAGGATTAATAGAGTTACTTAACACGTATACCGACACTAATGATTCGGATCTTCCTACGACGCACTAACCACTAATATATCGTTAAAATAAACAAAAGTAACTATTACTTAAGGAAAGTGTTATATAAACTAATGACAAGACTCACTTTTTGAACGACCGTTAACGCAGAGTATAGTACTTCCTATGCACCTTTTATAATAACTGGGATTTATCGAATAAAACTAATATTCAAAATATATTTTGTTTATCAAAGTTTGTTACGTAAAAAAAGACTTGTTTTACCACAACAGGTGACCGTAAAAAGAAGACACATTAAACTCCATACATATTAAAATCCATTACTACGACTCTCTTCTTTTATTAAACCCATCCCATTTATTCGTCAAATCTTGATACAGTAATAAAATTGATTTTTGTTGACAATGTGAGGATAAAGGGAGAAAGATTCAATGTTTAATTACAGAAGGAAAAGAAGACCGTAGAAGAGTAACTACAAAATTCATTTTTTAATATTATAAGAAAATTTTTAATTTATCATGAAGATGAGTATAATTTGTTCGAAAACGGTATAATTAAATAGATAAAAGAAAAATTTTTGTTTAAAAGTACTTTGAAAAATTCAAATTAAGTGAGGGAAATTTTTTTAAACAAAAATATTGTCTTTTTTTTGTATGAAAACTTTACCTGACAGGTCTATCTTTAAGTCCATAATTGTGAATTATTCATACACTGGATCTGGTTCCACGACTTTGAGGAGACGGAGAGAAAGGAGACAAGTTATTTCCACTACCATTATCATTAGTAGATTACCCTAATTGTGTTCTTAATTTCTTATACTCCAATCGTCAAAAATTTTCAGAGACCGTATATTGTCAGAGTACTTAGTGAATGGTTCTCGACTGAAAGAGATTGAGTTAAGACACGTTATCAACTATCCATTTATCCATCTATCTTAAAAGGTAAAACAGACGGTAAGGATTACGATTCAACTTCAAACGTAAAAACCTCGACCTAAGTATTTTGTTTAAGGGAAAGTTTTCACCGATATTTATACATTTATATAGTGACCTTCACAACTAGTCATATGGTAGGTAATACGTACAAAAGAGATTTATAATTCCATAATTAACAAAAAGTTCTCATAATAGTCTTCATGTGACTTTATGCTATTAGGGAAATTTTATAAGTCACTGTTTTTATATTTTCGAGTTGAGACACTCTGATTAACAACAGTACACACACAAACATAGAAAGTCGTTATGGTCCTTGACTCTTATAAACATCCGTCGTAAGGAAAGGAAAAAACTAAGGGATACCAAAGATAGTGACAGAGAAAAGGAAAAATTCGGGTTAAGAAGGTGAGTTTAAACTCTGATTTATTAAATACCGAATCCGTACGGGATCGAAGATTTATCCCTCTTCCGTTACCGTGGGGTAAGACCATAAGAACGGACCTTTTAGGGTACCTACCTCCTTGGACCATCCGACGTCAGGTGCCCCAGAACTTCTCAACCTGTGTTGACTTACTTAAGTGAAAGTGAAAAGTGAAAGTACGTAACCTCTTCCTTTACCGTTGGGTGAGGTCACAAGAACGGACCTTTTAGGGTCCCTGCCCCCTCGGACCACCGACAGTAGATACCCCAGCGTGTCTCAGCCTGTGCTGACTTCACTGAATGATCGTCGTCGTCGTCGTCGTCGTCGAAGATTTATTACCAAACGTTTCCTTTGGAGTCCCTGTCGGACGTACCTTTTGGGAAATTACAATTAGATTTTATTTAAAGACTAAGATGAGGTTTGGATGACTTAATCTTAAAGACATCTACTACGGGTCTTTAGACGTAGAAATACTTCATAGTGTGTACAAAGAATCCGTGTCACTTAAAACTCTTGGTGACAAGATTCCAATTTATTGAATACTTCTCTTTGATTTCAAGACTTCGGGTACAAAATCTTAAAAAGTGGTGATAGGAACAACGAGTAGAGTGGGACTAGAATAATAGTCAAAGACTATTTATGAGGAATTGAGAGAATATCAAAGATTTAATATAGAGTATAGACTATTCACTGAAAGGACCACCGAGTCTGCCATTTCGCGGACGGATGTTACACCCTCTGTACCCAAACTAGGGACCCAGGCCTTCTAGGGAACCTCTTCCTTTACCGTTGGGTGAGGTCATGAGAACGGACCTTTTAGGGTACCTGTCTCTTCGGACCATGCAATGTCAGGTACCCCAACGTTTCTCAATCCGTACTGACTCACTGAAGTGAAAGAAAGTGAAAGACTATCATCTTAAAAAAGATTTTCAATTACAAACTTAGACTAGGAGAAAAA
Source organism: Capra ibex (assembly GCA_006410555.1). Taxonomy (NCBI): domain Eukaryota; kingdom Metazoa; phylum Chordata; class Mammalia; order Artiodactyla; family Bovidae; genus Capra; species Capra ibex. The sequence continues at coordinate 20,430,116 of SJYO01048061.1, read as the reverse complement.
TCGAAAAAAAAAAGGGATGAGTAGATTAACCCTTCCGTCAAACGATACAGTAAGAGATAGTGATTAGTACAAAAACGAGGATACGAGAACTAAAATACGTTCTAAAGAGACTGTTATAAACACAACTGAGGTATAGTAGGTGATATAAGGAAACAACCCCGTATATTACTAGATTAAAAAATTTAGATGTATTTTAAAAAATTTAAATAAATAAAATCCGACACGACCCAGAAACAAAGACGCGCTCCCGAAAGACATTAACACCGTTCGCCTCTAATGAGAGGTCAACGTCACCTGTCCAAAGAGTAACGTCATCGAAGAAAGTAACGTTGGTCCTCCCGAGATCCCGTGTCCGAGTCATCAACATCGCACACCCGAAGCAAAGGGACACCGTACGCCATAGAAGAGCCTGGTCCTTAGCTCGGTCACAGGGGACGCAACGGTCCGTCAAACAATTGGTCGTCTACTGGTTCCTTCAAGGATCAACAAAAGAATTGTTGTAAAGATTAACAATGATATAACGGGTGAGGGGTTGTATGGGATAAACCAATCCCCTCGACCTAAGAGTCCGAATCGTAGACCAAGAGAGACAACCTGTCTGTGATCTAACAGTGTAGGGTTTCACGGTACATATATGTTGTGGAACTATTTGTATATAAGTTTACTGTTTATTTACCAAAAAAAAAAAAAAGGCGTACTTTTGAAATATAGAGGTTAAACTTTAGTTACTAAAAGAGTGCTAATTATCCCTATAACTCGTCACTTACTCCTTGTAGATATTCTTAGTAAACACAGACTTGTCACTAGGAGAGAAAACCAGTCCTCTATCCTGTTTCTTCCCCGGAATCGAAAAAGAGACGTTTTCACCTGACTATAATATTTCTCGGTATCGATGTCAAAACTTACATTTAGTTCGATAATGTACTTATTCTACAGTATATAATCTTGATATACTCTAAGAAAAAAAATGTACACTTTAAAATTAATAAAATTCGTATTAAATGTATTTGTAAATATAGAACTAAAAAAATTTCTACGAATAAATTTTTCAAATTAAAGAAGAAGAAGAAGAAGAAAAAAAAAAAAAATGAAATGTTATAACTGTTCCATTACCCTCTCGATAGTGTTATGGGATATCGGTTATTGCTTACAAGGGAGGGAAGGAAGACGTATGTACGTGTGTATGAGACCAAGACGTCGTCGACATGAGTAAATAAACGTTAAACAGTCTTAGTCACACTGGGACTCTAAACAAATGATTGGTACTTATGAAAGGTGGAGATCGGAAATTAACAGTTGAAAACAAACAAACCAAGACGGATTTAATTAACATATTTAAACGATTTCGTTCCTATTTAAGTGACAATCTCTTTTATATTTACCAACTTCTTTTATAATAAAGGTATCCCTTTATAATTATTAATAGAATTTATAGTAAATAATTCTAAGAGAAGTCGTGGTCTAATTCACCAACCACCAAAAGAATCCGATAAGGTTTACCAGAGGTATTGTTGGAGTACTTTCTTTATAAAAAGAGTACGTAGTGTTGATGACTCGGATACGAGAGCTTGGGTACTCGGAGTTGATGATTTCGGGTGTGTGGACCTCGAGTACGAGGTGTGGTTCTCTTTGACGACGTCACTCTTCGAGTGTGTGACGTTTCTTCTCATTGGGAGCAACGGAATTCATCTCTTTTGGATACGTGTTGTTGCTTCTGGGTCGTGTCGGTATTTATTATATATTCATTCATTTAGAAAAATTTTCTTCTCCCAACAACAATAGGAATACAATATGGATATAAAATGATACTCTTAACTCCAAGATTTTAAAGAAGGGTAGAGGTGACCGAAATAAAGGTTGTAAGAGGGATGGGAGGATGTAGTCGGAACTCTTTTACTGTGAAGTCAAATATTACGGAATTTAAAGATTTTAATAAAAACCGAGTCCTGGAAACTTAAAAAAACAAGGGACATGGATCTTACAAGAATTTTTTAAGATATCCTACCCGGGGAAAAGGAGTAAGTTCCCAGAAAAATTATAAATGAATAAAAACCGACGGGACCTAAAAGTAACGACACGCACCCGGTTGAGATCAATGTTTCAGGTCCCCGGTGAGAGATTAACAGTACATGACCGAAGAGTAACGTCACCAAAAAGAACTCATCGTGTCCGAGATTCTAAATACCCGAAATCATTAACGACGTACACCCGAGTCATCAACGGCGAGCGTCCGAGGTCTCCGGTCCGAGTCATCAGCACCACGTGTCGGGTCAACGGAGAACAATACACCTTAAGACGACGTGACTCTACCTTGGTCACATGGAGTGCAACGTTTCACCTGAACATTGGAGACCTGGTGGTCCCTTCGGGTTTGTAGAAAAATATACCGTCGTAAGAAGACCTTACAAAGGAACTGGGTAAGATCCTTTTTAATCATGGCACAGAGAGGCTAGGTAGACCTAAATGGAACCATATAAAAAATTTTCTGGGACTACGACCCTTCCTAACTTCCATTTTCCTCTTCCACCTTCGTCTCCTACTTTACCAATCTGTCGTAGTGGCTAAGTTACCTGTATTTGAACCCGTGTGAGACCCTCTATCACTCCCTTTCCCTTCGGACCGCATGACGTCAGACACCACAGTGTTTTTCGACCTGTGAGACCGCTGTTGTTTTTGTTTTTAAAATCTACTTTGTAGTTATAGACGTTAATGTAATATGTAAATAATGAATAAACAAACCATAAAGAAAAGGGTAATTTTTAACCGTAGAACCCCAGTTTTTTAATCTTTAAAGTCTCGAAATTGTCTTCATGAATGTTTGTACGTACAATGTACCTCTTATTAATACACTGTTCACTCATTACTTTATAAAAATTATTACAATTTAACATAAATATTAATTTTATATAAAAACAAAGACATAAGTAAAAACCCCAAATAAATATATGATTTATTTAATAAGAATCTTCCTTTTTTAAACGTCACGTACTTTACATATATATATGTAAAATATGAACAATAAAATATAAATTATATTTCCCCTACTGTCTCCTACTCCACCAACCTACCGTAGTGGTTGAGTTATCTGTACTCAAACTCGTTCGAGGTCCTCAACCACTATCTGTCCTTTCGGACCACACGACGTCAGTCACCCCAGAGTTTCTCAGTCTTTGCTGACTCACTGACTTGACTTGGCTAAAATATAAAATACAAGTAATAAATTTTAATATCAGAATTCATTTCTTTCAAATGTTGAGTTTCTATACAATGTAAAATCATTAATAAAAAACGGAAAGGGTAATATCAAATAATGTTCTATAACTTATACCAAGGTACACGATGTATCATCCTAGTACAACAACTTCGAAATTTATATTTCGATAAAATTATTAATATATTAGAGACTACTTAAGAGGAAAAAGAATACATAATTAGTATAAAGTTAAATAATTGTAGATATTGTTCTATTAAACATAGTGTCCTGAGGAAACTATTTACACGTATCGATCATCTTTCGAAAAACTGATAACGGTTCTAAGTCACTTAACTTTCTACGACATAATACCTTATTTCTTTTTTCTAAGAACCATAGAGTCATATATCTTATTCTATTTTTTGTAAATAAATCACGACTTTAACAGTAAATGAAAATTTCAATTTTTAAATTCCAATCTCTCGTAGTTGGATACACTCCGTTTGTGATTATCTTGACGTTCCTCTTTATCAACCTGGGTAATGGTATTAACTTCTGAAGTTATAAATAAATAGTTTTTATTATTCAAGGTAGTCCATCTTTTAGTCATTGCTGTATGTCAGTCAAGAGTTATAGGTCCATAAGTAGATTCCTAAAGTTCGTACCTACTCTTTAATGTTTTACAAGGTTTTTCGTCGTTATTTATTCATCTTAATCATTAACTTTTGTGTTATGGTAAACACAATCGTAGGTATTTTTATTTTACGAATACATGTATAGATTGTTTTGTATAAGTTCGAAATATATTCGGTGTGTTAAGACTACTAACTTTAATCTCTTGTGGATTTATAACTGTAAGATCCTTTACAGGGATGATGAACTCTTCACGTAATCTTTAAACAACTATTGTTATCTGTGTAACATTTGAGTAGCCATATTATGGTCCAAGATAGTAAGTTGTTCAAAGTTGATTATAATTGATGGACAACATACGGTCCTTAGTACGATTCATCACTCTTATCTCGTCATTTATTTTGTGTCTTAAGGAGGAGAAACAGGTATTTATAAGGTCACAAGTACCCTCTCTGGTTGAAATTCTTTTACTAACATATTTCAGTTTTACAGACGATCGCAACAAAATGTTTTTTGTTATGTTCATTATTTAATACTTTTTTACACTTTCTTGTCACGACAAAATATACCTCACCACTTCACGGTCTCTATGACCTTTGTAACTTATCTCTAGGTAGGTTTTCTCACTCCTTACGGAACACTTATAGACCCCTTGTAGACTCACCCTCACTTATTGTTTGTAAATCTGGAACTCCGTCCCCACACGACGACGACGACGACGACGACGACGACGACGACGACCACGACGATTCAGCGAAGGCAGCACAGGTTGAGACACGCTGGGGTATCTACCGTCGGGTCGTCCGAGGCGGTAGGGACCCTAAGAGGTCCGTTCTTGTGACCTCACCCGACGGTACAGGAAGACGTTACATACTTTCACTTTTCACTTGCACTTCAGTGAGTCAGCACAGGCTGAGAATCGTTGGGGTAACTGACGTCGGATGGTCCGAGGGGAAGGTACCCTAAAAGGTCCGTTCTCATGACCTCACCCAACGGAACAGATTATTACCCCACCGGTGACTTAAACTTGTCTCATTTCTTCTACCTCTCACTTTTCACTACATTTCTGTCGATCCTTGATATAGTATTCACTGTCATATGTAGTACCACAAAAGAAATCCAAGACGACGTACTTTATCCCTCGTTTCAATTTTAAAGGAACGACCCTCAACGACAAAACTTTTGTTCAGAGATAAATAATACTCTTCTTTCCTCATATCCCTTCGTTCATATAACGTCTCTCTGGTACATACTCTAAAATTTTTTACAGATACTTTCTTTAGTATCCCAGTCTTATATCCATGTCCTTCACTTTTCTTAAACGAAACAACTATATAAGTTTTATTTTCAACTGTCTAAACAATCACCTAACCTTAATCACAGACTGTCTACTTACAATTAAAGTTAGAAACTGATCTCATCGACTTTGTTGTAACCAAAATTAATCCACCCCCTTATCCCTTTATTCGTTTTCCGTATTTTCATCAGTCGTTCTTTGTTCTCAATCATGAATCTTTATAATTAAAACACTACGAATAATCTATAGGACCACCCTTACAACTCAGTCGTTATATTTATAAGTGTAAAAAGTGAACGTCTAAAAAATTAAATATAATGTGGTGACGAAACCTATTTTAATTATAAAAGTGAACTATATTTTATCTTTATAGAATAAATTTGTACTAGAACTGATAGGTCTTACGAATAAAAGAATAGAACTTGCATCTAGTGTCGAATAAAATACCAATGAAAGGTCCAATCGTCCTACTACGAATACAGGATGAGCTCTAAGTGTTATTCTTTTATGTGACTTCTTTACCTGTTATACTACGAAAATAGATTAGTTCCATTTTCTTTTTTTTTAGAGTATTATAACGACAAAGTCTGTGAGATACCAGTTATAATCGACTTTTTACATAAAATAGAGTTTTTGATTTATGTATATACACACACACTCTCTCTCTTTCTCTCTTTCCGTCTCTCCCTTCTAAAGACGATTTATCTTTTTCAACTTTTATTAATTCTTCAAAGGATCTTTATAGAGTTACTGATCTTAACTCAACGAAAATCTTCATCTTCCTACTAAGGTTACAAGTGGGAAAGTGTATAAGGAAAAGGATGAACTGATCCTTAATCTTATTTAATATAGGAATGGTACTAATATCATCAAGATGTATCAAGAACCACCTTCAAAAATCATTCAACACCCGTACCTTCCACTTTAAACAGTAAAGTCTTTTTTTACTGACACGGTCCTTTATTCTTTACCAACAACTAATAAATACATTGTAATGTCCCTCGTAGCATTCTATCACTACTATATACGAGACATTTACTTGGTTCAGGACGAAAATAATGAAGACCGGTATCGTCGGACTTTATATCTAATCGTGACTGAACTTACTAGAGAGGCTTTTTTTTTTTTCCATGAGTAGTCTTAAGACAAAAATTCTCGGGGATTCTTTTTCTAGAATCTTACGAGGATTCAGTTTACATAATTATCAAGGAAATAAACCAAGATTATGTGTATATTCCTGTCACTACACCTCCTCGTCCGTCACCGTATTTGTGGTTCATCGGAAACACTCTTCAATATAAAACCCCCACCCAGGTCTGTCAATAGTATCCTTTCCAGAATATTAATTACCGTATACGACGAACTCTCACGAAGGTTCAGGGATAGACAATTGAAACAGAAACAACGAATTTCAACCAACTACTTGGCGTTTCGTTCAAAAATCTTACAAAGGCAGAATGGTAAAGAGAATATTAACAGTCATAGTAGTACTGTCATACATTAAATTACAAAATTTAACGTTAACAAGTCGTAAAATCTTTCCACATAATCATCCAAAAGACATACGAGTTGACCCTTTTATCGGTTTGAAATAACATGACAAAAGTTGAGATTTCTTGTATGACTATGTGTCTGTTTGAAAATATATATATAAAGAAGAAACTAATAACCTCTATTACAAGGAGTGGTAACAAAAACCGTAATTTTATTCTACACCTCTTTCTTTCGAACGTTTAAGAACTAAAAACAAAACAAGTTTACTACTCTAAAATAAAAATGTCAAGTTTCTCATTAATAAACTTATCTGACATACGACGACGACGACGACGACGGATCAGCGAAGTCAACACAGGCTGAGACACACTGGGGTATCTACCGTCGGATGGTCCGAGGGGGTAGGGACCCTAAGAGGTCCGTTCTTGTGACCTCACCCACTTATCTGACATATAATACGGATTATTCGTGGATGTTTACAGGAAGATCTAATGATTTTATAATTACACTAAACTTTGGAATTTAATACTCCCGACGACGAACGTACACTATGATTCTTTCTGAGATCTCGTATAGATTTACAACTTGAAGTCAATCTTGATACGGTAGTGGGTCTCTTGTAGGGGAGATGATTTACAGAAAATTCGTCTGGTAATTGTATCCGTCACTAATTATACTGTGACATTTACTAATTCGTCCACCGTTAATAATCCATCGAATCGTCCTAAATTGAGTTAACATCTTTAAGTTTTGGGGTTTATCTCAAGGAATTACTGAAGAATCATTAACACGACTTAATGATTATATCACAATTGACAGAAAGTTAACTTGAGTCCACATTTTTGTACACTTGTAAATGATCGAAATTTTTACAGTATTCTTAATTTCTAAAATTTTAATTTTTTTAATTTATTTATTTATTTATTTTCAGATACTATTTCATTTTTTTTTTTTTCAGGAAGTCTAAATCACAAACAAGGTAAATAAAAAAAGACGTTTCATTTATTAGTGATAAGGAGGAACGTAGAAGAGCGAAAGTTTTAATATCTTCGTTTTACATTGTATAGTTTGACGTTACGAAGGAAGGGAGAAATGAAGGAAGGATATACGTAGGGAGAAAAGGAAGGACGGGAGAAAGATAAAGAGAGAAAACGAAGGAAATCATTTAATATCGTAAGGTTACTTATACTTTTACATAGGGTGAGGGAAAATTAAAAATAAGGAATCAGACATCTCAATTTGAGAGGAAATTGTAAAAAACAGGTAAAATGAAGGAAACATATAACGAACAAATATATAAAACAGAAAATAGTATAACTCCACAAAAATTATTAAATTAACCTTCTATTAACGAAATGTTATAACACAATCAAAGACGACATGTTGTTGTACTTAGTCGATATTTATATGTATATACAGGGTTTGGAGAACTCGGAGGAAGGGATAGAATGGAGAGATCTAGTAGTGTCTCGTGACTCAACTCGAGGGACAAGATATATCGTCGAAGGGTGACAAAATGTTACCATCACATATATACGTGTAACTCTAATACGAACTAAAGTACACCTAAACCATTTTGCAGAAAGAAATAAAACATATAATAAAAACACGTATTCGTGACTTACAACTGAATAGTATAATAAATAAAATAATACGGAAGAAGTATGTTTTCAAAAGTCAAATTAGTTCATGCTAAATAATAAAGAAACACATAGAGATGTACAATAGAACAAAGTCTTCCAATCAAATAGGAACTCCAGATATCCTTCAGGGACATAATCATTGTTCCCAAATTACGTACAACATGAAGATCCCTAAAAATCATCTAAAGTCCCGAAGATTCAATTATCATAAAAAACATTATTTTACAGAATCTTAGATTCTTAGATAATTTTTTTTTGAATGAGAACTGATATTTCCTTTCACAACTCCGAAAATAAAATACCTTTTTGGTATCTCTAAATATTAAACTGTGATAATGCACATTAAAAGGAAATGTACATATTAAGTATGAAATCTTCTTTATACATGTCAATTCGTATAAAAAGGGTCGTTTCGTATTCTTCAACCGACTTTGTGACGTAAAATAATCGTTTGAGAGTATAAATTTTATCTCCAAAACAGAATGTAAAACTAATTGATACTATCTCAAAGTTCAGTCGTAATCAGAATTCTGAATTTCGTTAATGGTCTATTAATTAAGGATGAAAACTCATAAAAAAAAGAAAGATCTAATTTGATTCTTGTACATTTCAGTTAAATTTTTAAGGGTACCAGTAAAAGTAAACCTTTTATGATTTTGTTTAACTTATAAAAGACTTTTGTTAAATTACATAAATTTGTTTTTTTACATCTTTATGAGTAGACACTTTATAATTGGTATACACTTTATATTTTTTAGATGTATTAAATAGTGTGANAAAAAAGAAAGATCTAATTTGATTCTTGTACATTTCAGTTAAATTTTTAAGGGTACCAGGAAAAGTAAACCTTTTATGATTTTGTTTAACTTATAAAAGACTTTTGTTAAATTACATAAATTTGTTTTTTTACATCTTTATGAGTAGACACTTTATAATTGGTATACACTTTATATTTTTTAGATGTATTAAATAGTGTGAATAAACGTCTATTAAAGACTTTATCATATATACAAATAAAGATATTTAATCTCAAGATTCTATCTTTTATTTATCGTTTAAATTTTTAAGAGTTATTTTACAAGTACTTCATTCGTATCTTTATATAGAAGGACATTTTAGTTAAGTCAAAAATCTGTACACGGATTACAGGTAACTGAGACTTCGGGGTATTACTATAAATATACACTTACATACTTAAAGGTAACTCAATGAATCTTATTTTCATATTGTCGTAATCTTTACTAACGTTTGACTTTCCGATAAAATCATTGAATTATCTTTTCATTAGAAAAAAAAATGACCAAGTTATTGAAAAGGGGGGACCAATTTTTAAATCAGGACTCTTATTGGTTATACGTTTCCGGTCGTTTCCTTTATATTTACAAATTTTGGACTCACTTTAGTACTACATGACGTTTTACGTAAACGAATTTTTTAAACAAATAAAAAATTCATAGGTATCATTTAAATCAACTTTAAATTCTATATCTTATTTTTATGACTAATAAGAATTAAAAACAATAATTACCACGAATATGTACACAAGTGTATTATCGAAAAGTAAACGAATATCGAATATGAAGATTTATAAGTATATGAACAAAAGTTTTATTACCTGTAGACGATTAAAGGATAAGTTATGGTCTTATGGAGTAAAATGACACGAGATGAAATAACTCGAAGTGTTTATGTCCCAAAGTTATTTGACGGCTAAACATCGTTGAGAATCAAATCATTGAGTTACCTACTGTAAAAAGGCTGTCGTAAACGAGTCAAGTACTGAGGTACGGTGTAAAATCATTAAAAGGGTTTTAAAGTTTGAAACATTTATAATAATACAAACATTACCGTTATACATTAGTCTCTAAAAACTACAATGATAACATTAACGAATCCCCACGGTACCGTAGTGAGTACATCCTACTACGGGAATTAACTATTAAAAACGAACACAAAACTGACTGAGAATGAGTGGAAAGAAGGAGAAGAGTCGGGGGGAAAAGAGTCTATGTTGTCATAACTTTAATCCCGTTATTTATTAGGATGTCACGGGACATTCGACAATTTCACTTTGTAACGTCTAGAGAGAGAAATTTAGTTTTCGATCTTTATTTATTCGAGTCCTTCCTTCAGGACGTTTTTCGGATTTATCCGACCATAGATCTTTAGAACACGGTCAATCAGTTGAACCCTTACGTGTCCTTTTCATGAACTTCTTTTAATTCTCGGTTAGGTCAGTTGGGTGTTTATCCTTTCGTTCCGTCGTAATAACGATTGTACCCCTTTCAAATCACTAAACCTATTTTTCAGTTTGATCGGTATAGTAAGGGAATTCTTTACCAGATTGGGTCTCGTTCGGAGATTGAGAATTATAAAAACTTCTGATTATCTCCACTCCTTCGACGTCCTCTTTTCACACTTTGATGGTCTCATACCAAGGACTCCAAATTCCTTTCTTCGGTAGAGGTATAGTATCTACATGTTCCACTTTGTCCACGACTACATCTTCAAAGTCGTTCCAAGTCTTCTATACCAAGTCAATTGACTACTTCCACTGTAGTGATTTTGTCTGAAAGTCACATTCATCTCGTCGAAACTTTCATTTTCACTTTCAGTGAGTCAGTACAGGCTGAGAAACGTTGGAGTACCTGATATAGTCAAGTTAGCGAGTCACCACAGACTGAGAAACACTTAGGTACCTGGCGTCGTGTGGTCCGGAGGGACAGGTAGTGGTTGAGGGTCTCAAATGGGACTGAGTACAAGTAACTCAGCCACTTCGGTAGGTTGGTAGAGTAAGAGACGGCAGGGGAAGAGGAGGACAGAAGTCATAAAGGGTCGTAGTCCCAGAAAAGGTTACTCAGTCAAGAAGGGTAGTCCGTCGGTTTCATAACCTCAAAGTCGAAGTCGTAGTCAGAAAGGTTACTTGTGAGTCCTAACTATAGGAAATCTTAACTGACCAACCTATAGGAACGTCAGGTTCCCTGAGAGTTCTCAGAAGAGGTTGTTGCGTTAACTTTTCGTAGTTAAGAAGCCACGAGTCGAAAGAAGTGTCAGGTTGAGAGTGTAGGTGTGGACTGATGACCTTTTTGGTATCGGAACTGATCTGCCTGTAAACAACCGTTTGATTACGGAGACGAAAACTTATGTGATAGATCCAACCAGTATTGAAAGGAAGGTTCCTCATTCGTAGAAAATTAAAGTACAGACGTTAGTGGTAGTCGTCAGTAAAACCTCGGGGGGTTTAATTTCAATCGGTGACAAAGGTGACAAAGGGGTAAACAAGGGGTACTTCACTACCTTGGTCTACGGTACTAGAATCAAAAGACCTACGACTTGAAATTCGGTTACAAAAGTGAGAGGAGAAAGTGAAAGTAGTTCTCCGAGAAATCAAGGAGAAATGGAAGACGGTATTCCCACCACAGTAGACGTATAGACTCCAATAACTATAAAGAGGGTCGTTAGACTAAGGTCGAACACGAAGAAGATCAGGTCGAAAAGAGTACTACATGAGACGTATATTCAATTTATTTGTCCGATGGTTATATGTCGGAACTACATGAGAAAAAGGATAAACCTTGGTCAGACAACAAAGTGTAGGTAAAGATTGACAACAAAGGACTGGACGTATATCCAAAGAGTTCTCCTTCCGGACCACCAGACCATAAGGGTAGTGAAAGTCTTAAAAGGTGTCAAATAACACTAGGTGTGTCAGTTTCCGAAACCGTATCAGTTATTTCGTCTTTATCTACAAAAAGACCTTGAGAGAGCGAAAAAAGGTACTAGGTCGTCTACAACCGTTAAACTAGAGACCAAGGAGACGGAAAAGGTCTTGTTCGAAATTGTAGACCTTCAAGTGAAAAGCACATAACGACTTCGGACCGAATGTCTTAAAACTCGTAATGAAATGATCGTACACTCTACTCACGCTAACACACCATCAAACTCGTAAGAAACTGTGACGGAAAGAAACCCTAACCTTACTTTTGACTTGAAAAGGTCAGGACACCGGTGACGACTCAAAAGGTTTAAACGACCGTATAACTCACATCGTGAAAGTGTCGTAGTAGGAAGTTTTAAACTTTAAGAGTTGACCCTAAGGTAGTGGAGGTGATCTAAACAAGAATCACTACGAAAGATTCCGGGTGAACTTAAGTGTAAGGACCTACAGACGGAGATCCACACACGTACGTGTTAACACTAATAGACCCAACACTTCTAGAAAAAACATGTCAAGAAGACACATAAGAACGGTGGAGAAGAATTATAGAAGACGAAGATAATCTAAGTATGGCAAAGACGGGAAATAATTTTGGTAGAAACGTACTTTACAAGGGAACCATAGAGATTAAAAGAACTTCTCTAGAGATCAGAAAGGGTAAGACAAGAAAAGAGATAAAGAAACATAACTAACGACTCCTTCCTTAAAAATAGAGAGAAACGAAGAAACCTTGAGACGTAAGTCTACGAATATAGAAACGAAAAGAGGGAACGAAAAGTGAAGAGAAGAAAAGTGTCGATAAACATTCCGGAGGAGTCTGTCGGTAAAACGAAAAAAACGTAAAGAAAAGGTACCCCTACCAGAACTAGGGACAGAGGACACGTTACAGTACTTGGAGGTAGGTATCAAGTAGTCCGTGAGACAGATGGTCTATATCAGGGAATTTAGATAAAGAGTCAAGGTGACATATTAGTATTCCCTAAACTAAATCCAGTATGGACTTACCAGATCTCCAAAAGGGATGAAAGAAGTTAAATTCAGACTTAAACCTTTATTCCTTAAGTATTAGACTCGGTATCAGTCGAGGGGTAGAACAAAAATGATTGACATTTCTCGAAGAGGTAGAAACCGACGTTTCTTATATTAGTTAGACTAAAACCACAACTGGTAGACCACTACAGGTACACATCACAGAAGAGAACACAAAACCTTCTCACAGAAACGATACTGGTCACGCAAGAGAACCGTTTTGAGAAAATCGGAAACAGGACGAAGTAAGGCATTAGGTTCCGGTTAAACGGACAATAAGGTCCACAAAGAACTGAAGGATGAAAACGTAAGGTCAGGGGATATTACTTTTCCTGTAGAAAACCCCTACAATCAAGATTTTCCAGAACATCCAGAAGTATCTTGGTAAGTTGAAGTCGAAGAAGTCACAATGACCAACCCCGTATCTGAACCTAATGACACTATAACGTACCAAACGGAACCTTTGCTTGTCTCTAATAAGACAGTAAAAACTCTCTCGTAGGTTCATGACGTAAAACCTGAGAAAACAACCGGTATTACCGATGAGGTAAATAAAAGTCCCTAAGGACGGGTGTCATCATCTATATTACCAGTAGACTCAATTTAAGTGGGTAAGGTCAGGTAAAACCAAACGACTAAGGATCTTACAACTACATATGAGAACGGTAGAGGACAAACTGGGTAAGGTTAAACGGAACCAAGTACCTGGATTGTAAGGTCCATAGATACGTTATAACGAGAAATGTCGTAGTCTGGAACGAAGATAGTTTTCAGTGTAGGTGTCGACCCATAACCAAAACGAAACCGACGTAGGGAAGTAAGAAAGACCTCAATAAAGAGGTGAGTAGAGGTCATCGTATAACCCGTGAATGACTGGACCCCTCAAGGAGAAAGTCACAAGATAGTAAAACGGAAAAGTATGACAAGTACCCCAAGAGTTCCATTCTTATGACTTCACCAAACGGTAGGGAAGAGGTCACCTGGTGTAAGACAGTCTGGAGAGGTGGTACTGGACAGGCAGAACTCACAGGGGTGTACCGTACCGAATCAAAGTAACTCAATCTGTTCCGACACTAGTCTAATCGATCATAAGACACTAATACCAAAGTAATACAGACGGGAGACTACGGGAGAGTGTCGTGGATGGTAGAATGAACCCAAAGATAATGAAACCTGTGCCCCATAGAGAAGTGTCTATGAGGTCCTTTCGCGTCCCATTCCTCGGTGACGAGGAATGGGACCTGTTCCCCATAGAGGAGTGTCGGCGGGGAGGACTGGAACTTACACCTCATCGAGGAGAGTCGGGAGGATGTGGGCGAGTCGGTGGTAAGGAACCTACGTCGAAACATAACCTTCTTTTACGGTAGATCCTGAAATTATCTTGAAGGAACATCGAGTCTACCATTTCTTAGACGGACGTTACGTCCTCTGGACCGAAGTCAGGGACGCAACCTTCTAGGAAACCTCTTCCCTTACCGATGGGTGAGGTCATAAGAACGAACCTCTTGGGGTACCTATCTCCTCGGACCATTCGATGTCAGGTACCCCAGTGTTTCTCAGTCTGTGTTGATTCGCTATGATGATGATGATGATTCAGGTCTTACCCGAGGTCGATTTTACATTTTTTCACCGCTTCCTTTTTTGGGTAGATAGCAACTACCTTTACAGATGGATACAGATGGATTCCTGGAATTATAGGTCTCTTCTTCAGTTACGGACTGAAATTTCGAAGTTTCGTGTCCGACTGAGAGAACACTCCTCGATTCTGTCGACGACAGAAATTCAACTTATGTTACCAAAAGATGACTAAACTTTCAAGATCCAGGGAATTCTTAATACGATTTAGAGGAGACACATACGAGACATTTAGTTTATTGTTTCGGACCTACTCTCGTCTAAACAAATGTTATACCAATTGACTTATAAAATTTGGGTGACAACTCTGGACGTGAGTCTTTTTCTTTTTTATGATGAAAGTTTAATAATGTCGACTAATTTTTACATGGACAGTGGGTTCTCGAAATTACCTTTATATGTTATTTTAATTAAAACAATAGTATAGACGATTATTTTGTAGGTGAGACATCGGGATCATTAAAGTGTAGAATAATACATTCGGATAAAGTATTCCTATATCGACGGTATATATCACTAAGAAGAACACTTAGAGCCGTGTCATTTAACTTTTAGAAAACTTTTCATAAGTGGTGAGATTTACGGTAATTCCTGTAAGTACTAAGTATTCTTTTCCAGTTTTATAGTTGTAATTATCCTCAAACATTTTTCAATTAAGGTTGGGAGCACCTACTGAAAATTCCCAAGTTCTGAAGTCACCTCCTATACACTACCTTGCATCGTTCTTTTGATCTTAATCTTCACCTCGGACTTTTACACTGATTTAACTACGTTAGAATACTATGTCAAAAGTACCCACTTCTCAACGAAGAATACCTATTCGTATATTTCGTCAAAGAACTCTACCACTTCTACGACACTACAAACATCTTTACTGTTGTTTCCTAACTCTTATAATGGATTTAAATCAACTATTTTGTCACCGTCCCAAATTCTCCTAACTGAGGTCAAAACTTTCTTCAAGACAACACTGATTTTACGATAGTTTGTTGTAATACACGATGTCTATTTAACACTATCAGTTAGTTTCGTCAACATAAACATCAAAATAAAATTCTTTAACGGTGTTGGTGGGGTCAGTGGGGTGGGAATAGTCAGAGTCGGTAGTTGTGACTCTGTTCTGGGTGGTGGTCGTTATTCTGAAACCAGGGGTCTTCCAAGTGTACTAACAATTGTATAAAATCATTATTTCGTAAAAATAATTCTATACGTCTAACAATAAAATCTATTACGATAACGTATGAATTATCTCATGTTATGTCACATTTGTATTGTAAATGGACGTGAACCTTTACTTTTATAAAAACACTAAACGAAGCTACGTTAAAAGAAGTAATGACTTGAACGTCATAACGACTCTATACAGAATTTTATTAATCTTATAAACTTTTCCTCATATACTTATAAATTTATTATATTTAATATTTGTGTACATTTCGAGAATACACATGTACATATTCGTAATAATTATTGTTTTCAATTATAATTAGTGATACAAACAAAGTATAGAATTAAAAGTCAATTTAAAGGATACCTATGAAGTTTCATCTGTTAATAAATTTGTTTACGTAAATCATCGTATTACTCTAAAGTGAGTCCAAAATTTGTAACACTACAATACTTTAAAGAGAGTTATCGAGAAAAAAAAATTTATTTCAAATGAACGAATAATCAAAGTAATAAATTTTTGTAAAATTCTATTAATATCTAAGTGTATGATAATACTCTTTATTACGTCTCTCTAAGACACATGGGAAGTGAAACAATTACAACAAAATATCAGTTATAAACAAATTAAAATCCAAATATAATTGTGATGATCAGTTAAACTTAATTCTTCATATTGAAGTGACGACGACGATTCAACAAATTCAGTACAGGCTGAGACACGATGGGGTCCGAGTGGTCCGAGGAGACAGGGACCCTAAGAGGTCCGTTCTTATGACCTCACCCAACGATAAAGAAAAAGGTTACGTACTGTCACTTTTCACTTTTCGTTTTCACTTAAGCGAGTCAGCACAGGCTGACAATCACTGGGGTACCTGACATCGGATGGGCCGAGGAGGTAGGTACCCTAAAAGGTCCGTTCTCATGACCTCACCCCACGGTAACGGAAGAGGTCTGTCATCCTCTTTTAGTACCCCATCCCTTTGTAAAAAATTTAAATTATGTTTTCGTGAAAAGGTTTTTACCTTTAAAGCTATTTATTCTAAAATAATTTAATTCTACGGAATTTTTTCATAAATCTATTTGAATTTTTCGACTTTATAACTCTTTTATAAACACTATGTACATAGGGTGTATCCAAAAGACATATCTTGTATGTTTATAGTTAATTAACGTAGTTAATTCACTTTTTTTACGTATTTAAAAAATTTACTATTTCAATGAACCTTTTTATCGTACGTATTTGTACAGGTCTAATGTTCATTAGTGAGGTTAGACTTAGATTGAGTATTACTTTATGGTGGTCACGGGTGGTCTTACCCATTTAATAATGAAAAATTGATTGTCCGTAAAAGTTCTTACGTCTCGTTAAAATTGATATATAAGATAATCACCTCATGTTTTCCCCTATAAGTGAAACATTCAAACTCGACACCTAGTTATATGTCCACAGAATCGTCTTTTAGGACAAAATTAATATATACATTCTCAGTGTCCATCTTTACACGTTTTATACTGTACGGGGTTTTTATGTGTCCTGTAATAAACATTAATGATGATGTTAGATTTACATATAGTCGTCTTTTATACATATTTTATCTATATAAGTACGTTAATAAATAATATGTAATTATTTTCATTTAATCTTAATGTGGGGTTTACCCCACTGAGAATTTTTGTATTACACTTCACGTTATTTCGTTTGTCTTTTCATAAAAATGACACTATAGTAAGAACATTTCTATTTTTTCTTAGTTTTAATTCACTGACAATCATTAGTCCTATCCCAACGGAAAGACCTCCTTTCTTACCTGTTACTAACCTCTCCCATACTTCCCAGAAGACCAAACGATAATCAAAAGACAAAGAACTATCAACATCAATGTTTCTACACTAGTACAACACTATTAGGTGACTCAACATGTCAAGACTTAGTGTGTGAAAATAGAAATAAACACTATGAAGTTTCCGTATTGATAACCATCGTTATAAAATCTTTAACGGAGTAGTGTGTACGTTCTGTAAAGTTATTAAATATTAAAATTTACCATTTCTTTTACTGTTAAAAGAAAAAACTTCTTCAACGTAGTTAAATATTAGTGTGATTTTATTTATTCAATATTATGTATAATAGCATTAAAAATTGTGAACTATAATAGTCCTGTAGTTAAAATTTTTTAACAAAAGTATAAAAATAAATAAATGAATTAAAGTAACCTCATTTTAACGAAATTTTAAAACACAATCAAAGACGACATGTTACTACACTTAAATGATATATATGTATGTCTATAGGGGATGGAGAACTTGGAGGGAGGATGAGAGGGGTAGGATGGAGAAATCCATATAGAATAAAATTAGAATAAACGTAAATAAACCAGATAATATACACAGATAGATGGATAGATAATGATAGATAGGTAGACACATAAATAAATAGATATAGATATTACACTCCACTTGACATTTTCTATTGAGTAAAATAAAGCAAATTAAATTGGAAAATTAAAAAAACTGTCACAGTACGGTGTACGTCCTAGGATCAAGAGACTGCTCTCTCCCTTGGATCCGGGAACCGTCACCCTCGTGTTTCAGGATTTGTGAGCTGGTGGTCCCTTAAGGAATCCTATAGAGGAAAATAATAGAATTGCACACTTATAACTATAAAAAGAGATACGAAGTTTGTTCGTAATGATGGTCTTTACGATGAAATAACCCTAAAAGTGAACTAGTAGAGTCCCAATATATGTTTAACATTATTTATACAAGTCTTCCATGATTTTCTAAGATTGTACCTCATTATTTTTTCGAAATATTGAATTGGTTCAAAGTATTTTGTTTCATATACAGTGAATGTATTATTTAATATATTGTAACCCTCTTCAGTTAGTTTTATGACGATACATTTACGTCTGATTGAAGACAACGTTCTACACGACTTTTATGAAATCTTCAAATGTTTATATCTGAAACACTTTCTATCGATAAAATTATTTCTCTCTTTACCTTGTACAAAGAATCTTTAGTTGGGAACCACGGGATATTTTTCGAATGATTTTATAATCTATTTTTCGGTTTTCAAAACTCTTGTTTACAGTAGTTTAGTCCTTTTTAAATTTTTTTTTTTTCCGGGTTTCTTTTGTTATTCTCTTGATGTTCCTGATATCCATTAATGTTCCACTACAATTAATACCGTAATTTTTAATTCGTTGTAACCCGGTAAGTCGTAGACAGATTACGTCGGTAATTACTAAATAAAGACCGTCGAAACGAAGAATACAAAAATCTCTTCGTTGTAGTCATAATTAGCTTCTTTTGTCTTTTTCTTCCATATTCAGGTCCTGTATATAACCTGTCTAAATGTTTTAAACTCTTGAAAGACGGTTCTACGTCCTGTCTTAGAGTTACTCAAAACTCAAATAAAAGAAAATTAATCAAATTAACCTCCTATTAATAAAATATTATAACACTACACCAAAAACGGTACGTAGTCATACTTGACCGGCATCCATATGGACAAAGAGGGGGCAGGACTTCGGGTGAAGGTGAAGGGAAGGGTGGGATAGGGAGAACCAACAGGGTCTCGTGACCGAAACCCAGGGGACGGAGTACGTAACTTGAACGTGACTAGTAGATAAAATGTATACTATAACATGTACAAAGTTACGATGAGAGAGTTTAGTAGGGTAGGATTGGGAGAGGAGGATTCAGGTTTTCAGACAAGAAATGTAGACACAAAAGGAACGACGGGACGTGCATTCTAATAACCATGGTAGAAAGATTTAAGGTATATATACGTAATTATATGTCATAAATAGAAAGAGAAATACTGAATGAAGTGAGCCATATTATCTGGGGTCTAAGTAGGTGGAGTAATCTTGACTGAGTTTTTTCAAGGAAAATTATCGACTTATTATAAGGTAACATATATATATATATATATATATATATATATATATGGTGTTGAAATAATAGGTAAGTAGACGGTTACCTGTAGATCCAACGAAGGTACAGGGTCGATAAAATTTATCACGATACTATTTGTGACCCCATGTACGCAGAGAAAGTGAACACCAATGGAACCCCATATACATATCGTCACCCTAACGACCCAGCATATCGTCAAGACAAGGGCCCAAAAATTCCTTAGAGGTCAAAAGATACCACCGACATGGTCAAACATATGGGTGGTTGTCACATTCTCCCAAAGCAAAAGAGGTGTGGGAGACTTCATAAATAAGAAACATCTGTAAAACTACTGCCAGTAAGACTGTCCACACTCTACTATGAAGTACACCAAAACTAAACGTAAAGACATTACTCATTACAACTCGTTGAAGAGTACACAAATAATCGGTAGATATACAGAAGAAACTTCTTTATAGACAAATCCAGAAAACAGGTAAAAAAATAACCCCACAAGTAAAAGACCATAACTCGACGTAATACTTCACTTTTAACGAGTCAACACAGGCTGAGAAACAATGGGGTACCTGATATCTCAGGTACCTTAAGAGGTACGGGCTTATGTACCATGGAAAAGGAAGAGGTCCCAAAGAAAGTTTGGGTCCATAACTTTGTTTCAGAGGGTGTAACGTCTACCTAAGAAATGGTCAACTCGGTGTTCCCTTCGGGTTCTAATGTCTCACCCATCGGACAGGGAAGAGGTCCCATAGAAGGGTTTGGTCGATGACTTGGGTGTAGAAGACATAACGTCTACCTAAGAGATGGTCGACTCGGTGTTCCCTTCGGGTTCTAATGACCTCACCCATCGGACAGGGAAGAGGTCGTCTAGAAGGGCTGGGTCTTTAACTTCACCTCAGAGGACGTAACGTCCACCTAAGAAATGGTTGATTCGATAGTCTCTTCGAGGTAACTCGACGTAATCGACGAACATGTCAAACCTCTAATTAAGAAACAGTCAACAAAGTAAACGACATAAAATAGGATAAGACTCTCGACAGAACAGTGGAACTAATATCAAAGGAAGTAACACGTTTTCTTAAATTCAAATTGATCCAGGGTAAACACATAAAATCAAAGATAAAAGTAATGAGATCCTGAAACTTTCTATTTATTTTTTCTTATTCCTTATAAAAAATTTCACTGTGATTCTGGTGAGACACAAAATCGAAGTAAAGTCACAAAGGGTTTCAACTAGTCATTTTTACAATCTTTAAATATAAGATCTATGGAAGGATTAGCTTTATATAAAAGTTTGGTACTCTAGTAAACCATTATTAAAGGGTCACTGTCAATAAGGTTAAAAAGTATTGTATCAGTCTCTTTATCAGAAGAAAGAACTAGTATCTTTTGAAGATAAGGATAAAGACTCTCCTAAAAAAAAATTCTCGGTTTCCGGTTTTTTTTTTTTTTTTTTTNTTTTTTTACTTTACCCACAGTTTCGAAAATAGGTGAATCGTCCTCAGTAAAGTCGAGACATAACGATTCCAAACTTATTTGTAGTGACATACAATACTAAACCAACGTTTATTTAAAGATTACTTATTCTCGTCTTCCTGATAGGGATTGTAAACTTAAAACACTTTTTGTTTTAGATTTACACCTTACGTATCCAAAGATATATTACGATGACAAGATGAACACAACTGTGGCTTGGTCTTTTAAATCTATATTACCAACTACACTTTAATTTTATAAAGATTATACTTGTCAGAAAGATTCCATAGTAAGGAATACCAATAATTTAAGGTCTATGTCTATCCTTTTGACTTTTACAAAAAATTTTTCCTTTGTTTTACCTTTCTGTCTTTCTTTTTGTTACTCATCGTCCCTATAAGGTGAATTATAGTGATGTATTTTTTTCGTGTATTTTTAATCACTGAATAATGTCAACAGTAAAAAAAAATTAGAAAGTACCAGAACGGACAGACATAAACTTGTTACTAAAGAGATCTGAAGAACGATTCTACCATCGACCTCGACTTCATCCTCCTCAACATACTTTATCTACCCATATTAAACCCGTAAAGTGACAGAAGTAAAAGAGAATCAGTAAAATGTACTTAATAGAGAAAAAACAACAAAAGATGAAGGAGTCTCGTATTGGTAAAGAACACTAACTCTACTAAATTATAATTTTCAGTCATTTGATATCGTGTTTATCTTAACGGTCCATTCTATCCTGTCACTCAATTTAAAGTCTATTCGTACTTGTTGAAAAACATATATTTATACAAGACCTTGTTGTCTGACCAAGGTTTATCCTTTTCCTCATACACTTCCGACATATAACAGTGGGACGAATAAATTGAATATACGTCTCATGTAATACTTTTTACGACCCGACCTTCTTCGTGTTCGACCTTAGTTCTAACGGTCCTCTTTATAGTTATTGGAGTCTATACGTCTACTGTGGTGGGAATACCGTCTTTCACTTCTCCTTGATTTTTAGGCGAACTACTTTCACTTTCTCCTCTCACTTTTTCAACCGAATTTCGAGTTGTAAGTCTTTTGCTTCTAGTACCGTAGACCAGGGTTGTGAAGTACCCTTTATTTACCCTTTGTCACTTTTGTCACCTTTGTCACAGTCTAAATAAAACCCCCCGAGGTTTTAGTGTCATCTACCACTGACGTCGGTATTTTAATTTTCTCCGAATGAGGAACCTTTCTTTCAATACTGGTTGGATCTATCGTGTAATTTTTCGTCTCTGTAATGAACCAGTTGTTTCCAGGCAGATAAGTTCCGATACCAAAAAGGTCGACAGTACATACCTACACTCCCAACCTGACACTTCTTTCGACTCGTGACTTCTTAACTACGAAAACTTGACACCACAACCTCTTCTGACAACTCTCAGGGAACCTGACGTTCCTCTAGTTTGGTCAGGTAAGATTTCCTCTAGTCGGGACCCACAAGTAACCTTCCTGACTACGACTTCGACTTTGAGGTTATGAAACCGGTGGAGTACATTTCTCAACTGAGTAACCCTTTCTAAGACTACGACCCTCCATAACCCCCGTCCTCCTCTTGTCCCGCTGTCTCCTACTCTACCAACCTACCGTAGTGGCTGAGATACCTGTACTCAAACTTACTTGAGGCCCTCAACCACTACCTATCCCTCCGGACCGTACGACGTTAAGTGCCCCAGCGTTTCTCAGCCTGTACTGACTCGCTGACTTGACTTGACTTGACTACAAGACCTTTTATAAACCTTACATTAATGTGAAATTTCTTTTTCCACAAACAACAAATAGACTTTAAGTTTAAATTGACCCACAGGACAAATCAATTCCTTACACCGTTGGTACTGAGTTTAAACCCATCCGAAGACAAGTATATGTGATTCAAAATCACAGACCCTGTGTTGGTTTGACTACCAAGTTGTCCATTTCTTAGACGGACGTTACGTCTTCTGTATCCTCTGTGTCCAAGTCAGAGACTTACTTCTTCTAGATCCCCTTCTTTACAGTTGGGTGAGGTCATAAGTAAGGACCCTTTAGGTTACCTGTCTCCGTAAAGTCAGGGACCACCCGACGTCAAGTACCCCAGTGTTTCTCATCCTGTACTGATTTGTGTTGCCGCACGTACCTTCGAAACCGTGACGGAACTCTCTTGACCCATCAACATGGTCTTTGGTACAGACCGTCTCAGACTTTATAAATGATAGACTGGGAAATGTCTTGTTCAAAAACTCGGAGACTGAACATTCCGTCAAAAGGTCATTCTTTCCAGTTTCGATGTAGGTGAAAGTATTCGTTTGGACCTTTCAAAGGATCGAATAAAGACCGTGTCAGTATCGAAGGTTCTAAGATTTTCGTTTCTTAATTTGAGGAAAAAGTTTGTCTTTCCATAGAAAACGTCGGTAGAGTCCTTTATATTTCGACAATTGAGTCAACACCGAACAATAGATTTCTGTCTCGAGACTTTCGTTTACTCCATTAAATGTTTGTTCTTTTTACTAAAAATAAAATTTCAAAATGTGATATATCTAAAATTCTACGTATCCAATCTCCGTAAAAGGGGATTGTTATATTAAGTACCTTTCCTTTTCCTATATGTCATAACGAAAAATTTTATTTCGGAGTTCAATTTAAGTGAAAATTTAACAAAGGTGACATAATTTTAAAAAGAATTTCATTCGAAGATTTTGTCTTTTACAGTCTTACATATACTATCTTTTTTCTTTCGTTCACATCACTTGATCATTAATATAACTGTTGTCAGGAAACTCACAGTTAAAACGTAAGGGTCCGTCGTAACGAACTTCTCGTCGCTACCCTATCTGCATAGGTGTTAAAACTATTTTAACAGTTGTGAAACAAGTAGGTATAAAAGACTATGAAAATTAAACTGAATAATTCCTTGTAACGTTGGGTGTGGTCGCAAGAACGGACTTTTTAGGGTACTCGTCTCCTCGAACCACCCGATGTCACGATTGTCAGTCTATTCTGAATTACTGAGTTGTTACTGTTTTTTATTGTCTACTAAGTATAATATTCCCTGGTTTATTGAATCAGACCTGAATTAAATCTTTCACATTTTATTTAAAATTTTCTATGACAAAAAGAAGGGGAAAATATAAAAAGATATTAATATACCAATATTACGGAAAGAATTTAGTCCAAATCCAGAACGGAACTCTTGGGGTACTTTTCATACTTTTCCGTTTTTCTATCCTGTTACTTTCTACTTGAGTTGTCCAAACATTCATGGGTTATACGATGACCTCTAGTAACCTCTTAATTGAGGTCTTTCTTACTTCCCTACCTCGGTTTCTTTTTTTGTTGTGGGTCTACACCTACACTGACCACTACCTTCATTTAAGACTACGACATTTCTCGTTATAACTTATCCTTGGACCTTACGATCCAAGTACTTAGTTCCGTTTTCCCTTCACCAGTTCGTCCTCTACCGTTCTTACTTGTATTTGTAAGATCCTTAGTCACTTGATTTTACCTGACCTTACCCACTAAAATTGAGTCTACTGGTAATAAAGAGATGACACCCGTTCTTAGGGAATCTTCTTTACCCCATCGGTAGTATCAGTTGTTTTCTCAGGTTTTACGTCATGAACCTACGTTAGAGTTTTTAATGTCTTATTAGAGACAAACAAAGGTTTCGTTTGGTAAGTCATAATGTCATTAGGTTCAGATACGGCGTTGGTCATTACGAATTCTTCACCTTCAACTTGTCAAGATACTTCTGGATGTTCTGGAAGATCTTGATTGTTGGTTTTTTATACAGTAAAAGTAATATCCCTTGACCGTACGTTTTCATCCTTCAGTTCTCTATGGACCTCATTACCCTTTTAAACCGGAAGCTCATGTCTTACTTCGTTCTGTTTCCGATTATCTCAAAACGGTTCTCCTTCGTGACCAGTATCGTTTGTGGGAGAAGGTTGTTGTGTTCTGTTCAGAGATGTGTACTTGTAGTGTACCAGTTTTAAGCTAACTAATAGAATAAACGTCGGTCTCTACCTCTACGAGGTATGTCAGTCTTCTTTTGTTCTGGCCCTCGACTGACACCGAGTCTAGTACTCGAGGAATAACGGTTTAAGTCTGAATTTACCTTCTTTCATCCCTTTTGATGATCTGGTAATTCCATACTGGATTTAGTTTATAGAATGTTAATATGTCACCTTCATTGCTCATCTAAGTTCCCTAATCTAGACTATGTGTCTCACGGACTTCTTGATACCTACTTCCAAGTACTGTGACATATCCTTTGTCACCAGTTCTGGTAGGGGTTCATTTGCTTTCCGTTTTACCAACAGACCCCTCCGAAATGTTTGTTGATACTTTTATTCTCTTCACTTTCCTTTTCGTCTTTTCCTTTCTATATGGGTAAACTTACGTCTCAAGGTTTCTTATCGTTCCTCTATATTCTTTCGAAAGGAGTCACTAGTTACGTTTTTTTATCTCCTTTTGTTATCTTACCCTTTCTGATCTCTAGGGAAGTTCTTTTAATCTCTATCATTCCCTTTAAAAGTACGTTTCTACCCGTGTCATTTCCTGTCTTTACCATAGCTGGATTGTCTCTGTCTTCTATAATTCTTCTCTACCGTTCTTATGTGTCTTCTTGATTTGTTTTTTTTTTAGAAGTACTGGGTCTATTAGTGTAACCACACTAGTGAGTGGATCTCGGTCTGTAAGACCTTACGTTTTACTTTACCCGGAATCCTTTGAAGTGATACTTGTTTCGATCACCTCCACTACCTTAGGGTCCACTCGATAAAGTTTTAGATTTTCTACTACAACAGGTTCACAACGTGAATTATACGGTCGTTTATTCCTTTAGAGTCGTAACCGGTGTCCTGACTGACCTTTTCCAGTCAAAAGTAAGGTTAGAATTTCTTTCACGGTCTCTTACGAGTTTACTGGTATGTCAACGTGAGTAGAGTGTACGATCGTTTCATTACGAGTTTTAAGAGGTTCGGTCAGAAGTGACATACACTCGTCACTTGAATATCTATAAGTTCGACCTAAATCTTTTCCGTCTCCTTGGTCTCTAGTTTAACGGTTGTAGATAGTTCCATGTTTGCCATAAAAAGTGTCTCGATCTTGTTCATTAAAGTGTTAAACATACCTTTATGTTTTTTGGAGCTTATCGGTTTCGTTAGAACTTTTTCTTCTTACCTTAACCTCCTTAGTTGGACGGACTGAAGTCCGAGATGATGTTTCGGTGTCAGTAGTTCTGTCATACCATGACCGTGTTTCTATATTTATATCTAGTTACCTTGTTTTACCTTTCGGGTCTCTATTTAGGTGCGTGGATACCTGTGGAATAGAAACTGTTTCCTCCGTTCTTATGTGTTACCTAATTTCTGTTAGAGAAATTGTTCACCACGACCCTTTTGACCAGTTGGTGAACATTTTCTTACTTTGATCTTGTGAAAGATTGTGGTATGTGTTTTTATTTGAGTTTTACCTAATTTCTAGATTTGTATTCTGGTCTTTGATATTTTGAGGATCTTCTTTTGTATCCATTTTGTGAGAGGCTGTATGTAGTGTTGTCCTAGGATATACTGGGTGTGGGTTCTTATGACCTTTATTTTCGTTTTTATTTGTTTACCCTGGATTAATTTGAATTTTCGAAGACGTGTTGTTTCCTTTGATATTCGTTCCACTTTTCTGTCGGAAGTCTTTCCCTTTTTTATTATCGTTTACTACGTTGACTGTTTGTTGATTAGACTTTTTATATGTTCGTTGAGGATGTCGAGTTAAGGTCTTTTTATTTACTGGGTTAGTTTTTTACTCGGTTTCTTGATTTATCTGTAAAGAGGTTTCTTCTGTATGTGTACCGATTGTTTGTGTATTTTTCTACGAGTTGTAGTGAGTAATAGTCTCTTTACGTTTAGTTTTGGTATTACACCATGGTAAAGTGCGGTCAGTCTTACCGTCGCTAAGTTTTCAGATGTTCGTTATTGACGACTTCTCCCACACCTCTTTTCCCTTGGGAGAATGTGACAACCACCCTAACGTTTGATCATGTCGGTGATACCTCTTGTTACACCTCTAAGGAATTTTTTGACCTTTATCTTGACGGAATACTGGGTCGTTAGGGTGACGACCCGTATTTGTGATCCCTTTGGTCTTAACTTTCTCAGTACACATGGGGTTACAAGTAACGTCGTGACATGTATTATCGGTCCTGTACGTTCGTTGGATCTACAGGTAGTCGTCTACTTACCTATTCTATCGATACCATGTATATGTGTTACCTCATAATGAGTCGGTAATTTTTCTTATGTAAACTTAGTCAAGATTACTTCACCTACTTTGACCTCGACTAATATGTCTCACTTCATTCGGTCTTTCTTTTTTGTTATTATGTCATATGATTGCGTATATATACCTTAAATCTTTCTACCATTGCTATTGGGACATACGCTCTGTCGTTTTCTCTGTGTCTACATATCTTGTCAGAAAACCTAAAACACCCTCTCCCGCTCCCATCCTACTAAACCCTCTTACCGTCACTTTGTACATATTATAGTATATACTTAGCTCAACGGTCAGGTCCAAGTTACGTACTATGACCTACGAACTCCGACCACGTGACTCTGATGGGTCTCCCTACCATGCCCCTCCCTCTTCTCTCCCCCCAAGTCCTACCCCTTGTTCACATATGGACACCGCCTATGTACAACTACATACCGTTTTGGTCATGTTATAACATTTCATTAATTGGAGGTTAATTTTATTCATTTAAATATAATTTTTTTATGAAGACGAAATAACTGATACGGTTTCAGAAACTGACACCTTTTAAGAAGTTCTCTAACCTTATTGTCTGATGGACTGGACGGAGGACTCTTTAGACATACGTCCAGTCCTTCGTTGTCAATCTTGACCTGTACCTTGTTGTCTGACAAAGGTTTAGTCCTTTCCTCATACAGTTCCGAAATATAACAGTGGGACGATTAAATCGAATATACATCTCCTATAATACTCTTTACAACCTGACCTACTTCGTGTTCGACCTTAGTTCTAACGGTCCCCTTTATAGTTATCGGAGTCTATACGTATACTGTGGTGTGAATACCGTCTTTCACTTCTCCTTGATTTTTAGGAGAACTACTTTCACTTTCTTCTCTCACTTTTGAAACCGAATTTCGACTTGTAAGTCTGTTAAATGTGGCACCGTAGTAGGGTAGTAAAGTACCTTTTATCTACCCCTTTACCACCTTCGTATTGTCTGAAATAAAAAAACTCGAGGTTTTAGTGACGTCCACCACTGACGTGGATACTTTAATTTTCTACGAATGAGGAACCTTCTTTTCATACTGATTGAATCTGTCGAATAATTTTTTGTCTCTGCAATGAACGGTTGTTTTCAGGCAGGTTAGTTTCGATACCAAAAAGACTATCAGTACATACCTACACTCTCAACCTGATATTTCTTTAGACTCGTGTCTTCTATACTACGAAAACTTGACATTACAACCTCTTCTGAGAACTCTCAGGGAACCTACCGTTCTTCTAGGTTGGTCAGGTAGAATTTCCTTTAGTTACGACTTATAAGTAACTTTCCTAACTACAACTTCGACTTTGAGGTTATAAAACCGGTGGACGATGCTTCTTGACTGAGAACGTTTCTGGGACTACGACCCTTTCTGGTTTTCGCCATCCTCTTCCTCTGCTGTCTCCTTCTCTGACAACCCACCGAAGTGTTCCCTCAACCACTACCTGTCCCTCCGGACCGCACGACGACAGGTACCCCAGAGTTTCTCAGTCTTTACTGACTCGTTGATTTGACATTACTTTGATTGTTATACACCTTAACAAATTTCATGACTTTTCCTTTATACTTGTAAATCAACCAAATTCTTGAGATACTTCTACTACTGAGAATTGTAAAACAGTCTATTATTAAAACAAAGGATACCTTTAAATTATGAAACGGAACTAGGTATAAGAAGACATGACAAACATTACACATATATTTGAGACATAGATTTTATAAATATAATTTATAGATTTTATTAGATTAAAATCATAACAAATGATTTATGTACGTGGTTTTGGTCAAATTCTTAACAGTACGTCAACCTCATTATGTCTTAAACGACGTACATAAAGACCTAGTACACTAATTATATTTTCTAAGATTTATTAAGTAGGAGTCAAAATTGATACTTCGGATAGGCATGTTGTGAATACGTTTAATAAATAGATTGGTTTTAGTTTAAAATTTTTCACAAATTTTGAATCATTACTTTTGTTAAACCCCACAATATTAAACATTGACCATCGACTATAACTAAGTGTGATCTCTTTTTATTTTACAATTTTAAGTCTACATACGTAAATTGTAAAACTAAGGAGGTTCACTGATTAATTAATATTCCTCTTATTAATAAACAGAAGTTTGTTTCGTATAAGTCAACATAACGTAAGACGGTAATATAGTCAACTAAGTGTATAGGTATAAATGTTACCTTATAACGTTCTGACATCATTTCTAAAATCAAAGGTATAGTTAATGAGTTGTACATATAATCATTATATAGAAAATCTTTACAGTAACTTTAAGGTCCGGACTTAATAATAATAATAAAAAAAATGGTCGACTCGATGGTCCCTTCGGGAACACATGTGTGTGTGTGTGTGTGTGTGTATATATGTGTACGTATATAAAATTACTTTAATAAAATAGAAAGTTAAAATCTCTGTTGTAATTTACTTTCACACGTCTCACCTTAATCAAAGAGGAACGGTGTTACTAGGACCGTATATCTTACCACAAATATTGAGTGTAAAGATCCCAGAAGGACAAACACAGGAATTATGATTTAGTTATCAACTATGTACGAAACGTCATTACTCCTCGGTTCTTAAACTTCGGTTTATCGTTCTTTAGTTTATGATTTGAACCACGAACAATTGACACAGTGTGACCTATTCCGAATAAAAGAGGAAGATATCTTTCCTTAAACATTATAATAGATATAATATGTCTATAAGATCCCTGTATATTTAACGAATTGTACAATGGTCATATCTTATTCACCATCAAGTGATAATAATAGTGTAAGAAATTCTAGTCATTCTAATAGAATACTTATACACATCGTGAATAGTGATTTACCGGATTTTCTTTCTTATTCTTTTGACACCGATATTTGAAGAAATAAAGGATTTTAGTTCATTTTCATTTTATATTGTACTTTAAAATCTATAAATCTTTTATTGACTGTGTAAATTCTACGTACCAGGGACCACCGAGTCTGTCATTTCTTAGACGGACGTTACGTCCTCTGGTTCAAGTTGGGGACCCAACCCTTTCAGGGGAACTCTTCCCTTATTGTTGGGTGAGGTTATACTAACGGACTTCTTAAAGTACCTGTCTCCACGGACCACCCACTGTTAGGTACCCCAACGTTTCTCAGTCTGTGTTGACTCACTGATTGTGATATAATTTTAAATTACGACTTATAAGTCAATAATTCCATTTTATATACTCTTCCTCTTTCTTTAGAAACGTATTAGTTATAAGTCAATAAAATGAATGTAAGTTCCATAGAACTATCGGGTGTTATAATATTTCATGAAAGGTTTTAACCGTTCTTCCTTTACTTCGATCTTAACGGAAAGATAACGTGAGTTTGACATGTTCCATCTCAAAGAATTGAAAGGAACGAGGTGTTTAGGTGAAAAGGTTGATAACCAAGTAAGAGTCTTATTACAAAACTTTACATATTCTAATGTTTCCTTTGTCTAAGACAACGTTACATCGACTTTTACACAGTTTATTTGAACGAAATAAAATAATATTTAAATAGAAATGATTACTTAATTTATTGTTCTAAAACTTCCACCGGATTATTGATAACATGAAAATTTTATGACTACCCATATTTACTATAGAAATCTATAGATGTATATGAAAGGGGAACTAGTACCTTTCTATTTTGTGTTTGTTTTCTTTGTCGTTTTTCTTTTCTTTTTGACAACGAATATAGTAGATCTTTTGAAAATGGCTTTTAGGTACTGGAACAGATACGACGAATAGTCGATCGTCGGTACTAATTCATTACACCCTGTTTACACAATGTCTTCTAACGTTTTCACTGGGGTTAAGAAGTAGACAGGGGAACTGTATACCGAAACTTCAGGGGAGGGTGAGATTATTAACGAAACTCGTACACTGAACGAAACGGTTTCCAAAAAAATCGAGTACATGTTAACTTCCATGAGAAACGTCGAGACGGAAACAGTGTTCTCACAAGGGTCCAATCGGACAATCGTCTACTCTATACACCCGATCACTATTGAACGAAGTTATAAAGGTCGATTTTGGTAGGATTTAGTCGGCTGTCGACCGGTTTAGGGAAGCATAATTGAATTGGTCGGTTCCAGTCGTTTCAACAAAACGACTGAAGATCTACTGGGATTTTACACTCAATATTTGTGGTAAGGTATACGGTCGTAGTAACACCGTTCCTCTTTGATTAAGGTGAGACGTGTGAAAGTAAATTACAACAGAGAGTTTAACTTTCTATTTTATTAAAGTAATTTTATATACGTACACATATATATATATACACACACACACACACACACACACTCACACACAATACACATGTGTTCCCGAAGGGACCATCGAGTCGACCATTTTTTAGGTGGGTGTTACGTCCTCTGGACCCAAACTAGGGACCCAAGCCTTCTACGGGACCTCTACCCTTATCGATGGGTGAGGTCATAAGACCGGACCTCTTAAAGTACCTGATGAAGTACCCCAGTTTTGTCAGTCTGTGCTAACTCGGTGAAAGTGAAAGATACATATATGTGTGTGGGGTCTTGAAATGTAGAGGATAAAAAGTACTTTAGTATAAGACGTATATCACTAATTGTCAATTACTTCAGTGATGTATTATTAAAAAAAATTATGTGTAAAAGATTATTTAATATTTTAGTGAAAGTCTCACTTTGTAAAATCCAAAGTTTACTTTAATTTCTACTTGTTCCTGTTAAATAAGTAGACGTTATTTTAAATAATTAGGGATAAAACGGAATTTTTTTTTTTTGGTGTTGTATTTTGGACATCCACTTCAAAACAAACCCCGTTGTACTCCTAATA
This sequence comes from Capra ibex, assembly GCA_006410555.1. Classification (NCBI taxonomy): domain Eukaryota; kingdom Metazoa; phylum Chordata; class Mammalia; order Artiodactyla; family Bovidae; genus Capra; species Capra ibex. The sequence continues at coordinate 20,397,761 of SJYO01048061.1, read as the reverse complement.
TCGGACCCTCTGTCTAGAGTCTATTGTGACTTTATCTATGATTTCGAGGTTATGAAACCGGTGGATTACACTTCTCGGTCGAGAAACCTTTTCTGGGACTACGACCCTTTCTATTTCCCGTCTACCTCTTCATCTACCAGTTCCCACTCTACCAACCTACCGTAGTAACTATGTTACCTGTACTCGAACTCGTTTGAACCTTTCTCACTTCCTGTCCCTTCGGACTCTACGAACCCAAACGTTTCTCAACCTGTGCTTAATCGTTGACCTGTTGTTGACTGAGACGTCTCCATCCCCCTTTCCAATCATGTTATATACGAAAATCACTTCCTTGCCTACACATCAGTTATAATCATCTTTGAAAGACAGTCAGTACTCTTCGCCTACAATGGTACTTATTAAAATCACGAAAAGATGTCACCAGGGGTTCGAAACGCCGTTGTCCCTTGCCAAAGTTCCTTCTGGTAAAAAGGTATCTCCCCTTTCCTACCAAGTCCACCATTACACTCGCTACCTCTCAATACCCTCTCTGTCTACTTCAAAGAGAACGAAAGGACAGTAAGTGGAGAACAACACACCGCACACTAACCTTTTGGGGCTAAAAGATCTATATTTTTCTATGTTCTTAAACCGGGTATTTTAGAGAAAGACTTTTATATCCCGATCGACTTTCGGACATGAAGGTCAAAAGGAGTCTCGTGTCTCATGGAGTAAGGACTAGAGATGGGACTTGAAAAAATTCCTCACAATTTCAAATCGCCACTTTCACAGGATCACTATAGTAGCAACATCTCCATCTAGTTAAGTCAAGTCAAGTCAGTGACTCAGTACAGGCTGAGAAACACTGGGGTACCTGACGGCGTACGGTCCAAAAGGACAGGAAGTGGTTGAGGACCTCGAATGAGTTTAAGTACAGGTAACTCGATCACTACGGTAGGTTGGTAGAGTAGGACAATAGGGGAAAAGAAGGGTTGAAGTAGAAAGGATCGTGGTCCCAGAAAAGGTTACTCGGTCAAGAAGTGCAGTCCACTTGCTTCATAACCTCAAAGTCGTAGTCAGGAAGGTTACTTATAAGTCCTGACTAAAGGAAAGCCTAACTGACCAACCAAGAGAACGTCAGGTACCCTGAGAGTTCTTCGAAGAGGTCACGGTGTCACATTTTCGTAGTTAAGAAACCACGAGTCCAAAGAAATTCCAGGTTGAGCGTGTAGGTATGTACTGATGACCCTTTTTGTATCGGAACCGATCTACCTGGAAACAACCGTTTCATGACAGAAACGAAAAATTATACGACGGACCCAGTTAGTATCGAAAAGAAGGTTTCTCGTTCGTAGAAAATTAAAGTTACGACGTCAGTGGTAGACGTAACTAAAACCTCGGGTCTTTTTATTTTAAGAAAGGACAGAGGTAACACAGGTGTAGATAAACGGTACTTCACTACCCTGGTTTACAGTACTGGAATCAAAAGACTTACAACTTGAAATTCAGTCGTAAAAGTGAGCGGAGAAAGGGAAGGTAGTTCTCCGAGAAAACAAGAAGCGAAAGAGGTATTCGCACCGTAGTAGACACATAGACTTCAATAAATTTAAAGACGGTCGTTAGAACTAAGGTCGAGTACGAAGTAGGTCGGACCGTAAAACGTACCACATGAGACGTATATTCAATTTATTCGTCCCACTGTTATATCTCAGAACTACATGAGGAAAGGGCTAAACCTTGGTCAGACAACAAGGAAAAGGTAAAGATTGACAACGAAGAACTGGACGTGTGTCTAAAGAGTTGTCCGTCCATTCAACAAAACTGTAAGGGTAAAAAAAAATTTCCTAAAAGGTGTCAAACAACAACAAACAGACCTTAAGAGAACAAAAAAACTACTAGGTTACCTACAACCGGACCAAGGAGACGGAAAAGATTTAGGTCGAACCTGTAGACCTTCAAGTACTAAGTGTATGACACTTCGGACCGAACCTCTTCAAACTCGTAATGATACGATCGTACACTCTACTCATGTTAACACATCAAACTCGTAAGAAACTGTAATGGAAAGAAACCCAATCCTTACTTTTGACTTAAAAAGACAAGGACACCGGTGAAGACTCAAAAGATTTAAAAGACCGTATAACTCACTCCGTGAAAGTGTCGTAGTAGAAAATCTTAAACTTTATCGAGTTGACCTTAAAATAATGGAGGTAATCGAAACAAATATCACCACGAAGGATGCTATATCTCCATCTATTGTTCACGAATCAAAATCAACCATAGATGAAACTCCTTTCCGAAGGGAACTCGAGTCTGACACTTTTTAGACAGACGTTACGTCCTCTGGGTCCATGTTAGCGACCTTTTCCCCTACCGACAGGTGTGGTCATAAGAACGGACCTTTTGAGGTACCTAACTCATCGGACCACCCGATGTCAGGTGTCTCAAGGTTTCTTTCTCAACCTTTGTTGATTCGTTGATAGTAAATGAATATGAATGTGTGAAATGTGACTCATTTCACAACCATAGTCTCACGTGTGACTTTTTATTACATATCCTTTTTCCTTTTTCACTCATCATTTTTCGGAGATCAAAAGTCTTTTTATAAATGTTTTCAACTTTTATTGTATTTTTGTTACACTCAGATCGAATGTAATCGAGTGCATAATGTGATGAGTGACTCAGGGCCCCAGGTCGGTACCACCTAGGTCCCATCAAACTTCACCTCTACAACAGCCGCAAACTCCTTAAGTAACGAATTAATTTCTATACCTCCCTCTAATCTTTCTTTATCACATCATCCTTTTATTCACCTCTTTTCTCCGACTTATTGAACCAAATGCGCCTCTTGGTTATTTTGAAGCTCTGTTCCTCAACCGTGGTGGATGCATCCGGTGTCCTCAGAAGGACCAGAGGACTTCCTCGTCTCTGTGTTTTAAGGAGGGGTAAGTATGGAATCTTCGGGACCGTTTTAATCATCCGAACCACTCGAAGGTGCGAGGTCTACCCTTAAGTCGGTCTTTTCTTCTCTTGCTCGTTTCTGGTGTGCCCCCTTTGGTCAGAAAGGTCCTCGACCAGGCAAAGAAATAAAGAGTCCAGGTGAAAATATGAAAATCAATATGTATCTCTTTTTACATTCTTTGTCTCAGTACGTCCCAGTCGACGAGACTGGGAATAGATTTCTGACAAGAGTCGTATAGAAACAAGAATGTTCCCAGAATTCAAACAAAATATTATAGAAGACCAGACCTCTGGTTAATTGTAAAATACCGGGGTGGAAAGAAAGATAAGTATTTCCAATTATCTAGCCTTTTGAACAAAGGGGAATTCTAGATAAATCAGAATTCTGTCACTATTTCAATGTAAAAATGTATTGTTCCTGTGTTACTAAATATTGTTTCTTTCTCCTCATGTCATTAGATATTGTTTTCTCTTTTAAGTAATTGAGTTTTCAGATCATAACGATTGTAGTTTTGATGATATAAAGAAAAAGATGTAAGGTTAATGTAGCTAATTGTATGAGGGTCCACGGACTCCTATACCTCCGGACCGCCGTTAGTAATTGAGTCGTTACTTTGGGAAGTGGTTGTACTAAAAATAGAAATCTTTTTGGGATACGATTGATTCTGAAAGTTTTATGAGGTTTGAGAGACACGACAAATACCAACTCTCCAACATTTGGTAGTACATACATCATCGTTCTCACGCCTATTAGGACAGTATGTTCGATCAGACGGTCGTCTCTCCAAACGGGACTCTGTGAGAAAAATATACGTCCTCTGATAATAGACCTCGAGATTCAATTAAAAGGTCTCTTTCCACCAGTCCCTATCGGGGACAATTACAGTCTTCTCATCCACTTTCGTATTACGTCATTTCGTCCGTCTGAGAGCAAAACCCCGTCCACGTACTCGTCTAGGTCACTCCGAGGGAATTCCGGGTTGAGCGGAAACGGACAGTCCGGGGAATTGCAGTACTGGAAACGGTACCCGTCCTGAGGAACACGACCGAGGGCCGTTGATTCTTTATTAAAGGTAATTACAGGTTTTAAATGTTAATACTGATTAACTGTATAGTGTATTTACATGACGTTTACAGGATGAACTATAAATTAATGTTATAGTCTTCGTCTAAAGACGTATAAAATCAAGTTGTAAAATTAAAATAAAATCTTTCTTTCGGTAAATCGACGTCGTTTATTTTATTTCACGTACGATTCAGTTGACATAAACGAGACGTAAAAGGTTGTTTAAACTAAAAGGAGTAGTGTAGACCCGTGACACGTTTTTCCTTTGTACTAATTTTATCTTGACATGGGTCACCGGGTTTCTCTTTTTGGTTATGTAGTTTTTACCTTTATTTTTAAGGTTTCTTGTTTAACTTCTTTCTTATTTTTTGTTACAACCATAATACATTTTGTTTGGGTACTCTTATTGTTTATCAACCTTCCGATTTGGTAAAGTAGATGTTTTCTTGAGACCTCTTTTTGTTACTGATGTACAAAAAGGATCAGTCTTTCTGGTTGATTTAACAAAATTATAATAAGTTGTATCAATTTAATGACTAAATCGTATAAAAAGTAGGAAAATTCCTTCACATGAGTAGTTTTGGAGTTATGTATATAGAGTGAAACTCATATTTAACTTTGTTGTTACTCCGTAAACTTATTTAGATGGACGGAGAGACGTTACTAATGTCTATTCTGGGTGTTTCTTATCGGAAAAGAGTTTCTTCCCCACTATTTAATTCACTATACTACTTTTAACCTTAAATCATCTTTTACTGTACTATCATCTTTGTCATCTTTAACTGAACTATTCCTGTACTTTTTAGAAACCCCTACCACTTTTAAAAGTTATAGAACTAAATCTACAAATAAAGTACCTGTCTCTTTGGTACCCTCTCAATCTATACTGACTCACTGGATATGTAATGTATCTTTCACGGATTAGACGAACATGAGAGTTTCAAACATATAAAAGTCTTTAATACATTTAATTTTTATTAAAAATTATTGATATCTTGGTAAAGATAAAACAATAGAAGTAGACCGAAAGACAAAGACAAACGTTTATCACCTAAAGGTCATAAGAGTTAATACGTATTTATCCAAAGACAGAACTAATCGTCTACCATCGAAACACACTTCTTTCACCGTAACGGAAAATAAGAAGTTGGGTTGTAGTCCCAATGTTTCGGACCTCTTCTCTTGTACTTAACCAAAGACGAGGACGATAGGTGATCCTTTCCCGTTTTATACAGTTACCTATGTCGACGGGACTAGTTAATAGATTTCTAACTTTCCTTCTACCATTAAATCTTTTAGATCATAACGTTTATTATCTGTTGTTCGACTATATATAGTGTGGATCAGAAGTCCTGAGAAGAAAAAGTTTATGTAGTCATTACAATTCATCACAGTATAACAAAACATATTTACTAATAAGTTTCCTATTTTCCTTAAGACTTCAGTATAACCTCTGACTTTTCCTTTTTTATGACTAACATAGGTACCATTCACCTCTACGGAGGAAAACGGTGTAACAACGGTGATATATGATATGACATCACCGTCGTTGTATGACATGATACATTTAAGTGACATAAAAGAGACATAAATTTTGACCGTGGACACAGGATCTGTCAAAGGACACAAAAGTAAATTTTAATGTAAACCTTTCCTTATATAAGTATATTTATTGTTTATTGATACTTAAACTTACAGGAAAAAGTAACTATTATTTAAAAAAACATACGAACGTAACAATGAGAAACGATTCTGTTTATATCTTTATTTGAGAATAGAAGTGAACAAAAATTATGTTTTCCATTCTGTGAACGGACAAAGTGTGTATCAAAAAAATGATTGTTAAATGGAACCTCTTTTAAGTCTAACAAGGTACCATAAAAGAGTAAGAAAAAGAAAAAATCACGTGAAATAATGTAAACACCTATATAGTACTAAATAAAGTGGTCAAGAGGTATCGACCAATAAACCCAACGACTGTTATAAAACGACAAAGTTTGTTTCGATTTCAATTATTTTATCATGTATGTAGTAAAGTTTACACATTCTTATAGGTGTTCTATTTAGGGGTCCGTATATTAGTGACCCTTTTTGATGTATATGTTCACATTAAAACTATATATAACGGTTAAAGGGGAGGTCCTTCAAACACAGTTACATGTGTGAGTCGTTATCATAAAGTCTGAATAACCAAGAAATCAGTATGTTTTTCTTACATAAAAGACGTAACGGAAAACGTCCACCTACCTACCCACCTTATAACATACTGTCTCATCGGACGAAATAAAAAATAACTCCATCTTATATGAATAACATTTTATGTATGTAGGATTCTCATGTTGAACAACTGAAAAACGTATAAACACACAATTAAAAATGTATACAAATGGTACACTTACGGTGGGGACAGTTCTATATTTCATAAGAGTCGTAGTATCTTCCGAGGGGCTAGGATGGTAGGTTCGTCATATAGGGTTTCCTATTGGTGATAAGACTATGGACAGTAACTGTTAATCAAAAAGGGTAAAGTATAAATAATAAGTATATTTATCTTACATTATCATAATCACAATACCACATTGACCGAAAAGGGAAGTTAAAATACAGATACTGTAAATAAGTAATAAAACACGTGTGTGTAGAAAGTAAGTAAAAATAACGACTCCATAGGGTACATACTGACTTCGTTAAACACGTAGATAAAAGACTTATTTATCACCAACTTAACCAGGGGTATGAAACGACGATTTTTTCTTAGAGATTAGTACAAAATGGATATGGAGTATTACAAATTATACAAGTAAAAGTATCGGTAAGGTGACTTTTATAAAAGAGTGAAGACATCTTAAAGTAGAAACTAGGTACCTAACATACCTCAACACATTGAGTCAAAGGTTTGTAAATCCCTAAAAAGTGAATCGAAAGATTACGTAAGAGAAATCAAACTAAGGTGAATAATTATCTTGAATACGTGTACTAAAGTTTGTAAAATATAGTCAACGATGTATTAAATATTCCCTTGTACAATTAAACTTGTACGTGAACCTTTCTAATACAAAATGTCTACAACCTATACCACAAGGTGTATAAAGTTTATGTAGTTGTGAATGGGTACAATAAATGTAATGATACCAAAATCACTAAACAAAACAAACGAACATAATAGTTAAAAACTCTCTCCAGATACTTTAAGAGTAACACCTAAAAAGACAGAGTCCTTAAATCAATACAGTTTTGAAGTCAAAAAAACCTCCCTCTAAGAGAATAATTCATATATGTTAAATTCCAACAACGTAGAAGAACATTATTATTATAAAATTTAGTGTCAGTATATAGAGAAATGGTACATGAGTAAACACGCCATTAAACCTTCTCCCCTCCGATGTTCTCATTCCAGTTTTCCTTAACATGGATTGTTAATATCAACTATTTCAACAGAGGATATTCTTAAACTTAATTAAGACCTTGTTGATATACACTTAATAACTTAACTTGTTGATTTATCTACTTATCACGTATCAAATCGGTTCCAAGAGTGAGGACCTAATCCTACTCAATTTCTATTCGTTGCTCTCCTCCAATTTTAATAGACATACTATTATCTAATCGTAACCACTGTAATCATACTTTAATATACAACGAATTATATCTATATATACCGATGGATACTTTTATAAATATCTACACACACGTATTTGTCCCACCATATGTGTGTCTATAAAAAAAAATAGGGGTCAATTTCTTTAGTCCCGAAAAACCTCTTTACCGACTAAGAACCTGACCCCGTCCTTTATTATTCTACTCGGACCGTGTAAAATATCACGGGGGGTTTTATTTTTTCGTTACGAATTTATTTGAATGTTCCTACTTCTGTGCCCCTATGTCCTCAGTTTACTTTCTTTAAGGTAACCGGTTTCGACTTTATTAAATTCGTTGTTTTATTTATAATCATGATGGAGTCGGTCCACTAATTCCTAATCGTGGTTGTTACTACCTTACAACCATTACACAAGGGAACTATACTACATTACTGTTACTGTGAATTGGAGACACTCATAATCGATTTAGGATTAATTCACTGTACAGTATTTTGTGAAATAGTCATGTAAGCTTTGACAGCTTGAGTATCTTCTGAGACTCTATGACAACAATCCCCTTCGTGTGACTAACTTTAGTAAGTGGGACTGGTCCGTGGTACCATTGGTAGACGTATTCAACAAAATGTTGTCCTCTAGGACCATTCTTTGAACCTTTATTATTCGGAGGTGGTTGGCCTTCTCAAGTCCTTTCTAGTTTTCCTCTGTGGTGTACAAGTTGGTGGAGGGTCTTAGGAAGAGAGACCGTAGGTAGTACCGACTTGTTCCACACGTGGTGGTCCTTCCTGAGACTCAGTCTTACTAACCGATTTCTGTTGGGACTTTGATTAGGGTAGTGGTATTTTGGACTCTGACCGTCTCGTCTCGTCAAGAGGACCAAGGAAATGGGATGACGAGAGGTGGACCCACGGGAAAGGGTTATTGTAGAGAACGAAACAGTCGTGTACACAGAGGAGTCTGTTAAGTATAGGCTCACAATCTGTTGTCGGGTCAAAGTTCGGGACCTTCCCCAGGGGGAAGGACGTTGTGACAGTGGTGGTTCTCCTCGGACTCCTCCATTATCCTCATGATTTATGTCACACTACGTTACCAACTCTAGGACCTCAATTTTTTCCCTTTCCTTTTTGAAGTCTATAAACATATTCATACCTGAAATAATTATGATGAGAAAGTTAGAGTCAAGTACCTTCCACCCTTTACATTGTATCGTTACATCTAAAACCGTTATCCTCTTTGTCACGACCTTGTGTCATCTCTGAGACATAGTGGACGTTGGAAAGACAATTGTATTTCGATCAAATTTCACTTTCAATTAAATTTTCCTTTGTCTTTGATATAGAAAAGATAACTAATGTTTTCACAGTTTATTATACATCTGTAAAATTGGATAGTAGTGGATCTAATTTGGATTACGACACAAAACTAGGGTCTGAGATACTTCAGTTTACCCCTTTATTTATTTATTTATTTATTGACTTGATTTCTCCTCTGTGATCCAAGTGTTCCGTAAATCTGATATAACTAGTAGGACTTCGTCTCATTGTGATGTGTAAGGTGGTAGTGAAAAAAAAAGTATTCAGTGTGTGTAAGGAGAATAATCGTTTACTTTTTTTGTTATTATAGTTATTATTTTTGTTTAGTTATTTAAGGCTACTTATTTCGAGTCACCACAACTACTTTTGTGGTTTCAAAAATGAGGTCTAAGTTAGTTACATAATAGTGAGTGTTAAAAGGTGTTTATGTATTTTTCTTAAGTGGAACAAAAGAATTGACTGGTGCAGAAAAGTATGCCCGTTTATACATTTATTTCAATTAATACTTAAAACCAAAAAATTACAGAAAGTCTGAAAAGTTTGTAAAACTACATTTTATCCATCAGAGTGACTTGTTCGTGTCACAGGTATCTCTTCATACAGTCAATTAAGATCTCGACTTCCAGGTAAAAAGCATGTGTCTCTGTCGTGACTTTCTTATAACCTTATGTTATCACTTTACAACACCGTGTTCACCTTTCCCGGAAACGAATCCTTACAATAGGAAAGTTTAAGATTGAAGGTCTTAACTGATTACCGAGAAATCTTCTATGATGATTATTTGAATGATGTGACGAGAATTTATACGTTACGGTCGTTTTAGTATGGTCTTTCCTCCTGGATAATGTTGATGGATGAAAACAAATGTTATTGGACTTCCTTGTCCCCAATATGATCACAAATCGTTATCCACGAAGTCTCATCGGAATCTTAAAATTTTTTTTTTTTTAATCATTTATTTAGGTCGTCCTCAGAACTCTATTATTTATGTTAGTATGGTCCACCGAAAATATAAAAACTTCTTCAAATAGTGTCTTATATTTTTTACTAGTCTGCGTCTGTCACTTTTGAGACCAAAACTTCAGGTACTCTTAAGACTATAGTCAGAATTTTTATTTAACCTCTTTCGTGAGGTTAAATGAAGTTTCTGATATATTATTAACGAACATAAGGTGAAGTCTGTGATACTCCAGGAAAATTTCTTTATCTTTCGGTTTATCTTTTATAGGTGATTTTTAGTCTATCGGGAAATGATAGAACGTCGTGAGTTCTTCTGACACAAAATTGGGTGGTTTATGGGAGATGGACATTCAGGCCTATTAATACAATTTGGTCATATTAGTTCTAAGTCTGAAGTACTTCGGTATGGTTATTCGAGAAATCTTACTCAGGAGTTGGAAATTAAGTTTCAGGATGGTACCTAAGATCCCCCCTCCCCCTCCCCCCCATTCCTTTTTCTTTTTTTTTCGTTGTTGAAATATACAATAACTTATTAATTATTATACGTAGAATTTAGAAAAAGGAAGGAAGGGAAAATGAAGTAGATTATGTCGTGTTGTAAATACGTATACGTCTGATCGTCTTGTATGGGAGAAGTTTATTTGTCAAAATTTTAGACTTATTTGACTCGTCCCATTAAAAGTCTCTTATGCATAGGTGACTATTTTCCCGTTAAGGGAAAATTAACTACTGGTAAGAAAAACTTTTTTGTAAGTCTGGTTCCATGAACAGCTCCCAGTCAATCAGTCAAGTCAGCGAGTTACCACAGGCTGAGAAACGTTGGGTACCTGATGTCGTGAGACCCTAAGGGACAGGCAGTGGTTGAGGGCCTCGACCGAGTTTAAGTACAAGTGACTCAACCACTATGGTAGGTTGGTAGAGTAGGAGAAAACAGGGGAAGAGGAGGACGCAAATAGAAAGGGTCGTAGTCCTAGAAAAGCTTACTTAGTCAAGAAACTAGTCCACCGGGTTCATAACCTCGAAGTCGAAGTCGTAGTAAGGAAGGTGCCTTATAAGTCCTGACGAAAGGAAATCCTAACTAACCAAACTAGAGAAACGTCAGGTTCCCTGAGAGTTCTTAGAAGAGGTTGTGGTGTTAACTTTTCGTAGTTAAGAAGTCATAAGTCGAAAGAAATACCAGGTTGAGAGCGTAGGTATGTACTGTTGAACGTTTTTTTGCATCGAAACTGACCTGTCTGGAAACAGTCGTTTCATTACAGAGACGAAAAATTATACGACAGATCCAAACGGAATCGAAAAGAAGGTTACTCGTTCGTCCCTAATTATGGTGTTATAAAGGTTCTTTTAATAAGTAGGTCTTTTATCAAGTCGAATCAGACTTTTAACACAAAGTCCTTCATACGACTGTGAGTAGAGTCTACGATCGTTTCGTTACGAATTTTAAGAGGTTCGGTCTAAAGTTGTCATACACTTAGTACTTGAAGGTCTATAAGTTCGACCTAAATCTTTTCCGTCTCCTTTGTCTCTAGTTTAACGGTTGCAGACAACCTAGTAGCTTTTACGTTCTCTTAAGGTCTTTTTACAGATGTAGACGAAATAACTGATACACTTTAGTAAATTGACACACCTATTGTTGTTTGACACCTTTTAAGAGTTTCTTTACCCTGACAGTCTCGTTGAATGGATGGGAGACTCTTTAGACATACGTCCAGTTCATTGTTGTCAATCTTGACGTGTACCTTGTTGTTTGACCAAGGTTTGACCCTTTCCTCATACAGTTCAGAGATATAACAGTGGGACGAATAAATTGAATATACGTCTCATGTAGTACGATTTACGGTCCGACCTACTTCGTGTTCGACCTTAGTTCTAACGACCTTCTTTATAATTATTGGAGTTTATGCGTCTACTATGGTGGGAATACCGTCTCTTTCTCGGAGAACTACTTTCACTTTCTTCTCTTACTTTTTTAAATCGAATGTTGAGTTGTAAGTCTTTTGATTCTAGTACGGTAAACCGGAGTAGTATAGTACCGTTTATCTACTCCTGTGTTATCTTTGTCACTGTCTGAAATAAAACCCCCAGAGGTTTTAGTACGTCTACCACTGATCGGTACTTTATTTTTCTGTAAACGAAGTACCTTCTTTTCGACACTGGTTGTATCTGTCGTATAATTTTTCGTCTCTGTAATGAAACGGTATTTCCGGATAGATCACTTTCGATACCAAAAAGGTCATTAGTACATACCTACATTCTCAACCTGGTATTTCTTTCGACTCACAGCTTCTTCACGTGACACCACAACCTCCTCTGAGAACTCTCAGGGAACCTGACGTTCTCAATTAGGATTTCCTTTAGTCAGGACCTTTACGTAACCTTCCTGACTACGACTTCTGTTTTGAGGTAAACAACAGGTGGACTACACTTCTTGACTGAGAAACCTTTTCTGGAACTACGACCCTTTCTGACTACCGTCCTTCTCTTCCCTTACTGTCTTCTACTATACCAACCTACCGTAACGGTTAACTTATCTGTACTCAAACTCGTTCGAGGACCTCCACCACTACCTGTCCCTTAGGACCACATGACGTCCGGCACCCAGTGTTTCTCAGTCTGTGATGACTCTTCATGACTCTTCACCTGACTCTTCACCTCTCACATCCAGAGACAGTATACTGATCATGAAACCTAAATTAAACGACGTTACCCTCAGAAACATCGAAAAACTTGACTTCTTAATTACTAACAAGTTAACGAGTCAACTCAGATTTAGAAACGTTAGAAACGAGTTTGAAACGAGTAGTGAAACAGTCACTACGGTAGGTTGGTAGAGTAGGAGACAACAGGGGAAGAGGAGGACGGAAGTTAGAAAGGGTCGTAGTCCCAGAAAAGATTACTCAATCGGGAAGCGTAGTCTACCGGTTTTACAACCCCGAAATCGAAGTCGTAGTCAGGAAGGTCATTTATAAGTCCTAACAAAAGGAAATCCTAATTGACCAAACTAGAGGAACGATAAGTACCGTGAGAATTCTCAGAAGATGTTAAACGATTATATATATATATATATATATATATCTCTCTCTCTCTCTCTCTCTCTCATCTACGTGACACTCTTTCAAAAGGGGAGAGACAGAGAAAGAGGAGAGAGATTGAGAAACAGAGAGAGGTATATATATATCAATTATGTCATATGATCAGTGAGTCAGTACAGGTTGAGAAACGTTGGGGTACCTGACATCGGACGGTCCGAGGAGACAGGAACCCTAAGAGGTCCGTCGTTATAACCTCATCGGTAAAGGAAAAGGTCCCCTAGAAGGGTTCGGTCCTTAACTTGGACCCAGGGGACGTAAAGTCCGTCTAAGAACTGGTAGATTCGGTGATCCCTTCGATATATATATATACATATATATACATACATATATATTATATACATGTATATATATATCATAATATCTTAATACATCGTTCATATACATCTCTCTGTACATATTTTGGATACATACATAATATATATTTTGTATATATTTTACTTTTCATATACTAAACCAACGAGTATATAAATTGTACTTATAGGACTTACGATACCGTTATGTTCATAAATCCTATTAGTGATCAAAGTAATTGATATTACTTAATTACACATTTATTTACTTACTTACTTGTTCACTCAAGTGTTTACTTATTTGTCTATTTAACTTACTAAATCTCTTATATGAACATATAGTATCATATTTATAAAACACCATGTCTACTTGTGTACTACGTAATACCCTACCGAATCAATTCATAACGACCTATCAACCAAACTTTGTTATTAAACAGATCAAATGTACGTAAACGTGAAACTCAAATCCTCTCAGATTCGTGATTGTGTTTTATTAATCGTACGACTTAAACGAAAGTCTCAGTCATAAATGACGTCTTGTGGTTAATTCTGTGTAAAGTTTGGTTCTTTAAGATAGTACAGGAATTTTTCTTCAATATGCCCTACCATGTCCCACCCCTTCATTCCCCCCAAGTCCTACCCCTTGTGCACATATGGATACCACCTAAGTACAACTACATACCGTTTTGGTTATGTTATAACATTTCATTTGTTGGAGGTTAATTTTATTTATTTCAATATAAAATTTTTATTTATTTATTTCACTCACCCCCTTTTTTTCTTTTTTTTCAATATGGTGTTCCATCACAAATACTCAAAGATGAAATTACGTAGATCTATTTGACTATATGATAAACTTTTTGAAACAATCCAGTATTCATATTTAACAGGAGTCAAGAGTAGATGATGATTTTAACTCGCTATACCCGTTCATTTATAATGATGAATAAAGAAACTCTTAATAAATAAACATTTATAGACTATATCGATGAGTTTCAAGTGGCAAATTAAAAGAAGGGATCTTTTTTCCTTCTAATTTAATTTATGTATGGTAATTTTATCTTTTTTAAATTTGTACTAAGTATATTTAGAAAGTAGTTTATGTTTTGGTTTGTGAAAAATGAAAAAATGTTTGAGAAAAGTTAAGTCAACGAGTTAGCACAGGTAGAGAAACGCTAGGATACCATCGTGCGGTCCGAAGGGACAGGTAGTGGTTGAGGGTCTCTAACGAGTTTGAGTACAGGTAAGTCAGCCACTACGTTAGGTGGATAGAGTAAGAGACAATAGGGGAAGAGGAAGAAGGAAGTTAGAAAGGTCGTAGTCCCAGAAAAGGTTCTCCAACTAAGAAGTGTAGTCCACCGGTTGTATAACCTCAAAGTCGTAGTCAGGAAGGTTACTTATAAGCCCTGACTAAAGGAAATCCTACCTGACAAACCTAGAGGAACGTCAGGTTCCCTGAGACTTCTCAGAAGAGGTTATGGAGTCAAGGTTTCATAGTTATGAAGTCACGAGTCGGAAGAAATACCAGGTCGAGAGTGTATGTATGTACTGATGACCATTTTGGTATCAAAACGGATCTGTCCGTAAAGTCATTTCATTACAGAGACGAAAATTATACGACAGATCCAAACAGTATCGAAAAGAAGGTTCCTTGTTCGCAGAAAATTAAAGTACCGGTGTCAGTAGTAGACGTCACTTAAACCTCTGGTTTCTTTATTTCGGAGAACGACAAAGGTAACACAGAGGTAGATAAGGGGTGCTTCACTACCCTGGTTTACAGTACTTGAATCAAAAGACTTACAACTCCCAAAAAAAAGAGAGGAGAGAGAAAATTAATTAATTAAAAAATGACTGTCTATTAACGAAATGTCTTAAAACAACAAAAGACACTTTGGAGTTGTAATTAGTCGGTATCCATATGTATATAGGAAAGGGAAAACTTTAAGGGAGGGTAGAGGGATGGGTAAGGTAGGGAGATCCAACTACGTCTCGGGGACAAACTCAAAGGACTCGGTATGTCTTTTGAGAATAACCGATAGATAAAATGTATCCCATTACATTCAAAGGTACAATGGAAAGGTATGTAGAGGGGGAGAGGAGGAGAGAGAAGTACAGGTATTCAGATAAGAGATACAGACAAAGACGAAACGATGGGACATTTTTTGAGAAGTCATGGTAAAAAGATCTAAGACATATACACACAATCTTATACTATAAATAGAAAGAGAAAGACTGAGTGAAATGAGACATATTATCCAAGATCCAAGTAGGTGGAGTAGTCTTGACTAAGTTTATGTAAGGGAAAATACCGATACCGACTCATTGTAAGGTAACACATATACATGGTGTTAAAGAAATAGGTAAGTAGACAGTCATCTGTAGATCCAAAGAAGGTACAAGATCGATAACACTTATCACGACGTTACTTGTTACCCTACGTATACAGTAAAAGTTAAAACCAAAGGAGTCCCATATACGGATGCTCACCTTTATGACCCAGAATACCACCAAAATAAGGACCAAAAATTTCCTTAGAGGTATAGTAGAAGGTATCACCAGTAATAGTTAAATGTATGGATGATTTTCACGTTCTCGTAAGGGAAAAGAGGTGTGGGAGAGGTCGTAAATAACAAACATCTGAAAAACTACTACCAACAAGAGTGACCACACTCCACTATAGAGTGACACCAAAACTAAACTTAAAGAGATTATTACTCACTACAACTTGTATAAAAGTATCGGTAGACATATAGAAGAAACCTCTTTACAGACAAATCCAGAAAGGGGGTGCAAAACGAACCAACAAACGGAAAGACCTTAACTCAACATACTCGACGAACATATAAAACCTTTAATTAGGAAACAGTTAACAAAGTAAACGATAATAAAAAAGGGTAAGACTCCCAAAATAAAAGTGGAACGAATATCAAAGGAAACGACACGTTTTGAAAAATTCAAATCAGTCTAGGGTGAACGAATTAAAACGAAAATAAAGGTAATGAAACCCTCCACCCAGTATCTCCTAGAACGGAACTTAATACAGTAACTCACAAGACGGATGCAAAAGGAGATTCTCAAAATGTCAAAGACCAGAATGTAAATCCAGATATTATGTTAAACTTAAATAGGAAAACATACCACAATCTTTCACAAGATTAAAGTAATAAAATATACATCGACAGGTCAAAAGGGTCGTGGTAAATAACTTCTCCGACAGAAACGGGGTAACATATAAGAACGGAGGAAACAGCTTTTATTCCATGGGTATCCACGTACCTAAATAAAACCCCGAAAGATAGAATAAGGTAACCAGATATAAAGACAAAAACACGGTCATGGTATGACAGAATTACTGACATCCAAACATCATATTAGACTTCGGTCCTTACAACTAAAGATGTCGAGGTAAGAAGAAAGAGTTCTAACGAAACCGATAAACTTCAGAAGACACAAAGGTATACTTAACACTTTATAAACAAGATCAAGACACTTTTTACGATAACCATTAAACCATCCCTAGTGTAACTTAGACATCTAACGTAAACCATTATATCAGTAAAAGTACTATAACTAAGAAGGATGGGTCCTTGTACATTATAGAAAGGTAGACAAATACAGTAGAAACTAAAGAAAGTAACCACAGAATATGAAAAGATACATGTCAAGAAAAAAGAGGAATGAATTCCAATAAGCATCTATAAATTTATAAAAGAAACGTTAGCACTTACCCTAACTACGGAATTAAAGAGAAGGACTAAAAAGTAATAATCATATATCTTTATGTTCACTAAAGACACATAACTAAAAACATAAGACGTTGAAACGATTTAAGTGGTTAATCGATTTAAGTGTTTAATCTTTTAATGTTAATCATTAAAAGACTATGAGAAACTCCAAAAGACACATGTCATAGTACGGTAGACGTTTGTCACTCTGGAAATAAGAAGAAAAGGTTAGACCTAAGGAAAATAAAGAAAAAGAAGAGACTAACGACATCGATCCTGAAGGTCTTGATACAACTTATTATCACCACTTTAACCTGTAGGAACGGAACAAGGACTAGAACCGCCCCCCCCGCCCCCCCATGAAAGTCAAAAAGTGGTAACTTTCATTACAAACGACATCCGAATAGTATATACCGGAAATGTTACAACTCCATCTAACGAAGATACGGGAAAAAAACTTCCCAAAATTAGTATTTACACACGACTTAAAATAGTTTCAAAAAAAGACGGAGATAACTCTACTAGAGTACCTAAAATAGAAAGTTAAACAATTATACCATATAGTGTAACTATCTAAACATATATAACTTCTTAGGAACGTAAAGACCTTGTTTGGGTTGAACTAGGACCACATAGTCGAAAAACTACACAACGACTTACTACAAACGATTTTAAAATAACTCCTAAAACGTAGGTACAAGTAGTCACTATAACCGTACATCAAAAGAAAAGAACTCAACAGAAATACACCAAAACCATAGTCCCACTACCACCGGAGTATATTACTCAAACCTTCACAAGGAAGGAAACGTTTAAAAACTTTCTCAAAATCTTCCTACAACTGTTAAACTAGAGACCAAGGAGACGGAAAAGATTTTGGTCTAACTTGTAGACCTTCAAGTACCAAGTGTATAACAACTTCGGACCGAACCTCTTAAAACTCGTAATCAAATGATCACACACTCTACTCACGTTAACATGTCATCAAACTTTTAATAAACCCTAATGGAAAGAAACCCTAACTTTACTTTTGACTGAAAAAGGTCAGGACACGGTTACGACTCAAAAGGTTTAAACGACCGTATAACTCACGTCGTAAAGTGTAGTAGTAGAAAGTCCTAAACTTTATCGAGTTGACCTAAGGTAGTGGAGGTGATCGAAACAAACATCACTACGAAAGATTCCGGGTGAACTCAAGTGAAAGGTTCTACAGACCGAGATCCACTTACCCTCACTAGTGCGGAAATAATAATAGACCCAGCACTTCTAGAAAAACATGTCAAGAAGGCACACAAGAATTGTGGAGAAGAATTATAGAAGACGAAGACAATCCAGGTATGGTAAAGACAGGAAATAGCTCGGGTAGAAGCGTACTTTATAAGGGAACCATAGAGATTAAAAGAACTTCTCTAGAGATCAGAAAGGGTAAGACAACAAAAGGAGATAAAGAAACGTAACTAACGACTCCTTCCGAAAGAATAAAGAGGAACGAGGAGAAACTTTGAGACGTAAGTCTACGAATATAGAAAGGAAAAGAGGAAACGAAAAGTGAAGAGAAGAAAAGTGTCGATAAACATTCCGGAGGGGTCTGTCGGTAAAACGAAAAAACGTAAAGAAAAGGTACCCCTACCAGAACTAGGGACAGAGGACATGTTACAGTGCTTGGAGTAAGGTATCAAGTAGTCCGTGAGATAGATAGTCTAGATCAGGGCATTTAGATAAAGAGTGAAGATGACATATTAGTATCACCTAAACTAAATCCAGTATGGACTTAACGGACCACCAAAAGGGATGAAAGAAGTTAAAGTCAGACTTAAACCGTTATTCCTCAAGTATTAGACTCGGTGTCAGTCGAGGACCAGAACAAAAACAACTGACATATCTCGAAGAGGTAGAAACCGACGTTTCTTATATTAGTTNAGTCAGTGAGATAGATAGTCTAGATCAGGGCATTTAGATAAAGAGTGAAGATGACATATTAGTATCACCTAAACTAAATTCAGTATGGACTTAACGGACCACCAAAAGGGATGAAAGAAGTTAAAGTCAGACTTAAACCGTTATTCCTCAAGTATTAGACTCGGTGTCAGTCGAGGACCAGAACAAAAACAACTGACATATCTCGAGGAGGTAGAAACCGACGTTTCTTATATTAGTTAGACTAAAGTCACAACTGGTAGACCACTACAGGTACACATCTCAGAAGAGAACACAACAACCTTTTCCCACAAACGATACTGGTCACGTAAAAGAACCGTTTTGAGAGAATCGGAAACGGGACGAAGTAAGGCGTAAGGTTCTGGTTTAAACGGACAATGAGGTCCACAAAGAACTGAAGGATGAAAACGTAAGGTCAGGGGATATTACTTTTCCTGTAGAAAAAACCCATAATTAAGATTTTCAAAAACATCCATAAGTATCTTGGTAAGTTGAAGTCGAAGAAGTCACAATGACCAACCCCGTATCTGAACCTAGTGACACTATGACTTACCAAACGGAACCTTTACTTGTCTCCGGTAAGACAGCAAAAACTCTATCGTAGGTTCATGACGTAAAACCTGAGAAAACGACTGGTACTACCGATGAGGTAAAGAAGATTCTATAAGGACGGGCGAAATCATCTATATTACCAGTAGACTCAATTTAAGTGGGTAAGGTCAGGTAAAATCAAGCGACTAAGGATCTTACAGTTGTAAGTGAGAACGGTAGAGAAGAAACTGGTGAAGGTTAAACGGAACTAAGTACCTGGACTGTAAGGTCCAAGAATACGTTATAACGAGAAATGTCGTAGTCTGGAACGAAGATAGTGGTCAGTGTAGGTGTCGACCCATAACAAAAACGAAACCGACGTAGGGAAGTAAGAAAGACCTCAATAAAGAGGTAAGTAGAGGTCATTGTATAACCCGTGGATGACTGGACCCCTCAAGGAGAAAGTCATAGGATAGTAAAACGGAAAAGTTTGACAAGTACCCCAAGAGTTCCGTTCTTATGACTTCACCAAACGGTAAGGGAAGAGGACACCTGGTGTAAGATAGTCTGGAGAAGTGGTACTGGGCGGATAGAACCCACCGAGGTGTCCCGTACCGAATCAAAGTAACTCAATCTGTTCCGACACCAGGATCACACTAATCTAACTGATCAAATGACACTAATACCAAAATCACACAGACGGGAGACTACGGGAGAACTTTGTGGAAGGTAGAAAGAACCCAAAGAGAATGGAACCTGCACACGATAGAGAAGTGTTGACGAGGTCGTTTCACGTCGGTGTCGAGGAATAGAACCTGATCCCCATAGAGGAGTGTTGGCGGGGAGGGCTGGAAGTTACACCATATCGAGGAGCTCCGGGAGGACGTGGACATGTCAGTGGCGAGGAACCTGTACCTCAAACGGGAGGACGGGAGGTGGGGACTGGAGCCCCTACCCCATCGAGAAGATTCGACGAAGACACGATAGTGTCGGACCGTGAGAACCGACAACAGGGACTGGAACCTGTATAAAGAGGAAATAACTGATACGGTTTCGGAAACTGACACACCTAGTGTTATTTGACACCTTTTAAGAATCTCTCTACCCTTATGGTCTGGTGGACTTGATGGAGAACTCTTTGGATATACGTCCAGTCCTTCGTTGTCAATCTTGACCTGTACCTTGTTGTCTAACCAAGGTTTATCCTTTTCCTCATGCAGTTCCGACATATAGCAGTGGGACGAATAAATTGAATATACGTCTCTTGTAGTACTCTTTGCAACCTGACCTTCTTCGTGTTCGACCTTAGTTCTAACGGTCCTCTTTATAGTTATTGGAGTGTATATGTCTACTGTGGTGGGAATACCGGCTTTCACTTCTCCTTGATTTTTCGGAGAAGTATATCAGTTCCGATACCAAAAAGGTCACCAGTACTTACCTACGCTCTCAACCCGACACTTCTTTCGACTCGTGACTTCTTAACTACGAAAACTTGACACCACAACCTCTTCTGAGAACTCTCAGGGAATCTGACGTTCCTCTAGGTTTGTCAGGTAAGACTTCCTCTAGTCCGGAACCTAAAAAAACCTTCCTTACTACGATTTCGACTTTGAGGCTATGAGACCGGTGGAGTACTTCTGATCTGAGTAACCTTTTCTGAGATTACGACTCTCCCTAACTCCCGTCCTCCTCTTCCCCTGCTGTCTTCTACTCTACCGACCTACCGTAGTGACGGAGCTACCTGCACTCAGACTCACTTGATCCTCAACCACTACCTGTCCCTCCGGACCGTACGACACTAAGTACCTCAGAGTTTCTCAACCTGTGCTGACTCAATGACTTGACTTGACTTATAGTCAAGTGACGTCACCCTCTTTATAAAAGTTTAATGTATGGGCTATTTCATAAAAAATATGTTCTATACTTTTTTTTTTAGAGTTTTTAGTCATCATTTTAGCAAAAATTTTGGGTTAACTTTTAAATGTACTTTTATCTTGTTTTTTAATTGTTTAAAATGATTACTTTTGTACACTTACCGTTTATTCGTGTTCTTTACAATCCGGTGTATATTGTAACCTTAAAACAAAATTGTTTGACTTCCTTTCTTCTATATAAGAAAATTTTAACTTAATTGAACCTCTACAAAATCTTTATTAAAACTAGTCGAAAATATAATTGTAATAAGAATTCGTAATAATATAATGAGTACATAATAAAGGAAGAAACATATTTAAAACTAGTAAATATAAAAAACTTTAATGTACTAAATATGAAAAAACGTTCAAATACTCTTGTCTCAATATAATTTATAAGAGGAATCAGATTTTGACTTTTTAGTGGATTGTTGGGAGTAAGTAAAGTTCATAAAGTTCAGAAAAATGGAAGACAAGAAAAGGATGTCAGTGTATAACTTTATTAAAATAGACAAGTGTGAAATCATTGAGAATTTTTTATTGTAGTATTCTATATAAAATGCCAATAACAAACTTTTAAACTTTTACTTTCAAATACTATAACAGTGTAAGATTATACACTAGATGTGACACTACCTTTATGTATAAAAGAGGATTTCGCGGAGTTATGAAGAGAATTGACTTTCAATTGTTTTTATCTTGAATTGAAAAGAAGATCCTTTTGTACTGGTCACAACATAGAAGGATCTTCGTTTCCGTAATGGTTACCATGACTAAGTCTCTACAGATTTAAGAGTTAGATAGATAAAAATAAGATTCAGTTGTTCGAAATAAATAAAAACTATTTATTTAAAAGTTCACACATTGATTACTTTTGAAATCCAACTACAATAGTTCTGTAACAGTGTGAGTGGTTTCAGAACATAATTATATAAGGTCCAATACGTTTGTTTTGGTGAGACTTTACTCAGAGTTGTTTAAACATTCCTTTATTTGTCATTTTAGTTTCGGAATACTTGATGAAAAACTATTACACGAACGACAAAGTCTGAATTACTTTGTGAAAGATCCGTCTGGTTTTATATCGTTAATGTTACTACCCTTTTGTGTCAAACTCTTAACGTAAGTATTATAGTAATAAATGATAACAGAAAAACAGCGACCCGACTTGTGATTTTCTTATAAGAGTAATTGTACGCAACAGTAAATGACATGAGTAACTTTCAGACATTGCAAATAATATATGTCTTAAATAGAACTTACTATAAAGAAAACGGAGAAACGTAATCGTTGAGTTAACCAGTACTCCTCTTTTATGATAGAATTATACGAATGTTAAAAAAAGAATTATAGTTGAGTATGAAATTAATCCCAATCCCAATCCCAATTCCAGTCCCAATCCCAATCCCAAAGTCCGTCTTCTCGGACCGTTAGTGTTGATATATTTTAAGGTAACTACAATTTAACTAAAGAAGACAGGTATAAAATAATCCTTTGATTACAATTGAAAACACTCTTAGAACCACTAAAAACATTTTAAAAGGACAAAGTTCAACTAGTCATTTTCTATTTAGTCGGTTGATGTGAATTTCAAATACTTTATTACAATTAACCTCTGAAACAATTTTTTAACATAGTTTAACTCAACCGAAAAATTGAGAAAACGAATTAACGAAACGGGTCATCCAGTCTCCTTATGTTTGATGAGTCCAACATCGACAGTAATCATAGTTGTACATTATACTTAGTTCGGGTTTGAAGGTTGACGAAACACTTTTACACTTCGACGTAGAAAAATTGATTCAATTTAGTAGTATACAGTAGAGTACTTATACATAGTTTTAATAGGGTGTAAAACGATAGTTCAAATTCTGGATGTAATTTACGTCGTGTGAATCTATGTCTATACGAAAACACTAAATTCCCATCTTTAACTGAGACGATTGGAATAGGATAAAATTTTAGTTTCGTACATAACGTTGAATTTAGTAGTCGTTGATTGTAAATTTCCGAATTTTTTGTAAGAAACTGCTCTCTTATTTGACGTTACTTTTTTTGGACTTATTGACTTAGACTTAACTGACCAAGGTAACCAATCCCCCTTTTTCCAATGATACTTTTAAGTTAAATTTTAACAGATCAATTTACATTACATTCTTATGGGATAAAAGTCTCCAATAACGTCGAAACTTTCTTTAAGAAACCCCATTTTGAACTAGCTAAAACTACTTAAACATTAAATGGTAAAAATTTTAAATTGTTTTATAATATAATTATAATCATTAAAGTCAAATTTTTTAGTTTGAAATTTATTGACCAAATTTATTAAAGGTATACGGGAAAGACAGGAAACAAGATTAAAAAGAGGTTGTTTACTTTCAGTAAGTCAGGACAGGTTGAGAAAAGTTTGGGGTATCTGACATGTCACACACCTTAAGAGGTCTGGTCTTATAACCTCACCTATCGGAAAGGGAATAGACCCCCTAGAAGGGACGGGTCCCTAGCTTGGGTCCAGAGGGTCTAACGTCCGCCTAAGAAATGGTCGACTTGGTGTTCCCTCTGGTATCTTATGACCCTACCCAGTGGGTAGGGAAGAGGTTGCCTAGAAGGGATGGGCCGGGTCCTTAGCTTGACCCCAGAGGGTGTAACGTCCGTCTAAGAAATGGTTTACTCGATAGTCCCTTCTATTGTTTATTGGTTCGTTATAACGTTCTGACTTAACGGTTGGTCACAACACTATTTCTTTCTTTGGGAACCTTAACTTTCATTTTGTATAAGTCAAAGAGGACTTTGTCCACTATGAATACTCGATAGTCTACACTTTTCTTTTTCCGTTACTTAATACTACATTTTAATTGGATTAAGGTACACTTTAAATTCTAATAAAAGAGTGAAAAGACTCTTTTATAAAAGAGTCTCAGTCATAAAACTCCAATTATTAAAATTTTAAGGGTTCTTATGGTATCTTTAATTGAAAAAAGGAGGATTTTAAGAGAAGACTTTTTTTACTGAGTACATATTACTATGAATATGGGGCTGTCCGGGTCAAATTGAAATTTTCCTTGACTAATAAGTCACCTATATCATCCAAGATAAATTATATGGTAAGAAGTTAATATTTTTCTTTGAATTCGATCCAGAACATAGAACAGAAGAGTTGACAGACCTCAAATCTTTAAAAATGAGTACCTATACACTAAAAAAAAGAATGTCAGAGATAATAAAGGTAAATAGTTATTGACCTAACATCACCACCGAAACGAAGATTTTACAGTACTTTTATTTTAAATCAATTGACCTCTTATGGTCCTCTATGTAATATATGTTTTAGTTGATGTACATTAGTATTAGTATTAACCAGAATGTAAATAATGATGTAAGTCTCGTATTATTTTACCGTACGACCTCAGTGAGTCATATCGTGTCGAAAGTGATATTAGTCGTACTACAAAATAGAGTTTGAAGTAATTCCGTGTATTTCTTACGAAATTCGAAGAATTTTCCATATTAAATAAAACAGTATACAACGGTAGTAAAAGGTCCTGTTTAATCACTATTTGATAATAGGTATTATTATTGAACGTTTGTAAAAATGAATAAGGTAATCTAAAAAAGGTCTTAAGACGTCAATTCTTTTTTAATACATCCCGAAGTTTAAAAATATCGTTGTTATATTTGTATACATTTTGACACACTACTATCGATCGTCTTAGGAATAAAGACGTAAATTACGGAAATCTTAATAGATTTTAAATCGAACTATGTAAATAAGTTCAAATGTCTCGACTGAGTTACTGTGACAAAATGAAACAATAGGTTCAATTGGAAGGAAAATCTTAGATTACGAAGTAACAACTTCCTACTTATAAACCCATATTATAAGTAGTGTAAAAGGGTTTAAACCCACCCCAAATAACATAGATTGATAGAGACGGATAGTAGAAAAATAGTAAAATCGGTAGATACAAAGAAAGTTATTTTTAGTCTAAAGAACAACGACAAATCAGTGATTCAGTACAAGATGAGAAAACGTTGAGGCACCTGACATCGGACGGTCCGAGAAGACAGGTACCCTAAAGGTCCGTTCTTATGACCTTACCCAACTGTAAAGGGAGAGACCCCCTAGAAGGACTGGGTCCCTAGTTTGGGTGTTGAGGACGAAACCGTTCGCCTAAGAAATGGTGACTCAGTGGTCCTTTCGGTTAATCCAGTGTTCTTTAACGATTACTCATATACCAATATAAGTTATTTTATAAGGTAAATTATTTAGTCAAACTAGGTATAGTAGACAGTTAAAGATTTTTAAATGTTTCTAAAACTTTACTTATTTATTTAAGACGACTTTTAACCTTTATAATTTCTTAACAGTAATAATGATCTTCTATAGAATCATTACTCTTAAAAGTACGTATGAATCTACACAGGATGAGAAACGATGGGGTACCTGACATCGGACGGTCCTAGGAGAGAGACACCCTAAAGGGTCCGTTGTGCTGACCTCACTCGACGGTAAAGGAGGAGGTCTCCCAGAAGGGTCCCTGACTTCAGTGTAGAGAACGCCGAAGACGTAACTGTTCGTCTAAGAAACCGTGACTCGATTGGACCCTTCAGGTGACTACTCATCTCTATTTATAAACATCACTTAAGATAAACTGTCTGAATTAAAAGACAATAATGTAACTATACTGAAAGGAGTACCGAGTTGACAATTTCTTAGGAGGACGTTACATCCTCTGGATCCAAACTAGGACCCAACCCTTCTAGGGGACATCTTCCCTTTCCGATGGGTTAGGTCATAAGACCGGACCTCTTAAATTACCTGACCTATCAGGTACCCCAGCGTTTCTCAGGTTGTGATGACTTGTTGAAAGTGAAAGTGTAACTATTCTACTTGTGAAGACATTTCTAATTACATATCATTTAATTGTCACGAATATCTTACATTGTCTCTTCCGTTACCGTTGAGTGAGGTCATGAGAACGGACCTTTTAGAGTACCTGTCTCCTCGGACCATCCGAAGTCAGGTACCCCAACGATTCTCAGTCTGTGTTGACTTGCTAAAGTGAAAGTGAAAAGTGAAAATATGTAATCTCCTCCTTTACCGTTGGGTGAGGTCACAAGAACGGACCTCTTAGGGTCCCTACCACCTCGGACCACCCGACGGTAGATACGTCAGTGTGTCTCAGTCTGTACTGACTTCGGTGAATCGGCGGTGTCGTCGTCGTCGTATCTTACATTTTGATACAAAGAAATTATCTCGATCGTTCTGATTATTTGTTTACTATATTAAATTGTGAGGTAATACCTGATTTAAAACACAGGAGGTCTTTAAGTTTACTACTTCGGGATTAGGAAGTATTTTCTATTTGACTCCGAGTAATTATAACTCACATAAACTTGTTTTTAGTTAAGTATAAAACATCGTAGGTTAAACCGAATACCTTCCTCAAGGGTCCTCGACTGGTTTTACCTTCTAAAAATATTGGTCTTTCCTTGTCCTTGTTCCTTGTCCTTGTGATCCGGTTTTTTAACCCAACCAATAACGTTCCAATTAAAGGAAATCCCTTACCGTCTCCAGTAGTCCGTCGAATGGTTTCAATCACGACTAATCCATTAAGGACTAATCGACCAAATTGTAAGGTAAAGACCCTCTTCGTTATGACATTAATTCAGAGTTAAACCACAACACCTCGAATCGTAATCACTGAGGTAAACCCCGGAAACCCTCCGTTAATTCAAATCTACTCTAGTACTTGTACCTCGGGGGTCTTACTTTAATCACAGGAATATTCTTTTCCTCCTCTTTGGTCTCTAAAGAGAGAGACGATAGACTCCTGTGTCTTTTTGCCGTCGATAGACGTTCGGTCCTCCTTTCGATAGTGGTCTTGTACTGAACGATCACGAGACTAGAGTCTGAAGATAAGAGATTTTCGTACTTTATCCAAAGACAACAAATTTCAGTGAGTCAGACAGCAAAGTAATATTGACGGGTTCGTCTGTTTCCGTTAGAGGTTCTCATTCAAACAAAAAGGAACTTCACCTATATTATAGACATAGGGACAGACTTAAGGTCCTAACACAACGTTTATAGTTTAATTATTTACAAACTTTAATTCGTCAATATATATGAAAGATCAACTCTTGGAATTACAGTAAGTTTGTAACTACTTACGTGACTCTATCTTTTCCGTAGATTTATTTCACGTTCAACGAGTCAGCACAGGCTGAGAAACGTTGGAGTACCTGATATGTCAGGTACTTTAAGACGTCCGGTCTTATGACCTCACTCGTCGGCAAGGGAAGAGGTCCCCTAGAAGGGTTGGGTCCCTAGTTTTGGTCCAGAGGACGTAGTGTCCGTCTCAGAAATGGTCGACTCTGTGTTCCTTTCGGGTAAATTTATTTTCAATTTATATTTCTCAACTGTATAGAAAAATATTTGAATAAAACCAGTACCATAGAACAGTAAATACAGTAAAATATAACAAGAGATAGGAGTTGAAATGGTCAATAAAAATTGAAGACGGTGGAGGTTTCATACGGTCATTGAATAAAGTAATAAAAAAGGACCATTTGGAACGGGAATAGTAAAGTTAAAGTTGGTCTGTTTTGATCAATAAAAAAACAATTTACAAAGAGTTTCCTTAACATAACGATCGACAAAGTGTATTTGTAAGTACCAAACTCTGGGTACCTCCACATAATCTACTTACGGTTAGATAGATTAAAAGTAGTAACGAAGTAAATGACCTTCCCTTTACATTCATAAACTAGTAATTTTTATTTTACATCATATAAAATTTTTGTAAATTTCCATTAATGATAAGTTTATACTTACTTTTACTCTTATTTAATGACACGTTTTTTACCCTTTACTGGTAGATTTTAACTAATTACTTGTTACTAGGTCCTTTATTTATTTTATTTTACTGTCTTTTTGTATCTTATATGTTTAATTTTTATTTCAGAGTCTTCACAAACCTATAGCAGTTATACGAGGAGATATAGGTAAGAGATTAAAAGGACCAGAAATGGTACAGAGACTCGTTTTCCTTGGACTGGACATAGGGTTCGAGTGAACGTTAGACTGAAGGTTTATACATCTGATCACCTCTGGTAACCTCCTCTGTGGAAACATCCTTTCTCCTCTGTGGAAACATCCTTCCTCTTCTTCCTCTTCCTGACCCCAACAATATTAATAATGGGACCGATTTGAGGACGTCATCACGG
The DNA here is from genome assembly GCA_006410555.1 of Capra ibex. Classification (NCBI taxonomy): domain Eukaryota; kingdom Metazoa; phylum Chordata; class Mammalia; order Artiodactyla; family Bovidae; genus Capra; species Capra ibex. The sequence goes on along the minus strand of SJYO01048061.1, from coordinate 20,369,167 downwards.
TGGTCCTCAAAGAGAGGAGAGTCCAAGGGAGTGGGACAGTTTATAAAACAAGTCGACTCGTGAGGTGTTGACAACCAAGGTCCTTTTATGTCACAATGAACGGAAAAGGAGTATAGGATGGGTACAGAAACTTTAACCGTAATAATGTCAATAGGTCGAAAGGAGTTGATAAGTTAGACACCAACGACAGAGTGAGTACCCCCTTTGGGTAAATTATGTCGTCTACTTATTAGTCTCGGGATAATTCCTTCGTTTCAGTGTTCAGTTTACGTTGGAATAAACTATTCACTTCTTACGTCACATAATTAAGACATAGTGACCTTTATTTTATTATTACTTTTCAACTTATATTTATCCACTTATTACATACAGTCCTTTTATTACTGGTCTTTTCTTTTATAAAATTTTTTAATTTTATTCGTTTTAATTATAGTCCCAGTTTTAAAAGGATATATGGACTCTTTTATATTATCTATTGTAATCTATTAACCCACAGTATTAATTGACAAAATACTAATTCAGATACATCACAACGATCTAAATTGTTTATGTTTACGTAAGTGAGTTAATTTAAACTTAGTGTCCATTTGTTGATTATGTAAAATTATTTTACACAGGGTATATTAAAAGTGACAAATTTTAAATTTAAATGGACCATAGAATCAAATAAGTCTGACGATATCGTTTTATGGTATCTGACTCACTCCCGGGTACCAGTCAGTCTCATTTTGTCCTTTTAGGTCTTTCTGGTGTGTAAAACCAACTATGGACAGGACTTTCGTCTGTTTCTTTCCCCTCCTTTCCACCCTTGGAGGATGTAGACTTCCATTAGACAACAAGTAATATGAGAGTAATGTTATTTTAATCGGAACGTCTATTCTTCATGGGTAGTACGTTGTTACGGTACTTTGAAGACTAGATTCTATTTATTCTTGTTTTTAGGGAGGAGAGAAGGTCCTCTACCTCAACCCTACTTTTAGTCCTTTATAATGGGGGTTTGGAGAGGAAGGGGACACTTATAAGGTGAGTAAGTAAACATATGGGGAGTGTTGGTCAAACGGTTTCTTTGGGTCTCGTCGTTGAGGAGTGGACGGACGGATAATTCGCCAAATAAGAGTCAAGAATGATATATAAACGGAAAGGATCTCCCTAAAGAGGAAAGAATATCTCAGAAGAAAAGGTGAATCTCTTCCAGGAAATTACAAAGAAAAACCCATCCAAATCACAACTACCTTTTGAAAATCCAAAAACAGCAAACTGTTAAAGAAACAGAGAGATAAGATTTACTATTAGTACGACCCATCTCATAGGATCCAACGTCCAAGAAGAGAAAATCGTGAAACTTACGTAGTGTGGTAGGGGAAGATCGGACGCTTCACGTAAGTCGTTTTAGTGGACTATCGGAGACCCCTTAGGTAACAGGTACTGAGACAAAAAGAGAACGACGGAAATATCAAGAGAGAAATAGAAATGGAAAAGGTCAAAATGAATGTACACGGAACCAAATCCAGACAAACACAACTTCACAAATAACATTCCGTGGTCTGTTCCTAGAGACTGGTAGATTAAGAGTTTTTTCGGACTTGAAGGACTAACATAAGTGTCTGCTTAAAACTTTCCGTATTACCCTCGTCTCCCTCCACGTCAAGGTCCTACACACCAGTCGAGTATGTGTTAGGAGACTAACCAACTACCACTTCATTGTACGGGTAGGGACCTAGGTCTCCTACGGGACCTCTTCCCGTACCACTGGGTGAGGATATAAGAACGGACCTCTTAGGAGTACCTGTCTCCTCGGACCTCCCGATGTCAGGTAGCCCAGAGTGTCTCAGCCTGTACTGACTTCATTGAATCGTGTCTACGTCCTGTGTAGTTTTCCTAATTGTAATAGTTAAGATTCCGACGTTATCCAGACCCCTAATTCACGAGTACCGGTAGTTAATCAATTGGAAAATGTAAACCACCCTCAAAATCACAGACGTTTTGCTGAGTTCTTTACACGTAATCTACGACAATAGATTCAAGTCAAGTCAAGTCAGAGAGTCAGAACAGAGAAACGCTAGGACACCTGACGTACGGTCCGAAGGGACAGGTAGTGTTTGAGGACTTTGAATGAGTCCGAGTACAGGTAACTCAGTCACTACGGTACGTTGACAGTTCCCTCAAACATTAAAGGAACCAGACAGAGTGACGTAGTTTTTAAACTTCCCTGTCTACCTGGTCACAATGTCGAGTCAAAATAAACCGTTCGTTTCCTTTTATGTAGGGAATTCGTACTCCAACTCGGTTGGGTTTTTTGTGCTTCTCTTCTCTCCTTGAACCGAGTTAAACCGAGGAGAAAAACACACGAAAAAAGAGGAAGGGGACTCGGACCGGATATATTTAACCCGATCGGTCCTCCCGACGAACAAAATGGACTCCAAGAGTAAGGTCAGGAACCTAGAAGGAAACAAAATAAAAACACCCGAAAAGGGAAGAAACAGAAGATCGGTGACGGTAAGACCTGAGGAAAAAGGATAAGATTGATGTATTGTAACGGGAGATTTCTCTACCCTCCGGGTTAAGAAACCCTTATCCCTACAACTCCAGAGAGACCGATGAAGGAAGACATGACCCTACCACTCCCCGTAACCTGAAGGGGGAGAATGAACAGAGTTCGGACTCTTAGAAATATCACCACAGGTAGATTCCCACTCACTATAAAAGGTACCAACCTACATCAAAATGTATAAGAACAACTTGACCGTGACGTACAACATCGAACAACTGGACCCGTCTCTGCTTTACCCAATCTGTTAACTTTTATGTACTTCGTTAGGATTCGTCGTAGTGATACTACTATTGTTCCTAATCATCCCTGTAATAGGTTGAGGTTTAAGAGGTAGTGGTTCTCTTCCTAAGGGTGTTTCTCTCTAACATCAGTGGGGACTCTTGAGAGGTCGAGAAAGAAACTCTAAGAGATCCTAGACTTATAAAAAGTACTTCTGACACTCTGAAAGAAATTGAATCGACCTCCATAAATGGGTCTTGTTGTACAGAGTAAGTTCTACCGAGTCCAGGGAGAAATAAGTCCCTAGTCCTCTAGATAGAGGACAGATAAAACCTCATGTTGGGAAAGGTTTGACACAACCGAACCGAGAAAAAGTCGATAGGACTCTTTAGAACAGGGGTCTTTGAACTACAACCCACACTAGTAATCTTACCGGGAGTAAACATAAGGACTTATCCATAGACTCTAAGGATTCCCCGAGTGTCCACATAACTTATAGGAGAAGACAAAAGAAGGTACCGAACTAAACACTCATCACTTAGGTCCTCAGAACAGGACCATGGAACTGACGACACCCTCTTCTTTCATAATGTCCCATCCCCGGGAAGGTACACCCTACATCAACTCGGAAACCCCTGGGTGGAAAAGTCTGAAATTAATCCTGTACCCAGAGACCTCGTATATCGTAATCGAGAAATCTTAGAAAACCCAGGACCAACTGTGGGGTGTTCAGATATAGGACAACCTTAATGGGTTACCGGTACCATATTCTACCCTCCCGGACTCGGAGACTTAGATCTTCTCCAGTAACTGTATTTGTTTTCCAGAGGGTATATCGTAGAGTATTCCTGATTCTCGTTGGAAAAGGAATCCCCGTTATATCCACACCTCCTCTCGATAACCATTTCGAAGGAAGGTAGGGTCTCTCCAAAGGACCCAATAGAAAAAATAATCACTAACATTCTTAACCAACCGAGAAAGATGAGAAGGACTTCTGACTCCGGGAGTCCTTGTTACCTTTATTATTCATTACGGGTTACGAAATCTCTGGGAGAAACGGTTGTTTCCAGACAGATCAGTTCCGATACCAAAAAGGTCATCAGTACATACCTACACTCAACCTGACACTTCTTTCGACTCAAGATTTCTTAACTACGAAAACTTGACACAACAACTTCTTCTGAGAACTCTCAGGGAACCTAACGTTCCTCTAGGTTGCTCAGGTAGGATTTCCTATAGTCAGGATTTACAAGTAACCTTCTTTACTACAACTTCGACTTTGAGGTTATGAAACCAGTGGACTACTCTTCTCGACTGAACAAACTTTTCTGGACCTACGACCCTTTCTAACTTCCGCTCTCCTCTTCCCCTACTGTCTCCTACTCTACCAACCTACCGTAGTGACTGAGTTACCTGTATTCAAACTCATTTGAGGTCCTCAAACCACTACCTGTACCTCCGGACCACACGACGACAGGTACCCCAGCGTTTCTCAGTCTGTGTTTACTCGTTGACTTGACTTGACTTGACCCACTGTAATCTTCGTTTACTATAGGGTAAGAGTGAAAAATTACTGGACCCGTCTGGTTTAGAGTCTTACTAAAGTACCTCGTTACAAAAATGGTGGAGCAGTCGGAAGAGTTAGGCCCACCCTTTCGGAAGTCAGGTAGGTCACTTACATAGATGGTATTGATTATACCGTAGACCCTCTTCAGGTAGACGGTCAGGAGAGGACCCATCCAGGGTACGGTAACCTACCCTACCGGTCGACCCCAGAAACTCGAGGAACCCCTAACAAATTAACCGTTCACCCTATCCTGTTCTGGCGAATGGAATATCAGTAAACATCTGGACAAGGAGACTTCCTAGAAAGATTATTAGAAACCTTCTGGAAGAGGGGATTTACTCATCACCGTACATTTCTCAATTGGTTGAAGGTAACCTCCAATGGTCCGTTTTTTTTTTTTCCTAAGGGAGGAAAACCTTGGTGGGGTATACTAGAAGAACTTTCGGGAGCGAGAATCGAAATTCTCAGAGTGGNCTAGAAAGATTATTAGAAACCTTCCGGAAGAGGGGATTTACTCATCACCGTACATTTCTCAATTGGTTGAAGGTAACCTCCAATGGTCCGTTTTTTTTTTTTCCTAAGGGAGGAAAACCTTGGTGGGGTATACTAGAAGAACTTTCGGGAGCGAGAATCGAAATTCTCAGAGTGGAAGTCATATACTTCCTCAAAGATCGTTTAATCAGACATCCTGTCCACCGTTGGGGATAATCCAGTAACAAGACATTATGACAAGAGAATCGACGGACTAGTCGACGAACCAATAGGGTACAGTGAAGACACATGGGAAAAACCACAGGAAATGTTACCTTCTGACTTTGGAGTCACCCGTCTACCTAACGGAGGTTCTCGGGTTCCTAAACTAGTAGTAGAAACTGACTCCTGGGAACCCACCAGTTTACCGGAAAAAGAAAGGTTTATCGTCGTACACGTACATCGTGGTCTTTCCGTATGAACCTCAGTCACATTTACCGATGAGAAAGAGGAAAAGGGGTGATATTTCGAACTGAGTCCCGATACTCGAGTCGATTAACCTGACTTCATGGACTACCGTTTCCAAATCGGAGATACCAGAGTTTCAACCTCTCGTATAGGTCGAGAAAAAGGTAGGTTCTGTTTCGACGAAAGAAGTCACATGGTTTAAAGGAGTCCTAACCAGTCTACTAGAAGACTGTTAGGGAGAGTCCCAAAACAGGTCACCAGGTTTCAAAGATCCGTTCTCACTTTCCCCTCTCTCGGGAACCCCCATCGGTCCTCCTTTCGAGTCAATCCTTACAGTGTTCCCCTATGTCAGTCCGAATCTAAGAGGTACTCGTGATAAACTATAGACTCCTACGAAACTAGTATGTAGGTATTTACCGGAGAGGGTAAGTCCTCAACAAAGTGAACCACCGACCGTTTTTATCAAACGGGGGTTTCCTTAAAATTTCGTAGAAGATAGTCTTGAGGTTATCGACGTTCTATAACTCCAGTCCTTCCTAGACAAAGGTCATTTCCCTCATCTTGGGGGTCCCTGGTGGTCTTTGACCACCCTCTTACAAAAAGAAAGAGTAGTTGTTTCTTTACGAACCCAATTAAAAGATCATTAACGAAAGGGACATCGTAGGTTTTTCCATGTCCAAACCCTCCGCTTCCGAGGTCTCATCCTCCAGTCCTGTTTCATCCATCAGGGACACAGTTCGTTCTTTAAGAACCTTGATGAACGGTGTAGGACAACGTGGGAACCGGGGTCGGGGTACTACCAATAGACACTGTCCGTCCGACCGACCTCACCCGGCGAAGTCAGGACAACTTGGTAGTACTTTCTTCTGAACCGTGAACTGGAACTCCGAGAACCCAGGGGTCCCTTCTCACGACCGGTTACAGGGTCAACTACCGTAAACATCATTCGATAAAATCCTCTGAACAGTACCAAATCGGTGAGAAACCGGGTTATGGGGTGGAAAGATGTCTAATCCGTAAACGGACCACGGAACAGGAAGTTCATGAGCCCCAAACGGTGTCCCGAAGGGACCTCCTGTCAATCGTAGACCCGTACGAAACAGAGAAAGGAAAAGAGGGGAAGGACCCGGAACCGGAGGAAGAGGAGAAGGGACAATATTTTCCAGTAACCACCGATAGACCTGGTAGAGTAGATTTCTACGTCGTCCCAGGACGACGATATCGATAACATTGTAATAGGACTATCGACTACGTGTGACCCTGTCCTTAAACAGGAAATTTTAATGGACAGGGGACATTCTCAGATTAGGTCTAACCATTTGAAAACCTCCCGGAGAAAATCGGAAAGGTCTTTCCGTCACCCCAAGAAAAACCCGAGGACTCAATAACGACTCTGGACCCGTATCGATTAATGAAAAACGACCCGACGAAAATGAGGACGGAAATGTGTCTAGTCTTTTACTGGGGAAAGGGTCTACACGAGTCCCAGGGATATTAAGGTTAATCCTAGACTCCTCCCCTGACGTCAAAAGGGATGACCCATAAATAACGAACCGTACACTTCGGGACATCGTATGGAAACCCAAAGGAAATTCTGGGATCGTACGAGTCGTAGTCTATTTCAAACTGATTTATACTGGTACTACAGAAAGGTACAGTTCAGTTTCCGGTTCCATTATACAATCTTATAGATACATAAACGGACCCAGTAGACATATCGAAGGGTCCAGAACAAACTAGACAGATCAAAATTCTCCCTCTTCCCGAATACCTGGACCCAACCAGACTTAAGAGGAGGTCAAAGTTGATTCCCTGCATGAGATCAACCGAAAACACCTCCCCCACGAGGGTTTATGCCAACGTACAAACCTACGTTCCTTCCTCGTGGTCCGTTGAGCACTCGATACCGTCCACTCGGACGTACCCCCCGAAGGAATAGAACCAACAGACACGGATTGTGGCAAACGGATCATCCGAGTGACAATCCCGAATGTTGTTAGGGTATGAATTCTGTCTTAAGAAAGTATGGAGAATCAGTCTTATTTTAAACCTGTATCCCCTAGAGACAAGTAAAGGGAACAGAAAACGTCTTATTCAGATAGGTATCCTACCATGACATTAAATTTGAGGATAGGAGTCCGGTGACAAGGAATAGGGGGATCTCCTATGGTACCGGTGTGTGACCGTGTTTTATTGAAAACCGTTGAAGAGGAATTTCAGGTCAAGATTGACAAGATTGACAACGAAGGACTAGACGTATGTCTAAAGAGTTCTCCGTCCAATTGACCTGTACCTTGTTGTCTGCCCAAGGTTTATCCTTTTCCGACATATAACAGTGGGACGAATAAATTGAATATACGTCTTATATAGTACTCTTTACGACCTGACCTTCTTTGTGTTCGACCTTAGTTCTAACGACCCTCTTTAGAGTTATTGGAGTCTATACGTCTACTGTGGTGGGAATACCGTTTTTCACTTCTCCTCGATTTTTCGGAGAACTACTTTCACTTTCTCCTCTCGCTTTTTCAACCGAATTTCGAGTTGTAAGTCTTTTGCTTCTAGTACCGTAGACCAGGGTAGTGAAGTACCCTTTATCTACCCCTTTGTCACCTTTGTCACAGTCTGAAATAAACCCCCCCGAGGTTTTAGTGACGTCTACCACTGACATCGGTACTTTAATTTTCTGTGAATGAGGAACCTTCCTTTCAATACTGGTTGGATCTATCGTATAAGTTTTCGTCTCTGTAATGAAACGGCTGATTCCAGGCAGATCAGTTCCGATACCAAAAAGGACACCAGTACATACTTACACTCTCAACCTGACACTTCTTCCGACTCGTGACTTCTTAACTACAAAAACTTGACACCACAACCTCTTCTGAGAACTCTCAGGGAACCTGACGTTCCTCTAGGTTGGTCAGGTAAGACTTCCTCTAGTTGAGACCCTAAAGAAACCTTCCTTACTACGATTTCGACTTCGAGGTCATGAAACCGGTGGAATACGTTTCTCAACTGAATAACGTTTTCTGAGACTACGATTTTTCCTAACCCCCGTCCTCCTCTTCACCTGCTAACTCCTACTCCAACGACCTACCGTAGTGTCTGAACTACCTGTACTCAGACTCACTTGAGACCCTCTACCACTACCGTCCCTCCGGACCGTACGACGTTAAGTACCCCAGTGTTTCTCAGCCTGTGCTGACTCGCTGACTTGACTTGACTTGACTTAACTTGAGAGGAATCTCAATCTCCCAGTTTGTCGAAGGTCAATAGTTCCTACGTAGAGTTCCTATAGACAGCCCTTCACTTAACCAAAAAAGGGTAGACTTTATGTCACTACTGTCCCTCTTATTCTTTTTTCTTTTTTTTTTTGTTTTGATTATCCAGAGGATAAAAATACCCACCTGAAGGAATCCCCACTCAGAAAGACTTATAATAGGATGGGTTATGACAACGTTGGACTCTCGGTCCGTAGGACCCCAGTTCCAATACTGGACGGGACACGTCCGACTCCGTATTGTCGGAGGACCTCTAGTTTAAGGACCCGTCCAACTCCTTCCAGTCGGAGGGTTCTTAAAACAGGGACCCGTCCAGCTCCGTACAGTTTGAGGACCCTGGGGACCTAACCGCCTAGGGGTTCGTCTAACTCCGTACTGTTTGAGAGTCCCTGGTCTAGGGATCCGTCCAGTTCCATCCAACTTGAGGACCTTGGGGTCCGACCTCAACCCACAGGGTTTCCAGAGGTCGTACTGGTCACTACCACTCCTAATTCCCCAACATTAGAATAACGACCAAACAGGTGGCGTCTACCCTTACCTATGGTACTACATTTCGTTAGGTACAAACACGGGACTCTGACCCTTGAACCATTTTGTGGGTATTCGGAATAGGAGAATAACGAGACTTACTTACATTCAGTGACTAAAGAAGGGGATCAGGAGGTATTCTCGTCAAATTCCACAAAGGTTATCATTTATAAAGTAACAGTATCTGTGTGAAATCCACTATCCTCTTCATTACTGTTTCCTCGTCCAATAGACCAGGACAATCCACGTAATTATCATAAAATTATTATCCACCCAACCTCGTTACAACGGATGTTCTCCCGTCCCAGGACTAACATCCTTAATCATTTAACGAATTCCTGTTTAACTACTCCGTTGTCTCGTCTATAAGGTATTTTTACCTTACCTCTAAACTTAGTCCCCTATACAAACATTGAAATCCTCTTCTCAACATTCCCAAAGACAGGTTTATTGGACGTCCCAATTGAGGGTTTCACCGTTTGTAGGGACCTTGGAATTAACGGGAACTTCCCTACGGTGGTTCTCTACCTGAAGATCGTCCGTAACACACGTACAGTGGACGGGATCGCCCAAGTGACTCTATACGACAACAACGTGTATAACATCCTTTGTACCTTCTACTTCCGGAGTTATAGATCTCCCCAACCTATAATATATTATAAAGGGAGGGTTCCAGGTCGATAAAAGACCAACAGGGAGGTCTTCAAACATTTCCGTTTTAACACCCGGACCTTCACCGAGTCCTTTTCTCGTACTTTGTCCTTCCTTCCCCCGTCTCGTGTTGAAAACTTTATTACTGTATCGGGTTTCTGTATTTTATTTGTTTAATTTTAGTTTACCTAGGTTCTAATTTTGATTTGTTCATGTTAAGTTCATTTGAAACTAGGAGTTAGACGTTCCATTTACTGTGTGGGTCTCCACACTGAGTCTTTCAGCGACTCAGTACAGGCTAAGGACAGGTACCCTAAGAGGTTCGGTCTTATGACCTCACCCATCGGAAAGGGGAGAGGTCCCATAGAAGGGTCAGGTCCCTAGCCTGGGTCTAGAGGGTGTAACGTCCGTCTAAAAAATGATCGACTTGGTCTCCTCTTCGGGGTTCCGTTTTCTGGCTCCTCACCCACCAGTTTTCTGACAGTTTTCTGGATCCTCACCCGCCAAGGGGTTAACAACCTTACCAGGAGGGTGAGTAATCGTATACTTTAACGGGTAGAATCTTTTTGATTGGTATGGGGTAAGGTACCGGTTTCGTGAACGGGAGACGTTACCGGGTGTGGGACACCTCACACGAAGAGAGATTTAGGCTTATTTAGGTGTAAAATGGATAACGACACAGAGAGTGAGTTAAAAAAAGTTACTCTGTAGTTCTCGGACTCGAAGTAATCCAGGACTTTAGTCCGTGACACACAAAACCAGTCCGAGTTCAGGACCTTCTCCCCTCAACTTCCTACCTTCCTTTTTCGTCACCCCTTTTACACGACTCCTTTGACTCTGACTTTACACACTCGAAAGGTGGTTCAAACAAAAATGGCAGGAGTAAAGGTCGTACGAACAGTGAAGGGGCCACGACCCAAAAGAAGTGTAAGTTGTAGGTAACGCCCTTGCAAGTGGATCGACCCGAGGATGATACGAACCGGAGATGACGTACCCCCGACTCGGTCCCAAAAAAGTCGGTCCAATTTAGACTTAATGTCGTGGTATCTACAGTCCCCTCACACATTAAAAGGACCAAGACAGAGTGGTGTCGTTTTTAAATTTCGTTTCTTACCTGGTCACAATGTCGAGGCAAAATAAACCGTTCATTTCCTTTTGTGTGGGGATTCCGTACTCCCACCCGGTTTGGTTTTCCGTACTTCTCTCAGGAGATCGAGTTAAAACCGAGGAGAAAAGTACAAAAAAAGAGGAAGGGGACTCGGACGGGATACATTTAACCCGATCAGTCATTCCGACAAAAAAAATGGACTCCAAGAGTGAGACATGGAGTCTGTAAGGAAACAAGAAAAAAGTATCTAAAAAGGGAACAAACAGAAAATCGTTGGTGGTAAACCCTGAGGAAAAAGGATAAAATTGATGGATTGTACTGGTAGTGTAGGAGACAGTAGGGGATAAGGCGGACGGAAGATAGAAAAGGTTGTAGTCCCAGAAAAGGTTCCTCAGTCAAGAAGTGTAGTCCACCTGTTTAATAACCTCAAAGTCGAAGTCGTAGTCAGGAAGGTCACTTATAAATCCTGACTAAAGAAAATCCTAACTGACCAACCTAGAGGAACGACAGGTTCTCTGAAAGTTCTCAGAGGAGGTAGTGGTGTCGAATTTTCGTAGTTAAGAATCCATAAGTCGAAAGAAATATCAGGTTGAGAGTATAGATATGTATTGATGACCTTTATGGTATCGAAACTAATTTGTCTGGAAACGGTCGTTTTATTACAGAGACGAAAAATTATACGACAGATCCAAACAGTATCAAAAGAAGATTCCTTGTTCGTGAGACTTCCTTCATGAAGTCTCTCCTCGATTTCTAAAACACTTATAGTACACCAACTAAATGACAAACTCAACAATGATCAACAGAACCGGATTGACATTAAAAACAGTGATGGAGAAGTATAGGAAAGTCAGTAATTAAGAACTTAGTCCGAAAATACAAAGTTCCCTCTGGACCCTCTGATGTTAAAAGATGTTTATTCTTGGTCCGTCTCCTGTACCCATTCCTACAGAAAGGGTTTTTCCGGGGTATCCCGGAACGATCCAATGTCATACCGTTGTTCGGATAAAAAAAAAGAGAAACATATTCATTCATACGATATATGTAATACAATGACTATTAATCGTTAAATTACTATTATAAAAATGAATCTTATACATTACCTTCTGACTTTGATAATACACGTCCGTTTTAAGTTAATTTATTTATAGATATTTAAGTAAGTAAATGAGATTTAAACGAAGTTTCAGTTTCATCTATAATTATCCCATTCAAAGAGGTAGACAAATCAAAATAAGAGTACTTTTGTTTGTTTAATTTTGAAGTAAATTTAACTTTACCGGGGTTTACGGTAATATAATAATTATAATACTTCATAATTTATAAAGTAGGAAGTATATAAGACCAATAATAGTATTTTTCCGTACATAAGTTTGTGAACTTTAGGTGAAACGTAATGAATCTACAAAGAAATCTAAGAAATATGAACGGTACTTTTTACTCGTAGTATTTTGTAGACACATGTATTATCTCGTACGAAAAATTTATCGGTGAAATCTATTTGAAGTGATAGTCTTAGTAAGAGACACTTATTAAAATTTTACACACTATTAGTTGACATGTTGATGATGTTTGTTTCCAATACGCATTTGTGTTTTTATAAGTTCACAGATCTAAATTTCGTTTTGGATTTGGAAACTGTCTTCTGTTATTTTATTAATTTGTGTACGGAGGGAGGGTGAAAACATTATAAAAAAGTACGTAGTTATTTTTGAAAAGTCGTTTCATTATCTTATTTTGTATTAATCTTTTACCGTCAGTTAATGAGAACCTTCATAAAGACAAATAGTGGTAATTTTACGACAATTCGGATCTCTGTTTACCATACACTCACACGTAAACAGTCTATTCTTAAGACTTATTAATGACGAGAATTCTAATCGTATTCATCGGATTCCCTCATAAGTATGTATTTTATTCAGTTCTTTCTCCAATTTTTCTCTTTCCTTCATTTTATTGTGGATGTATCATCGAGTCTTATGAAAAATATAAACATATAAATAAATCTTACTTTTACATTTTGACTAAGGGGGAAAGATAAAAAAAGACTGTGTTAAACAGGTATAAGGTGTATTATTTGTGTAAAATTACTCCAAAGTAAGTGAATATGGTATGAAAGACTTGGTTATTGAGAACCAATAAAAAGTTACTTTTTACGACAACCCCTCGTTTAAAAGTATGGGATTTTATATAGAGTAACTGTATAATTACGGTAAGTAGATCAAAAAAAAGGACTTTTTTGCCAAGTGTACCTTCCCGATCCTTTTGGTTCATCCTCAATGGGAAATCATTCTTGTAAATATAAACATTCCCTTTAAAGGTAAACATTCCCACAGAAAGACATTGACCTTCTCCACTTACTGGTTTAGAGAACTTCTAGACATAGGTACCTCTTCTACCTCTGAAGTTCATTATAGTCTTAGTGGGACCAAATGACAAGAAAAGGACTATTGGAAGGTATTGACTAAGAGTGGTGTTGAGTTGTAGGAGAAAAATAGAGATCGACTTCTTATATAAATTCCACTCCTGAACCGACCAACCCACTCAATCATAAAGACTCATAGTGGGTACGTATGTACAATGCTTTAGAAACAAAATAAAAGAGAACAATTAGACCGAGTACTGTTAAATTAAAAATATGGTTGGTCGTCTTGGATCTTCCCGTTTCCTTTTAAAGAAGGAAACACGATTACTAGTGTAGTTAAAATTTGAAAAAAATTTAAATAGGTGTAGTATGACTAGAGTTCAACTGAGTCACACGTCGTCGAACTTTGTCCCGAAACTGAGGACCGGTCTCTAATTCCAACCCAAAACCACCACTCTCGTGACTTAGAATCCGTGATGTGGTCACCAGTCATTGCCCCGGACCGAGACGTCGAAATGTCTTTTTATAAGGTTGTTTCTGTCTTTCATCACTTGTCCATTTCACAGATTATCTTTCGCCCCCCCTTATATATATATATATATATATATATGTGTGTATATCATGTACACCTATCTGTACGCTCATCTGAGTCTCTCTCTCAACTCGTAAACACCATCAAACTTAATAAAAATAACACGTAAAGAAGGTCTAAAGGAAACTGGTTAGTAGAACGAAACGGACTCAGACTCAGACGTAAAACATACAGAGTCCCAGGAGGCTACACACACATGTGTAGAGAATCTCTGTACCTAAGATCGTTTATCCGGAGACCTATCAACTGTATTGAATGACACTCCACTGTTTGAACGACAACGGTAAGTCCCAAGGATCGACCTTAATAGTCTTATGTGAAAAAGAACCAAAATTGTCTTTTTTTTTACATAATTTTCTATAATTAAGTGTTTTAAAGAACCTTTTTACAGAGGTCTGAATCTACGAGTCTTATGACTCACTGGTTTTGGTTCCTTCCCTAAAGAGGTAGTTTTCATATAGACAATGGTAAATGGGTCTCGTTCATAACACTGTACTTTTTAGACTCCGAGACCACTGAGGATCCTAAGATGTGGTGAGTTTCTAGGTTTCTGTTTGTTCTTTCTCGTTGATGATGAATCACAGGAAAGGAATACTATATCGATAGAAAAGATGACTATACGAACACCCTCTGAAAAGTATACGAACACGGAATCGTGATTCTCCATTTTACTCCAGATCCAAAATTAAACATCACCCCGTTTATTACTCCTTTAAAATGTCACCGTCTCATAAAAATTTAACGGTTGTTATACTATCAATGATTTTCAGTAAAGTCCATTCGAAACAATAAATATGTCGTACAGTTAAAATAAAGTTATTTTCAATACAAAGTCATTTTACTAATACTCTTCTCCCACTTAAAAAAAGTCCGGGAAGAATATTACCATGATAGGGAATAATTAATAGATATGATTTTTTGTTTTCGTCAGATGTTTAACACAGTTTATTTTTGTTTAGTCGGTAGTAATAACATCAGAAACAAAGATACTCAAACTGATAAAATCTATGTCGTATCTTCGCTTTAATAATAGATCAGGTTCCAGTGAGACGAGCGACGTCCTCTCCGGTCACTTAGACTCCCCAATCCAAATTACGTTTCTTATGTTTAAATAAACCTTTCGACCGACTAGTTCTAATACCGTCTGACTACAGAGTTTTATTGGTATAACAGACCCAGACCTACGGTCCAAGAAAATACCTAGTCTCTACCCCCTCTATTTCCTTTGTTTCATTTTACCGGTACATTAGAACGTTAATAGAGGATCTTACCGTTCGGATTTCTTCCCTCTACACAGTTAAAGAAGGAAGGACGGTAGATATATATATCTGTCCTAAGACTTGTTTCCGTGAAATCGAATTGTCAGACCGTCTCCCCGTCCTAATAGACTCCATCCGGTAATACAGACTAATATTATTGTTTTCGTCGGTTTCTTTGTCTAGATAGTACCTTCTCAGTTCATACTGAGAATGGTCAATGTCTTAGTGTACAAAAAGGAAGACACAACCCAAAAAAAGTAAATAGTATTACTAGAAGTCAAAGTGTGTACAACAACGTATACCTTGTTATTAAAGATCTCTAGTCGACATACTGTATCACGGATGTCGATTGTTATACCAATAATATGTAAAGTTTTAAATAGTTCTTCTATCTAAAAAATGTACAAGAATAGTACTGTTTTTATTCCTTTTGTTTCCCTGTGTTTCTTTCAAACTCACCACAACTTATATAGATAATAATTAAACAATTACCGTCATTACCGTAATACCCACAAAATATACAGGTCTAAATAGTTTAACATGTATAATTTATATACATTAAGAAACACGTAGTTAACATGGAGTCATTTCGACTATTTGTCAATTTTTATGTAAACCTGAATGTATTACTCTCTAAAATTAATGTTTTTATTGACGTTATTCCTCTTACCAAGTTAGAGTCTTTAGACGTTCTTGGAGGAGTTTCCCTATTTTGAAAGGAAAATGATCTATCTCTCTTCATTCGTTTTCAAAATCGTATTTGGTAATTCCCCTTCAACCCCTCCGTTCCTCTTTATAGACATCCTAGACTGTCCTTTCTAGGTGGTAAAGAGGTCTCATCGACTATTCTCTATACAGGGTTAAAAATCAAGAATAAACCTGGACCTCCGTTAATCTCAGTATCATTTCTTCAAACTGATTTAAAACCAGTTTTATTTCGTCTCTTTATCCGTTGACAGTTATGAACCAATCAAGGGGACAAACGAATTCTATCTATTTTAAAAGGGATTTATAATAATCTCTACCTTCTTTAGTAACGTTCTAACTCTGACCATTTCATAAAAAGTCCCTACCGTGCAAGTGTACGAGTTACCGAGACTTTCTGAGGACATAATAGATAACTCGTACAACAATCCGACTCTCGACAACCCTCCAAAATCTCTAGTCGTAAATTCCTCTCATCATAGGTTCTTGTATTATTTCTCTTAAAAGTAATAATTTCCAACTGATTCCCTCTAAACCCTCGGTCAGGAGACTTTAAATCGGCAGTTCTATCTCTTTATGGAATAGAGAAGTAGAGACACCTTCCTAACAACAAGTCAGTGATTCAGTACGGGTTGTGACGTTGTGGTACTTGACGTTGTTTGGTCCGAAGGGACAGGAAATTATAGAGGGTCTCAAACGAGTCTGAGTACAGGTAACTTGGTCACTACAGTAGGTTAGGAGAGTAGGACAGTGAGAGAAGAGGAGAACGGGAGTTAGAAAGGGTCGTAGTCGCATAAAAGGTCACTCAGTCGAGAAGAGTAGTCCACCGGGTTTAACAACCTTAAGTCGAAGTCGTAGTCAGGAAGGTTATTTATAAGTCCCAACTAAAATTCTAACCGAACTAAAAGAACTATAAGTTTCCTAAGAGTTCTCAGAAGAGACCTTGGTGTCTGAGATGAATTCCATCTGTGGAACGAAGTTCAACGTTTTGATGGAGGAAACTACTTCGATGTTCCCACAAATGTGAAAGAAACCATTCCGGTTAATTATAAACCTCTTCCGTTTTACAGTCTTTAACAGTCCTCTAAACTTGTAAATGTATTTATCCTAAGGCATACCAACTCTTTATGTACATGTATAGATAAAGTGGTTTTACTGATATAGAAATTTTTATTTATAATCCTCCATTATACTCATAATGTTTTTTTCGTATTGAGAAAATTTTCACTTTGAGTAAAGAGAATTCTTCTAATATTTAAGTTATATTTCATTTGTCTTAATAAGATCCTGTGTCTTAGAAACGGAAGACCTTCCTAGTGAGTATTGCATTTCATTTCAGAAAATGTTGGAGAATAACGTACAACGTACGATTCAGTGAAGTCAGCACAGACGAAGAAAAGTTGGGATACCTGACATCGGGTAGTCCGAGGAGTCAGGTATCCTAAGAGGTCCGTTCTTATGACGTCACCCAGCGGTACGGAAGGAGGTCCCCTAGAGGCTCTGGGTCACTAACTTGAGTGTAGAGAACGTAGAGGAGGTAACCCTCTGTTCAAGAAATGGTGATCACGGTAGACCCTTCGGGGTGTTAGAGAATAATTCTTATTTGTTAAGTTCTTTATAAACAGTAAAGTTCTCTCTATTTCGACACAATATCAAAGATTTTATTGAAATCTTGTCTAAATAAAATTAGAATATTTATTCTAATTTATAGATATAAATTTGAATTATGGTCAAAATTAGTTTTAATCGTATAAGTAAATCTGTGAGAGGAGACAAAAAAAAAAAAAGGGGAGTAAGATCTATTCGATCAGTAAAATAAAATTCTACGTTAATGAGAGAAGATGGAATTGTTTTTGTACGACTCTTTCGGAACATATATTTCAACAAAGGGAAACGGTAACATGTTAAGGATACTTCATGTAGACGATCCAGATACATAACGATAGAAGTTAACTTCAATTGTACTTTACAGGTTACATCACTTAGAGAATTTGATTAATATAAAGTACAATGTCTCGACCACTTCAATACCCTTTTAAAACATGGTTTACGGAAACCGTTTAGTCAAAGTAATACTTAGAAGGACACACCGTAAAAGTGAAAAAACATGGTGTAACTATTTATTAAAGAAATTTAATACAGTTGAAAATAAATTCTTTTTATTTCAAAATGATTCACATAAATCATACTCAAACATTGAGATAATCTGTTTTTCTGAATTTTAATTTATAGAAAGTGAATAAATTTAATTTAGTAAATAACGTCATATAAATGGTGAAAAAAAAAAAGAAAATGAGACAAAGACGATGGTAGTAAAAACCGTCGTGTTAGGGGAAGTCTGTAACGAATTAATAACTGTAGTTTGGGGAGTACTTTCAAACCTCCCTTAAAGTAGTTTAAAAACCAACTTTCTCATAAATCAATCTAATAAAATTAGTAATTAGTCAAGACTTTTCTATTATCTGAACCACAATGTGTATCTAAACTACTTTTACGGGAAGGTAAAAGTAATTTAGATACACATTGTGGTTCAGATATATCGTTAGACCTTTAATAAAAGAGATACAAGTCGAGAAAATAATACTATTTGACGTAATTTAAAATTCGAAAGTAAGAAACACTCAAATAATTTGGTGTACGTATAAGACTATTGGAGTCTAAACAAACAAATAGAGACACTCAGTTCACCACGAAACGAAGAAAACCGAATATAGGAGTAGGGTCTGATTTAGGTAAACTTTCGGTGTCTACTTACTAATTTTTTATTTGTGACATGTATAAATCGTCTAGCAAAGACATGATGTTTGACTTCATCTACTTTTTATTTAAACTTGTAAGAAATTTAAAAATGTTTATTATATAGTCTTACATCAGGAAATAAATAAAGGAACAAAAATTGAGACGATAGAGAAAGTGTCTTAAGTAATACCAATTCAATACGAATTTAGAATTTTAAACAAACCGTAAATATCGACAGTAACGAGACTTTTCCTTTTTTTGTTGTGTTTAAAGAAAGTAAACAATAGACCCCGAAAAATCTACAGAAGATCATCTTAAGAAGTATCTTTGTGACTTATTTTTGACTGTAGTAGGGGAAATCGAGGGTCAAAAGTCTTATTCTTCAGTCACATTTTTGTTAAAGTTATAACCTGTTACTGTAAAAGTTGAAACGAAAAAGAAGAAATCCATAATAGCGTCCGAGTACCCAAAAACCATATAAATTACATAAAGTTTACGAAGATGGAGAAAATTTTATATTTTAAAGGGGATTAATTTGACACCCTCTATAAATTTGACAGAGGAAAATAATACGACTGTTCACAAGTAATCAAAAAGAAGAACTGGGTTCTACAGGGTCTGAGTGTAGCATGTAAAGGATAGGGTTTAGTTCTAAGTTAGTAACGAGGTTTCTCGAACTAGTGAAGGTTACACAGGGTTAAAACCGTACTCCATTTTTTAAGCCACAATATTTTGGTAAGTTTTAATAAAAATACTTTGGTTCATTACATCTCTTTCACGGTAAACAAATTTAAATAAATTTTGTAGTAACTAGTGAATTCAAATAAATGACAAAAACTAATACTTTTGTTAAATCATCGGTACTAAGTTTAAGTGTATTCTTCGATATTCTTCTGAAAAGACGATCAGAACTTAGGATCGGGGATAAAGAATTCAGAAAGGGTTTCCCTAGGTTAAAACAACCGAAGAGTAAATAAGAAGTTCATAAAGATAAATGAGAAGTTCACTAAAAAATATGATAAACAAAATAGAAGTCCATCTCTATCAAAACGGAGTAAAAGATTGCGAATATGGAGACCAAATTAGATTAACGTAACTACTTATGAAGGTCACCCGAAGGGATCACCGAGTCGTCCATTTCTTAGGTGGACGTTACGTCCTCCGTACCTTCTACCCCCAAGCTAGGGACCCAGTCTTTCTAGGGGACTTCTTCCTTTACATTTGGGTGAGGTCATAAAAACGGACCTCTTTGAGTACCTGTCTCCTCAGATCGTTGGACTCCAGATATCGCAACGTTTCTCAGTCTATGTTTGATTCGCTGAATCGTGTGTATGACCTCTTCCTTTACCGTTGGGTGAGGTCATAAGGACGGACCTCTTAGGGTCCCTGTCCCCTAGGACCACCCGACGGCAGATACCCCAGTGTGTCAACCTGTGCTGATTTCGCTGAATCATCATCATCATCGTGTGTATGTGTGTAAGGTCAAGAGATGTTAGAAAAAGTCCTCTTACCTTCAACTCCTTTAAGAAGTGTTAAGTATAAGGATTACTTCGATTACAATAGAATTACAGTTATTTTTACTTTTTGTATATTATTTTATTTTGATGTTTGGTTATAGTGAGTACTTTTATCCACCCCTTTAAGATTAATTTATAATCGTATAGTTTAAGTTGTTATATATCTTTCTTATATATTGAACCTTTCAACATAATTAATGTCTATACTTTTTCGACTAATTGTAAACTTTTAGGTAATTACACGATGTAGTGTAGTTGTCTCATTTCTTCTTTTTAAAGTACTAGTATACTTATCTTCGTGATTTTCGTAAACAGTTTTAGGTCGTGGATAGTCAATATTTTAAGAGTTGTTTGATCCTTATTTCCCCTTAAAGGAGTTAAAATATTACTTGTATATGTTTTTTAATGTCAATTGTAATGTACATTACTTTTTGTTGTGACAGACCGATTCTAGTCCTTTTTTTTCCTTCAGGAAAGAGTGGCGATACAAAGTTGTAACATGACCTTCAAGAACGATCACGTTATTCTAATTTTTTGTTTTCCTAATTTTTGAAAATGTCTAAACCTTCTTTTCTTATTCTGACGGAAACCCTTCCTGTTAGTAAATAATTTATTAAATTTAATTTAATTATTTAAGTCAGTAAATAAACCTATATATTTTTGTTTTAAGTTGTTATTCGAGGAGTACATTGATCACTTACCAATATTGTTACAACGTTCTATGTTCCAAATACACTTTTTTTCCTTAATAAAAACATATATAATCGTTACAAAACAGAAACAAGTCAACAACTCAGCACAGATAAACACTGGGGTACGTGTATTCCTGTGGTCCCAAGAGACAGGAAGTGATATAGGGTTTCAAACGAGTTCGAGTATAGGTAATTCAGTCACTATGGTGGGTTGGTAGAGTATGAGACAGTGAGGGAAGAGGAGAACGAGAGGTAGAAAGGGTCGTAGTCCTTAAACGGTTTACCCAGTCGTAAAAGGTACTACATGAGACGTACATTCAATTTATTCGTCCCACGGTTATATGTCGGAACTGTATGAGGAAAAGGTTAAAACTTGATCGTTACTTGTTCACCTTAAACTTTGATTTTTGTAATAATAAATCTGGGGATTTAATATATGAATCTGTATCTATATTATTTTATACGTATCAATATTCTTCTCGGTGTTTTGACTGATTTATATAGTCTCTTTTTGATTCATTTACTTCTCTCTAAGGTACATGTACCCTTCCTTGTGAGTAATAACAGTTCTGTAACCAAGAAGTCTTGAACTAGGTTTCTAAGTTGTGTCAGGTTTACTTTTTAGGTCATTCAATACGACACCTTTTAGTTGTTTGACTTAGAATTTAAATTCCGTGTTCTATGTCTTATCAGGTAAGTAATCTCTTCTTCTTTTTTTTTTTTTTTTGTACTTCTGACTGTGATAGACTGAAGTAATGAATGATATATCAATGTTGTTAGTTCTGTCAACAAGACCGTTATTTTATTTTAATTTTGTCAACTTGACTTATCTCTCAGGTATCAATTCTCAGTGTATTTATATCTGTTGACTATTCGTTTCGTTATATCACTACAGAAAACTTGTTAAAGTACGACAAATACCTATGTGTCATTTAAGGTCATCGAAAGTCACGGTACAGATTGTGAAATATGTATGATACAGGCTGTAATATGTATTTATTTTTAAATATGCACACATATATAAATATATATTGTCACTTTAACAATCAGTGAGTCAGTACAGACTGAGAAACACTGTGATACCTGACATCGGTTGGTCCGAGGAAACAGGTACCTTAATAGGTCCGTTTTTAAAAACGGACCTTTTAAGAGAAGAGGTCCCCTAGAAGGACTGAGTCCTTAGTTTGGACTCAGAGGATGTAACGTTCCGTCTAAGAAATAGTAGACTCGTTGATATATATCAATATATATATTGATATATATCAAAATATATATATCAACACATATATATATTGATATATATATATCAGAGAAACAATGTATAGTCGTAAGAATCTTTGGAAGTATATTAATTGAAAAAATTGTCAAAGTTGTCGAACTTAAATTAAGTGTTAGATAGTCATTTTTGACTTTCTGTAAAAAAGAAGGAAGGTGTACTTACACAGGAAAAAAGTAATACTTATCGATCAAAGTGTTTAAGTTTAAAGATGGAAAGAACTACGAATCATCTACTAAATAAAATTGAACTCAGTGAAATCTTAATTTTTCACGTATAAGAGGACCTTCGAGGTCCCACACGATGTCAAAAGTCGTCATAGATCCGAAGAAACACGAAATATTTTGAAATTTATGTATACACATGGGTGGTTTTCTCATTAGGATAACGATATAAAGAATGGTAATAGTAGAAAGAAAAGAATCGGTAATGAAAAAGTAAATCCTCAGAGTAAATCAGTCAGGAGTCTTTAAGAAAAGTGATATCAACCAGGACTATTTTTATTGACGTTATTTACGTTTTACTCTGTTTACTATAACGTGGACACAATTTGTCTCATACATATTTCATGATTTTTATCTTAACTTTCAGTGAACGGTAGTGACACCTGGGTAAGTGTACTATCGTCTTTTACACAAAAAATCCTAAAACCGAGAAAATACGCAGAGTAAACTTCTTTCAATTTAAAAAACTGATATATATATATACACACACAAGTGTATATATAATAATGTATAAAAGTAACGTAATAATATAAGGTATAAATTGTCATACAATAATATAATTACATATATACTATTATATTATATAATACATTTTATAAAACGGTCATAGTATTAAAGAGAAACTACGTCTATTAATATAATAATGTGATACTGTTTTATTTTACTCCGATACTCTCTAATTTATTGAATTTATTATAGGGTGTCTATGAGTCACTATTTAGATTACATCACTATACAAACTAATATATAAAATTAATTTTATAATGTATGGTATATACTTGTTCATCAAAATTTTTTATGTATCTAAACCGTCAATTTATTCACTTCTAACAAAGTCACAGTGACTATGAATTTCCTATTCACTATTCATATGAATTCCTATGAATGTTATTTTTTATTTAATTGATATATAAACTCAATCCACTCTACGTTCTAAAGTTTTATAAATTGTAATATACATTTCATGTATGTTTATACCACAACATAATTTAATCGTTAACATTCATAAACCATATTTGAGTATAAAATGTTTTATTTTTACGTGTTTATGAAACTATATCGGGAAGTTAACTAACCACCGTAGGATTTTTATACACATTTACAAGTAAAAACATCCAATTTCTGTTTTTCGTTAGATTGATCAAAAATTCCTTCAGACCCTATTTATGTAACACTCAGTACAATTCACTACAACTTTTTCTATACCCATCTCAATGTACATCTTATACTTTTTATAAACCAGAGTTAACGATTCGATGTTGTTGAATCCATGTCTATCTCCATCCTCTTATGTACATTGTAAAAGATCTTGTAACATCATCTTTGAAATTTTTTTTATGACAGAAACTCTTCATCCTGTCCTCACCACTCCTTCTCTGTTAACTTAAAATAATTATTGAAACCGTCATAACTCTAAAATTATTATGTGTTAAGGAAGAATTTATGGATGTATATATTTTTCGTGAAATAATGGTAGTTGTACCTTTACCACGAAAGTCTTTTAGATTTCTTATCAAAAGAGGATTTTACGTATAGATAGATTGGATAGTAGTTGGGTAGATAGTCAAATAGAGAAGAGGGAAGGATGAATGGGTAAACTTATATCTCTACGATTAAAATTTTCACCCTTTAAAGTTTAACGTATGATTCTTATATATCATGTAGGATAATAAATAACTTTTAAAAATTCAAAGGTAAACACACTCTATCAATAAAATTTAATATAAAGTTTTATATATTCATATGTTATTCTTTTTTATTTTATAAAAAAGATTTTATCGAACCTTTCTTTAGTAATCCGTATATACTAATCTAAAGTTGAAATTGGTAAATAATTTTTAAATCTTTAAAAATCAGGAATTTAAAAGAACCTACGCAACATAGAAGACCAACTCGGTTAAATTTTCTTCACAAAAGTGAGTAGTACACAGTAAAATAAATATTGGTTCGAGAATTCTGACACCGTCGTATGATCCCTCGTAATTATTTCGTACAGAACCTCGTTACATGAACAAAAGTGTCCGACTTTAGTTAAGTGGAACTTTCGTGACGAGTATATCTTACTTATTGAGACCTCTATTCTAGATAGGATAATCGTTACTTTTTTATCGGAGTCTCTCAATATTTAAGTTTTCGTTCAAACAAACACCCATAAGTCACGGAGATATGTAGAATTTGACCAAACCGATAATCATATAATCTACCTCTCATTCTAAGAAACTCTCACTTTCTCCGTTGACTGTGACGACCTGTGACCACGTTCTCTTCCTTTACATTTAGTGGGCCGGGTAGTCACGTGACTTTCTTCCTTATATGCTTCAATGTAAGTATCCTGGTTTAACGTTTTTTCGTCAAACTGTAAGTCTTTATTGAATTTATTAAGGGTTTAGTCTAAGTTATTTTTCTGACAAGGAATATTCATTCGGTCGACCGTCCAACAATTGTCCTTACAAACTCTTATAAAAAGTGAAGAAAAATACCAGATTTATCTCGATACTTCCTTTACGGTTCTATAATCCTTAGTGATAACACTAATAAAGTGGACCTTATAATGGAACATCACCCTCTCCGAAGGGATCACCGAGTCGACTATTTCTTAGACGGACGTTATGTCCTCTGTAGTCAAGTTAAGGACCTAGTCCTTCTAGGGGACCTCTTCCCAATCTGATATGTTAGGTCATAAGAACTCGAAGGAACCACCGAGTCTACCAGTTGTTAGGTGGTTGTTACGTCTGGACCCAAACTGCGGATCCGTCCCTTCTAGGGGACCTCCTCTCGTATCGTTGGGTGAGGTTATAAGGACGGACCTCTTAGGGGTACCTGTCCCCTCGGACCATCCGATGTCGGGTACCCCGACGTCTCTCCTGTGATGACTCGTTGATTCGTGTCGTGTAATGATACATCAGTGTAGATCTACCAGAAAGGAGGTTTGATTAGTAAATTAAGGAAAAAGTGAGAATAGAGGGTTTTCTGTTATACTATATAATAACTTTATTTAATTTATATTTAACTTATTTTAATTGTAAGTCTCATCTCAAGGTTGGAGTCAAAGTTATTATTAATTTAGTCAAATCATTATTTTAGAATCCCTATTTAGTTTAAACTCTACTCGTAAGTTGGAGTGTCTTTTATTCAAGGTAACAAACAGTAGTACTAGTAACTATCTCGGTAGAGTCGATAATACAAAAATTGTTTGAGTTTACATGAAGGATGAGGGACAAGGGAATGGGTTCCGTTCGTAATGTTGAAAAATCAGTCTTAATAACGATAAAAGAAAAAAATTAAAAATTAAAAAATAAAAAAATTTAAAATAAAAAATAAAAAAATTTAAAATTTCAGAAATTAAGAATGTACGCAAGGGTTTGTACTTGGGGGGAGGGTGGAAGGAGGGGTATTGTAGAGAGACCCAGTAGGGGTACGTGGTCGAGGTTCGTACGACATAGGACGTAGTCTGTATCTGACCGCTAAGTTAAGAATGTACTATCATATGTACAATCTTACAGTAAGAGGGTTTAATAGGGTGGGAGAAGGAGAGGTAGACTCAGGTTTTCAGGTAATATGTGTAGACACAGAGAAAGGGACAGAACGTATGTCCCAGCAGTAACGGTAGAAGGATTTAAGGTATATATACACAATCATATGACATAACCACAAAAAGAAAGACCGAATGAAGTGAGACATATTAGCCGAGGTCAAAGTAGGTAGAGTAGTCTTGACTAAGTTTACTTAAAAAAAATTGCCGACTCATTATGACGTAACACATATACATGGTGTCGAGAGAATAGGTAAGTAGACGACTACCTGTAGATCCAACAAAGGTACAGGACCGATAATATTTGTCACGACGCTACTTGTAACCCCATGTACACAGAGAAAGTTAAGACCAAAGGAGCCACACATACGGGTCGTCACCCTAACGACCCAGTATTCCATCAAGATAAACGTTAAAAAATTCCTTAGAGGTCTGACAAGAGGTATCACCGACATGATCAAACGTAAGGGTGGTTGTCACATCCTCCCAAGGGAAAAGAGGTGTGGGAGAGGACGATAAAAGGATACTTGATAATTCTTCATTTCATGTTTAATCTTATTTAGGATCAAATACAATTATGTTTACGTAAAATTTAATAAATGGTACGATTTATAAGGTTCTACACCTTCTTTAATAGGTTTTGGATAGGTTCAAAATGTATGGAGCTAACGTCCTTAACACACATAAGAGTCAGTACAACGTGAGAAACGTTGAGGTACCTAAAATCGGACGGTTCTAGGAGACAGGCACCTTAAAGGGTCCGTCCTTATGACCTCACCCAACGGTAAAAGAGGAGGTCTCCTAGAAGGGTTGGGTCCAGAGAAGGTAACGTCCGTCTAAGAAATAGTACACTCAGTGGTCCCTTCGGGACATGGAGACTATTTGAAGTGACTTAAAGACAATTTCAAAATATGTTAAAATCGTTACATAATCATATCCGTTAAGAGTTAAGAAAGTGAAATAACACTTTTAAAAGTTTATCTCTGGTTGTACCTTTCTTAAAATTTCACTTATGGTAAAACATTACTGGATCCAAGATATTAATATTATGATATGAACACAACCCAAAGGGTCCCCTGCGTCAACATTTTTAGGAGGACGGTCACGTCTTGTGTGTCCAAGTTAGGGACCCAGTCCTTCAAGGGGACCTCCTCCTTTATCGTTGGGGAAGGTCATAAGAACCCGAAGGGACCACCGAGTCTCCAATTTCGTAGACGTATGTCACACCTCTGGGCCCAAGTTAGGGACCCAACCCTTCTAGGGGACCTTTTCCTTTACCATTGGGTGAGGTTATAAGAACGGACCTCTTAGGGAACCTACCTCCTCGGAGTATCCGATATCAGATACCCGAGAGTTTCTCAGTCTGTGCTGACTCACTGAAGTGAAATGTCATAAGAACGGACCCTTTAGGGTATCTGTCTTCTCGTACAGATGTCAGGTACACCAGTGTATCTCAACCTGTACTGACTCACCTGTCTGTGTATGAACAAAATCGTGATTTAATAGAAACGTAAGAAGGGAGGTAGAAAGAATAGTCATTTAATTTAATGAGAAACTACGTAAATTGAATTGAACATATGTACTCGTATAAAAGTGAATTGTGAAGTATGACGTACATTAAGACAGTTTGAGTTAAAATTATAAACGTATAATAATTTACATAACGTAAAACTGATTATATACGAGGACATACAGTTCTTGTTAGTACCCGGAACCTAAATACCTATGATCATCTTTTACACTTTGAGTAACAAGTCTCTCTGTCTTAACAAATAGTAAGTGTTAATGTTTTCGGATTCATGGTGATAAACATGACTCTGGGACTAGGGTCAAAGAGTTTTTCCTCCTGTCTCTCTCGGTCCACAGAGAACGTGTGTTTCAGTCAACACAATGTCCTTTCCTCGAATCTCGAACCCTTTGGAGTCTGAATTTGATCCTTTGAAAATGATTGGAAACGGTGTCTACTTCTATAATTGAATACGACCGGTTGTTTGTTGAAGAAGGGACCTCGTTCTATTATAGAGATAACAGGTTCCGACAAACAATATGTTTGTAGAAAATTTCTATAATTACAATATCTTGTCTTTTTTAGTCGTTACGTAAAAACGAATCTTCAATACAACTTTACTTACTCTGGATTCCTCTTAAGAGAGAGTATTATGTATTATGAATTGTATAGACATGATAGAACTGAAAACAATATATATATATAAACACACACACACACACACACACACACACACACACACGTTTACAAATTCTCATCCTAAGGACACACGCCAAGGGACAGAGAGAACTCAGGAGACAAGGAGTAGTCAAGGACAGTCCTTGTTCGACTCGCCGTTCGGCGAGGGTCCTGACTCTAGTTTCTCTACCCTACGAACGTGTCCTAAAGGAAGTAATCGAAAAGGTATACCACTTTCCCTAATAAATACTGGGAGAAAACTACACCTAACAGCAAACCGAAATACCGGAGATAATGAGGAACAAAGGAACCATTGAAAATTTCAGACCAGAAAACTAGAAATAGACTTCTTTGATGGAACATTATGCCATATATATAAGTGTGTCTCAAGTCATTTCATGGGAACAAGGTGATCCCAGGGGTACAGGAAGAAAGAGAGAGAGAGAGATAGAGAGAAAGACCGACTAAGGGACCTCACACCTGCGGACCACTCGAGTAAAAGGACGAGCCCAAAAGTTCGGGAGAGTTCTGAAGAACTCTCCCGTGGGACAAAGATGCACTCACCATGTTCGAGACAGGTTCCCGAAATAACCAAAAGACGTATTGGATCCTTTATAATTGGAGAAAGGAAGAAAGTGAAAGAATAGGAGTTGAGACCTGGTGGTCCAAGACCAGGTAATTTCCTGGTGTTGTAAATATATATATATGTGTACGAATCAACAAGTTGACACAGGCCGAGAAATATCGGGGTACCTGATATCGGGTGGTCCAAGGAGACAGTTACCTTAAAAGGTCCGTTCTTATGACCTCGTCCAACGGTAAAGGATGAGGTCCCTAGAAGAGCACAGAGGAGACAACTGTCCACCTATAAAATGGTGATCGCGGTAGACTATATATATATATATATATACCGTGGTAGACTATCTATCTATATTGTAGATGTATATAGACCTTGACCTTAATATCGGCGGTCCCCGTCTGTAGTATAAAGTTCTGTGTTTTCAACCACTTCTTCAACATCACCAATATGGAAGTAAATGACAATGAGTCAACCATGTCACATTTTACGGTGTACGAACATTCAAGTCTCTAAAAAAAAAAAAAAAAAGACTTTTCCTATAGTTTAACGATACTAAATAAGTCATTAGGACCTATTTATGAAACCATAATACATCCTAGAACCTACTAGGAAAGTCAAAATAAGTCATGACAATAAAAAATCTCTGGTACATGTAAAGTCTAGTAGTCGTCATTACATGGTCTATCCACTTAAAGACAAAATCTCTCCTAACGGTCCATAATATGAGAGTGTCCAAGAATCCTTTAAAAAACCTTACAAATTCTCAATGACTTTAAGTAAATACCTTATAAAAGTACCTCTTCCTTTACCGTTGGGTGAGGTCACAAGAACGGACCTCTTAGGGTCCCTGTCCCCTCGGACGACCCGACGGTAGATACCCCTACGTGTCTCAGTCTGTGCTGACTTCACTGAATCGAATCGAATCGAATATAGATGTATAGATAGACATATTATGAACACTTACACANTCACACTTTACGGTGTACGAACATTCAAGTCTCTAAAAAAAAAAGACTTTTCCTATAGTTTAACGATACTAAATAAGTCATTAGGACCTATTTATGAACCACAATACATCCTAGAACCTACTAGGAAAGTCAAAATAAGTCATGACAATAAAAAATCTCTGGTACATGTAAAGTCTAGTAGTCGTCATTACATCGTCTATCCACTTAAAGACAAAATCTCTCCTAACGGTCCATAATATGAGAGTGTCCAAGAATCCTTTAAAAAACCTTACAAATTCTCAATGACTTTAAGTAAATACCTTATAAAAGTACCTCTTCCTTTACCGTTGGGTGAGGTCACAAGAACGGACCTCTTAGGGTCCCTGTCCCCTCGGACGACCCGACGGTAGATACCCCTACGTGTCTCAGTCTGTGCTGACTTCACTGAATCGAATCGAATCGAATATAGATGTATAGATAGACATATTATGAACACTTACACACATATACGGTGAATTGGTGAGATAAATTGGATTACTATAATTTTTATGTTCAAAACTAAATACAATATGTGGTTTATTAACATATGATAGTCAACCAGATTTTCGTCGTCCGTAGGTCAACACTGGAATCGATACGGGGAATCAAAGTTCAGATTTTCTTCTTTTGTTTTTTATTACATTCACCAATTCTTGATAGAATTTGTCGATCCACCAAAGAGGAATTCAAAGACATACCTTGAAAAGGTAGACCAGGTTCCTTTGTAAGGTCAAGGTCGTCACAAAGAAGGACTAATGTCTGAAGTGAAACCGGGTGTTCCTCCATCTCATGAAGGTAGAAGGTATTGACAAGACCGATAACTCAACTCCGACTGAATATACAGAAGGTCCTACTCCACCAAAAGAAATTTGTGTCAGTCAAAAGAATACTAGTGTAGACTTCACTTTTAATGGAATTAAACCCCTGTCTTAATTCAATATAATACATAAAGTGGTTTCTTTCACACCGGGATTTTGACATATATAATGGGAATCCTCTACAAACGTTAAAAACCTCAGGACACATCCTAGTTATAGTTAGTACCCAATTTCCAACTGTCACGAGGGTCGACTGTTATGGTCGACCGACCATTCGGCATACCAAGTTCAAGACAAGTCTAAGGACTTCCTTAACGAACTCCCGTCAGTCGAGTTTGACAGAACAAACAGTTGATTCAGTGTAAAGAGACCAGGTTCTGTTCTGACTCTTATCCTAGCCCTTTCTGTAGGTCTCCACAACTGACCACAAAGTGTACTTTCCATGTCAACGGCCGTAGGAGGAGACGAGAAAGTCAATCGAAAAAAACCATTAAAGTACTTATGTAGTATCTTTACTTCTTGCTCAAAGAGGTGCCAACTTAAAAGGGTCACGCGAGTCGAATAAGGAGTCTGACAGACCCGAATCTTATATCCTCTTGTATTTCCGTCATTTAGTCCTTTCTTCCTGGACACGATAGGAAAAAATTATTACGACAAAATTGTAATATTTACTAAACATTTTCTTTGATGGTCATTCAGTAAACAGTTAATCTCCAAGTGTGTATAAAATGCGTCGACATACCCCGAATTTGATAATGTCTACAAAAATGTTACGTAAAGTTTTTCGTATACCAAAATTGAATGAACTTTGTTTAAAATAGTTAAGAAAGAAATTACCAAGTAAGTATAACTCAGGATGAATTTTTGCAAACCCGAAGGGTCCACCGATCCACGTCCTCTACACCCAAACCAGGGACCCGATCCTTCTAAGGGACGTCTTCCTTTGTTGTTGGGTAAGGTCATGAGAACGGACCCTTTAGGGTACCTGTCTCCTCGGACCATCCGATGTCATGTACTCCAATGTTTTTTTTAGTCTGTGTTGCATTGTTAATTTGTTGTTGTACCTTACAAACGACCCAAGTTTCAATCGTTATAGAAAGGTATGTAGAGTAACATTTTCAATCTCTAAAATTGAACCAAGGATATATTGACTTACTCTTTAACGGAAAAAAAAAAAAAAAAAAAATTGGTTTCCCTGAAATAGTAAAACGTCAAAGTTACCGTTATTTACTTTAGGGGACAGTAAGACGTTGAAGAGGTCGTAAACCGTGACAGTCAAAAACTCAACATTCGGAGAACACCCAATTTACTAAAAACTCATATTTTACGATAAATATGTAAACCTTTACTCAGAAAATAGTTAAAATATTAAATATTCAAAAGACAAGGTCACAACAAATAGAAAAGTAAGAGAATTGTCATAGAAAGTTTTTGTTTTACAATTGAAACTATTTCAATTTAAGTATAAAAAAAAAGAAAGAGTTGAGTACGAAAACTAAAACGTAGATTTTTTAACACGGTATACTTTCAAGTGTAATAATACAGTATATAAAAGAAAATCTTTTGTAAAAACGTAAAGTTTAAGGTCAAATACCAGATAGAATTTTTAATAGAAAATGTCTTAAAATATATTTTAATAGAACGTGTTAAAATTACAAATATCATACAGTCCATAAAAACCTCTAAGTTAATAAAAATACGTGCACTTACAGGTTAAAAAAGGTCATGGTGAAAAACTTTTCTCTTAGGAAAGACGTAGTTTAACGGAAACGTGGAAATAGTTTATAACAAACAGATATATACGTACCTAGATATATAACCCCAAGAAATGAAAGAATTATAAGACATATATGACTATCAAAGTGTTTATGGTGTGACAGATCCAATGAAGACAACAACAAATCAGTGATTCTCCGAGAAGTCCATTAAGTCAAGTCAAGTCAAGTCAAGTCAGTGAGTCAGTACAGGCTGAGAAACGTTAGGGTACCAGACATCGTACGGTCCGGAGGGACAGGTTGTGGTTGAGAGTCTCAGATGAGTTTGAGTACAGGTAACTCAGTCACTACAGTAGGTTGATAGAGTAGGAGACAACAGGGAAAGAGGACGGAAGTTGGAAAGGGTAGTAGTCCCAGAAAAGTTTACCCAGTCCAGAAGGGTAGTCCATCGGTTTCATAACCTCAAAGTCAAAGTCGTAATCAGGAAGGTTTCTTATAAGTCCTGACTAAATGAAATCCTACCTGACCAACCTAGAGGAACGTCAGGTTTCCTGAGAGTACTCAGAAGAGGTTGTGGTGTCAAGTTTTCGTAGTTAAGAAGCCGTGAGTCGAAAGAAATATCAGGTTGAGGTTACGGTTGGGAGAGGTTATAAGAACGGATCTCTTGAAGCACCTGTCTCCTCGGACCACTCGACGGTAGATACACTAGTGTGTCTCAGCCTGTGCTGACTTCACTGAATCGTCGTCGTTGTCGAGTGTAGGAATGTACTGATGACCTTTTTGGTGTCGAAACTGTAACAGACAATGAAGGTCACACTACAACCAATCTATACTATACTTTACTGTAGGAACAGAATAAGGATCAGAAACACTCAGTGAAAGGATTCAAATAATCCGTGTTTAAAAAGTATTTATTTACAATAACAATCTTGATTACTTCAATAGAAAATACTGAACAAAGGACTCCTAAAATATTAGTTACCTATTTTCAATTATGAACAGATAAAAGGGAGTATACAATTATGTTAGTATATAAAAGAAGAATGATTATACAATTTTACCGTTTAACATAACTAGTCAAAAACCTTACGACTTAAATAGATTGTACGAACTGTATTACAGACGTACAAGGACTATATAACAGAAAAAAAAAAAAAAAAAAAAGAAATAAAATGAAATGTTATGACATAACCAAAAACGGTATGTAACTGTACTTAGGTGGTGCCCACATGTACGTAAGGGTTTGTACTTGGGGAGAGGGTGGAGGGAGGGGTATTGTTTATGATGATTAAATCTATACTATTATTTATAGACATACAGGTGTGAATTCTCTCTATAACCGGAAAGTCAAGTAAAGTCAACTAGTCAGTACATGCTGAGAAACGCTGGAGTACTTGGCGTCGTGTGGTCCGGAGGGACAGGTAGTGGTTGAGGGTCTCAAGTAGGTTTGGGTACAGGTAACTCAGTCACTACGGTAGGTTGGTAGAGTAGGAGACATAAGGGGAAGAGGAGGACGGGAGTTAGAAAGGGTTGTAGTCCTAGAAAAGGTTACTCAATAAAGAAGTGTAGTCCACCGGTTTCATAACCTCAAAGTCGAAGTCGTAGTCAGGAAGGTTACTTATAAGTTCTGACTAAAGAAAATCCGACCTGACCAACCTAGAGAGATATATATCTCTCTGACCACCCTAGAGAGATATATATATCTCTCTCTGAAGGGTCCACCGTAATGACCATTTCTTAGGTGGACGTAACGTTCTCTTAACAAAGTTAGGGACCCAGTCCTTCTAGAGCACCTCTTCCTGTACCGTTGGGTAAGGTCATAAGAACGGATCTCTTAGGGTACCTGGCTTTTCTACCGGATGTCAGATATCCCAGTGTTTCTAAGTCTGTACTGATTCACTTAATCGTGTGTATATGTGTGTGTAAATATATATATATACTTGTACACTTTATATGTATAACTTATATACACATCTAGAAATAGATGTATATATACCTTTATCTCAAAACTCATCCGTCTATACGTGTACACTTATATTTATATATAAATTTGAGAAAAAGGATAAAAGTTGAATCAAGTAAAGACAAGATTTAATAAGAAACGAAAGTAAAGTTAGGGTTTCTTTCCGTTACGGTTTTTTACAAGTTTGATGACGTGGTAACGTGAGTAAAGTGTACGATCGTTTCATTGTGAGTTCTAAGAGGTTCGATCCGAAGTTGTCATGTGCTTGTCTCTTGAAGGTCTACAGGTTCGACCTAAATCTTTTTCGTCTCCTTGTTCTTTAGTTTAACGGTTATAGGTAACCTATTATTTTTCGTTTTCTTAAGGTCTTTGTGTAGGTGAAGACGAAGTAACTAATACGATTTCGGAACTGACACACCTAGTGTCGTTTGACACCCCTTAAGAAATTCTCTACCCTTATGTTCTGGTGGAATGGAGAGAGGACTCTTTGGACATACATCAGTTCTTCGTTGCCAATCTTGGTCTGTACTTTGTTACCTAACCAAGGTTTAACCCTTTCCTCATGTAGTTTCTACATATAACAGTAGGACGAATAAATTGAATGTACTTCGTATGTAGTACACTTTACGACCCGACCTACTTCGTGTTCGACCTTAGTTCTAACGTCCTCTTTATAGTTATCAGAGTCTATACGTCTACCGTGGTGGGAATACCGTCTCTCACTTCTCCTTGATTTCTCGGAGAACTATTTTCACTTTCTTCTCTCACTTTTTCGACCGAATTTTGAGTTATAAGTTTTTTGTTTCTAGTACCGTAGACCAGGGTAGTGAAGTACCGTTTATCCATCCCTTTGTTACTTTTATTACTGTCTGAAATAAAAGAAGTCGAGATTTTAGCGACGTCTACCACTGACGTCGGTAGTTTAATTTTCTACTAACAAGGAACCTTCTTTTGGATACGTTTTGATCTGTCGTATAATTTTTGGTCTCTGTAACGAAACGGTTGTTTCTAGGTAGATCACTTTCGATGTCAAAAGGTCATCAGCACATACCTATACTCTCGACCAGGTGTTTCTTCCGACTCACGACTACCTAGCTACGAAAACTCGACACCACGACTTCTTCTGAGAATTCTCAGGAACCCTGACGTTTCTCTAGGTTGGTCAGTTAAGATTGTCTTTTTCAGGACTTATAAGTAACCTTTCTGACTAACACTTCGACTTCGATGTTGTGCAACCGGTGGACTACGTTTCTCGACTGAGTAACCTTTCCTGAAACTACGACTCTTCCAACTTCCGTCTTCCTCTTCCCCTACTGTCTCCTACTCTGTCAAGCTACCGAAGTGGGTGAGGTTCCTGTACTCAAACCGGTCCGACACCCTGTACCACTTCCTGTCCCTTCACACCGTACGACATCAGGTAGCCCAGTGTTTCCTGTACTGACTCGTCGACTTGTTGTCGTTTTTTTTAAGAAACGAAATAAGAAAACCGAAGAACAGACGGAAAAGGATTAATAAGATCAAACTTCTAACACTTCGAATTTGATAATTGACATTTAGAGAGAAAATTATATATACGAATTACGAAATATCGTAAAAAGTTTAAAACTGTAAAATAAAAGTAGAAGAAAATTATATTGTATAAAAAGTTTATAAGAACGTTGAACGACAAATCGTGTACTTAATAAATCATCACTTTACAAATTAGAGATTTATAACCCCATAAAAGACCTATAGTATATCATTAACTATAGTTCAAATTAAGGTAATACCAGACTCTGTTTGAAACATACTAAATATAAGAGAATATAAATAAATCTACAATTCAAACCCGAAAACCGGTCCTTACACCAGATAGAAGCACTTATGTCATACATGTGAACCCTCCTTACAAAAGATGGGAGTAATCTATCCCACAAAGTGTCTACAACTAATCTAGTCCGACCAACTATCACGACAAAACGTAGTCACTAAAAGAAGGTTTATTTAATAACTCTCTCTCATGATTTTAAAGGTCTACATTAACACAATAAAAAACGAATTAAAAGGGAAAGTCCATAGTCAAAACGAAGGACGTAAAACTCCAAGATAATGATTTAAATATAAGGAAACCCTAATAACACAAAGAACCTCTGATGAAAGAGCATTACATTATACGGAGATATCAGGACTACTAGAAAGAACAAGACTCCGGATAGAATAGAGTATAATTAATATCGGTCTGGTTGAAAGAAAACCAAACTCAAACATACCATATAGAAAAATAAGTATAGAAACGACATTTGAGTAGAATCCAGAATGATAAATTCACCCGAGAAAATCAGTCCAAAACGTAAAAATAGGTAACCCTGTTAATAACAAAATATACCATACAAATGAAACGAGTGAGATATGTCAACCTAATATTAGACGGTATAACTCTTGACAAAGGATAAGGAAAACAAACAAAGAACAACAACAACAACAACAATTATAAAAAGAAGAATAAGATTAAAAAGAGAAAAAATTAAACTTTGAAAATGTTAAGGAGTGAAAAAAAGATAAGTTAATATTATTGTTGGAAAATTTTGAAATATTGATATATATAAAATATTATGAATTATACTTTATTTGTTCTTATTTAAATTTGACAGAAAAACGAAATGTACGTTCCAGGAACATTATCATATAAGAGATAAAGAGAGATTAGAGATTAAGTAAAAACGGAAGCATATGTGACTTTTGTCAGTTATGTGCAAATGATACCAACGAAATTTATATACTAAACGAAGATCTCAATTTTTTTTTCATTCTTTTTAGATGGAAAAAAGTGAAATAAATAAAGAAATCCAAGATCAAAGACTGGAGAATTGAATGAGGAAACCGGACTTTTTAAAAAGTTGTTAAAGTCTCGTCCATAAGGTTGTAAAACAAGGGGTTTATAAACAAGTAGTCTCTTTCAGAAATAAAAAGGAAATGAAACTTTCTACAAAAGTGACCTTTAACTTACGATGCAATAATATCAAATAAGGAAATTATGAAATTTCTAAAGTGAATACAAGACTGGAAACATATTAAAAACTACTTCTCAACTACACAAAGATTAGAAACAAATAGGTAACAATTCCAAAAATAGGCGGGGGGGGGGTAACAACAGAAGTACTAAAAAGAGAAATAGACACTAAAGTTGTCAAATATGTAATATACGGAGACACACACACACACGCACACACACACACACACACACACACACACACAGACATACCTTGAAATAGGAAGGTACGTAAAGACTCGAAAGAATCTAAAGATTGAACGAGAGATGGTACTTATGACCTTCAATAGTTGAGTAAAGAAGTGTATATACAGAAGACGTGGGAAGAGGGGTAAAACGGAAAAAACTTAAGGTCAATGTTTATATGATGTTACAAAATATAAAGGGGTGTCATGAACTTACACAACTTACCCTAAAATACAAAACACAACATAAAAAAGTGAGAAAATAGAGATATACAAAACCAGACCTATCGAAGAAAACTACACAGTTGTTCAAGTGACTTAAAAAGAACCAATATAAGATGAATACCTGAGTATTTTCTAAAACATAAACATAATAAAACCAAACCTAAACGTGGTACGATAAACTAAGAAAGAATTTCAAAGTGTAAACTACCATACATAGACTGGAATATATAGTATAATCAAAAGACAATCTCGGAAATCATGTAATGAGTAACGATAAAATTTAAAAAAAATTATAAAGATTGTACTCAGTAAAAAATAATACCAAGACTAATAATACAAGACGGAAATCCGAGTTAAAAAATAAAACAAAGTATTACACGGAATATAAAATGGAGTAATAATAAAACACTTTAGACCCTTACAAAATATTCTGTCTTCTATACCTCCAATTATATATATTAGTCAAGTCAACTCAAGTCAGCGAGTCATCACAGGTTGAGAAACGCTTGGGTACTTAACGTCGTGCAGTCCGGAGGGACAAGTAGTGGTAGAGGGCCTCAAGTGAGTCTGAGTGCAGGTAGCTCAGTCACTACGGTAGGTCGGTAGATTAGAAGTCAGCACGGGAAGAGGACGGGGGTTAAGGAGGGTCGTAGTCTCAGTAAAGGTTACTCAGTTACGAAGGGTACTCATCCGGTTTCATGACCTCAAAGTCGAAATCGCAGTAAGGAAAGTTTCTTTAGGGTCCCAACTAGAGGAAGTCTTACCTGACCAACCTAGAGGAACGTCAGGTTCCCTGAGAGTTCTCAGAAGAGGTTGTGGTGTCAAGTTTACGTATTTAAGAAGTCGCGAGTCGGAAGAAGTGTCAGGTTGAGAGTGTAGGTATGTACTGGTGACCTTTTTGGTATCGGAACTGATGTGCCTGGAATTAGCCGTTTTATTACAGAGACGAAAACTTATACGACAGATCCAACCATTATTGAAAAAAAAGTTCCTCATTCGTTGAAAATTAAAGTACCGACGTTAGTGGTAGACGTCACTAAAACCTCGGGGTTTTTTATTTCAGACTGTGACAAAGGTGACAAAGGGGTAGATAAAGGGTACTTCACTACCCTGACCTACGGTACTAGAAGTAAAGGACTTACAACTCGAAATTCGGTTGAAGAAGTGAGAGGAGAAAGTGAAAGTAGTTCTCCAAAAAATCGAGGAGAAGTGAAAGACGGTATTCCCACCACGGTAGACGTATAGACTCCAATAACTACAAAGAGCGCCGTTAGAACTACGGTCGAACACAAAGAAGGTCAGGTCGCAAAGAGTACTACATGAGACGTATCTTCAATTTATTCGTCCCACTGTTATATGTCAGAACTGCATGAGGAAAAGGATAAACCTTGGTCAGATAACAAGGTACAGGTCAAGATTGACAGTGAAGGACTGGACGTTTGTCTAAAGAGTTCTCCGTCTAATCCACCAGACCATCAGGGTAGAGAGAGTCTTAAAAGGTGTCAAATAATACTAGGTGTGTCAGTTTCCGAAACTGTATCAGTTATTTCGTCTTTATCTACAAAAGGACCTTGAGAGAACGAAAAAGGTACTAGGTCACCTACAACCGTTAAACTAGAGACCAAGGAGACGGAAAAGATTTTGGTCTAACTTGTAGTCCTTAAAGTGCCAATTACATAACGACTTCGGACCGAACGTCTTAAAAGACGTAATGAAATGATCGTACACTCTACTCTCGTTAAAACGTCATCAAACTCGTAAGAAACCGTAACGGAAAGAAACCCTAATCTTACTTTTAACTGGAAAAGGTCAGGACACCGGTGACGACTCAAAAGGTTTAAACGACCGTATAACTCACGTCGTGAAAGTGTCGTAGTAGAAAGTTCTAAACTTTATTGAGTTGACCTTAAGGTGGTGGAGGTGATCGAAACAAACATCACTAAGAAAGATTCCGGGTGAACTAAAGTGAAAGGTTCTGCAGACCGAGATCTAATCACTAGTGTAGTAGTACTAATAGACACAGCACTTCTAGAAAAAACATGTCAAGAAGACACATAAGAACGGTGGAGAAGAATTATAGAAGACGAAGACAATCCAGGTCTGGTAAAGACAGGAAATAGCTCGGGTACAAACGTACTTTACAAGGGAACCATAGAGATTAAAAGAACTTCTCTAGATCAGAAAGGGTTAGACAACAAAAGGAGATAAAGAAACGTAACTAGTGATTCCTTCCGAAAGAATAGAGAAGACGATAAGAAACCTTGAGACGTAAGTCTACGCATATAGAAAAGAAAAGAGGAAACGAAAAACGAAGAGAAGAAAAGTGTCGATAAACATTCCGGACGAGTCTGTCGGTAAAACGAAAAAACGTAAAGAAAAGGTACCCCTACCAGAACTAGGGACAGAGGACATGTTACAGTACTTGGAGTAAGGTATCAAGTAGTCTGTGAGATAGATAGTTTAGATCAGGGAATTTAGATAAAGAGTGAAGGTGACACATTAGTATTCCCTAAACTAAATCCAGTATGGACTTACCAGATCACCAAAAGGGATCAAAGGAGTTAAACTCAGACTTAAACTGTTATTCCTCAAGTACTAGACTCGGTGTCAGTCGAGGACCAGAACAAAAACAACTGACATATCTCGAAGAGGTAGAAAACGACGTTTCTTATATTAGTTAGACTAAAACCACAACTGGTAGACCACTACAGGTACCCATCTCAGAAGAGAACACAAAAACCTTCTTCCACAAACGATACTGGTCACGTAAAAGAACCGTTTTGAGACAATCAGAAACGGAACGAAGTAAGGTGTAAGGTTCCGGTTTGATCGGACAATGAGGTCCACAAAGAACTGAAGGATGAAAACGTAAGGTCAGGGGATATTACTTTTCGTGTAGAAAAAACCCACAATCAAGATTTTCCAGAACATCCAGAAGTATTTTGGCAAGTTGAAATCGAAGAAGTTGTAATGATCAACCCCGTATCTGAACCTATTGAGACTATGACTCACTAAACGGAACCTCTACTTGTCTCTAGTAAGACAGTAAAAACTCTATCGTAGGTTCATGACATAAAGTCTGAGAAAACAACTGGTACTACCGATGAGGTAAAGAAGACTCCCTAAGGACGAGCGTCATCATCTATATTACCAGTAGACTCAATTTAAGTGGGTAAGGTCAGGTAAAATCAAGCGACTAAGGATCTTACAGCTACAAGTGGGAACGGTAGAGAACAAACTGGTGAAGGTTAAACGGAACTAAGTACCTGGACTGTAAAGTCCAAGGATACGTTATATCGAGAAATGTCGTAGTCTAGAAAGAAGATAGTGGTCGGTGTAGGTGTTGACCCATAACAAAAACGAAACCGAGGTAGGGAAGTAGAAAGACCTCAATCAAGAGGTGACTAGAGGTCATCGTATAACCCGTGGATTACTGGACCCCTCAAGGAGAAAACCATAGGACAGTAAAACTGAAAAGTATGACAAGTACCCCAAGAGTTCCGTTCTTATGACTTCACCGAACGGTAAGGGAAGAGGTCACCTGGCGTGAGACAGTCTGGAGAGATGGTATTGGACGGTCAGAACCCAACGAGGTATTCGTACCGAACCAAAGTAACTCAATCTGTTCCGACACCAGGATCACACTAATCTAACTGATCAAAAGACACTCATACCAAAGTCACACAGTCGGGAGACGTTTCTCGTTTTTGTACTAAAAAGAGGAAGAACTGAAAAAAACAACTCTAAAAATAATTAGATAAGTCCTTCAACAACAAACCAGTGATTCAGTACAGGTTCAGAACACCGGGGTACCTGACATCGGGAGGTCCAGGAGACAGGGACCCTAAAGGGTTCGTTCTAATGACCTCACCTAACGGGGAAGAAAGAGGTTCGTTAGAAGGGTTGGGCTCCTAATTACACCGTAGAGGACGTAACCGTCTGTCTAAGAAATGACCACTCGGTCGTCTCTTGGAACTTACACAAATTTAACATAATAACAATACAAACGGTCTTCACTTCAAATAACAACCTTACCTATGGTTTCTTAAGTTTAAGAATTTCACTTTTGACAGTAGAGGGGGAAAAGACACACAGAAGGGAAACACAAGGAAGGGTTACCTTTAATCAGAGAACTCATGAAGGATGACATCGGGGACGATAAAGGTGAGTTCAGAACAATCAAAGTACTTTTTCCTCTTCATCTTTCCTTTCAAGAGTCTAAAATAAGAAGTCAAAGAATAGTTCCTTACATAACGTTGGAAGTAAAGTCGTGACACCTAAAGTATTCTTAAGACGACGAGTTCACTACCTAATTTAATCGTCATAAACAATTCTACCATTCAGAACTCTAAATGGTCAGTTAGGATTTCCTTTAGTTAGAATTGATATGTAACTTTCCTGACAACGACTTCGACTTCGAGATTATGAAACTGTTGAACTACGTTTCTTGACTGAATAACCTTTTCTGGGAATGTGACCCTTTCTGACTCCGTTTTCCTCTTCCCCCGTCGTCTCCTACTCTACCAATCTGTCGTAGTGGTTGAGTGACCTGTACTAAACTTGTTCAAGGTCCTCTGTAACCTTCTGTCTCCTCGAACCACACGATGTCAGGTACCCCAGTGTTTTAACCGGTGTTGAATCACTAATTTGTTGATATCGTTGTTTTAGACCTCCTAACGAAATCCTTACGTCCTATTTTAATCAATAAAGTGATTTAAAACACCCAGTAAACGAAGGTGTACCTTCTATTTTAACACAAATAGATTAAGAGAATACCAACTAACTTCGGTCGTCTCAGCAATGAAAGTCTTGTCCATAAATCAACGACTGATCTTTATGAGACCCCGAGAGAAAATAGTGACCTTATGCATAATCCTTTCAAATTTTAACACCGATGAAACACTTGACTTCAAGACTTCACTGATACTAAATGTCATGACAGACGACTGGGAGTTGTATGTCTATCGTACTCTTTCTTTAGTTTCAAACAGTAAAATTCGATGACTCTAAAGTACTACAAAGGGGGATATTATTGTATTGGACAGATGTGATTGAACAGTTCCCCTTCTTCAGTTAACAAAGTCAATCCTATAAAATTCGAACTCTATACCTATCAATAGAACATCAACCTACTGACTCACGTTTACAATCTCACTTCCACTCTCAACTTTTATTTAATCTTTTAGTAGTTGTGAATCTTCTATAAAATTACGGTACTCTTATCTTCTATAACGGATTATTTTGAAATCTCTCTCTTCTTGTCCGTTCCTAAAACTTATAAATTCTTAGGTAAACATTTCTCTATTAATAGGTCAGTCGATTGGTTTTTTTTTTTTTTTTAACATAAAATTACCGGATCTTAAACTCTTGTCTCACAAAATTCCTTGCGACCTCGTCAGTGGTTTATATTCAAAACGAATTTTACAGTTTTCCGTACTTAAATTATACAGTGAATTAAATTGTCATACCTCCTATTATCAATGTAATACTTTTCAACAAAGTTTTTATTTTCGTATTCATTTTAATTTCTTTCCTTTTCTGCCACTCTTTAATTTTAATAAAAGTATTAAAAGACTGTAGTTCATATATTCTGTGATCATTATATGATATGTAAATATACATGAAGACGTAAATATATTGTATACAGACATTTAAATGTATACATAAATGTTTGTACCCATATTTGTATGTACATGTGTATGTTAATACATATATACACACACATATTACGTCTATCATCGTGGTGATTTGAAATATGGTGATATATTATTTATAAGGAGCATTAGAGTAATTGTTATTCTAAAAGGAGTGAAAATACATCCGAGAGTCGAAATGACAGGTTTAAGGTGTTAAAGTGACTGTTCAGACGTGTTCTTTCA
Organism: Capra ibex; assembly: GCA_006410555.1. Classification (NCBI taxonomy): domain Eukaryota; kingdom Metazoa; phylum Chordata; class Mammalia; order Artiodactyla; family Bovidae; genus Capra; species Capra ibex. The sequence continues at coordinate 20,325,861 of SJYO01048061.1, read as the reverse complement.
TATCCGAAATGATGACTAAAGGGAGAAGTCAAAAAAAGACTGGGATGTCGGAACACGGTCAGTGAGGGTAAAAAATGAGTCTTTGGACAAAGTTCCATTATTTTAGACATAAACGATGGCCAACAACGAGTCAAGTCAAGTCAAGTCAGTGAGTCAGTGAGTCAGTATAGGATGAGACGCTGGGCACTGAGCGTCGTGTGGTCCGGAGGGACAGGTAGTGGTTGAGGGTCTCTAATGAGTTTGAATACAGGTGCTCAGTCACTACGGTATTCGGTAGAGTAGGAGACAGCAGGGGAAGAGGAGGACGTACTTAGGGAGGGTCGTAGTCCCAGAAAAGGTTACTCAGTTGAGAAGCATACTCCACTGGTTTATAACCTCAAAGCCGAAATCGTAGTAAGGAAGGTTACTTGTGGGTCCTGAATAGAGGAAATAAAGGAAAAATTTATATTGAAATAAAAAAAAATTAACCTCCGATTAATGAAATGTTATAACATAACCAAAACGGTATGTAGTTGTACTTACACGGTGTCCACATGTGTACAAGGGGTAGGACTTGGGGTGAGGGTGGAGGGAGAGGTATGGTAGGGAGACCCAGTAGGGTCACGTGGTCGGGACTCGTAGGACATGGTACGTAGTTTTGTCATGATCACTAAGTAAAGTGTATACTATAATATGTACAAAGTTACAGTAAGAGGGTTTAGTAGGGTGGGAGTGGGAGAGGGTGTCTCAGGTTTTCTGACAAGATATGTAGACAAACGACAGAGAAAACGAGAGAACGTATGTCCCAATATCAATGGTAGAAACATTAAAGGTATATATACGCAATCATATGACATAATAACGAAAAGAAAGACCGAATGAAGTGAGACATATTATCCGAGGTCAAAGTAGGTGGAGTAATCTTGACTAAGTTTACATAAGTAAAATTACCGACTCATTATGAGGTAACACATATACTTGGTGTCGAAAGAATAGGTAAACAGACGACTGCCTGTAGATCCAACGAAGGTACAGGACCGACAATATTTGTCACGACGCTACTTGTAACCCCATGTGCACAGAGAAAGTTAAAACCAAAGGGATCACACATACGGGTCGTTACCCTAACGACCCAGTACACCGTCAAGACAAAGGTCAAAAAATTCCTTAGAGGTGAGACAAGAGGTATCACCGACATGATCAAACGTAAGGGTGGTTGTCACATTCTCCCAAGGGAAAAGAGGTGTGGGAGAGGTCGTAAATAACGAACATCTGAAAAATATCGTCGGTAAAACTGACCACACTTTACTATGGAGTGACACCAAAATTAAACACAAAGAGTAGGTGACCTAGTACCTTTTTGTCTCACAAGGTCTTTTTGTAGATGAAGACGAAATAACTGATACAGTTTAGGAAACTGACACCTAATGTTATTTGACACCTTTTAAGAAGTTCTCTACCCTTATGATCTTTTGGACTGGACGGAGAACTCTTTGGACATACGTCCAGTCCTTCGTTGTCAATCTTGATCTGTATCTTGTTGTCTGACCAAGGTTTATCCTTTACCTCATGTAGTCCGACATATAACAGTGGGATGAATAAATTGAATATACGTCTATTGTAGGTCTCTTTGCGACCGACCTTCTTCGTGTTCGACTTTAGTTCTAACGACCCTCTTTATAGTTATTGGAGTATATACGTCTACTGTAGTGGGAAAACCGTCTTTCACTTTTCCTTGATTTTTCGGAGAACTACTTTCACTTTCTCCTCTCACTTTTTCAACCGAATTTCGAGTTTTAAGTCTTTTGCTTCTAGTACTGTAGACCAGTGTAGTGAAGTACCCTTTTCCTACCCCTTTGTCACACTCTGAAATAAAAAACCCCGAGGTTTTATTGACGTCAACCACTAATGTCGGTACTTTAATTTTCTGCCAATGAGGAACCTTTCATACAATACTGGTTGAATCTATCGTAAGTTTTCGTCTCTGTAATGAAACGGTTGTTTCCTGGTAGATCAGTTCCGATACCAAAAAGGTCACCAGTACATACCTACACTCTCAACCTGACACTTCTTTCGACTCACGACTTCTTAACCACGAAAACTTGACACCACAACCTCTTCTGAGAACTCTCAGAGAACCTGACGTTCCTCTAGGTTGGTCAGGTAGGATTTCCTCTAGGAAGGACCCACAAGAAACCTTCCTGACTACGATTTGGATTTTAAGGTTATGAAAACGGTGGAGTACTCTTCTCAACTGAGCGACCTTTTCTGCGACTACGACCCTCCCTAACCCCCGTCAAAGAAATGGTGGACTCGATGTTTCCTTCGGAGTATATTTAACGGTCAACAAAAAATAAACAAACTTCATCACTTTGGTTTATTGAAGATAATACTACCCAAGTAAACTAACATGGCAAATGATTTATCATTTTGTATGTAAGTACTCTTATAGTACCTTAAATAAATTAAGTAGATTAGTAGTTTTTATACAATAACCAAAGAATATTACCCTTAAGGTAAATCGAACTGAAATAGACGATGAAATGACTTGTCCGACTGATAATTGAAAAACGATATTGTGAAGACCGTTCTATATATTTATTGTAGAGAGTCAGGTTGATAAAACTAATAAAATTTATATGACGAACTACAACTGTCCCAGTGACTGATGACGATAAACCTACACTTGGTGGGGGTATGTGAAAGTTGTTAAATAGTTCGTACAACTACTCTTATAGTACACTCTACCACGGTTTTCCAGAATCATTTTATGTCTAAACAATCTTAAAAAAAAAAGAGAAGGGAATAGATTCTACGAACAGTAGGACGGTAGGACGTACTCGTTACGAAAGTTCAACTTGTTCAAACTCTATCCTTCTTGTTTATACGACGGTGGTCGGTGTGAAATATTTTCGAACTGATTACGAATTACGACTTACATCACCTGTCTATCGACTGTACTTGTCAAAAGTAGTACACCTTAAATTAAGAAGACAACAAAAAAAAAAAAAAAAAAAAGAAATCATCTTTACCTCTTACTTTAGAAGTGGGTATCGTATGTTTTAAATGTCAAGACATTCATTTTCTATAAGTGATATATATATATATATATAAGGAGTAATGAGAAAGACAAGGTTATAGGACCAGTGAATGTAGATACTTACGTAATACGAAAGTCATACTACGTACACCCACAAGAACAAACTGTTAACAACGACTGTCTACTCCCGTAAGACCTCTGGTAAGTTCCAGACTACGGGAACCCATGTCGACTCTCCATCTACCAAACGTCACACACTCTTACCTAAATATAAAGGTAACCTCTGGTGTCTTTATTAGTGACGGAATTGAAACATTTATAGGACAAAAGGTAGTGACATTCCTCATTGGATCTCTGACTAAGAGTTCGACCCTTAGAATGTATGTGTGTATGTATGTATATATGTATAAATGATTTTCACAAGGTTGAAGAAAAATAAAAAAGGTACAACGTGGGCTCAATCTATTGAGTGATTTATTTTGTTCCTTCTCGTGAGACGTAACGATTTACAAACCGGTCTTTTAAATAGACTTTGGTTGGTAGTTGTCATGTCTCGGTATCGGACTTTACAGTGACTTTGTTTAAATCTATTTAAGGAAATAATTTTATGAAATAAGTTCTATTACAAGTCAAAAATTTTAATACTTAGTAAAAATAGAGTCTTTTTGTATTCCGATAAGTACCTACCGAATAAAACAATCAAAAATTTATTATTAAAATAGTAGAGAGTTATTAGGAAAAAGAAATTTTGTATAGTTGAATTATGAAGACATCATAGTCACGCACATAAATATAAAAAAGGAACCAAATTTTGTGACAATATAGATGAAACTTATGGGAAAAGAGGATTACAATGGTAAATGGAGTAAGTGAAACTCAAATATTACGCTACATACTTCCTTACTGAAAGTATTGATTCTCCTTGGTGATTTACTGTCCATCTATGAAAGAAAGTTTTTGTGTCTGTAAAATCGATTAACATAAAAGTTTCACTGTTCGCACGTACAAGTCAGTGTAGTCACAGGCTGAGACGGTGGGGTACTGGATGTGGGTCGGTTCGAGGAGACAGGTACCTTAAAAGGTCATTCTTATGACCTCACTCTAGAAGGATTGGGTCCCTAACTAGAACACAGAGAACGTAAAGGACCTAACCGTCCGCCTAAGAAACGGTGACGAGGTGGATCCTTCGGGTAGTTACGTTTTTTTCCCCGAAATTTTTTCTTATTTTCAAATCACTAAAAAGTGACACGAACTAGGTCAATAACCTTGACGAACTATTAATACTTCTTGACGACTCAGTGTATGTAGGAATTTCTTTCATAAGAGTGATTCCTTTAAGTTTACCCTATCACAATTGATTTTACTCTTGTTTTTTATGAATGTCTTGTCTCAATGTTTTTCAGTTATTTTAATTTATTCTAGTTTTAATATAAAATTTTTTATCTAGTACCTACTAACGAATTTTCAAGAAGTATCATAAGTTTTAATTAGATATGTTTCAAAAGTTATTAATCTGTTAAAGACTATAATATGTAAAATATTAACTATTGTATTTTGTCCGATTTTATCGGTATTGTTTGTGGGAAAATCTTGTTTTGTAGTTTCATATATATTAACGTACATAAGAATGTCAATAAATATTTATTTATGAATTTTGTCTAACTTTTCACTCAGATATTTATCTTCGAACTCTTTACGTGAACACGTATACAATAACAGTTGTATAAGAGATATTGAATATGTTTCAAATATATTCTTTTTTGAGATCATTTTTTACTTGTTGAACGTCTATGTTTAACGGTTATTTACACCTTTCAACAAGAGTAATCATCAGTTCGTTGTTTAAAATATAATTTTATAGTAAGATACGATAATCTAACCGTTTTAATAATATTTATACATAGTAGATAAATAGATGAATACATAAGATGTATACATGAATCGATAGTAGATAGATAGATGGGTAGTATATCGATAGATAGATAAGAGTAGATGAGTAGGTAAAAAGACCGTCAAAGGTTACGATTCCTTATACTTTTACTTCTCCCTTTACTTAAGAGTATCTGAGGATGACCTTTATTCTTATCATTGTTCAACAAACCTTTCGGTAGACCGTTACTGATAATTTTGTACTAAATCGTAGGGACGGAGTCCAAAATAAAGTATCAATCTTTTTATAAACATGTGTTCCTATGAATCATATATCATATCTAATAATATCGGTAAATCGTTTTGGTGAAAGTCAAGTCAAGTCAACGAGTTAGTACAGGCTGAGAAACGCTGGGGTACTTAGTGTCGTACGGTCCGAAGCGGTAGGTAGTGGTTGAGGGTCTCAAGTGAGTTTGAGTACAGGTATCTCATCCACTACAGTAGGTCGGTAGAGTAGGAGACAGTAGGGGAAGACGGAGGTTAGGGAGGGTCGTACTCCCAGAAAAGGTTACTCAGTTGAGAAGAGTACTCCCTCGGTCTAATAACCTCAAAGTTGAAGTCGTAGTCAGGAAGGTTACTTCTAAGTCTTGACTAAAGGAAATCCGACCTGACCAAGTTTGAGGAACGTCAGGTTCCCTGAGAGTTCTCAGAAGAGGTCGTGGTGTCAAGTCCCGTAGTTAAGAAGACACGGATCTAGAAAAAAAAAATTTAAATTTAAATAAGTAAAATTGACCTTCGATTAATGAAATGTTATAACATAACCAAAACGGTATGTAGTTTCAGGTTGAGTGTAGGTATATACTGATGACCTTTTTTGTATCGGAACTGATCTACCTGGAAAAAACCATTTCATTTCTAGAAGTGTTGGGTCTATCAGTACTACTACACTAGTGATTAGATCTTGGTCTGTAGAACCTTACACTTCAGTTCACCCGGAATCTTTCGTAGTGATGCTTGCTTCGATCACCTCCACTGCCTTAAGGTTAACTCGACAAAGTTTAGGACTTTCTACTACGACACTTTCACGACGTGAGTTATACGGTCGTTTAAACCTTTTGAGTCGTCACCCGTGTCCTGACCTTTTCCAGTCAAAAGTAAGGTTAAGGTTTCTTTCCGTTACGTTTTCTTACGAGGTTGATGGTGTGTTAACGTGAGTAGAGTGTGAGATCATTTCATTACGAGTTTTAAACGATTCGGTCCGAAGTCGTTACGAACTTGACACTTGAGGGACTACTAGTTCGACCAAAATCTTTTCCGTCTCCTTGGTCTCTAGTTTAACGGTTGTAGGCGACCTAGAACCTTTTTCGTTCTCTCAAGGTCTTTTTGTAGATAAAGACGAAATAACTGATACGGTTTCGGAAACTGACACACCTAGTGTTATTCGACACCTTTTAAGACTTTCATTACCCTTATGGTCTGTTGGATTGGACGGAGAACTCTTTAGACATACGTCCGGTCCTTCGTTGTCAATCTTGACCTGTACCTTGTTGTCTGACCAAGGTTTATCCTTTTCCTCATGCAGTTCCGACAGATAACAGTGGGACGAATAAATTGAAGATACGTCTCGTGTAGTACTCTTTGCGACCTGACCTTCTTTGTGTTCGACCTTAGTTCTAACGGCGGTCTTTATAGTTATTGGAGTCTATACGTCTACTGTGGTGGGAATACCGTCTTTCACTTCTCCTCGATTTTTCGGAGAACTACTTTCACTTTCTCCTCTCACTTTTACAACCGAATTTCGAGTTGTAAGTCTTTTGTTTCTAGTACCGTGGCCCAGGGTAGTGAAGTACCCTTTATCTACCCGTTTGTCACCTTTGTCACAGTCTGAAATAAAAAACCCCGAGGTCTTAGTGACGTCTATCACTGACGTCGGTACTTTAATTTTCTACGAATGAGGAACCTTCTTTTTAATACTGGTTGGACCTATCATATAAGTTTTCGTCTCTGTAATGAAACGGTTGATTCCAGGTAGATCAGTTCCGATACCAAAAAGGACACCAGTACATACCTACACTCTCAACCTGACACTTCTTCCGACTCGTGACTTCTTAGCTACGAAAACTTGACACCACAACCTCTTCTGAGAACTCTCAGGGAACCTGACGTTCCTCTAGGTTGGTCAGGTAAGACTTCCTCTAGTTGGGACCCTAAAGAAACCTTCTTTACTGCGATTTCGACTTTGAGGTCATGAAACCGGTGGAGTGCTCTTCTCAACTGAGTCACCTTTTTTGAGACTACGACCCTCCCGAACCCCCGTCCTCCTCTTCCCCTACTGACTCCTACTCTACCGACCTACCGTAGTGCCTGAGCTACCTGTACTCAGACTCACTTGAGACCCTCTACCACTACCTGTCCCTCCGGATCGCACGACACTAAGTACCCCAACGTTTCTCAGCCTGTGATGACTCGTTGACTTGACTTGACTTGAACTTATACGAGGGATCCAACCAGTATTGAAAGGAAGGTTCCTCATTCGTAGAAAATTAAAGTACCGACGTTAGTGGTAGATGTAACTAAAAACTCGGGTTTTCTTATTTCAGACTGTGACAAAGGTGACAAAGGGGTAGATAAAGGGTACTTCACTACCCTGGTCTACGGTACGAGAAACAAAAGACTTACAACTCGAAATTCGGTTGAACAAGTGAGAGGAGAAGGTTAAAGTAGTTCTCCGAAAAATCAAGGAAAAGTGAAAGACGGTATTCCCACCACAGTAGACGCATAGACTCCAATAACTATAAAGACCGCCGTTAGAACTAAGGTCGAAAACAAGAAGGTCGAGTCGCAAAGAGTACTACACGAGACGTATCTTCAATTTATTCGTCCCACTGTTATATGTCGGAACTGTATGAGGATAAAATAAACCTTGGGTAGACAACAATCCATAATCAATAACTGATCTACATCGTCCTTTACCGTTGAGTGAGGTCATGAGAACGGACCTTTTAGGGTACCTGCTTCCTAAGACCATCCAGCACAGACTAGGTACCCCAGTCTGTGCTGGCTCGCTGAAGCGAAAGTGAAAAGTGAAAGTACGTAACCTCTTCCTTTACCGTTGTGTGACGTCACAAGAACGGACCTCTTTGGGTCCCTACCTCCTCGGACCACCCGACGTCAAATACCCTAGTGTGTATAAGTCTGTGCTGACTTCGCTGAATCGTCGTTGTCGTCGTTTACATCATGTACACACAAATTTCTTCTATCTTATATAAGTTTAGGAAGTATAAAAGAACCCTAATAAATCTTATACAATTTAACATATAGTCTAAAAGTACTTCTCTTTTTAAATTTGTTATACATTGTTGTATATACCATTCCGTTGAAATTGAATTTGTATTATTAAAATCTCGTACTTCTTTGTTCTTATATCACCACCCTTCAATCATTATGTTTTATGTACAACAGGAATTTTTATTTTAGATTTTGGGTTTACTTTTACTTAATAAATTCTTCTATCTGGTAATATATAAAACAATACTTAAACTTTTGAAACCTGATCATATTTGACGGTTTTAAAATTATTCGATGTTTTCTTTATAAAATATATTAAACAGGTTGACTTCCTATAAAACCTTATTTTCTGGAAACACTTTTTGTTATAAGATGTTTTTATACACTTAATATCATATAACTAATCTCTCTAATTACTTAATCATGTACATTTATTTCATTAAATCTGTAAGTCTTTAGGTCTTGTATGTTCAAAATATAGTGTCGTCTCTTTTACTATACGATTTCGTACTACAAAATGAACAATAACTTATTAGAGTTAGAGAGTATGTCATATTACTTAAATTGGTTTATTCATAGTTATCTTACATTTTTAGCCATTTATTATTCGGTACGGTAATAGAAACTGTTAGAGTACCTACACACTAAGTCCTTAGGGTTGTATCATAGAATGTTAATAAGTTTCCTACTATTACCATCTTGTAGATTCATAAATCTTTTTATTTATTTATAACTTACAAATGATATGGCACATACCCTTTAATATAAGGTTAATCTAGTTATTAGTTTGATTCGAAGGACCAGTGGACATGTTAACTTTTTCAGATAAAGAGACAAGTACAGGTTTGACAAGTTTTACTCTTATTCCCCTTTTTTGACTCTTTTTTTATTTGAGTGTTCTTGTTCCTTCGTTTACTGTTGATTAGTTATACAGTTTTTTAGTACCAATTATCTATGAAAGCCCTGTTCCTTTCTAACGGGATGTTTGGTCTGAATGACTCACGGATGAATCGGACCCTGGCTGTATTTTATTTAGTTGAGTACTACGTCTTTCGACCTTTAATAGTCTTTAAATTCTGTTTTACATCCCACGTTAGTCCCCAACTTATAATCACCTATCAACTTCGAAAGACTTTTGGAATTTGACTATAGTGGTCTACTTAGGGGAGTAAAGAGAAATGAACCCAGTGGTAAATGATAATGGAAGAAATTGCTCCAAGAAAGTATGTAAAGAGAATGTGTCTCTATTCAACAATGTGAGACGTAAAGTTGGACCGTAGGGGGAAAGGATTTACTGAGAAATTTTGACAAGTTTGTAAGTCAAATAAAGATACACAAAATTTTAAGAGACCTAAAACTGTTTGGTATCATAGTACGTAGGTGGTAATATCATTGACCGGCTCATGAAAGTGATTGGATCCCAATTTCTTTCTTTCTTTCTTTCTTTGCAAAGGGGATAAGTTGGAAAGAAGTAAAGGGTGCTTAGGTACTGAAAATAACTAGAAAAGGGTAACAATATCGAAACAGAAAAACTCTCGTTGACCAACCTTATTATCTTACATAGATGAAGTCTGATGGGAGAAAGTGTATCGTTATCCTTAAATTCAAAGTAAAAATAGAAAAATGACCAACTATTGAATAAAGAAAAACAGTGGTTTATTAAAAAATAACATACTCATACGGTTTGAACGGATAAACAAGTAAAAATTTAGATAAATAAATACATTTCTGGAAAACAATGAAGGTTAAACCCCGATATTACATTCAATAATATCTTTAAGTATACGTCCGACAACACACCTACATTCAAAATTTAAGTGTACTCCTTTGTGGATTTCCACACTAACAATCTCGTGTACTGTTCTGATACAATCAAAAACATTCTTTGACGGTTTGACATAAGGTTTTATAAACTTTGAGAAACATCAGGGTGGTCGTTATTTCTCTCAAGGACAACGAAGTGTCAAAGAACATTAATATAAAAGTCTTATATAAACACAAAGTAAACAAAAACAAACAAAATTTTACTGAAATAGGTAAAATTATACACATATACACACATGGAACAAAATTAACCGTTAAAGGATTAGTGTTTAATACGACTCGTGAATAAGTATACGAAGAAATGAGTCAAATAGAAAAATCCACTATGTAAACCAATCTAACGAACGTGTAAAATTTTAAATTGACAAACAATAAAGTAACAAAGTGTCTTACAAACTATAAAATTCTTAGGAAATAGTGTATACTCATTTTTAAGAAGGTTTTCATCACTTACAGTGGTAGATATATCTATATATTTATCCCCCTATATTACGAAAGTCCCCGAAAGGTCCACCGAGATGACTATTTCTTGGACGAACGGATACGACCTCTACATTCTCTGTGTGCAAGTTGAGGACCAAATCCTTCTAGGGAACCTCTTCCCGTACTGTTGGGTGAGGTCATAAGAACGGACCTCTTAAGGTACCTACTCTCGGACGGTCCGATATCAGGTACCCAAACGTCTCAGCCTGTACTGAGTTCACTGACTCGTACGTGTATACGTTACAAAAGTCTCTCTGTATCTGTCGTAATGTCTCATTCATTTAAAACTCGACTATTTACTTCTTATTTTTTACTTTTTCTCCGACTCTAGACCTCGAATGTCGTGTCTGTCTTAACAAGTCCACAGTCCCTCGTAATCTTCATGACTTATTTTCGACTGAACAGATTTTGTATATCTTTCTACTGTCTGTTCCAACGTTACAAAACGTTCCCAGTCCAAAACGACACCTAAAACAAAGAGACAGTCCCCCCTACTTACTTACACCCTAGTTGTGCTAGTTTCGAAAAGACATTTTACTCACGTGACAGAAGTTAAAATTGTGAAAAATCTAATTTCTTTTGTACCTAAGTCCTTTTCGTCAATCCTTTAATAATGTCAACGGGTCCATACATACTGTGTAACCACCGAACCCTATCCAATAACATTCTCAATTTCAGTCGTACCGTCTAAATATATAACAGACAGACTTTTACTTTTTGAAAGAGGTAAATCTCGACATCTTTAAACTACTGACTACAACTTCAGGTGACAATTCACCTTTGTGACCTCTTCGTGGTCTTTGTCAACCATACCTGGTCAATACAATATCTAGTCTTTCAACCTCCGTCCTTATTGGTTTTATACCACACTACTTGAGGTTCTTTTCTCACTAAGTCCTCTCATGTTCGTTAGTACGGTATACGACAAATCTCCCGTATACCTTATTAAAAATATTTCCGATGTAAGTCTTTACGAAATATACGACAGTTAGAACTGTTCGTCTCTGACTCACAACTCTCATAATTCGACGTCCACACGTTGTTGGTGTGACTTTTGAAATAGAACGACCCTTCATTTGTAATTTCACACACACACACACACGTATCAATAACAAATGGTAAAATAAAACGTAATAACTCTTTAGTAGGTTTATAACTTAGGACTCAAAGAACTCTTCGCCGTCTATTTTCTTCAATATTTGTCGTCTTTCGGAACGGTTGATTCTTTACCAATTAACCGTAGTGTTTTGAAGTAGGGTTTTGAAAAGAGGTCCTATGTACACACGATTCAGCGAAGTCAGTACGGGGTGAGAAGAGTGTGGGGACCTGACATCGGACAGTCCGAGGAGACAGGTACCCTAAGAGGTCCTTTCTTACGACCTTACCTTACGGTACAGGAGGAGGTCCCCTGGCTTGAATACAGGGAATGTAAAGGACGTAACCGTCCACCCAAGGAATGGTGGTTCCGGTGGACCCTTCGGAGAAGAGGTCCTACGAATCAGGATTATCTATACGAGCCGAAGTCTACTCCGAGTTCCAAAGGAAATCGTAGAGATAAGATAAAAAATATTCTGTTCGATCGATCCACTGGAGAAACCTGGAAAAAAGGAAGACGTTCGTTATAGAGAGGAGACATTAAATTGTAACCTTTCTCTTTTCTTGCTTTCTATCTAACTTACTTACTCTGGAGTTTCTTTTCTCTGGTCAAAAGGGGTTATGTGGAAACAGTATATGGTCAAATTAATTTAGTGGTCACTCTTTGAACCGAAGTAACGATAGAAATAGAACCAGAGACGAGAAAGAGTATATTCTTCCTATATCCTTCACTCTTTCTTTTGGAACGAGAGAAGGTGTCTTTCGTTGTTAGTAGAGTTTTATATTAATACGATGAAATTAGGATTTTCTCATGAACGAGATAGTTAATTATCAAAGACACTGAAATATCGACAGGTTCTTAACTAGTGGTTTTTCGAATTCTTTTTACGAATAATAACTTATATCTCTTTTTATTTTAAAAGACGGACCTAATCCTTGTATGTTATCCTGGATTTTATGAAATCAAAAGATCTAAGAAGTGAACGACACATCGGTCATAACGTAAAAATGGATTATCATTTTAAAGACCTCAAAAGTTACTGAAAAGAAGATCAATAATAGTCAAAAATTTTTTTCCCAATTTTTTACGAGTGACTCCTAGATGTTCCGTTAATCGTCATTACCTTCGAACAATTATGTAATTTCCAGAATACTTACACCGGTATTTTACAGTAGTGAAATACAATGGTACGGAGTAGATTTGAATCCTCGGTAAATACAATATTCAAGGTCTTCGTTAACCAAATTGTGACAACTGTATAACTATACTGAGACCTGTTTAGTCCGAACTTTATATAATTATGTTTAATGTAAGGGGTGTCACTACAGAACGAAAAAGACAGTGATAATAAAGAGTTCGGAGACGTCATGTGTCTTGTAGTAATACTACATAACTGATTACTTACAGTCCTAGTCAGTTGTAGGTACGTCGTAAGTTTTCTTTTGTGACGTTCTCTTTCTGTTATACGCTTATAGTGTTTATTTGGTTCATCTTCTACGACATAGCGAAATTTAAAAAAGCAATTTGTAAAAAGAAAATCATTTACCAAAAGAGACACACTTAATCGTTTCCATTGTAGAAGATTTAGATACTTTATTCTTTTTTTCGTCATATAAGAAACTCGTATAATTAATCCTTTTTTTTTTTTTTTTTTTTCGGAGGATGAACCGTAAACTCGAACCCAATCGTTCGGAACCCTCACAAATCACCAAAAGTTTTGACGGGGATTCATAATGTTTTGACCATCTTGACACCTGAAGGGTTCACCGTGATCACCATTTCTTAGACGTACGGTTACGTCTTCTCAGTTTTCTCTGTGTCCAAGATAAGGACCCAACCTTTCTACGGGACCTCCTCCTCTACCGTTGGGTGACGTCATAAGAACGGATCATTTAGGGTATCTGTCTCCTTGGACCACCCAATATCGGGGACCCTAATGTTTGTAAGTCTGTGCTGACTAGTCGACTCGTGTGTATGTGTGTGTCTTGACACTTTCTCATTTACACCATTTTCAACAGATGTAAATAGAGACTTAAAAAAACAATGAGTAGGTTACAACTCAGTGGTTCTTGTCTTAAATGTTCACCTTTCTGTTCTCAAAAGTATAAATGATATTAAATACCAATACTTTACAGTTGATGAATCGTTTTAAGTTGACTTAATTATTAGTTCGAAAGGAATATGATACTCTTGGAGTTAAATAACAGTTTTATGTCTTACACAAAATTACTTTACTCCCCAACAAACTTAAGTCTTAAAGATGACTATTAAAAGAGTATTCTCTTATATTCGACAGATAAAATAATGTGTTTGAAAAATTTTGATTAAAAGTCACTTATCTCGCGAATGAGAACAACTTGATTTTCTAATAGTCTCTTTTAAGTAGAAAGAAAACAACATGATACGTTTTGTTAAATAGATTGTAGAGGGAAAATTCCTACTATACGTTATATAAGAGACTAGTGTATTTAATGTGAGTTCTCAACGATCCCCGAGCACAAAAAGACGAAGGATTCTCTCTTCCTGACTTAGGAAGGGAAGACTACCGTTGAACCAACTCTCGATAAACACAGTACCTGACTCAACAATAAAAGTCCCACACCCTTTAGAGGCCGAAGATCAGTCGTCTCTTCCTACTCTTTTCATCTAATCCACGAGTTTTTATATAAATCTTTCACTCCAATTCTTCGATAAGGTACTTCTGTAGTAAGCTCGGTTGATTTCTTACAGTGGGTGGTAGACTATAATGTTCTTACTGCAGTGGTCAGTGACATCAGTGATGAGAAGTCACGTGAAACTTTTCTTAAGTCCCACCTCTCGTCCTTACTCGATGAGAAACAAGACCCCTTTTTGTTGTTGTTTTTTTCGACCGTTTTGTCCGGAAGTCAATCAATTTATAAAGTCCTGTTTAAAAATACTTGGTTAAAGAACATAGAAGAGTATGGATCTTCTCGTGATTTTAGTACTTACCTCTATAGACAAGGAACACTGTGTATCGTTGGAAGACGGTTTTACACACGACCTAACGTACATAGGAGGAAGTGGTTTTAGTACACATATGACTGGAGGGTGGGTTGAAAAACCTCGTTAAGAAGTCTCTATGGACTCTACGACGAAGACCCGATCTCAGAAGTAAATCGTAGTTCGTTTTAAATTGAGTCGGGAGTGCGACATGTCGTAAAAGTCAGCTGTACTCTTTTTACAGACTTATAAAAACGATGTCATTAAAATGGTAAATAACATACTAAAATTCATTATGGAATATACTGTCTTTCTCTCTCTAACTAAAAGGGGTATAGTATATTAGAACTGAATGATTCTCGAATCTACTAAGTCGATTTTTTATTTTGGATCATTGTAAAATCCGAGATATCAAACTTAATATTAAGATTCTTGTCTCTTCGATCAGAGTGCCAAGGGACATAATAAGTTTGATATGTGTGTAAAAGAAACCAAAAGTCACATTTTTAAAATCCTTTATGTTACTGTGTGATCTCACACAGATTTTTTAAAGTTGTCATTAAAATTATATAGGTATCTGATGGTTAGTACTTTGGAGATCTCATTAATGTATAAAGAGTAATTCTATTAAAATTTATATCGTTTTCTGTCTTATCTTTAAGGCGAGTATATTTTGTTAATCAGTACATCTATATCACCTATCTGTTCATGTTTACTCATACGCCTTGTCTTTTATGTGAAAAACAAGTCACTGTTTCATCACAGACTGAGGAACGTTGGGGTACCTGACTTCGTACGTTCCGAAGGGACAGGAAGTGACAGAAGACGTCAAACGAGTTTTAGTACATGTAACTCAGTCACTACGATAAATTGGTAGAGTAAAAGACGGTGGGGGAAGAGGAAAACGGAATTTAGAAGGGGTCTTAGTCCCAGAAAAGGTCACTCGACCGAGAAGTATAGTCCACCGGTTTCATAACCGCGAAGTCGAAATCGTAGTCAGTAAAGTCACTGATAAGTCTCAACTAAAGGAAATTCTATCTGACCAAACTAGAGGATCGTCACGTTCTTTGAAGTGAATATTAATTTATTTGAAACACTTCATATAAATATTAAAGAACCGACATCAGGGTCGTCCTGAGGACGGAAGTCTTCCTGTCAAAACCACAACACGACTGGTAAGTAAAGTCAACGTTGGAGACTAAGTCTATGTTCCGACACGTCTTTTGGTCGGAAGAACATAGTCTGTTCGTGTAGGACTCAGACAGTTCACGTCTACGGACACTAATGTGAGAGTATCGGTTATAGTACAGGGTAACAATGACAGTCGGAGAAATCATTTCTTTGGTAATTCTGATGTTAATATGAACTCACCGTGAACTAAATTTACTCCTGCCATAGTCACGAAAGACTGGGAAGGAACTTATACAGTTCTAGTAAAACAAAGTTCGGAAAATAATGAGAAGAGAGACGGACCTTTGGAACTGTAAAAGGTTAAGTGTTCAAACCGAGTAAAGAGACTTTGGAGGGATTGGAGATGGGGAAAGGTAACATAGTATAATGAAAAGATATAAAAAAAAGTGTCTATCTGAGGACTTTATAAAAAAATAAACACATAATATGTAGAAGTTCTGACACACGTTCGAGACACTCTTGATCCTGGAGTATATACGAATAAGTGACGTAGATTCGAGTCTTGTTACGTGACCTTTATCTTTCACATGTTTTGGTAACCAATTTACTTCTTTTGTTTTACATATTGTTAGTCGTACATTGTTTGACATTCTTCCAATTTTTTTTGTTAACTCTAAACCTTTGTTTGAAATAAGTTGTGAAATACATTACCTGTCATAAGAAAACCTCTTGACGTTTTTATCTTGTCTTCCGTTCTTCGGAAATATCATATTTCTCATTTCTTGTACCTTCTCTGTTTATATAAACAAACTGACCCCGGTGTATCAATTAGAAATTCCTCTATTCTGGGTCTCAACTGAACCAGAATCCCCTAACGGACTGTCCTATGTGATATAAAGACCACTCCGTTTCACAAATGTCCCTGTACTTTGAACAGACAGAAAGTCAAACGACTACACCGTGGGACCCGTCCTCGTCGAGGTATGACTCGGACCTTTTAATAATAAAGTTACCTTGATATTAGACACATCGTTTTAACGAAACTTCTTATTAAAAATAATAACTATGAGAGTCCATAGTCTATATGAAGTGTTATCCGAAAACCAAAGGAGAACCGTGTAGACGAAGGGTTCGCCGTGATCACCATTTCTTGGACGGACGGTTACGACCTCTGAATTCTCTGTACCCAAGCTAGGAACCCAACCCTTCTAGGGACCTCTTCCTTTACCTTTCGACGAGGTCATAAGAAGGGACCTTCTAAAGTACCTTTACCCTTAGACCACTCGATGTCAGGTACTCCAACGTTTCTCAGACCATGTCGAATCGAATCTGTGTTGTGTACCCCGTAGACGATCCTTGAACTGTATCTTTCGAATAATTACTCATTTATCCATTTATGTATGGATGTGTTGATTAATTTATTTATAAAATCCGGATGTTTATATAAAAATGCATATTTTCAAATGAGGTACACCTTTTGTAACATTGAAAAGATTACAAAGTTGACCCTGAACGATGTGTTTTATGGGTGGTTTCCCTTGTATAAGCGTACATTCTTAATTTCTAAAATTTTAATTTTTTAAATTTTTTTTTTGTAAAATTTAGTTTTTTTTTGTTGTTTTTTTTATTTAATATTCCCTCTTTTTTTTTTCACGTACTCTCCAAAACAATAGTATGTCAGAAAGTTCTTACTCTTATTTCGTTCGATAAGTACAATTTAGTTATAGTTTAATAGTTGTGGTATAGAGAAACCGATTATAAAGACATATAGTGACTTTCTTTACTAAGTTCTAGAAAAGTATTTTAAAGGAAAAAGACTTTTATCTACACGTAAAATTTTCTCTTTCGATAAAGTTTCAGTTGGTCTTTTAATTGATTAAGTAAAGAGTAAAAGACATACATAACTCTCGAATGACTCTAGTTCTTTAATACGTTTAACCTACTATCGTTAGGAAAGGAAATTTTATAAAGAAATTCAAAAGTAAAAGGATCCTTATTTCATGTTTGTATAATCGTTTTACATCTACTTACAATTATAGTGGGAACGAATGACGAATGACAAAGAAAAATAGTAAACTGTATGAGTGGGGGTGGTTTGGGAAGGGTGACATAAGGTGAGTACGATTTTATATAATTCAACATACGCGCACCGTTATTAATAAAAGTGGGGTGGACCTAAAGTGAAACCGATCTTAGTGAAAAGAAGGAGTCGATAAGTAGGAGGTTCGGAATCTAGTGCTATTGGGGTAAATGTTTCCCGAGGGACTAGAGGAATTCTAAAACAAACACTCTATTTAGAAATACTTTCGAATACACTCGAATTAACAAATGTCTATTTGAAACACTAGGAAATTTCCTATTTGTTAAATGATACTATAATTAGCTTACGACTCTTCAATCATTACATTTTACTTTCCAGAATTTTCTATTAAGGTTATCTACTGAACTGTGATCTAAATGTTTCTATACCCGAAGGACCCACCGAGTCGCCACTTCTTACACGGAAACGACGTCTTCTGTGTTCTCTACGGTACCGAAACTAGGGACCCAGCCCTAGTTTGGGTGAGGTCATAAGAATTCTCGGAATCTCTTAGGGTACCTGTCTCCTCGGACCGTCCGATGTCAGGTATCCGAACAAGTCTCAGTCCGTACTTACTTCACTGACTCGTATTTACGATGTTTTTATATCTATCCGAAAGATAAGGAATTCCTAAATATTTGGAATATATTCTTCCCTCTCTCTTTCTCTACTTTGACATGTTATGTTTGAGTTTTTAAATAATCGATGATGTTTAATACCGTACAAATCATTGTGTTTTTAAGTTTCCTGACAGTCTCTCCTTCGTCTTTAAATAAACATCTTCTTAACACTTAATTTACATCATATCTCTTTTTTATAAAAAAGAAGACAGATCCAAGAATCGACTCTATGGAACATTATATTCTTTCTAATTACCCTATTTTAATTAATACGTATATATAAACAAACATGTGTTCTAGTTGTGTCTATACTTTAAGATTTCCGACGGTCTACCAACTCCGAATCGTTTCAGAAGTTACATCCCCTTCTGTTGAATGTCCTTTCACTTTTCTGTTCTATAAATCATTTGTTTCAACAGGACGGGATGTCTATTCAGAAAAACCACTTTTTCACTAGAGACCATGATCGAGGTCTTATAGTTAATAAACGGTAAATTATTCTTGATGTAAAGGGGGTCACAGGTTTTAATACAAGAAGAAAGGTGGATTTCGGAGTGGTCTACACGGAAATTGTAGGTATAAAGATAGTTCTCTGAGAAATTCCTTTAGATTAAACAAAAAAAAAAAAGGGGATTGTAAGTGGAGTTTTAAGAAGATCGGAGATAGTTAAGGAGTTAAGGTTTCGGTGAACGTGAAGTATATAAATAATTCTAGACAAAATTCCTTAACCGAACGTGTTATAGTACTGAACGGTTCAGTTTTTAGATATCCCAACCTGTGATCTGACCTTTTGGGTCCATTCTTAAAGTCAAACTCAGGTTTCCACCCGGAGACCGTCTTAAAGGAGAAACAGGTCTCTCCAGAAAAAAAAAAAAAAAAAAAAATTCCGGAAGTCGTCTAACCTACTCCAGGTGGGTGTAATACCTCCCGTTAGACGAAATGAGTCAAATGACTAAATTCAATTGTAGTAAATTTTGAAGAAAGTATATTTATTGATCTTGTCCTAAACTAGATTATAGACCTACACCGGATCGTTTTGACTGTGTATGGCAATTGGTAGTGTTAGTGACAAAAAAAGAGATACCTGGAACAATTAGTCTGGTGTCAATAAGTCTATTACTATCGCTCGTAGTTTTAGTATCAGTGTTTCTCTTATATTTAATAACTTACATTTAACATACATAAAAGATTAATTTTTTCTTTTGATAAGGTTTTAGTATGAAAATCCCTCTTATGTAAAAACTCTATTTTATCTTGAATTTATAATCTTTTCTGGGTTGGAATCATTGAACTAAATAATTACATCGATACAATTTCTTACAAAAGTTACTTTGGATTATATCATAAACGTTTTTTTTTTTTTTTAAGAAATATGAGTAGATTTTAGGTATNATATCATAAACGTTTTTTTTTTTTAGACAAAATATGAGTAGATTTTAGGTATGATTATTTCCTCTATCCTTCCTTAACTGAATTTATATTTTGTGATTACTCCTTGTATAAAAATGACTTAACCGACTTATTTTATTGACAGACACGATGTGCAATTAAAATAAAAATAAAAGTAAACACAAATAGATGACGAACTGATGGTAATAAAAAAAATTAATATGATAGTAAAATTTTGAGTAATAAAATCGAAAACTTTATTAAAAGAAACTAAAAATAATACATAATATCCCAATCCTTATAAAAATAATAAATAGTAACTATTCCACTACTATCGACAGTCGCTACAAATTACGTGAAAAGTTTATACGGGGAGTAATAAGCGCATCACAAAAGACTGTGGACTATTTAAGTTTTGTTGAAGTTTTCGTGAATCGGTACATTTATTGTCCGATTTTCGTGATAATTTTAAAAACTTTAGGTCTCGACGTAAATGAGTGTTAATATCTTACGTTTCAATAGTTGGGATAGTAGTTGTGAGTCGACGAAAATTTACTACTGGATGGTTTCTAAGTAAACTGAGACCTTCTCTTAAACGTACGTTTTCGTTCAACACACACACAGACACACACACAGACACACAGACACACACATCTCCTTATTAGTTCTATTTCTTACTGACTGTATGTCTTTTATCACAGTCAAACCCCCATTTAATGATAATCTTTGTCGAGGTCATAGGTGGTGGTCACGGATACCCTTCGTAATTGATTTCAAAGAAACCCCAACGGATGATGGGTATATCATACTAGGATTTCTTCATATTCTTTTCCATGTTGATACAACTTGATCCTGACCTTAGACCGTAATTGACTTTCGAAAAGAGGAAAGTTAAAATTTGTATTAGATACTGTCGTAAAACATCTACTTTCCTTTGATAAAAATAATCTTCACGATAATTATAATATTTAAGGTTTCTCCTCTGACTTTTTCAACCGAATTTCGAGTTGTAAGTCTTTTAATTCTAGTACTGTAGACCAGGGTAGTGAAGTACCCTTTATCTACCCCTTTGTCATCTTTGCCACAGTCTGAAATAAAATCCCCCGAGGTTCTAGTGACGTCTAACAATGACGTTGGTATTTTAATTTTCTGCGAATGAGGAACCTTCTTTTCAATACTGGTTGGATCTATCATATAAGTTTTCGTCTCTGTATTGAAACGGTTGATTCCAGGCAGATCAGTTCCGATACCAAAAAGGACACCAGTACATACCTACACTCTTAACCTGACACTTCTTCCGACTCACAGTTTCTTAACTACATAAACTTGACACCACGACATCTTCTGAGAACTCTCAGGGAACCTGACGTTCCTCTAGGTTGGTCAGGTAAGACTTCCTCTAGTTGGGACCCTAAAGGAACCTTCCTTACTACGATTTCGACTTTGAGGTCATGAAACCTGTGGAGTACTCTTCTCAATTGAGCAACCTTTTCTGAGACTACGACCCTCCCTAACTCCCTCCCTCCTCTTCCCCTGCTGGGTCCTACTCTACCGACCTACCGTAGTGCCTGAGCTACCTACACTGAGACTCACTTGAGACCCTCAACCACTACCTGTCGCTCCGGACCGCACGACGTTAAGTGCCCCAGAGTTTCTCAGCCTGTGCTGACTCGTTGACTTACTTGACTTGACTTACTGAAGTTTTTTCTAATACACATATATCTTATATTTAAGTTAAACCATATTATGACCAAATCAACTATTATAATTGAACTAAAATCGTTACGGAAACTATTATGACTATGACTACTTTTTTACCAAACTCTTAAAATTAATTTTGGTGGTACTTTAAAAGTAGGTATTTTTGATTGAAAGTGTCAATAAATTTGATCTCAATGAATTGTTATTTATCTAACAATGTAACCGAGTTGGACCACTATACAATTTATTTCAAGTTTAAAGTCAAAACTTTCCATCCTTGGATCTTACAATCCAGGTACTTAGTTTCGTTTAACCTTCGTAAGTTTGTCTTCTGCCGTTCTCACTTGCACTTGTAAGATCCTTAGTCACTTGATTTTACCTGACCTTACCCACTTAAATTGAGTCTACTGGTAATATAGATGATGACGCCCGTCCTTAGGGAATCTTCTTTACCTCATCAGTAGTACCAGTTGTTTTCTAAGTTTTACGTCATGAACCTACGTTAGAGTTTTTGCTGTCTTACTAGAGACAAGTAAAGGTTCGGTTTGGTCCCCTGCCTTACGTTTTCATCCTTCAGTTCTTTGTGGACCACATTGTCCGTTTAAACCGGAACCTTATGTCTTACTTCGTCCCGTTTCCGATTATCTCAAAACGGTTCTCTTGCGTGACCAGCATAGTTTGTAGGAGAAGGTTGTGTTCTTTTCTGGGATGTGTACTTGTAGTGTCTACCAGTTGGGACTTTAGTCTAACTAAGAAACGTCGGTTTGTACCTCTTCGAGACATCACAGTCGTTTTTGTTCTGACCCTCGACTGACACCGAGTCTAGTACTTGAGGAATAACGGTTTAAGTCTGAATTTAACTTCTCTCATCCCTTCTGGTGATCTGGTAAGTCCATACTGGATTTAGTTTAGGGAATAATAATATGTCACCTTCAGACTTTATCTAAATTCCCTGATCTAGACTATCTATCTCACGGACTACTTGATACCTTACTCCAAGCACTGTAACACGTCCTCTGTCCCTGTTCTGTTAGGGGTACCTTTTCTTTACGTTTTCTCGTTTTCCGACAGACCCCTCCGGAATGTTTATCGACACTTTTCTTCTCTTCAATTTTCGTTTCCTCTTTTATTTTCTATTTCGTTGACTTACGTCTCAAGGTTTCTTCTGGTTCCTCTCTATTCTTTAGGACGGAGTCGTTAGTTACGTTTCTTTATCTCCTTTTGTTGTCTTACCTTTTCTGATCTCTAGAGAAGTTCTTTTAACCTCTATGGTTCCCTTGTAAAGTACGTTTCTACCCGAGCTAATTCCTGTCTTTACCATACCTGGATTTTTCGTCTTTTATAATTCTTTACCGTTTTTATGTGTCTTCTTGTCATGTTTTTTCTCGAAGTACTGGTTCTATTAGTGTCACCACACTAGTGACTGGGTCTCGGTCTGTAAGACCTTACACTTCAGTTCACCCGGAATCTTTCGTAGTGATGCTTGTTTCGATTACCTTCACTACATTAAGGTCAACTCGATAAAGTTTAGGAACTTCAACTACGATACTTCATGACGTGAGTTATAAGGTCGTTTAAACCTTTTGAGTCGTCACCGGTGTCCTGACCTTTTCCACTCAACAGTAAGGTTAGGGTTTCTTTCCGTTACGGTTTGTTACGAGTTTGATGGTGTGTTAACGTAAGTAGAGTGTAAGATCATTTCATTACGAGTTTTAAGAGGTTCGGTCCGAAATCGTTATGCACTTGGTACTTGAAGGTCTACAAGTTCGACAAAAATCTTTTCCGTCTCCTTGGTCTCTAGTTTAACGGTTGTAGGTGACCTAGTACCTATTTCCTTCTCTCAAGGACTTTTTGTAGATAAAGACGAAATAACTGATACGGTTTCGGAAACTGACACACCTAGTGTTATTTGACACCTTTTAAGACTTTCTCTACCTTTATGGTCTGGTGGATTGGACGGTGAACTCTTTAGACATACGTCCAGTCCTTCGTTGGCAATCTTGACTTGTACCTTGTTGTCTGACCAAGATTTATCCTTTTCCTCATGTAGTTCTGATAGTTAACAGTGGGACGAATAAATTGAATATACGTCTCATGTAGTACTCTTTACGACCTGACCTACCTAATTCGTGTTCGACCTTAGTTCTAAAGACCCTCTTTATAGTTATTGGAGTCTATACGTCTACTGTGGTGGGAATACCGTCTTTCACTTCTCCTTGATTTTTCGGAGATCTACTTTCAATTTCACCTCTCACTTTTCCAACCGAATTTCGAGTTGTAAGTCTTTTACTTCTAGTACCGTAGACCAGGGTAGTGAAGTACCCTTTATCTACCACTTTGTCACCTTTGACACAGTCTGAAATAAAAAAAACCGGAGTTTTAGTGACGTCTACCACTAACGTCGGTACTTTAATTTTCTGTGAATGAGGGACCTCCTTTCAATGTCGGTTGATCTATCGTATAAATTTTGTCTCTATAATGAAACGGTTGTGTCCAGGCAGATCAGTTCCGATACCAAAAAGGAAACCAGTACATACCTACACTCTCAACCTGACACTTCTTTCGACTCGTGGCTTCATAACTACGGAAACTTGACACAACAATCTCTTCTTAGAACTCTCAGGGAAACTGACGTTCCTCTCGGTTGGCCAGATAAGATTTCCTCTGGTCAGGACTTATAGGTATCCTTCCTGACCACGATTTCGACTTTGAGGTTATCAAACCGGTGGAGTACGCTTCTCAACTGAGTAACCTTTTCCGAGACTATGACCCTCCCTAACCCCCGTCCGCCTCTTCCCCTACTGTCTCCTACTCTACCGACCTACCGTAGTGGCTGAGTTACCAGTACTTAAAGCCACTTGAGGTCCTCGACCACTACATGTCCATCCGGACCGTACGACATCACGTACCCCAGTGTTTCTCAGCCTGTGCTGACTAGCTGACTTGACTTGACTTGACTTTCCTGATGTTTGAATTTGGCTAAACGTTTTGTTTAAACAAGGTCTTACAAAGCATTTGACTTTAAGAAATCTGGAGTACACTGTTAGTCAAGTAAAGACAAATAAGTGAGTCAGTACAGGCCGTGAAACACTGGGGTTCCTGACGTCCTGTAGTCCGGAGAATAGGTAGTGTAAGAGTGCCTCAAATGAGTCTCAATACAGGTAACTTAGCCACTTCAGTAGGTTGGTAGAGTAGGAGAAAGTAGGGGAGAAGGGGGACGGAAGTTAGAAAGGGTCGTAGTCACGGAAAAGGTTACTCAGTCAAGAAGTGTAGTCCACCGATTTCAAAGTCGAAGTCGTAGTCAGGAATGTTACTTATAAGTCCTGACTAAACGAAATCCTAACTACCAACCTAGAGGAACGACAGGTTCCCTGAGAGTTCTCAGTGAATTTCTCGAAACAAATGTCAGGTTGAGAGTGTAGGTATGTACTGGTGACCTTTTTGGTATCGAAACTGATCTGTCTGTAAACAACAGTTTCATTACAGAGACGAAATGTTATACGACGGATCCAACCAGTATTGAAAAGAAGATTCCTCATTCGCAGAAAATTAAAGTACCGACATCAGTAGTAGGAGTCACTAAAACCTCGGGGAGTTTTATTTCAGAGAGTGACAAAAGTAACAAAGGAGGTAGATAAACTGTACTTTACTACCCTAGTTTACAGTTTTAGAATCAAAAGACTTACAACTCAAAATTCGTTTGTAAAAGTGAGAGGGGAAAGTGAAAGTAGTTCTCCGAGAAAACAAGAAGAAACGAAAAACGGTATTCACACCACAGTAGACGTATAGACTCCGACAACTATTAAGAGGGCCGTTAGAACTAAGGTCGAACACGAATTAGGTCGGGTCGTAAAGAGTACTACGTGAGACGTTTATTCAATTTATTTGTCCAATTTATACAATTTATTATATGTCAGAACTGTATGAGAAAAGTACTAAACCTTGTTCAAACAACAAGGTACAGGTCAAGATTGAAGATGAAGAAGTAGACGTACGTCTAAAGAGTCCTCCGTGTAGTCCACCAGACCATAAGGGTGGAGTAAATCTTAAAAGATGTCAAACAACACTAGGTGTGTCAGTTTCAGAAATCGAATCAGTTATTTCGTCTTGATCTACAAGTAGATCTTGAGAGAACGAACAAGATACTAGGTTGTCTACAACCGTTTAACTAGAGACCGAAGAGACGGAAAAGATTTAGGTCGCACTTGTGGACCTTCAAGTACAAAATGTATGACAACTTCGGACCGAACCTGTTAAAACTCGTAGTTAAACAATCGTACACTCTACTCCCTTTAACATGACATCAAACTTGTAAGAAACCGTAACGGAAAGAAACCCTGACCTTACTTTTGACTGAAAATGTCAGGACACCGGTGACGACTCAAAAGGTTTACACGACCGTATAACTCACGTCGTGAAAGTGTCGTAGTAGAAACTCCTAAACTTTATGAAGTTGACCTTAAGGCAGTGGAGGTGACCGAAAAAAGCATCACTATGAAGAATTCCGGGTGAACTAGGGTAAGGTCCTACAGACCTAGATCCACTCAGTAGTGTGGAAACACTAATAGTCCCAGTACTTCTAGAAAAGACAAATCCAGAAGACACATAAGAACGGTAGAGAAGAATTATAGAAGACGAAGACGATCCAGGTATGACAAAGACAGGAAATAACAAGGGTAGAAACGTACTTTATAAGGGAACCATAGAGATTAAAAGAACTTCTCTATAGATCAGAAAGGGAAAGATAACAAACGGAGATAAAGAAACGTAACTACTGACTCCTTCCGTAAGAATAGAGAGAAAGGATAAGAAACTTTGAAACGTAAGTTTACCTATATAGAAAGGAAAAGAGAAAACGGAAAGTGTAGAGAAGAAAAGTGTCGATAAACATTCCGGAGGAGTCTGTTAGTAAAACGGAAAAATGTAAATAAAAAGAACCCCTACCAGAACTAGTGACGGAGGATATGTTACAGTGTTTGGAGACAGATATCGAGAAGTCCGTGATACAGATAGTCTAGATTAGGGAACTTAGATAGACAGTGAAGGTAACATATTAGTATTCACTAGACTAAATCCATTAGGGACTTACCAGAAGACACATAAGAACGGTGGAGAAGAATTATAGAAGACGAATACAATCCAGGTACGGTAAAGACAGGAAATAGCTCGGGTAGAAACGTACTTTACAAGGGAACCATAGAGATTAAAAGAACCTCTCTAGAGATCAGAAAGGGTAAGACAAGAAAAGGAGATAAAGAAACGTGACTAGTGACTCTTTCCGAAAGAATAGAGAGGAACGAGAAGAAACCTTGAGACGTAAGTCTACGAATATATAAAGGAAAAGAGGAAACGAAAAGTGAAGAGAAGAAATGTGTCGATAAACGTTCCGGACGAGTCTGTCGGTAAAACGAAAAAACGTAAAGAAAAGGTACCCCTGTCAGAACTAGAGACAGGAGACATGTTACAGTACTTGGAGTAAGGTATCAAGTAGTCCGTGAGATAGATAGTCTAGATCCGGGAATTTAGATAAAGAGTGAAGGTGACATATTAGTATTCCCTAAACTAAATCCTGTATGTACTTACCAGATCACCAAAAAAGGTGAAAAAAGTTAAATTCAGACTTAAACCGTTATTCCACAAGTACTAGACTCGGTGTCAGTCGAGGACCAGAACAAAAACAAGTGACATATCTCGAAGAGGTAGAAACCGACGTTTCTTATATTAATTAGACTAAAACCACAACTGGTAGACCACTACAGGTGTACATGTCAGAAGAGAACACAAAAACCTTCTTCCACAAACGATACTGGTCACGAAAGAGAACCGTTTTGAGATAATCGGAAACGGGACGAAGTAAGNAACTAGGGACAGAGGACATGTTACAGTGCTTGGAGTAAGGTATCAAGTAGTCCGTGAGATAGATAGTCTAGATCCGGGAATTTAGATAAAGAGTGAAGGTGACATATTAGTATTCCCTAAACTAAATCCTGTATGTACTTACCAGATCACCAAAAAAGGTGAAAAAAGTTAAATTCAGACTTAAACCGTTATTCCACAAGTACTAGACTCGGTGTCAGTCGAGGACCAGAACAAAAACAACTGACATATCTCGAAGAGGTAGAAGCCGACGTTTCTTATATTAATTAGACTAAAACCACAACTGGTAGACCACTACAGGTGTACATGTCAGAAGAGAACACAAAGACCTTCTTCCACAAACGATACTGGTCACGAAAGAGAACCGTTTTGAGATAATCGGAAACGGGACGAAGTAAGACATGAGGTTCCGGTTTAAGCGGACAATGAGGTCCACAAAGAACTGAAGGATGAAAACGTAAGGTCAGGGGATATTACTTTTCCTTTAGAAAAAACCCCACAATCAAGATCTTCCAGAACATCCAGAAGTATCTTGGTAAGTTGAAGTCGAAGAAGTCGTAATGACTAACTCCGTATCCGAACTTAATGACACTATAACTTACCAAACCGAACCTTTACTTGTCTAGAAAGACAGTAAAAACTTTGACGTAGGTTCATGACGTAAAGTCTGAGAAAACAACTGGTGCTACCGATGAGGTAAAGAAGATTTTGTAAGGACGGACGTAATCATCTATATTACCAGTAGACTAAATTTAAGTGGGTAAAGACAGGTAAAATCAAACGACTAAGGATCTTACAGTTGCAAGCGAGAACGGTACAGGACAAACTGGTGAAGGTTAAACGGAACTAGGTACCTGGATTGTAAGGTCCAAGGATGTGTCATAACGAAAAGTGTCGTAGTCAGAAATGAAGGTAGTGGTCAGTGTAGGTGTTGACCCACAACAAAAAAGAAAACGAAACAGAGAAGTCAGAAAGGTATCAATAAAGAGGTGACTAGAGACCATCGTATAACCCGTGGATGACTGGACTCCTCTAGTACAAATTCATAGGATTTAAAAACGGAAAAAGCATGACAAGTACCCGAAGAGTTCCGTTCTTATGACTTCACCGAACGGTAAGGGAAAGGGTCACCTGGTGTAAAACAGTATACAGAGGTGGTATTGGGTAAGAAGAATCTCAAATAATTATAAAACCGAAAAAAAGAGACAAGATATTTATCACGTTTTTTTTTTCCTAATGTTTATTAAATATTAAATTTTTTTTACTCGGTTCGACAGTCTCTTATTCGATACGTCTTATTTTACCTAAGTGTAGAATCTTAGATAAGAATCTTTAAAACCGTGATCGCCATTTCTTGAGGGGACGGTTAAGTCCTCTGTATCCTTTGTACGCAAGTTAGGGACCCAACCCTTCTAGGGGACCTCCCTCTTTGCCGTTGGGTGAGGTCATAAGAACGGACCTCTTAGGGTACGTGTCTCCTCAGACCACTCAATGTTCGGCATCCCAGTTTCTCTGTCGACTTCGCTGAATCGTATCGTAAGTACGTATGTAAAAGTTTATTCCGATAGAAATTCGTTCATTCCGCATTGGTTTAAATACTGGGTAAGGTTTACACCTTTTTTTTTTAGTCACAAAAGTCTACATTAGAAGTTATTAATTTTTATTATGTTATATTAAGAGAAATGTGTCCTCTTTGAGTACATTGTCGTCGACTATGTATGTGTCCAAAATAACCCTGGTAATACTTAATACTTAACAATAAACCTGTAATAAGAAGTATGGGTTTAAATTTATTGTGTCATTTTGTAAAACCCAAGATGTCTACATGAATAAGACAAACATACACATCAAATAAATATACCGGTAATCAATTTCACTTTCAGTGAGTCAGTACAGGTTGAGAAACACTGGGGTACTGATATCCGGAGGTCCGCAGAGACACGTACCTTCAGGGTCCGTTCTTATGACCTCTCCCAAAGGTGAAGGAAGAGGTCCCCTAGAACGGCTGGGTCCCTAACCTGGGTCCAAAGGGAGTAGCGTCCATCTAAGAAATGGCGGACTTGGTGGTCCCTATAACATTTATTAGTCTAGACACAACAGGTCCTGACATGAGTAATCAATGTACACCGACACATTAAAATATCATTAAATTTCTATATCATTTATTATAAATTAAGATGTGAAGGTTTTCGGTACACAGTTCATAAGTTATTGATGTACACTGATCGACAATACAAATCATCTATCTCAACTAAATGTCTATCTGACTTTTTTGAGACATAAAAGAGACCCCTATCAATCTACAGACAACTGAGAACCGGTTCTATTCCAGTCATCCTTAATAATACACAACAAATTTTTGAATTTGAGGGGGCCGTTGAGGGTCTGTGTCGAAAAAATTGATTCTAAAAAGTTACACGGATTGGATAAAACAGTTTGATCGGACTAGTTTACGATATTTTAGGACGAACCTCATACTTTAGGACGAACCTCGAATACTAAACTTGTATGTTCTTTGGTTCAAAAGAACGTGACTGGTGTGACCAACTTAGGTCACTGTCTCGTATCGGGTACATATTCTTTTTTGAGTCCCTTTGACCTTATACTTCAAGAAAGTCTTAAGACTACGAACGAACATAACAAAGAAAATGGTATACCTGGTATATGAAAAACAGTTTTGTACTTGATATGTGTTTCTTTAAATGTTTTAAAGTTTACAATACTTATATGAGAGTTTTCCTTGTACACATCAAGTAAAAACGGAGACCGTGTATACCATATTAAAATTTAGAGACTCATTTGTAGATATATTTTCAGTTACGAATATATTAATTTTGCACAAGAAAACTTCATATGAGTGTGTATACGTCTGTATAAATTTTCGATTAAAATATAATCCGTATATATGGTCATATATATATACTGACGAATACTGTCTGAAGAAAGTAACTCGTATTGCCAAAATTCCGAGGAAGTTCAATTTTGCACATAGCGATATAATAGGAAAAAAAAACAAAGGAAAAAAGAAGGAAGGGTAGAGGGAAGGGTAGGGTGGAGAGATCCAACTATCTCTCGGGGACAAACTCAAAAGACTCGGTATGTCGTTTAAGGGTAACCGATAGATAAAATATGTACCATCACATTCAAAGGTACAATGAGAAAGGTATATAGAATAGGAGAGGAGTGGAGAGGGATACAGGTATCCAGATAAGATATACAGATAAAGAGGTGATGACGGGATATTTATTTAAGAAGTCATGATAAAAAGATCTAAGGTAAATGCACGTAATCTTATGTTATAAATAGAAATAGAAAGACTGAATGAAGTGGGTCATATTATCCAAGAACCAATAAAGTCTTATTATAGGGTAACATGTCTTATGAACCAAAGTACGTAAATAGTCAACTACCCCTAACCTCAACAAAGATGCAAAACTGATTTATCCCTACGTGATTCGTGTCCGCCGCCACCGCCGTCGACCACGTGATTCGCACCGGCTCTGGATCGGGTGCAGGCTTAAGTCCCTGTCGTCGGATCTCACGGTCCGACGCTGCCACGTCCTTACCGGTTCTACTCGATGGGGCGTAGGTTCCAGTCCCCGTTGCCGGCCCTCCTCGGTGGGACTCAGGCTCCGGTCCCCGTCTCGGACTCCGGTCTCCGTCACCGGTCTTCCTCGTTACGGTGTGGACTCCGGTCCCCACCGCCGACCCTCTTCGTTGGGGTTCAGGTTCCTCACCACCGACGGGCCCACGTCCTCCCGGATCTCCTCGACAGGGTGCGACTTCCAGTCCTTCCCACCGTCCTGTTCTATGGGGAGTAGGTTCCATTCCTCGTCGACGACACGAAACCACCTCGTGGTCACTTCTCTATGGGGTACGGGTTCCATTCTCTTTGGGTTCATTTTACCATCCATAACGTTCTCCCGTAGTCTCCCGTCTGTGTGACTTTGGTATGAGTGTCTTTAGATCAGTTAGATTAGTGTGATCCTGGTGTCGGAACAGATTGAGTTACTTTGATTCGGCACGGGACACCCCGGTGGTTCTGCCCGCCCAGTACCACCTCTCTAGACTATCTTACACCAGGTGACCTCTTCCTTTACCGTTTGTTGAAGTCATAAGAACGGAACTCTTGGGGTACTAGTCATACTTTTCCGTTTTACTATCCTATGACTTTCTCCTTGAGGGGTCCAGCCATCCACGGGTTATACGATGACCTCTAGTCACCTCTTTATTGAGGTCTTTCTTACTTCCCTACTTCGGTTTCNTTACACCAGGTGACCTCTTCCTTTACCGTTTGGTGAAGTCATAAGAACGGAACTCTTGGGGTACTAGTCATACTTTTCCGTTTTACTATCCTATGACTTTCTCCTTGAGGGGTCCAGCCATCCACGGGTTATACGATGACCTCTAGTCACCTCTTTATTGAGGTCTTTTTTATTTCCCTACTTCGGTTTCGTTTTTGTTATGGGTCGACACCTACACTGACCATTATATTCATTCCAGACTACGACATTTCTCGTTATAACGTATCCTTGGACCTTACAGTCCAGGTACTTAGTTCCGTTTAACCTTCGCCAGTTTGTCCTCTACCGTTCCCACTTGTAGCTGTAAGATCCTTAGTCGCTTGATTTTACCTGACCTTACCCACTTAAGTTTAGTCTACTGGTAATATAGATGATGACGCTCGTCCTTAGGGAGTCTTCTTTACCTCATCGGTAGTACCATTTGTCTTCTCAGGCTTTACGTCATGAACCTACGTTAGAGTTTTTACTGTCTTACTAGAGACAAACAAAGGTTGTGTTTGGTAAGTTATAGTGTCAATAGGTTCAGATACGGGGTTGGTCATTACGACTTCTTCGACTTCAACTTGCCAAGATACTTCTGGATGTTCTGGAAAATCTTGATTGTGCGTTTTTTCTACTGGAAAAGTAATATCCCCTGTCTTTACGTTTTCATCCTTCAGTTCTTTGTGGACCTCAATGTCCGTTTAAACTGGAACCTTATACCTTACTTCTTCCTGTTTCTGATTATCTCAAAAGGTTCTATTGCGTGACCAGTATTGGTTGTGGGAGAAGGTTGTTGCGTTCTCTTCTGAGATGTGTACCTGTAGTGCTCTACCAGTTGTGACTTTAGTCTAACTAATATAAGAGACGTCTTTTTCTACCTCTTCGAGATATGTCAGTTGTTTTTGTTCCGGTCCTCGACTGACGCCGAGTCTAGTACTTGAGGAATAATGGTTGAAGTCTGTCTTTAACTTCTTTCGTCCCTTTTGACGATCTGGTCAGTCCATACTGGATTTAGTTTAGGGAATACTAATATGTCACCTTCACTCTTTATCTAAATTCCCGGATCTAGACTATCTATCTCACGGACTACTTGATACCTTACTCCAACCACTGTGACATGTCCTCTGTCCCTAGTTCTAGTATGGGTACCTTTTCTTTACGGTTTTTCGTTTTACCGACAGACCCCTTCCGAACGTTTATCGATACTTTTCTTCTTTTCACTTTTCGGTTCCTCTTCTCCTTTCTACATTCGTATACTTACGTCTCAAGGTTTGTTCTCGTTCTTCTCTATTCTTTCGGAAGGAGTCGCTAGTTACGTTTCTTTATCTCCTTTTGTTGTCTTACCCTTTCTGATCTCTAGAAAAGTTCTTTTAATCTCTATGGTTCCCTTGTAAAGTACGTTTCTCCCCGAACTATTTCCTGTCTTTACCGTACCTGGATTGTCTTCGTCTTCTATAATCCTTCTCCACCGTTCTTATGTGTCTTCTTGACGTGTTTTTCCTAGAAGTACTAGGCCTATTAGTGCTACCACACTAGTGAGTAGATCTTGGACTATAGAACTTTACACTTCAGTTCACCCGGAATCTTTCGTAGTGATGTTTGTTTCGATCACCTCTATTACCTTAAGGTCATCTCGATAAAGTTTAGAACTTTCTACTACGACACTTTCACGACGTGAGTTATACGGTTGTTTAAACCTTTTGAGTCGTCACCGGTGTTCTGACATTTTCCAGTCAAAAGTAAGGTTAGAGGTTCTTTCCATTACGGTTTCTTACGAGTTTGATGGTGTGTTAACGTGAGTAGAGTGTGTGATTATGTCATTACGAGTTTTAAGAGGTTCGGTCCTAAGTCGTTATGTACTTGACACTTGAAGGAATACAAGTTCGACCAAAATCTTTTCCGTCTCCTTGTCTCTAGTTTAACGGTTGTAGACGACCTAGAACCTTTTTCGTTCTCTCAAGGTCTTTTTGTAGATAAAGACGGAATAACTGATACTGTTTCGGAAACTGACACACCTAGTGTTATTCGACACCATTTAAGACTTTCTCTACCCTTATGGTCTTGTGGATTGGACGGAGAACTCTTTAGACATACGTCCAGCCCTTCGTTGTCAATCTTGACTTGTACCCTGTTGTCTGACCAAGGTTTATCCTTTTCCTCATTCAGTTCCGACATATAACAGTCGGATGAATAAATTGAAGATACGTCTCATGTAATACTCTTTGAGACCTGACCTTCTTTGTGTTCGATTTTAGTTCTAACGACCCTCTTTATAGTTATTGGAGTCTATACGTCTACTGTGGTGAGAAAACCGTCTTTCACTTCTCCTTGAGTCTTCGCAGAACTACTTTCATTTCTCCTCTCACTTTTTCAACCGAATTTCGAGTTGTAAGTCTTTTGCTTCTAGTACCGTAGACCAGGGTAGTGAAGTACCCTTTATCTACCCCTTTGTCACCTTTGTCACAGTCTGAAATTATAAAACCCGAGGTTTTAGTGACGTCTACCACTAACGTCGGTCCTTTAATTTTCTGCGATTCAGGAACCTTCTTTTCAATACTGGTTGGATCTGTCATATAAGTTTTCGTCTCTGTAATGAAACGGCTGATTCCAGGCAGATCAGTTCCGATACCAAAAAGGTCATCAGTGCATACCTACACTCTCAACCTGACACTTCTTCCGACTCATGGTTTCTTAACTACCCAAACTTGACACCACAACCTCTTCTGAGAACTCTTAGGGGACCTGACGTTCCTCTAGGTTGGTCAGGTAAGACTTTCTCTAGTTGGGACCCTAAAGAAACCTTCTTTACTACGATTTCGACTTTCAAGTCATGAAACCGGTGGAGTACCGTTCTCAACTGAGTAACCTTTTCTGAGACTACGAACCTCCTTAACCCCCGTCCTCTTCCCCTACTGGCTCCTACTCTACCGACCTACCATAGTGACTGACCTACTTACGCTCAGACTCACTTGAGACCCTCAACCACTACCTGTCCCTCCGGACCGCACGACACTAAGCACCCCAGCGTTTCTAAACCTGTGCTGACTCACTGACTTGACTTGACTTGACTTGACTACATTTATCACTATTTGTTCGAAAAAGTACTTACATATAAAAATTCTTAGAAGTATACGTGGGGTCTCAACTTAATTACATAATATACCATTGAGATACAAATTAAAAACCTACCTATCGGTTTGACAAAACTCTTCGTCGGTGTAAGAAAAGATAAGGACGGTCATCAAATATTCCCAAAGTCAAAGAGACATAGGAACGGTTATGAACAATAATAGTTATAAAAAATATTATCGGTAAGGACACCCTCTTTACTATAGGGTAAAACCATAAAAAAACGTAAAGGGTCTATCTTTCTAAAAACAGTATATATTTAAACGGTAGATATTTAACAGAACCCTTTTTTCCGATGAGTCTATGAAACGAAAAAAACTTTACCTGATAAAGAAGAAGAAGAAGAAGAAGAAGAAAAAAAAAAAAAAAAAAAAAAGATTCTCGGAAAATATGTAAGACTTATAGTCAGAAATAGTCTATGTACTAAACGTTTAGTAAAGAGGTTAAACGATGTAGAAGAAGAAGTTTCATTTAAAAACTTAAAACTACTTCAGACGAAATATATTAAAAAGAAAACAACGGACACCAAGCTGTGATATAGGTTATTTGGTAACAGATGAAGTGTCAGTCTCTAAATGTAGAAAAAAAAAAGTCTCTTAGAAAATTAAATCCATTTAAAAATTAAATCAAGAATGAGATTCCGAAGACAAACCAAAAACAAGTAAAAATATCTGTCACACTTTCACTTTCTCCTCTCACTTTTTCAACCGAATTTCCAGTTGTAAGTCTTTTGTTTCTAGTACCATAAGCCAGGGTAGTGAAGTACCCTTTATCTACCCCTTTGTCACCTTTGTCACAGTCTGAAATAAAAACCCCCGAGGTTNTGAAATAAAACCCCCCGAGGTTTTAGTAACGTCTACCACTAACGTCGGTACTTTAATTTTCTGCGAATGAGGAACCTTCTTATCAATACTGGTTTGATCTATCGTATAAGTTTTCGTCTCTGTAATGAACGGCTGATTCCAGGCAGATCAGTTCCGATACCAAAAAGGACACCAGTACATACCTACACTCTGAACCTGACACTTCTTCCGACTCACGGTTTATTAACTACCAAAACTTGACACCACAACCTCTTCTGAGAACTCTCAGGGAACCTGACGTTCCTTTAGGTTGGTCAGGTAAGACTTCCTCTAGTCGGAACCCTAAAGAAACCTTCATTACTACGACTTCGACTTTGAAGTCATGAAACCGGTGGAGTACGCTTCTACTGAGTAACCTTTTCTCAAACTACGACCCTCCCTAATCCCCGTCCTCCTCTTCCCTTACTGTCTCCTACTTTACCCGGCCTACCGTAGTGTCTGAGCTACCCGCACTCAGACTCACCACTCAGACTCACTTGAGGTCCTCAACCACTACTTGTCCGTCCGGACCGTACGACACTAGGTACCCCAGCGTTTCTCGACCTGTACTGACTCACTGACTTGACTTGACTTGACTATCTGTCTTACTTTCTCTTCCAGTTCAAATGGGTAATTGTACACCTACAAATACAATTGTAGGCTACTTTTATGATAAAAAATGTGGAACTTTACGGATATATGAACAAGGTAAGTTAAATGGTATTTGCATTCCACATAAAACACTCTTACCTAAGATCAGGGGACTAGGTATTCAAATAGAAAGACCACCGTGGTATGAGAGAAATTACACCATCGAAACGTTTTCAAAAATTTATTTCTTTAAACTCAAGAAGTTGGAATAAGAAAAAAAGAGTTGTTACAATACTGGAAGTAGTTAAAGATATTCCTTTGGTCTACCGAGAAATTTTCCTAACACAAATTAGACGTCGAGTCAAACTTTCATAACGGTAAGATTTTACCCTACAGAAGAATACCTTTGTACCTTACTTAAAAGTAAAAATGACACACGAATCAGAAAGTCAACACAGACTGAGAAACACTGGTGTAACTGATATTGGGTGGTCCGTGGAGATAGGAACCCCTAAGAGGTCTGTTTTTATGACCTCACCCAACGGTAAGAGAAGAGGTCCCCTAGAAGGGTTGGATCCCTACCTTGGGTCCAAAGGGTGTAACGTCCACCTAAGACATGGTAGTCTTGGTGTTCCCTTCAGGTCCTTATGACCTCACCCATCGTATCGGGAAGAGGTCTTCTAGGAGGACTGAGTCCTTAGAGAGGATGTCACAAATTCTGAAGAATTTAACGAGTTAAAATCAAGTAATTAATATTTAAAATACAAGAAAGAAATTTTTACATAGGGATTAATAATATATATATATAAACTAAAACAATAAATAAAAATATGATAATCCTTCGGAGACTGAAGTTTTGACATGATTGAGATATGGTAATTTTTCTACTGACTCTTAAGTTAACGGTATTATTTTTAACAAAAATGGGTACCGAATATTTTGTTTTTGTTTTATATAGACAAAACAGGGGGTACTTGTTTTATCTACAAATTGTGGGATAAACTTTCACTTTCACTTCCACAATCAACGAGTCAGTACACGAATGAGAAACGTTGGGGTACCTGACATCGGACGGTCCGAGGAGTAAGGTACCGTAAGAGGTCTGTTTATATAACGTCACCCATCGGGAAAGGAAAAGATCCACTAGAAGGACTTGGTCCCCAACTTGGGTCCAGAGGACGTAACGTCCGTCTAAGAAATGACAGACTCAGTGGTCCCTTCGGGATCAACAAAGATTAACGTTCGTCTTTTTCTTCGTCGTCGTGTTGCACAATTACGTGTCAGGGAACATAGAAGTTTTACACTAAGTGGTTACATCTAATATGTATATGTTGGTGTTGACTTTTCCTTAGTTTCCTTCCTCATACACGTACTCTTAGATATATGTTTAAAAAAAAAAGAAAAAG
This sequence comes from Capra ibex, assembly GCA_006410555.1. NCBI lineage: Eukaryota > Metazoa > Chordata > Mammalia > Artiodactyla > Bovidae > Capra > Capra ibex. The sequence continues at coordinate 20,288,269 of SJYO01048061.1, read as the reverse complement.
GAAAAGTCAAAGTTGTTATCTTATTTCGGGGGATCTTAACACAATTTACCATCGTAAATTTATATGACTAGTGTTGGGTGAGAGTTTTAATTTGTACTTCTCGGTTTATCGTACCATATCTTACTTTTTTTTTTTAATTACACATAATGTATCTCGTTCACCCTCAAAGGATTGGTAACCAAAAGAGTCAGACACATAAAAAATTAAATAATAATAACTTCATCTCTAAAGGTTATAAAACAATCAAAATCTACATGTCGTTTCACTAAGTCAATATATAAAATATACACACATAAAAAAATGACTAAGAAAAGGTAATATCCCATATTCTATAACTTGTATCAAGGAACAAGATATTAGGACTCGTAGATTACATAGGAAGAGGGAAGAAAGGTAAACCATTGGTATTCAAACAAAGCATACAGATATTCAGATAAAGGCAAAACATCCAATTCAAGTAAACATATATAAAAAAATCTAAAGTGTCTATTTACTATAGTATACCATATACATTTTAGTGATCTGGTAAGTCCATACTGGTTTTAGTTTAGGGAATACCAATATGTCACCTTACTCTTTATATAAATTCACGGATCTAGACTATCTATCTCACGGACTACGTGATACCTTACTCTAAGTACTATAACATGTCCTCTGTCCCTAGTTCTGGTAGGGGTACCTTTTCTTTACGTTTTTTCGTTTTACCGACAGACCCCTCCGGAATGTTTATCGACACTTTTCTTCTCTTCACTTTTTGTTTCCTCTTTTCCTTTCTATATTCGTAGACTTACGTCTCAAGGTTTCTTATCGTTCTTCTCTATTCTTTCGGAAGAAGTCGTTAGTTACGTTTCTTTATCTCCTTTTGTTGTCTTACCCTTTCTGATCTCTAGAGAAGTTCTTTTAATCTCTATGGTTCCCTTGTAAAGTACGTTTATACCCGAACTATTTCCTGTCTTTACCATACCTGGATTTTCTTAGTCTTCTATAAATCTTCTCCACCGTTCTTATGTGTCTTCTTGACATGTTTTTTTCTAGAAGTACTGGGTCTATTAGTGCTACCACACTAGTGAGTAGATCTCAATCTGTAGAACCTTACACTTCAGTTCACCTGGAATCTTTCGTAGTGATACTTGTTTCGATCACCGTCACTACCTTAAGGTCATCTCGATCAAGTTTAGGACTTTCTACTACGACACTTTCAAAACACGAGTTATGCGGTCGTTTAAACCTTTTGAGTCGTCACCGGGTCCTGACGTTTTCCAGTCAAAAATGAGGTTAGGGTTTTTTTCCGTTAGGGTTTCTTACGAGTTTGATGGCTTGTCAACGTGAGTAGAGTGTACGATGATTTCATTACGATTTTTAAGAGGTTCGGTCCGAAGTCGTTATGCACTTGGTACTTGAAGGTCTACAAGTTCGACCAAAATCTTTTCCGTCTCCTTGGTCTCTAGTTTAACGGATGTAGACGACCTAGTACCTTTCTCGTTCTCTCAAGGTCTTTTTGTAGATAAAGACGAAATAACTGATACGGTTTCGGAAACTGACACACCTAGTGTTATTCGACTCCTTTTAAGACTTTCTCTACCCTTACGGTCTGGTGGACTGGACGGAGAACTCTTTAGACTTACGTCCAGTCCTTCGTCGTCCTGTACCTTGTTGTCTGACCAAGGTTTATCCTTTTCCTCATGCAGTTCCGACATATAACAGTGGGACGAATAAATTGAATATATGTCTCATGTAGTACTCTTTGAGACCTGACCTTCTTTGTGTTCGACCTTAGTTCTAAAGACACTCTTTATAGTTATTGGAGTCTATACGTCTACTGTGGTAGAAATACCGTCTTTCCCTTCTCTTCGATTTTTCGGAGAACTACTTTCACTTTTTCCTCTCACTTTTCAACCGAATTTCGAGTTGTAAGTCTTTTGCTTCTAGTACCGTAGACCAAGGTAGTGAAGTACCCTTTATCTACCCTTTTGTCACCTTTGTCACAGACTGAAATAAACCCCCCCGAGGTTTTAGTAACGTCTACCACTAACGTCGGTCTTTTAAGTTTCTACGAATGAGGAACCTTCTTTTCAATACTGGTTGGATCTATCGTATAAGTTTTCGTCTCTGTAATGAAACGGTTGGCTCCAGGTAGATCAGCTCCGATACCAAAAAGGAAACCAGTACATACATACACTCTCAACCTGACACTCCTTCCGACTCGTGACTTCTTAACTACGAAAACTTGACACCACGACATCTTCTGAGAACTCTCAGGGAACCTGACGTCCCTCTAGGTTGGTTAGGTAAGACTTCCTCTAGTCGGGACCCTAAAGAAACCTTCCTTTCTACGATTTCGACTTTGAGGTCATGAAACCGGTGGAGTACACTTCTCAATTGAATAACCTTTTCTGAGACTACAACCCTCCCAAACCCCCGGCTTCCTCTTCCCCTGCAGTTTCCTACTCTACCGACCTACCGTAGTGGCTGAGCTACCTGCACTCAGACTCACTTGAGGCCCTCAACCACTACCTGTCTCTCCGGACCGCACAACACTAAGTACTCCAGCGTTTCTCAGCCTGTACTGACTCACTGACTTGACTACACACAGAACTCAACTATAAATTTTATATAGTAGTGAGACACAACATTATCTTCAAACTTCTATTTAGGTATCGTCATCTTCTTATCCTATTTGTAATATGTAATTAATACAAGTTATATCCTTTTTTAATTGATCGAAATATAAATTATTGGGGAATTCACGAAAACAATAGTTTTATTTACAAAGGTAAATTAAAAATTAAAATTTTGATTTATCTATCGAATTTGTAACTCATACCGTTTTATCTGTATCTATGTATATATCTATATACTGAATATCTCAAAGATTCTATCGTAAACGTTTATTATTGACTTTATTTATGATATTACTTTCACGACTGAAACTCTTTGAATACACTATTATGACCTTTGAAAAATTTTCAACGTCATGAAAGTTACATATAGATATCAAATACATTCGGTGAAATATAAATCCCAATATAAAATTTTGTCTCAAGGTTTTACCTTATAACATACTTTATCATTTCATAAGATGAAGACAAAGAAGGGATTTTAATAGTATTAAAATTTACTTAAACAAAAATAGAGTCAACAACGGGTTGTGACAAAAGTAATCTGATTTTATGTTTCAACATAATGTGTTAAGTTATTAACTCAATAAAATCCTTAACAAACAATATCAGTTTTGAGAGTCACTTTCGAGTATGTTTGAAATCTCTTTCATGAGAGTCGTGTTATTTATAATTGTATAAACACAATTCGGCTGTTTACAAGTTTCTCTAATATGTCGTTTTATTGATTCATTCTATTCCTGATTTTCGTTCACCCGGAAAATTACCCTCGTAATATCAAAGAAACAAAATTTCGTTAAAATGTTAAAAATTTAAAATGTTTTAACCAATTTAAAATGTTTTAAATTCAGTTCGTATTACGTGTGTGTATGTGTGTAAAAACGAAGGGTTGTGTTGAAGGAATATGGTACTAAGGTGAATAATAGTCTCAAGTGTCTTGTGTCATCAGTGGTCGAATCTTATCTTTGCTACTGAAGACGAAAGTTTTGGTTGAGTTGGAGAGAATTAACAAACGTGAGTGTACCCACTATATTGAACGGAGATAGAGAGAGAAAAAAAAAATTAATCAAAATTTTTCATCAAAATAAATAGACTATTTTAAATTTTTTTCACTCAGGACAATCTTAAACCAAACACTCCCATCTTGACTCTTAAACTATCTTTGACATTGAACATTTTGTTTGATATGGTAAAAGGTGTTTTGTCTTTCGAACATGAGTCGGGTTAATCCTAATCTCTGAATCAGGTTTAAAGTGATTATAGTCAAAAATGACTGGGTGGTAAACGAGATTTCATTCTGTACATGTCCCGAACATTTTCGGGACGTAAGACTTTATTCCGATGACTGATAAGATCGTTGAGTCAACCAAGTGTAAAAACTTTTACGAACGGTCATATAAGTAGACTGGTATAATCGAGAACTTTACTGTACTCATGAAAAGAGATTAAGGGAGGAAAACTCTAAGAAGTATCAAGGATACCATAAATAAGAGGTTAACGATTACATATTTACAATTGAAACACACTGATGTTTACACAAGTATGGCTACCAATTGAATTGAGAGAAAAGGTATGAAAGAAGTAGAGATTCACCTCCCAATTCAAAAAGGGTATATTTACCAACGATACTCTTGACCAACTTTACTATGTATATATGTATTAACTATGTATGTAAGTATCCATTTTAGAAATATTCACACACGAAAAGAGGAGATAAAAAAAGTAATAAATACAAGAAGAGGTAATATAAAAGGGTTTCGTACGAGACTTATTAAACTACTGTTTTTATGGGATTATTGAATCTGTACTCATTCGATTTGATTATTCTTTTATACGTTTTCACGAAGGAAGTAGAATTTATAGAAAAATTTCAAAATTAATAAAAATTAACTTCCTATTGACGAAATATCTTAAAACAACAAAAGACAGTTTGTAGTTGTTCTTAGTCGGTATCTATATGTATACAGGGGAGGGAGACCTTGGAGGGAGGATAGAGGGAAGGGTAGGGTGGGGAGATCTAACAATCTCAGGGTCAAACTCAAGGGACTCAGTATTTATTCAGGAAGTAGAATTTATAGAAAATTTTCTGAAAGTAAGGAAATTTTAAGTTTATTTGATTTTTAATTTTTTGTATCGACTTTTTATTAGACTGTTCAAAGTTTAAATACGGAAACAATGTAAAGATAAGAAACACACACCTCTCTTATAAGAACACATTACTACTTTTTAATTTGTAAAACAATTAAGAACAAAAAAAAGGATAGTGAACTAGTTCTACATCTTAAAGGATCTACAAAGTTGTTCAAATAAATAAAAAAAATAATAAAGGTACCTGAAAAGGTTTTACATGATGAAAAGGAAAAGAGATAACTACGATAACAAAAACTCTTTAATGAATTCACAGTATATGTTTCGATTCATTAAAGGTATGTAATGGAATACTTTAAGAGTGTTGATAAAATATTTAAACCTTAATAACAACGGTTCTTTTTAATCAATAAAAGGTTTGTGGGTATAGTTTAGTACCTCGATTCTACTAAGTCAGTACTAAGAGATACCGAATAAAACAACAGACCCTATTACATTTAGTTTAGGGTCGAATTGTTGTTGAGACACGGGTGATTGTCGTATTCACTGCTAAATTGAACCTCCCGGAAACACATTTATCCCGAACCTTAATAAATAGAAGGAAGTACCTTCACTTTCGAAAGAGTAGTAAATAAAGTGATCACATTACGTGTGTACAAATAGTCTTTTGAACATTTATATCTTTTAATACCTTTCAGTAGTATTTTGATGTAGTATTTTAGTAATTTTTAATGAGGAAATACTCAGTTTTAAAGTTCAAAACTCCGAACTCACACTGTCTACAATAATTCAGGGATAACAAATTTTTTTATAAAACTTTAATGTCTATAATAAAGAGGAGATATGTTTTTTACTTCTTGATTATATCTAAATATTGACGTTTTTAATGAAATCTTATCTTTGTGTGTGTGTTTGGTTGTACTTCTCTAAATAAATATTTTGTTTCTTCGTATCATAAAAATTCATAACATTTGGTTACGTACAACGTACCTATATCTCAAACAACTTCTACCTATAGATATATAGACATGTCTATAGACATATAGTCTATGTTTTCACAGATAGACATGTATCCGTGTCTATACGGTGTTCTAGTACTAAAATATAGTAGTCCGTCACTCAAGTGTTCTCTTGTAAATTCATCAGTTAGTCTCAAAGTCTTTACAAGGATTCATACAGTGTCAAGAAAACTATGAGTCTCTGAGTAAAGATATATACAACTAATGAGATTTAAAAATCGATGATTTCCACTCACTTCCTAAACTTCTCGAAAGACTTCTCAACTTTTGGGGGTTCATTTGACCTTTGCCTGATGTCATTGTTTTTTAGAAGAGAGTGGTTGTATGAAATAAAAACAGTCTCTTTGCTTTTTTATCATCTTCTACCTCTGTCAGGGAGATGATAGTAACTTTAAATCGTGTAAGGGAGTAAAGATTAAGGGATTTTTCTCTCTTAAACATCCCAATATGTATGTTCTTTTATAATTTCCAAATAAGACTACCTTTATTAATCTACTGAGGATGTTCTATTGATTCTTCTTTGGATCTACTGGAACCCAAACCGATACCGAAAAACCTATTTTGTCGTTTCCGTCCTAAGAACTTTATTTCTTGACTATTCAATCCACAGGAATTTTAATTTTAAAGAGAAGACACTTTTTGTAACAGTTCTCTTACTCTTCTGTTCGATGTCTGAATAGTCGAACCTTGTCGAACCCTCTTTTATAGACGTTTTCTAGGTAGACTATTCCTTGTCAATAGATTTTATTTACTTCTTGAGAATTTTGAGTTCCTTCCTGTGTCGAACTAATTTTTTTTTTTTTTTTTTTTTCTGAAATTGTCTCTGGAGTGGTTTCTTCTATGTCTCTCTCGTTTATTTGTACATTTTTCTACCANGAACCTTGTCGAACCCTCTTTTATAGACGTTTTATAGGTAGACTATTCCTTGTCAATAGATTTTATTTACTTCTTGAGAATTTTGAGTTCCTTCCTGTGTCGAACTAATTTTTTTTTTTTTTTTTTTTTCTGAAATTGTCTCTGGAGTGGTTTCTTCTATGTCTCTCTCGTTTATTTGTACATTTTTCTACCAGGTGGTTACAGTAGTTCCTCTAGATTTAATTTTCCTCTGTAGCGAAGGGTGACAGTGGTTTTGGTGTTGTGACTTTTGTCGTTTACGACCTTTTATGTACCTCGTCGTCCTTGAAAGTAAGTCACGAACACCCTTGCGTATTACAACGTCTGTAAAACCTTCCAGTAAGCCACAAAATGTTTAGATTTCTATGAGAATGGTACACGTAAGAACGATTCAACGAAGTAAGTATAGGTTGAGAAACACTGAGATACCTGACATCGGGAGGTCCGAGGAGACACGTACACAAGGAAGTCCGTTCTTGTGACTTCACCCATCGTTTAGGGAGGAGTCCCCTAGAAGGGCTGGGTCCCTATCTTGGCTACAGAAGAGACAGAGGGTGTAGTGTTCGCCTAAGAAACTGTGACTTGGTGATCCCTTCCTCATACTAGGTCCTTAGTGAGATAAACCGTAAATGAGGTTTCTCAACTTTTGAATATAGGTATATTTCGGGACGACTACCTAAAGAAAATCTTCGAAATAAGATTTAAAGGTAGTGAACCTTCGTTATTCTACATATATTTCTTTGACAGTGTTTAAGGTTACGTTATCACAACAACAAGTCAGTGGGTCAGTAAAGGTTGAGAAACTCTGGGGTACCTGACGTCGTACGGCCCGAAGGGACAGGTACTGGTTGAGAACCTCGAACGAGTTTGAGTACAGGTAGCTCGGCCACTACGGTAGGTTGACAGAACAAGAGACAGTAGGGGAAGAAGAGGACGGAAGTTAGAAGGGGTCGTAATCCAAAAGAGATTACTTAGCCGAGATACGTAGTCCACCGGTTTCATAGTCTCGAAGTGGAAGTCGTAGTCAGGAAGACTACTGATAAGTCCTAACTAAAGGACACCCTAACTGACCAACCTAGGGGAGTGACAGGTTCTCGGAGAGTTCTCAGAAGAGGTTGCGGTGTCAAGTTTCGTAGTTGAAAAACCACGAGTCAGAAGAAATACCAGGTTCGGAGTGTAGGTATGTACTGATGACCTTTTTGGAATCGAAACTGATCTACCTGGAAACAGTCGCTTCATTACAGAGACGAAAAATTAAACGACAGATCCAATCAGTCTTGAAAAGAAGGTTCCTCGTTCACAGGTAATTAAAGTACCGATGTCAGTGGTAGACGTCACTAAACCTCGGGTTCCTTTCTTTCAGACAGTGACAAAGGTGACAAAGGGATAAAAGATACTTCAATACCCTGACCTACGGTACTAGAAGTGAAAAACTTACAACTCAAAATTCGGTCGAAAAAGTGAGAGGAGAAAGTGTAAGTTCGACAAACCAAAAAGAAGCGAAAGACGGTTACGTTATCATAAATCATAATTTTACTTTACGCTATAGTTTGGTAGTTTTCTGTACCTCCTAGAAATTTGCATATAATGATTCACTTTCTTCCGTTAGACTTCTCCGTTGTATACCGTACTAAGGTTGATATACTGTAAGACCTTTCCGTTTTGAATCCTTTGTCAATTTTTCCATCCTTACTTTTTGACCTTGTATCTCCTAAAAATCTTATCACTTTTGTGTACCGTGAAACTACCTACGTATAGTAATGTGTAAAGAAGTTTCGGAATCTTACACCTTTTGGTTCTCACTTGACATCGTATTTGACACCTGAAATCCGTTATACTACTACACAGTTACATCCAAGTAGTCAACATTGTTTCCATAGTGAGACACCCCCTACAGACATTACCCCCTACGAGACGTAAAAAGTCCTCGTCTCAGATGTGTCCTTGCGGCCTTCAGACATGGAGGGAGAATTAAAAAGTCCCGTGAAGTGTGACGAGAATTTTATCTTTCAGAAAAATACTTTTTCAGTCATCCAGTCATCCATTTCTAGAAATGAAAATATAACTTTACTTTGAAATGATTGTCCTTTTTTGAAACGACAAAACTAATCACAGTCTCAGATCTATTGACTGTAATCAAAATTGAAGTCCAAACAAGTGAGATGATAAAATTTATAAAAATTGATCGACTTTCTTTTAGGTCTCGATTATGTTGTATCTTTTAGGGGTTGGTTATGGTACTGAACCTTCAGACGACAATGTTTCGGAGTTTCCTAAATGATTTAACTTCACTTTCATCTTTCCCTGTTTCTGCGTTTCGAACAGTTTAAGGGTCAACCCCATTCCCTAGTTACAAACATGTTTAACGATTTAACAAGTGTCCCCTCTTCGGTTATGAAACTTGTTCAGAAGAGAACGATTCTGTCCCTTTCTCAACGTAAATGAGAGACCTCTAAAAAGACGGTACCATTTCTTTACCTTACTTCTTACTTAGAATTAACTCGAGAAGTAGACTTCACAATTGCAACCAGAGATATAAGTACTTCGGTCTGTCGAAAAAGTTCGTCTAACACCTCTGTCATCTAGGTAGAAGTGGTTTAGTGTTTGACGACGGAATATAGATCGATTTCTTCCTTCCCGAAGGGAGTACCGAGTCTACCATTTCTTAAACGGAGTGTTGCGTCCTCTGGACCCAAGCTAGGTACCCAGTCCTTCTATGGGACCTCTTCCCTCACCATGGGTGAGGTCATAAGAACGGACCTATTAAGAAACCTGTCTCCTCGGACCACCCGGTCGCGGGTATACCAGCGTCTCAACCTGTACTGAATCGTTGATGATGATGATGATGTTGTCCAATCTTCCGTCAAGATTGGACTCTTTAATTTTCAGTCAGAATTGTTTTTGTTGTCGTTGTTCGAATTAGCAGTGACAATATATTAAAATTTCCTTTTACGGATTTATTTTATTAATACAGGTTTGATGCAAAACTTTTTTTCAGGTTAAAAGGAGCAACAACAATAAGTCAGTGATTCAGAACATGCTGAGAAACACTGGGGTATCTGACGTCGTACGGTCCGAAGGGACAGGAAGTGATAGTGGACCTCAAACGAGTTTAAGTGCAAGGAACTCTACGAATATCCCTTCCTCCGTAGTGCGAAGTCAAATGATTCCCTATGATACTGTCACTAGGAATTTGACTAACCAGAGTATCATGGAAATATTAAAGTTTTTAATAAGTCTTATGGTTTCCAACAACGAAAAACTACCATTATGATAGTTGTAAATGGTATTTTTTCCCGAAGGGACCACCGAGTCTCCAATTTCGTAGACGGACGTTGCGCCCTCTACACCCAAAATAAGGACCCAGCCCTTCTAGGGGACCTCTTCCTTTACCGTTGGGTGAGGTCATGAGAACGGACCTCTTGGGATACCTGCCTCCTCGAACCACCCGATGTCAGGTGTCCCAGCGTTTCTCAGTCTGTGCTGACTTGCTGAAGTGAATGGTATTTTATTTTATGAATCTTTAAACATTTATATAAATAGATAAATCTGTAAATTTTTATTAGTATTAACTCAGGTCCTACGACATGAGTCTCTAACGGTTTACATCCACTCTTGTTCTATTACTTAAAAGACAGGAGATGGTTGTAGATGCAGTTCTTTTTACTAATACCTGTTTTTCGTATAAACTCGAAAATAAGGAAAAGTCACCTCTGTGAAGATAGTCGTCTGTCAATATCTCATTTTAAAAATGGTTTCACGTCTTATGAAATACCTCGCAAAACGAAGTATCAAGCACATATATCTAGTTATGAAGATCCGTTTCTTTACCTCTGGTCAACCGTCCGGTTCGTGTTATGTCTTGTTTTATCCTTTGAGGTATATTTATATATTGAGATATTCAGAGTCAAGTCAAGTCAAGTCAAGTCAACCAGTCAGGACAGACTGAGAAATGTTGGGGTACTTAACGTCGTACGGTCCGGAGGGACAGGTAGTGGTTGAGGGCCTCAAGTGAGTTTGAGTACAGGAAACTCAGCCACTATGTTAGGTCGGTAGAGTTGGAAACAACAGGGGAAGAGGAGGACGGGAGTTAGGGAGGGTCGTAGTCCCAGAAAAGGTTACTCAGTCGAGAAGCGTACACCACCGGTTTCATAACCTCGAAGTCACAGTCGTAGTCATAAGGTTGTTTGTGGGTCCTGACCAAAGGAAATCTTTCCTTACAAACCTAGAGGAACGTCATGTTCCCTGAGGGTTCTCAGAAGAGGTTGTGGTGTCAAGTTTTCGTAGTTAAGAAACCACGAGTAGAAAGAAGTGTCAGGTTGAGAGTGTAGGTATGTTCTGATGACCTTTTTTTTTTATCCGAACAGACTACCTGGAAACAACCGTTTCATTACAGAGACGAAAACTTATACGATAGATCCAACCACTATTTGAAGGAAGGTTCCTCATTCGCAGAAAATTAAAGTACCGACGTTAGTGGTAGACGTCACCAAAACCTCGGGGTTTTTTTATTTCAGACTATGACAAAGGGGTGAATAAAGGGTACTTCACTATCCTGGCCTACGGTACTAGAAGTAAAAGACTTACAACTCAAAATTCGGTTGAAAAAGTGAGAGGAGAAAGTGAAAGTAGTTCTCCGAAAAATCAAGAAGAAGTGAAAGATGGTATACTCACCACAGTAGACGTATAGACTCCAATAACTATAAAGAGGGTCGTTAGAACTAAGGTCGAACACCGAGAAGGTCGGGTCACAAAGAGTACTACATGAGACGTATATACAATTTATTGGTCCCACTGTTATATGTCAGAAGTGTATGAGGAAAAGGATAAACCTTCGTCAGACAACAAGGTACAGGTCAAGATTGACGACGAAGAACTGGAGGTATATCCAAAGAGTTCTCCGTCCAGTCCACTAGACCATAAGGGTAGAGAAAGTCTTAAAAGATGTCAAAAAACACTAGGTGTGTCAGTTTCCGAAACCGTATCAGTTATTACGTCTACGTCTACAAAAAGACCTTGAGAGAACAAAAAAACTACTAGGTCGTCTACAACTGTTAAACTAGAGACCAAGGAGACGGAAAAGATTTTGGTCGAACTTGTAAACCTTCAAGTACCAAGTACATAACGACTTCGGACCGAACCTCTTAAAATTCGTAATGAAATGACCGTACACTCTACTCACGTTGACACACCGTCAAACTCGTAAGAAACCGTAAAGGAAAGAAACCTTAACCTTACTTATGATTTGAAAAGGTTACAACACCGGTGACGACTCAAAAGGTTTAAACGACCGTATAACTCACGTCGTGTAAGTGTCGTAGTTGGAGGTCCTAAACTTTGTCGAGTTGACCTTAAGGTAGTGGAGGTAATCGAAACAAACATCACTACGAAAGATTCCGGGTGAACTGAAGGGTAAGGTCCTACAGACCGAGATCCATTCACTAGTACGGTGACACTAATAGTCCCAACACTTCCAGAAAAAACATGTCAAGAAGACACAAGAACGATGGAGAAGAATTATAGAAGACGAAGACAATCCAGGAATGATAAAGACAGGAACTCGAGTAGAAACGTACTTTACAAGGGAACCATAGAGATTAAAAGAACTTCTCTAGAGGTCAGAAAAGGTAGGACAACAAAAGGAGATAAAGAAACGTAACTAGCGACTCCTTCAGAAAGAATAGAGAGTAACGATAAGAAACCTTAAGACATAAGTCTACGAATATAGAAAGGAAAAGAGGAAACGAAAAGTGAAGAGAAGAAAAGTGTCGATAAACATTCTGGAGGAGTCTGTCAGTAAAACGAAAAAACGTAAAGAAAAGGTACTCCTACCAGAACTAGGAACAGAGGACATGTTACAGTCCCTGGAGTCAGGTAACAAGTAGTCCATGAGATAGTCTAGATCAGGGAATTCAGATAAAGAGTGAAGGTGATATATTAGTATTCCCAAAACTAAATCTAGTATAGACTTACTAGATCACCAGAAGGGATGAAAGAAGTAAAATTCAGACTTAAACCTTTATTCCTCAAGTACTTACTCGGTGTCAGTCGAGGGTCCGAACAAAAACGACTGACATATCTCGAAGAGGTAGAAACCGACGTTCCTTATATTAGTCAGACTAAAACCACAACTGGTAGATCACTACAGACCCACATCTCTGAAGAGAAAACAACAACCTTCTCTCATAAACGATATTGGTCACGTAAGAGAACCGTTTTGAGAGAATCGGAAACGGGACGAAGTAAGACATGAGGTTCCGGTTTAAACGGACAATGAGGTCTACAAAGAACTGAAGGATGAAAGCGTAAGGTCAGGGGATATTACTTTTCCTGTACAAAAACATTTAGATCAATTATGATTTTTTTTTTTTCGAGTACTAACGACCATTTATGGTCAGTCAAAGAGTACACAGTGAAGAAAGGAGTAGACATCGTTGAGAAGGTCTGAACACCGAACATTTCGGACGTGTAGTCAGATGAGAAAGAGGGAGAAGGTAGTAAGTACTCCAAAGTCCGGGACGTTTGAATTGAAAAGGAAGAATGGTGTGTATCCGTTTGTAGTGACCAGGTCTATGAGAATGGGTTAGAAGAGGATTTTTGTGATTGTTGTTATCATTATTATTATTACTCGTATTAAATTCAGTTTTTACATTTCATTCCGTTTTGTTTAGAGTTTATATCTTTTACTCGTGTATAGTCTTAGATGGTATTTAGGGTAATGAATGTAGAAACCCTGTTCGTTTTCTATAAACCACATTTTAAAATGAAAAGTTCAACACAAAAAAAGGACACATTTATAGGATAGATTTACGTACACGACAAGGTAACAAGTCGGTGAGTCAACATAGGATGAGGAACTCTGAGGTACCTCACATCGTACGAAGGTTTAAATAACCGTATAAATCACGTCGTGAAAGTGTCGTAGTAGAAAATCTAAACTTTATCGAGTCGACTTTAAGACGGAGGAGGTGATCGAAACAAACATCTTGACGAAGGATTCCGGATGAACTGAAGCGTGAGGTCTCACGCACCATTCGACTAAATTTACACAAGATTGGTAACGGAAAGTCTTTAGATTACTTTAAAACTTTATTCATCAATTAAGTTAAAGAGAAACATAGTGTTTATTAAACTCTACAAACATAAACGGTGAGTAGAAATACTCTCTTTTCTCATTTTAAAAGTTACCACAACTTAGATTTTTATTATACATTTCTGTCACAAGGAATAAACGTCAGTCAAAATAGTAATGTCATATTTTGACTTTTTTATAACTTGTTCTCTCTGTTCATACTAACTATTCCATTTTCAATGAAAGACTGGGTCATGTCAAAATATACGAGTTTTTTCATTAAGTATAAATTTAACCGAAGTTGGACACTGGTCGTATCACCGGGTTTTAAAGGAATTTGGTTAGATGATAGTATCTTCGGTTCATAAGTACCTTACTAATTAAGTCACAACTTTCTATTTGAAAACCGAATTTTTTTACCATCACAATTGATTTTATTGAAAGTCTTTTGTCATAAAATCCTTTGTACATACTTTATAACAAATGTATGATTTCGTTGCAAATAATACTGTACATCATGAACTTTTATCGTATACTAGCATAAAATTCTAGTAAATGTAGTTATGTTAATGTATTATAAAATTTTTACATTGTTAATAAGTGAAACAGTTTTTGAATTCTTCAATTTTCTACGGTTTATCGAGATTTTGTTTTAATTGAGTAAATATTTTTACCTCCCCAACGGTCACATATAGTTTTATCACCGTAAAGTCACGATTATGAAATAACCATTGTCACTTTTAGAAAACACGTTTGTGTAAATTAAAAATCATAACCTATTCAGTCCCCGAAGGGTACACCGTGATCACTATTTCTTGGAAGGACGGTTACGTTCTCTACATTCTCTACGTCCAAGTCAAGAACCCGACCCTTCTAAGAGACTTCCTCTCGTACCGTTGGGTGAGGTTATAAGAACGGACCTCTTAGGTACTTGTTTCCTCGGACCACCCGATACCAGGCATTCCAGTGTCTCAGTTTGTGTCGATTTGACTAAAACGTGTATGTCATGTAACTGATTTAGATACGGACTGTACTAGAGTTCCTGTAAAATACTTCTGAATCGGATGGATAGTCTGAAAAATCGAACTGAAACAACAAGGCATTCATCTTCGGTTCTACCTAGACCCATCATATAATACAGTAGTTTTTAAAGTCAGTCTCCTGAAACGACCACCAGGTCACAAAGTCTTAGGTGGAAGGTCACGTCCCCTGTACCTAAACTAGGGACCAGGTCCTTGATTCTAGGGTATACGGTGTCCCTTTGACTCGGTCGTGTGGCGTTAGTGTTTGGAGGCGCACGAAACTTCAGACACATGGAGGTGTCTTTTAGGAAGGACGACGGTCATTCTGACCTATTTCGGTTCATTTATTTATTTATAAAAAATTTTGAGTCCGTTAACAAGTTCTTGGTCTTAACAACGGGTTAAAATCATTGTATACAATGATAGGACTTATATGTAGTTATAGGTCTTTTTCGTCTGAAACCCTCGACATGGTAAATGTGTCCTAATCTATTAGTTTTTGTGAGTCTTCAGAGGATACACATGACTGTATTCCAAAAAAACATGTCGTCGTCTTTCATACTAGTCCTTTAGTTACTCCCAGACTCTTAAGGTCTACGTCCGTGAGTCCGAAGAAAGAGTCTGTATTTTCTACAAAGTAAAAATACTTAGGTTTTCTATGTACGTTCTTTAAAACAAAAGTTCCCCTGGGTCCGTTTATAAATGTCACTATAGAAAATGGGGAAAATATTGGTTCACAAACATATTGGTCTATTTGGTCCATATTTCATATTTTGTTATGTAAGGATTCGTTACATCTGTTCCATCGGAACCGAGAGAGGTTTACCAAAGACTTGAAATTCGACGTATAAAATAGGACAAAAACCGGTTCCTAGTCGAAGTCTCAAAGTCGGAAGGGACCCCTATTTCGTATCACGATTTGATCAGGTTAATATTCCATTGGGATAAAATGTGTCCTCGATTCTCTTCATACCCACTTTAGTTACTGTGTACTTGAACTATGATAAAATATTTTTCATACTGAAATTTTATGTCTTCGTTATTCATATAAAAGGTAGAAAAGGAACGGAAAAATTAAATGTTAAAGAGAGATCTGAAATTTCCTCGTGAAAAGATTTGGATTCATTCTCTACCACGACATTCAAATCTCCTGTTCATTTTCATTTAACCGTACCGTCCACAAGTAATTCACCTTTGACGATAAGGTGTTACTACAAAGTAATTATAACAGTGATAAAATACTAATATTAACGTATCTCCTACACCAATAATAGACATTCCTCTTATAGTAAATCTTCATCTTTCATTTCAGTCACTTATAAATAGTTACTAAGAACGTTATGTACCAAGTCAAGTCAAGTCAGCGAGTCAGTACAGGCCGAGAAACGTTGGGGTACTTAGCGTCGTGTGGTCCGGAGGGACAGGTAGTGGTTGAGGGCCTCAAGTGAGCCTGAGTACAGGTAACTCAGGTACTACGGTAGGTCGGTAGAGTAGGAGACAGCAGGGGAAGAGGAGGACGGGGGTCAGGGAGGGTCTTAGTCTCAGAAAAGGTTACTCAGTTGAGTAGTGTACTCCACCGGTTTCATGACCTCAAAGTCGAAATCGTAGTAAGGAAGGTTTCTTTAGGGTCCCGACTAGAGGAAGTCTTACCTGGCCAACCTAGAGGAACGTCAGGTTCCCTGAGAGTTCTCAGAAGAGGTTGTGGTGTCAAGGTTTCGTTGTTAAGAAGCCGCGAGTCGTTATGTACCTTTTATCTACGTTTTTTTCCTGCATTGTCCCGAGTCTCCCTCTTATTAGTAAGAATTCTATAGTTAGCGGAGAAAATTTATTAAAATTCAAAAGTTTTTGAAAGAGAAGTTGTGTCGTTCGCAAATCTAACGTGTATTTCCTGACGACGATTCAGCGAAGTCAGCACAGGTTGAGACACGCTGGGGTATCTGCCGTCGGGTGGTCCGAAGGGGTAGGGACCCTAAGAGGTCCGTTCTTATGACCTCACCCAACGGTATTATTTACATTTTTCTCATTTTATTTCATCTTTAGGGGGGAGTTGTAGTTTGAATGAGGAGACTGGGAACGGGACCAAGGGGTACAACGGTTTTTGTTAGAGAACAACAACCACGTTCAACATTTGTCCAAAATTCAAGATCAATCAAAAACAAAGTCAAACACCGAACAAAGGGATGACACTTTCGATAGTGACAACTGANGGTAGTGGTTGAGGGCCTCAAGTGAGCCTGAGTACAGGTAACTCAGGTACTACGGTAGGTCGGTAGAGTAGGAGACAGCAGGGGAAGAGGAGGACGGGGGTCAGGGAGGGTCTTAGTCTCAGAAAAGGTTACTCAGTTGAGTAGTGTACTCCACCGGTTTCATGACCTCAAAGTCGAAATCGTAGTAAGGAAGGTTTCTTTAGGGTCCCGACTAGAGGAAGTCTTACCTGGCCAACCTAGAGGAACGTCAGGTTCCCTGAGAGTTCTCAGAAGAGGTTGTGGTGTCAAGTTTTCGTTGTTAAGAAGCCGCGAGTCGTTATGTACCTTTTATCTACGTTTTTTTACTGCATTGTCCCGAGTCTCCCTCTTATTAGTAAGAATTCTATAGTTAGCGGAGAAAATTTATTAAAATTCAAAAGTTTTTGTAAGAGAAGTTGTGTCGTTCGTAAATCTAACGTGTATTTCCTGACGACGATTCAGCGAAGTCAGCACAGGTTGAGACACGCTGGGGTATCTGCCGTCGGGTGGTCCGAAGGGGTAGGGACCCTAAGAGGTCCGTTCTTATGACCTCACCCAACGGTATTATTTACATTTTTCTCATTTTATTTCATCTTTAGGGGGGAGTTGTAGTTTGAATGAGGAGACTGGGAACGGGACCAAGGGGTACAACGGTTTTTGTTAGAGAACAACAACCACGTTCAACATTTGTCCAAAATTCAAGATCAATCAAAAACAAAGTCAAACACCGAACAAAGGGATGACACTTTCGATAGTGACAACTGAAGATAGGGACTTTAGAATCATTGGGTGAATGTTTTTGAAAGGGTAAAATAGAACCTTTGTTTATATAAATATAACGGTACGAGATTTTACTTGAAAGAGAAGAAAAGACGTAAAAGAAACAATCGATAAAGAGGGGTTCCCTCAAAAATTGAGAAAGAGAGAATTTCAAAGACTGGAGTGACGAATCGGACAGGGACAGTCGTTTATCGAAGTGAATGTTGAAGTCCTTTCTTCACCTTTCGTCAATAGACGTATAAAACGGTGAATTTTGAAAAAGAGGAAGGGTAATAGAAACGAGTTAATGGTAGAGAAACAAAAATTAGAGTCTATAATATCCCTCTGAGTTAAGTTTGTGTTTTATTAGTTTTATACACAAGAACTACATTCAAGAGTCAAGAAATTTTAAACAAATATACATTAATTTAATTCGTTATACTCCGAATTATATTACAACAAAATCATAACTCACCTTATGTACTGGTAAATTTTATTATAAAGTAATAAATATAACGAGAGACTTAAAACCAAAGTAAAAATTAACTCTAAGTAAGTAAAACTAAGATTTTTATTTTGTAACTTTCGTAAACCAGTGTTATACTTCTCATGTCTTTTATGTATTTATATCAATACATAACGATGTGAAAGGAACTTTTAAACTAAATTTTTTCATATATCTAGAAAGAAATTAGTCAGATATATTTATTAGTATAATAAATAGTTAAATGTTATTTGTATAATAATTATTATGTCATCCGAAGGGACCACCGAGTCTCCTATTTCGTAGACGGACGTTTCGTCCTCTGGACCCAAGTTAGGGGCCAACCCTTCTAGGGGACCTCTTCCTTTACCGTTGGATGAGGTCGCAAGAACGAACCTTTTAGGGTACCTGTCTCCTCGGACCGCCCGATGTCAGGTGTCCCAGCGTCTCAGCCTGTGTTGACTCGTTGAAGTGTGTGTGTGTGTGTTATTACATCAAAATCTTTATGTCTTTATCAACACAAACACCTCTTTATTAACTTATAAAGATCCTTTATATTACTTGAAGGAAACACCGAGTCTGTCATTTCTTAGACGGACGTCTCATCCTCTAAGTCCAAACTAGGGACTCAGCTCTTCTAGGGAGTCTCTTCCTTTTACGTTCGACGAGGTCATAAGAACGGACCTCTTAAGGTACCTGTCTCCTCGGACCACTGGATATCGGGTACCCAACGTTTCTCGACCTGTACTACTCACCGATTACGTGAGTGTGTGTGTGTGTATGTGTGTGTGTGTGTGTGTGTATGTGTGTGTGTCCTTTATATTTTCGAAATTTTTGGTTCGAAAGTTTTGGTTGTCATGTCTTCGAATAAAACAATATGATAATCAAAATTCGTACCCTTATTTTATACAGTATCGTGTTAGTCTTTTACTGTAACATACGTATTTAAGTACACGACACCAAGTCGATACTTGATACTAATTCGAACTCTCAAAGTCTTTTGGTTAAAGATTAATGTATATAAATATAAAATAATGATACTTGAAGACGTGATCGCTCTTATAATGAAACTTGAGAACTCTGTGACATATTATACGATCCTTTGTATATATATATAAAAACAGTATATATTTGTTCATACACATATACGTATGAGTCAGGAAAGGAATAATATTTTTGTGTAAATATTTGTTTAATCCCCCTTTTCTCGTCTTTTTATATGTTTTATCATATTTTAGTAGGTGTTTAGATGGAATTAGATTTCAAACACACTTCAAAACATACCACTTATCCACCGTGTATTCGTACTTTGACGACAATAAAAGACATAGTGATAAGAAAGAATATATAAATTCTAAAAAGTTACTGTACCAAACTTTCTCAAAGGTATACCGTAGGATATCTCAAGATACTACACAAACCAAGTAGTCATATAAGGGTACCAAAATTTCACGGATAGTGTGTCTTTGACTAAGTTTCGATCGTCAATAATTCCGTATTATTATTGTGATTTCTTTAAAGTCTACAAACTTTATATATGTAAAATAAATAAATAAATAATCTGTAGATACGTAAAATTTAAGAGTTATACAGAACCAATACATACCATTTCTTTCACTTCAGTGAGTCAGCACAGGCTGAGAAACGTTGGGGTACCTGACATCGGATAGTCCGAGGAGGCAGGTACCATAAGAGGTCCGTTCTCACGACCTCACCTAACGGTAAAGGAAGAGGTCCCCTAGAAGGACTGGGTCCTTAACTTGGTCCCAGAGGACGTAACTTCCGTCTGAGAAAATGGTAGACTCGGTGGTCTCTTCGGGTAATAAATACCCTTCACATACGTTAAGGTATCCATTTAATTTTCATTTATTTGTTGTTATTTTGTTTTTTTTGACTCAATATATGGAATATAAAATAAGTAATAAATAGAGTGGCTATGACTTGGTGTAAATGTTACAGTCATTTAATATATAACAGTTTAAATTCTCAGGTAGTTTAAAAAAAGGTATAAAATATTGTGTAATTACATACATGTACATGAAAAAAGATCATACTATTAAATCTTTTAATTCAATAACTAATCTTCAGGATTATGATTAAAACTACAGAACATCTCAAAACAAAAAGTAGGGTAATTTTTATGAAAGATTAAAAGTAACATTGAGGAAACCGTTCAATAAATTGTAAAAATAAAAAATTTAAATAAATAAAATTAACCTTCACTTAATATTATAGCAGTTATATAAATTTTAAAGAGTCATTATTGACACATCATCATTGACACTTGTGATAAAACCTTCATTTTAACTATATATAATACTACCCAATCGATTCTTATAAATCCATCTCGTAATATGGTACTTCACTACTCTGGACTACTGTACTAGAATCGAAAAACTTACGACTCGAAATTTGGTTGAAAAAGTGAGAGGAGAAAGTGAAAGTAGTTCTCCGAGAAATCAAGGAGAAGTGAAGGCGGGTATTCCCACCACAGTATACGTATAGACTCCAATAACTATAGAGAGGGTCGTTAGAAGTAAGGTCGACCACGAAGTAAGTCGGGTATAAAACGGACTACATGAGACGTATATTCAATTTATTCGTCCCACTGTGATATGTTGGACTACATGAGGAAAGGGTTAAAACTTGGTCAACTAACAAGGTACGCGTTAAGACTGAACTAAGAACTGGACGTACGTCTAAAGAGTCCTCGGTCCCTTCCACCAGACCATAACGATAGAGAAATTCTTAAAAGGTGTGAAACAACACTAGGTGTGTCAGTTTCCGAAATCGTATCAGTAACTTCGTCTTCATCTAAAAAAAAAAAAAGGACCTTAAGAGAACGAAAAAGATATTAGGTTGTCTACAACCGTTAAACTAAAGACCGAGGAGATGGAAAAGATTTAGACCGAACTTGTAAACCTTCAAGAGCCAAGTGTATGATAACTTCGGATCGAACCTCTTAAAACTCGTAATGAAACGATCGTACACTCTACTCACGTTAACACGATCAAAATTGTAAGAAAAACCGTAACGGACAGAAACCCTAACCTCACTTTTCACTAGAAAAGGTCGGGACACCAGTGACGACTCAAAAGGTTTAAATGACCGTATAACTCACGTCGTGAAAGTGTCGTAGTGGAAAATCCTAAACTTTGTGATTCGATCTTAAGGTAGTGGCGGTGATTGAAATAAACATCATTACGAAGGATTCCGGGGGAACTGAATCATGAGGGTCTACTGACCGAGATCCACTTACTAGTGTGGTAGTACCAATAGACCCAATACTTCTAGAAAAAAAAAAAAAAAAAAATTTATCAAGAAGACACATATGAAGAGTGGAGAAGAATTATAGAAGACGAAGAAAACGACGCTTCAGTGAAGTCAGCACAGGTTGAGACACACTGGGGTGTCTGCCGTCGGGTGGTCCAAGGTGGTAGGGACCCTAAGAGGTCCGTTCTTGTGTCCTCACCCAACGGTAAAGGAAGAGGTTACGTACTTTCACTTTTCACTTTCACTTCAGTGAGTCAGCACAGGCTGAGAAGGGCTAGGGTACCTGACGTCGGATGGTCCGAGGAGGTAGGTATCCTAAAAGGTCCGTTCTCATGACCTCACCCCACGGTAACGAAATCCAGGTATGATAAAGATATGAAATAACCCGGGTAGAAACATACTTTACAAGGGAACAATAGAGACTAAAAGAACGTCTCTAGAGATCGGAAAGTGTAAGATAACAAAAGGAGATAAAGAAACGTAACTAATGAATCCTTCCAAAAGAATAGAGAGAAACGATAAGAAACCTTGAGACTTAAGTCTACCCATATAGAAAAGAGGAAACGGAAAGAGGAGAGAAGAAAAGAGTCGATAAACATTCCAGAGGAATTGGTAAACGGAAAGACGTAAAGAAAAAGAACCCCAACCAAAACTAGCGGTGGGGGACATGTTATAATACTTGGAGACAGATATCGAAAAGTCCGTGGGACAGATAGTCTAGATTAGAGAACTTAGATAAACAGTGAAGGTGACATATTAACATTCCCTAAACTAAATCGAGTGTGTACTTACCGGATCACCAAATGGATGAAAGAATTTAAATTCAGACTTAAAAAGTTGTTCCCCACGTACCCGACTAGGTATTAGTCGAGGACCAGAACAAAAACGACTGACGTATTCGAAGAGGTAGACTTGACATTTCTTATATTAGTTAGACTAATATAGGACGTGTGAAGAAAACGAGGGAATTTCCCACAAAAAATTGGATGGAAATCAAGTAGGTTTTAAAGAGATGATTTTACGTACATCTATAATCAACAAAAGAACATTTTCTAAGGAGAACAAATCTGTCGAAGTCATAAATCCAAATTAAAAGGAAGAAAACCATTCCCATATAAAAACAGTAGATAAAAAAGGGGAGATTTAGATTTGTATTACAATAAAATCAAAATCCATTGAAAAATAAACTAGAACGTCATTGTTACTAGAGTAGTTTTACAGACGGGAACAGTGAATATACTTAGTAAAAGAAGAAAGAAAAAATAAAAATACTTGGATTACTAAAGTATAAAAATCTATGTAGTACACTATATAGAAGTTAAATCAACTAAAACATAACATAATTTTCACAAATTTTAAATAGTAACACATCTAACACACACACACACACACAGAACAATGTATCCGAATTACACTTATTTTCGTGTCTATTTTGATGAAACTCTTACCATTGACTTCCTGATTAAAACAAAACAGGATAAATTATCTTGCATCCAAATATGTTGTTTACCTCCAGTATACGGAATATACAGGTAAATAAATTGTGTATGAAATTTAACTATGATGGACGGTTGGATGTTTAATGTTATTACTTGTTCTGTTTTACCTTTTATTGTAAAATATTTTATAAGACATTAATACTTGTAAATCATTAAAATTAGATTAAAAATCTCTTATTTATACACACAATCACTATCATTTGTCCGTTTGGACTGTTCACAAAACCATTTACCATAGAGGAAGTTTCACAGATTCAGAGGATATCTTTTAGTAAACGGACCTAACGTAAAGACATTTATTACTTTGTTGAAGTATATATTAAATTTCATTTAGAGGTTGTACTTTGTGAAACTCACTTAGATATATTTCGTATATGTTTATCTTTACGTAGTCATTTGATGACGTTTACGTTGTTTCACATAAAATTATGTAATAAAATGTTTCATTTAAAAGTGAATAGTAGGATAAAAACGAAAAATAAAAATAAAAAAGGATGACTCCGAATCACATCCCTCTTGTTCTTAGTGAATTACTCAGTTTAATAACAAGCCGAAGATAGAAGAAAGTAGACACGGAGACGGAGACTTTATTCTTAATCGTAACCAAGTCGATTTTTTTTCTCTTTTCATTTTCACCTAAGAGGTTAATAGGAGAATTTACATTAAAAAGTCTTATTGTGTATTTGTAATAGTATAGACATTAAAAGGAAACTAAAACGTAACAGATTCCTGTTATCAAAAAGTCTAAAACATCAAAGTAGTTATAGAATACAAATGGAACATAACGTCATTCAAGAACCATCCCCTACGTGATAAATCAACCATCCGTAGCTATCACTATATAAAAAGACTTGTTATTAATATCGATAAATGGAATATAGAATCGAAACTTGTTCTTTAACCCTCTTGAAAGTTTCCCTTTTTTCAAGTTCAACTAAATTTATTAGACTGTGTGATTTGAGAGACAACAAGTAAAAAGAAGGGTTTATAGACAAACACTGAGTCGACAAGTTTTAATAGGCGAATTAATTTAGTTACAAGTGTATCATGACATATATAGGTTTCACGTATACCTTTCTTCTGTACCTTCGTTATACAAAGTTTACTTTATAAAATTTATTTTGGGGTACGATTTAAACTGTATAATTCATAAATTTATACGGAAAGAACGTACACACCTACACACGATTCAACGAAGTCAGGACAGACTGAGAAACGTTGGGATACTTGACATCGGACGAGGAAACAGGTACCCTAAGAGGTCCGTTCTTATGACCTCATCCAACGGGTACGGGAGGAGGTACCCTAGAAGGGTTGGGTCCTTAGTTTGGGTATAGAGTGTACGAAGACTTAACGTCCGTCCAAAGATGGATGACTCGGTGGACCCTTCGGGGAGGACGTAACCATCCACCTAAGAAGTGGTGATCACGATGGACCCTTCAGGTATACGGAAAGAATGAAACGAAATTAAAAAATTTTCGGAATGTTGGGAATCTAATAGTAAACTACTGTATAATAATAAAACATTAATTAAACGTTAAGTAAATAAGATGAACTCTATAAATGATGTTGTCCTTCTTGTGTAAGGAAAGGGGCGGAAAAAAAGGAACTTATTTTCAATTCACTATACCTAGGATTAAAATTTTACGTACACTAATCTCTTCAACTTGTACTTCGATAATACTGTGATAAATTAAGATAGACCCTTTAAGTTAATAGATCAAAAGTCCGCACGGTTCATTGAGAAAGGATTTAATCTACTAGTACAGAGACGTAGACAATAATTTTATTGTTTATGTTTCCACTGAAGTTGTATTCAGGTGTAGTTCTTCTATCTTATGTTATAAGTGGTTTTGCATTTTTTCTCTTGATTTATGGATATTTGACTTTACTATTTAGATACCGAGAGTTTTAATGAATTAAATTTATAAAATATTTTATACTTTAAAATAATACCATAATTAACGACGAGACACTTATAGACTGAAGTAAGAGTCTTAAAATTTCAAGGTTTACAGTCTTTATTTAAATTGATAAACTTTTACCACTAAAAATCGAGGATCCTGAAAAATTATAAACCACTCACAAACAATATGTGATTTCGTTTAGTTTGAATAAGACGACTCTAACACAGAAAACATAATAAACTACTAGAATGTGTATAAGTTTCATAAACATACGTAAACTAAAAATCGTTTTACTTGAAATTATCCCTTTAATTTCTTCTCTACTTACCCTATTTGTGAAATTTACGTACTACAGTCTTTCATTTTTCTCAAATAAAATCTTATTTAAACATTCACAGTACATTACTTTACAATATCTAATTATTTTATTTACGTAAAATACTATCGAACACGGACTCTAAGGTGTAAAGAAATGTAATGTTTTTCCTTTATTTTATACTTAACTCCCTATACATCCATTTTAGTTCAAGAAAAAGTAACTTTTTACTTATAACTTTTGAAAATAAACCAAAATAGTTATCTATCACAAACTAATACGTCTGAAACTTTAGTCTTTTCAATCTATAAATTTATGACGGAGACTGTAAGAGGTTGAGGAACTGTACCTGTTAACGGAATTCAGAGATCAAGAAATATAAAAGTGGGTATTTTACCCGGTCATTTTATTTGAAGTCTCTAAGAAAAATATCTGAGGTCTGAGGTAATAGGTTCACATGTGATCTATAAAAAGTAAACCAATAAGACAATGGTCTCGATTTGTCTAGGTGGTTCCGTACGATAGAAAGAAACATAGGAGATAATTGGAAAATGTCTTCTATTATTCAATTATATATACACTTTTATACTTTTATTATCGTATCAAATCTGTGTATTTACACATTTTCATTAATGTCAAAAGACATTGTAATCTCAACTAACCGAATTATTCAAAATCCTAACTATAAACTATCACACGAAGAACAAAACGACGAAAGTCAGTGAGTCAGTACAGGATGGGAAAACGCTGGGGTACCTGACATCGGGTGGTCCGAGGAGATAGGGAGCCTAAAGGGTCAGTTCTTATAAACTCACCCAACGGTAAAGGAAGAGGTTAATCCTAATCTACTTCGGTAATGTTATTATCAAAGTATTTCCCTAATCACGAGTGTTTCCTCCTTGTAGTCTCCGGAGGGAAAGAGAGAGGACAAAGAGAGAGAGAGGGGATTGGTACGTGTGTGCTTTCTTGTTACACTCCTGTGTCGTTCTCCTGTCGGTAGTCGTGTGATCTTTTTGTCGGAAATATCGTTAGTTTGGTCGACCGTGATATCAGAAGTTAAAGGACTGAAGGTTTGGACACTCTTATATCAAACAGTGAGTCAGTTGCCATAAAACAATAGCGTCGAGTCCTACTGATTCTGTTAGTTAAGCTGTGACCACAGAGGTTTAGGTCACACGGTTAGTTAGACTTGTGCGTCAAAAATGGATTGTAGAAGAAAACGTAAAAATCGAACCATCTACCATAGCGATAGGTGGAGTAATCAGTCTAGTCTTTTACCTTTAATAATGACTGATAAAGAAATGGAATAATTGTAAGGTAGTACGAGATGGAAGATTAATGGACAACTAGTGTCTCTGAGGTCACAAGAACGGACCTTTTAGGGTACCTACCTGCTCGGACCATCCGATGTCAGGTACCCTAGTG
Organism: Capra ibex; assembly: GCA_006410555.1. Taxonomy (NCBI): domain Eukaryota; kingdom Metazoa; phylum Chordata; class Mammalia; order Artiodactyla; family Bovidae; genus Capra; species Capra ibex. The sequence continues at coordinate 20,261,668 of SJYO01048061.1, read as the reverse complement.
TTTCTCAGCCTGTACTGACTCACTGAAGTGAAGTGAAGTGTCTATGACTTAAGGTTACTGTGGTCATTATTAATAAATAAATTCCGACTGGATATCAAAATCATACATCTTGTGGAGAGGGTACAGTCAAGTAAAGGGGTACACCAAAGATTAAAAATTACGTATATTTATATGAAAATCGATTTCGAGAATATTCCTTCGGGAAGTTTGTGAAGTAATACTTTTAAAAAAAGACAAAACAAAATTGAAAAGTAACTTAATATTTATTTTCAATACTATTCAAGAATTCCTAATAAATGGAAACCGGAGTCAATCTTTGTGTCAAATTGTTTTCTATACCATAAGACAGTTCTCTCATACAAACATACACACACATACTGACACCAATCTATTGTACTAAAAAAAGAAAAATTTTTAGAACACGAGTAAACCTCTATTTGTAAAGGTGAGAATACGAATCAAGGTGGAGGGTCACTAATTTCTGTTATTTCTCAATAGTAGATAAGGACAAACTGATTATTGAGGTCTGGGATTTAGAATGTAAGCTAAGGATCTGTGACTACCCAGTAGATCGGTATCGAACAGAGTGGTGTGATCGAAATTAAAGACTTTACAAAGAATAAAGTGATTTGTCTGTCATTCTTACAATACACAAAAAAAAAAAGAACCGATTTCATACCGTCAATAAAAGATATATAAGAGATAAATCTTGAAGGTGAATAAACTAGTTTATTATAAATACTTCATTCCAGTTAGGTGAGTGTAAACGTACATTGTTAAAGGGATGACCTTCGTAAGAAGACGTTTTTATCGTCCCAATTTTTGTTTATGTTGTCGATCTGTAACACGATGTAGTGAGTAATTACTTCACTAAACTGGTTAAAAAATTTAAGTAAAGTAAGACTATTCTTTTGTTGTGACATAGATAGAAGAATTGTTTAAAATACCCTTGTGTTAATAATAATTGATATCCGTGTGGAGTGTCAAGAGATTTTAATCAGAATAACTTGGCTTTGAGGTACAGGTAACTAAACATTGAGAGATAAAGAACGGGTGATGGGGTCGGGAATATTGGTGGTGGGATGAGACTTAGATAGTCAAACTAGTAAAATCTACATAGTATATACACCTTAGTACGTCAGAAAGTCACTGACGAAATGAAGTGAATGGAATTACAAGATGTCCAAGTAGGTACAACAGTTTGTACTACCCTAATAAACATCATATATTGATAAGGTTGTGGAGTCAAGTGAAATAAGTATTCATAAAATATAAAAACCACTATAACATTCACTCTGACAAAGGAATTAAAGGAAATGTCCGTCAAACAACAGTCACATACCTTTGTGTGCATACGACTAAAACATAGACCATTGAAATGACTTAAACAAATAATCAAGATTGTTAAAAATCCAAAAGGATATATATTATCGAACTGGTAAAACAAATTATAATGATAGAATCAAAGAAATGACAATTTTACTGTTATTAATTCTAATAACCATTAGAGTTCCTTAAGAACACTCGTGATTAACTCTATTACGGATAACATGCGAAGTAAGTCACGGACTAAAAATCATTCATCATTTTTTACAACCGTTTACATCGAAAAGACTCACAGTTCATAACAATTATCTGTTTAGTCCGAGTACGGACATAAGAGTTTAAGTATGAGATAGTTAAGAAACGGTCATTTTTGTCTATCTTCCTATAAACCGTCTCCCAACAATGATAATATGTATGTAAAATGATTCTAGAGACACTGAAATTATAACCCTTACTACTTCACCCCAGATTTCCAACTCACGTACACCTCTATAGTCATTCTTCCGTTATCATCGTCAGAATTACCCTTTTCTACTTTACAACTTTATACTCTCATGTATTTTCAAATTCTTTTTACTCATATAAATTATTTGTAAATACACAAAGTTAGACACAAACCACTTACTAGTCTATATCTTTTTACTTCTTCATCCTTCGTAGTTGTTACTGTAGAGATATTGTTATCTACTAGTTATTGTGGAACTGACTTCTTACGATAATATCCCGAAGGGACCACCGAGTCACCATTTCTTAGACGGACCATTACGTCCTCTGTATACAGACTAGGGACAAGGTTCTTCTGGGGCATACGGACCCCCGTTGATTCAGGCACACGGTGTTGATAACTCGGACACGAGATTTCGGACCCTTAGTGTTGATGACTTGGGTACACGGTGTTGATGACTTCGGGTCCATAGGATTTCGTGTAAGAGGAGTTGTTCTCTTCGGCGGTACTCTTCGGGTATGGTGGGAACGAACGGTGTTGAACTCTTTTCGGGTTTTCGTTGCCTCTGGGTCGTGTCGGTTTTTATTTATTAAAAATTTTTATTTATTCTCCAACCTCCTTTTCTAATTGTTTTTTGACGATTATATTCAGTAAATATCTACTTAAAAAAAAAGTTCGGTTACAACTCGACAGACTGTGACAAAGATGACAAAGGGGTAGATAAAGGGTACTTCACTACCCTGGTCTACGGTACTAGAAGCAAAAGACTTACAACTCAAAATTCGGTTGAAAAAGCGAGAGGAGAAAGTGAAAGTAGTCCTCCGAAGACTCAAGGAAAAGTGAAAGACGGTATTCCCACCACAGTAGACGTATAGACTCCAATAACTATAAAGAGGCCCGTTAACACTAAGGTCGAACACAAAAAAGGTCAGGTCTCAAAGAGTACTACATGAGACGTATCTTCAATTTATTCATCCGACTGTTATATGTCGGAACTGTATGAGAAAAAGGATAAACCTTGGTCAGACAACAGGGTACAGGTCAAGATTGACAACGAAGGACTGGACGTATGTGTAAAGAGTTCTCCGTCCAATCCACCAGACCATAAGGGTAGAGAAAGTCTTAAAAGGTGTCAAATAACACTAGGTGTGTCAGTTTCCGAAACCGTATCAGTTGTTTCGTCTTTATCTACAAAAAGACCTTGAGAGAACGAAAAAGGTACTAGGTCGTCTACAACCGTTAAACTAGAGACCAAGGAGACGGAAAAGATTTTGGTCGAACTAGTAGTCCCTCAAGTGCCAAGTGTATAACGACTTCGGACCGAATCTCTTAAAACTCGTAATGTGATGATCGTACACTCTACTCACGTTAACACGTCATCAAACTCGTAAGAAACCGTAACGGAAAGAAACCCTAAAGTTACTTTTGTGGAAAAGGACAGGACACCGGTGACGACTCAAAAGGTTTAAACGATCGTATAACTCACGTCGTGAAAGCGTCGTAGTGGAAAGTCCTAAACTTTGTCGAGTTGACCTTAAGGTAGTGGAGGTGATCAAAACAAGTATCACTACGAAAGATTCCGGGTGAACTGAAGTGTAAGGTTCTACAGACCGAGATCTAATCACTAGTGTAGTAGTACTAATAGACCCAGTACTTCTAGAACAAACATGTCAAGAAGGCACATAAGAACGGTGGAGAAGAATTATAAAAGACGAAGACAATCCAGATATGGTGAAGACAGGAAATAACTCGGGTAGAAACGTACTTTACAAGGGAACCATAGAGATTAAAAGAACTTTTCTAGAGATCAGAAAGGGTAAGACAACAAAAGGAGATAAAGAAACGTAACTAGTGACTTCTTCCGAAAAAATAGAGAAGGACGAGAAGAAAACTTGAGACGTAAGTCTCAACTGAGTAACCTTTTCTGAGACTGCGACCCTCCCTAACACCCGTCCTCTTCTTCCCCTACTGACTCCTAATCTACCAACCTACCGTAGTGCCTGAGCTACCTCCACTCAGACTCACTTGAGGCCCTCTACCACTACCTGTCCCTCCGGACCGCACGACGCTAAGTACCCCAGCGTTTCTCAGCCTGTGCTGACTCGCTGACTTGACTTGACTTACAACTCGATATAATTTTATGAGTATATTATTATAATGGACGAATAAACCTTTATGACTTCATCTTAATCTCTTTACTATATATAACTTTAAGTATAAGTCCACGTAGTATTTATATCTTTCTAACTAACATCCACATACACCTATTCTAAAGGTTCCATTTCCTATATGTCACTCTTCGTGACTGTCGGTTTGAAACTCTTTTATGGAATAAATCACTGACTATCTTTCTGTCAGAAATACGTTCTCCTGATTGTATATTACCCTTCTCTCTTTCTTTTTTATTATATTAATCTCAATTGAAAGTGATTAATCAGTTACTATTCGTAAAATACCCAAAATAGAGTACTTACACCAAATTAGAGTAATTAGATATTGTGTTAAAATTCGTCATCAAGGATAACACATTACTTAGAAGAGAATCTATTGTTAAGGTAACACCAAATTTCTCTAATTCTTTTATGGAGTCCCGTAACACAAGTATTTACGGTCTGTGTCTTAAGTGTACATTATTAAGACTTAGTAGTTTTTTATCATACTGTATTTATCTCAACTTATCATATAAATTCAACGTATATTGTCAAATTGAGAATTAAAATTTCATTTAGTGTCGGATAGATTAGTTTTATTCTCGTAAATGTAGTGAAATAATATTGTAACAAATATAAGTTTATGAATATCCTTAGTTAACTCTATATTCATCCGGTCATTTTACTTAGTTTAAGTTGTTCTGTTCAATATCGAATCTCAAATTGTCAGAGAATTAACAACTGTATTAATTCACTCATCTTGATAATTTCAGTGACACAACATTCAACACTATATTCTCTATTTTTATTTTATGAGAAAAGGATTAATTTACTGATATTTCACGGTTAAGTAAGAAATAACCTCGTTAAATTTTGTTTCTTCGTCATCGTAAGAAAGATTCGTTCATACGGGGTAAGAAAAAGGTGAAACCAAAATAGTGGAGTCTGAACTCATTACTATTCTTGATTGCTTAATTTCTTACGATACCATTTTAACTAAATGTTTTAAATCAACGTTTTCCTATTTAAAGATTCCCTTAGAACTACTTCTATATCAGAAATATCATAATATGGATTAATAGAAATCCTTTTTTCGTACCCTTTAACAACACCTTTTTTACATATCGTCTAAGATTTGTCGGACTGTAAATTAGCTCTACCTACTGATAGTATAAGAATAAATATAATGGGGTTGGTGAAAAACAAAAGGATTTAGAATAAATAGTAGTACCGAAGACTCGTCTGTCACTCTTATTTAGACGTGAAGAGGAAGGAGATATTCTTAATTATATACACCATCATTTGTCTATTAATTCGTTATTTCTTACAGAATTTAATTTTTTTTTATTTGTACCGTGAAACCTCTTACTTGTCATGTTTTTATGAACGAATGTAAATCATTTTTAGTATAGATCCCCTGTTTTTCTGTCACCCCCTCATCTACACCTCATGTAGAGAGGGGAACCAATGTAGTCCTTGTGTGGAAGTCTGTGTCTTCATTCACGTACGTCTTGTGGTCGACTCTCGTCCTGTCCTCATGTACTGGTCGTCTTCTCTTGTATGTATGGGTACGTTTTGGACCATTCTGTTTCCTTTATCCCCGCTTTCGTCTTCACAATCATCCTGACCTGGACAAGAGCCGGTCACCGCCGTGACTTTGTCCCCAAAGTAGGGGTATAGTCCCGTTAACAGACTCAGTCTCCTCTTTATCAATTCCGACTCTCACTTTGTCGACTAGACACCGTCGGATTTAGCTTCCTCTTAGTCTATCGGGAACGGTGTCAGTATGTATGGAGCCTGTCCCTACTTCCAGAGGACCTTCCGTGTCACCGACCCTCGACCTCAAATCCCTAACACCTCGTTAGGGTCCCGTTCCCGACAACAACTGACACCTCTCTACCTAACTCCCATACACTCCCTCTTCTAACACCACCCTTTACGAACACCTCCTTTCGGTCCGTCGGTACCTTCGTTCCACTATGACGACTCAGTGGGTATCTCCCACCTCGGTAGTGGTATCGGAGAGAGAGAAGGGTGTACGGTCGAACCTGTCGACTTGTTATCTCTTCGACCGGGTAGTTTGGGACTGTGTTTGGGACTTAATGTCTCGTCCTGGGGTGGGTCGCACGGGGAAATTCACAAACTACGGGGTTAGATGTCTCGTGCTGGGGTCGGTCCTCCCGGTGAGATGCACGGACTGTATGACCTGTTGTGTCTCTTTATGACCGGTTTCTCCGAAACACTAACGGTCGATGTTCTCCGAGCTTTTTTCTGAGAATATCCCGGTATTGAGGACGTCGTCTCCGTCAGACACAGGGACGTGTGAACCTCGGTGATTCCAGGGACGTTCGGTTCGTCGACACGGTGGAAGTACGAGTTGAGAGGGACCCCGTCTCAACGGTGTCCGTTTTTACAGAACGTAGGTTCGTAAGTTACAACGAAACCATCAAAGACTGAGAAACTCTGGGACATCTAATACCGGACGGTCCGAAGAGACAGTCCTTGTCCCCAAGAGGTCCGTTCTTATGACCCCGTATAACCGGTTATAACTAACGGTATTGGAAGATTTCGTGATATAAAAGACGACGGGATCGGTGGTTGAAGGGACTCATAGACCACGACGGTCTTGGGGACGCTGGGTTTGTCGACGTTGTGAAGGTGTGGACCGGGAGTTTCCCAGTTTGGGTTCCGGAGGTTCCGTCGGAGTCCTCGTTTGGGATCACCTGCTGGGTGTACGTCTCCACCTTTGTTTAGGTGTTACCTTTGGGTTCCCGTCACACCGATTCCTTCTTCTGAGTTTTGGAAGGGTAGTCGATATGTTCGACGTCTAATTTGGGTGTACTAGTTGATTCGTCTGAGACACAGATACCTTTTATATTTTCCAGTAACTCTCGAGGGTGGTTTCTTTTGTGTGATCAAGACTACCGACATCTGTAACCTCCGTTCTCGTGTGTCTTCATCCTGGTCTAATCTTAGACTCAACGGGGGTGTCGTCCAGGTCTCTACTCGTGTCACAACCTCCCGTAAGATCCCTCCACTCCACCTGACACTGAGGATCGCTCCCTTTCCTGAGACTGTCGTTACTGAGTTCTTTTTGTCAATAATAAGGATACAAAACTGAACATTACATCTAAGAAAATCTAATAAAAAAAGAAAGGGGGTGAAGACAACATCAACAGCTAAAATAACTGTGATACTTTAGATTAATTCGAATACTCGAAAATAAAAAAAGAGTCAGTGTAAAAAGTAACAACAATATTTGGAGACGGAAATTCAATCCGAAAACGTCAAAGCAACTCAAAAGAAAAAAATAAAAGGGTAAAAAATTAAAATTAAAAATTTAGATAATAAACAAGATGTAATAAGGAAACAAACGAAAAGGATGACAAGAAAAGGGGAACGTCAATTAGAAATTACATATATTTAGAAGAAATAGAGGGAAAGAAATTATGTTCCGGTGGTAGTGGGTCTATGGTTTTGGTCTGTTTCTCTTGTGTGTGTTTTTTCTTTTGATGCCCGGTTATAGTGACTACTTGTATCTTCGTTTTTAGGATTTGTTTTTAAAATCGTTTCTCTTAAGTCGTTGTGTAGTTTTTGAGTATGTGGTACTAGTTCAACGACAAATAAGGTCCTTACGTTCCTAAGAAGTTATATACGTTTAGTTAGTTATACTATTTGGTATAATTATTTGACTTTCTAAATTTTGGTATACTAGTAGAGTTATCTATGTCTTTTTTCACAAACTGTTTTGAGTAGTGGGTAAATACTAATTTTGAGAAGTTTTTTATCATTTCCGGTATATACTATTCGGATGTCGTTCTTAATGAGAGTTACTACTTTTTGACTTTCGTATAGGGGATTCTAGTCCTTGTTCTGTTCCCGTCGGCGAAAGTGGAGAGAATCAGTTGTATCAAGACCTTCAGAATTGAAGTCGATAGGCTCTATTTTTTCTTTATTTTCCTTAGGTCTAACCTTTTCTTCTTATTTCGAAAGTGACAAACGTCTAGGGTACTATGACATGTGTCTTTTGGGATTTCTATAATAGTCTTTTAATGATCTGGATTAGTTGTTTTAATCATTTCAACTTAAATCGTTTCAACGTCCTATGTTTTAAGAACGTAAAGATATATGATTATTACTTTTTAGTCTTCTCTTTAATTCCTTAGTTAGGGTAACGTTGTTTTTCATAATTTATAGATTTTTATTTGGATGGATTCTTCTGTTTTCTTGACATGTGTCTTTTAATATTCTGTGATTACTTTCTTTAGTTTCTACTGTATTTGTCTACCTCCCTATAAGGTACAAGAACCCATCTTTCTTAGTTATAACACTTTTACAGATGTGATGGTTTGTGTTAGATGTCTAAGTTACACTAGGGATAGTTGAATGGTTACTATAAAAAGTGTCTTGATCTTGCTTTTTAAAGTGTTAAGTATACGTTTGTGTTTTCTGACGTTTATCAGTTTCGTCAGAACTCTTTCTTCTTACCTCGACCTCCTTAGTTGGAAGGACTGAAGTCTAATATGATGTTTCGATGTCAGTAGTTCTGTCATACCAAGACCATTTTTTGTCTTTATATCTGGTTACCTTGTTCTATCTTTCGAGTCTTTATTTAGGTGTGTGGATACCCATGGAATAAAAACTGTTTCCTCCGTTCTTTTATGTTACCCCGTTTCTGTCGGAGAAGTTATTTACCACTACCCTGTTTACCTGTCGAAGTACACTTTTTTTTACTTTAATTTTGTGAAGGATGGTAGTACGTGTTTCTATTTGAGTTTTACCCAATGTCTGGATGTACATTCTGGTCTTTTCCACTTTGAGAATCTCCTTTTGTATCCGTCTTGTGAGCTATTGTCTTTAGTTTCGTTTTAGGAGATCCTGGGTGTAGGATCTTATTCTCTTTATTTTGGTTTTCATTTGTTACCCTGGACTAATTTGAATTTTTCAAAACGTGTCGTTTACTTTGATATTCGTTCCACTTTTCTGTTGGGAGTCTTACCCTTTTTTCTTATCGTTCACTTTGTTGACTGTTTCCTATTAAAGGTTTTATATGTCCGTCGTGTATGTTGAGTTACGGTCTTTTTGTTTGTTACGTTAGTTTTTCACCCTTCTTCTGGATTTGTCTGTAAAGACGTTTCTTCTGGATATCTACCGATTGTTTGTACTTTTCTACAAGTTGTAACGAGTAATAATCTCTTTACGTTTAGTTTTACTATCGAATACCATTTCCTACAGTCTAAGTACTAAAGGTATCTTCTAAATCGAAGTCCTGGTCCCTGGTCCAAACTAAGGAGTTCTCGAAAACACGTCGTCTCAAAATTATTTCACTTTTTTGTTATTTCTTTCGAAGACTGTATCTATAGTCTTTCTCCTACCTCTGACGGGAGAAGTGATCAGAAATCGTTTACTTAATAAGTGAAAATTTTAATCAATAATGTGATTTAGTTTTCTAACAGAGTTCCAACATTTTCAAAATAGTCTGGGTGAGGGTGTTAAATGTAAATGTAAATCCGACGACGACGACGACGACGATTCAGTGAAGTCAGCACAGGTTGAGACACGCTGGTGTATCTGCCGTCGGGTGGTCCGAGGGGGTAGGGACCCTAAGAGGTCCGTTCTTGTGACCTCACGCAACGGTAAAGAAAGAGATTACGTACTTTCACTTTTCACTTTCACTTCAGCGAGTCAGCACAGACTGAGAATCGTTGGGGTACCTGACGTCGGGTGGTCCGAGGAGACAGATACTCTAAAAGGTCCGTTCTCATGACCTCACCCAACGGTAACAGAAGAGACTTGTCCTACTCTTGAATTGTTATCTTTCTAGGATGGTCTGGGAGAGGGTATTATATGTAAGATTATATAGTCCTAATCAGTCTTCCAAAAACTCTTCCTCTTTGACAAGAGTTGGTCCTATGTAACAACAAAATATTAGGGATCATGTCTCAAATTTGACTCGACAAACAACACATTAGTATTTAAGACCCGGATTTCTTTTTCTAAAAAATATACTGATTCTGATTCCTTACATCTCTTCTTTTTTTTTTTTTTTCATATAGACAAAAAAGGAGGAGGAACTCTTAAGGTCTGGGGATAGAGGAGGAGTTCTTTGGGTCTGAAGACAGGGGACCCCCTGGGGACCTTAAGAATAGTTGGACGGATCTTTGACTGAGAGAGTTTTGGTGTTACTGTATAGTGGGGTGTTACCAGTCTTACCGGTAGTAGTTTTTCAGATGTTTGTTCTTTAAGACCTCTCCCACACCTCTTTCCCATTGCGAGAACGTGACGACCACCCTTACCTTTAACTATGTCGGTGATACCTTCTGCCATACTTCTAAGGAATTTTTTGATCTTTATTTTGGTCTTATACTGGGTCGTTAGGGTGAGGATCTGTATATGGGACAAGTTAAGTCAACGAGTCAGCACAGACTGAGACGCTGGGGCACCTAATGTCGTGAGGGACATGAAGTGGTTGAGGACCTCGAATGTGTTTGAGTAAAGGATACTCAGTCGTTACGGTAGGTTGGTAGAGTAGGAGACAGCAGGGTAGGGAAAAATGAGGGTGGAAGTTAGAAAGGGTCGTAGTCCCAGAAATGATCACTTATTCAAGAAGCGTAATCCACCGGTTTCATAACCTCAAAGTCGAAGTAGTAGTCAGGAAGGTTACTTATAAGTCCTGACTAAAGGAAATCCTTCCTGAGCAACCTAGAGGAAAGACAGGTCCCCTGAGAGTTCTCAGAAGAGGTTGTGGTGTTAAGTTTTCGTAGTTAAGAAGTCACGAGTCGAAAGAAATATGAGGTTGAGAGTGTAGGTATGTGCTGGTGACCTTTTTGGTATCGAAACTGATCTGCCTGGAAACAACCATTTCATTACAGAGACGAAAAATTATACGACACATCCAACTAGTATCGAAAAGAAGGTTCCTCGTTCGTAGAAAATTAAAGTAACGACGTCAATGGTAGACGTCACTAAAACCTAGGGGGGTTTTATTTCAGAGAGTAACAAAGATTACAAAGGGGTGGATAAACGGTACTTCACTAACCTGACCTACGACCCTTTGGACTCTGTACGTGAGACAGATAGTCTATATTAGGGAACTTAGATAAACAATGAAAGTGACATATTACCATTCCATAAAGTAAATCTAATATGGTCTTAAAAGATCACAAAAAGGGATGAAAGAAGTTAAATTCAGACTTAAACCGTTACTCAAGTACTAGACTCGGTGTCAGTCGTGGGTCAGAAGAAAGATGACTGACATATCCCGAAGAGATAGAATCCGACGTTTCTTATACTAGTCAGACTAAAACCATAACTGGTAGAATAACTACATACACGTCTCAGAAGAGAACACAACAACCTTCTCCCACAAACGATACTGGTCACGTAAGAGAATTGTTTAGAGACAATCGGAAACGGGACGAAATAAAAGATGAGGTTCCGGTTTAAACGGACCATGAAGTCCATAGAGAACTGTAGAATGAAAACGTAACTTCAGGGCATATTACTTTTCCTGTAGAAAAACCCCACAATTAAGATCTTCCAGAAGTATCTTGGTAAGTTGAAGTCAAAGAAGTCGTAATGACCATTCCTGCATCCGAATCTAATAGTACTATAACTTACCAAACGGAACCTTTACTTGTCTCTCGTACGACAGTAAAAACTCTAACGTAGGTTCATGACGTAAAACCTGAGAAAACAACTGATACTACCGATGGTGTAAAGAAGACTCCCTAAGGAGGGGTGTCATCATCTATATTACCAGTAGACTCAATTTAAGTGGGTAAGATCAAGTAAAATCAAATAACTAAGGATTTTACAGCTACAAGTGAGAACGGTAGAGGACAAACTGGTGAAGGTTAAACGAAACTAAGTATCTTGATTGTAAGATCCAATGATACGTTATAAAGAGAAATGTTGTAACCTAAAATAAAGACAGTGGTCAGTGTAGTTGTTAACTGACGACAAAAAGAAACCGAGACAGAGAAGTAAGAAAGACCCCAATAAAGAGGTGGTTATAGGTCATCGTATAACCCATGGATGACTGGACCCCTCAAGGAGAAAGTCACAGGATAAAAAAACGGAAAAGTATGACTAGTACCCCAAGAGTGCCGTTCTTACGACTTCACCAGACGGAAACTGACGTACCTAGTGTTATTTGACACCTTTTAAGAATCTCTCTACCCTTTGGTCTGGTGGACTGGACGGGGAACTCTTTAGACATACGTCCAGTTCTTCGTTATCAATCTTGACCTGTACCTTGTTGTCTGACCAAGGTTTATCCTTTTCCTCATGCAGTTCCGACATATAACAGTGGGACGAATAAATTGAATTTACGTCTCATGTAGTACTCTTTTCGACCTGACCTTCTTTGTGTTCGACCTTAGTTCTAACGGTCCTCTTTATAGTTAGTGGAGTCTATACGTCTACTGTGGTGGGAATACCGTCTTTCACTTCTCTTTGATTTTTCGGGGAACTACTTTCACTTTCTCCTCTCACTTGTTCAACCGAATTTCGAGTTGTAAGTCTTTTACTTCTAGCACCGTAGGCCAGGGTAGTGAAGTACCCTTTATCTACCCCTTTGTCTCCTTTGTTACAGTCTGAAATAAAAAAACTAGAGGTTTTAGTGACGTCTACCACTAACGTCGGTACTTTAATTTTCTGCGAACGAGGAACCTTCTTTTCAATACTGGTTGGATCTATTGTATAAGTTTTCGTCTGTAATGAAACGGCTGATTCCAGGCTGATCAGTTCCGATACCAAAAAGGTCACCAGTACATACCTACACTCTCAACCTGACACTTCTTCCGACTCGTGACTTCTTAACTACGAAAACTTGACACCACAACCTCTTCTGAGAACCCTCAGGGAACCTGACGTTCCTCTAGGTTGCTCAGGTAAGACTTCCTCTAGGTGGGACCCGAAAGAAACCTTCCTTACTACGATTTCGACTTTGAGGTCATGAAACCGGTGGAGTACACTTCTCAACTGAGTGACCTTTTCTGAGACTACGACCCTCCCTAACCCCGGTCTTCTTCCCCTACTGTCTCTTCCTCTACTGACCTACCGTAGTGACTGAACTACCTGCAGACAGACTAACTTGAGGCCTTCAACCACTACCTGTCCCTCCGGACCGCACGACACTAAGTACCCCAGAGTTTCTCAACCTGTGCTGACTCGCTGACTTGAATTGACTTGACTTGAGAGGTCACCTAGTGCAAAACAGTCTTGAGAGATGGTAATGGTCAAGTAGGACCCTCCGGCATGTCCCGTACCGAGTATCAAAGTAACTCATTCAATCCGACACCAGGTACACTAGTCAAACCAATCAAAAGACACTGACACCAAAAGTAAAATAGACGGGACACTATCTATTTCTAATTTCCTATTTTCCGAATACCTTCGAAGGACTATTCTCTATGACTGACTCCCCCTTCGACCCAGAACAAGACCACCCACCTCGGTACGAGTCATTTAGAAATGAGATTAAAGACAACTACACGCCACGAGACAGGGGGGGACAACAAACTGGACTCCGGTTTGATACCACCTCCATCACTTCTATTACCAATGGAGGAAGTTTTCCAGGATACGTACGTGAAGACGTGAGTCACCGGGGTTGGGACGTCATTCGTAGACGGTTGTGTACGGAGGTGGTCTCTGAGGACCTCTGAGTATCTTTTCCTCTATGAACAGAGGTCCTCAGAGTATCTTTTCAGACACAGTTAGAGAATAGTCCAGTGACGAGGAAAGAGGACCCAGGACCAAGTGTGTCCCAAAACAAACACGGGAGGTTTCTCAGACAAAGGAGTCAGGACACATTAAAGACCCCCGAGATACTACCCCAATTACCACTGGAGGAGGTTCTCCCGAATACGGTATGGGTCCACACGACGTGGGTCTCGGGGACGGGGACGTCGTCCGGTGACGACTGGTGGTGGAGGAGGTGTGCTCTGTGAGTTTGTGTCAATACAGAGTCAGAGACACCCCAAAGACCCAGGATCACACGTGTTCTAAAAAAACTCGGGAGACTCGTAGAGAGCGGTCATACCCCAAACTAAGATTTGTACTAAAACGGGGAGGATGATAGAACGACCCCGAAGAGGAAATGTAAACTTGTATTCATAGAAAAAGACCATCCTAGGTTGTAAGAGAACAACCGTCAACGAGTCGTCGCTCAACATTAAAACCTTAAGAACGTCTTCTACTCACGTTCAGGAAGATGAGGTGATATATGGAACTCCTTTGGTTTTAACTTTTTGCGTGTACATAGGGTAACAAGTAACGTCGTGTAAATGTTATCGATCTTGTATCTTCGTTGGATCTACAGGTAGTTGTCTACTGGTCTATTTCTTCATCACCATGTATATGTGTTACCTTATAATGAGTCGGTATTTTTCCTTGTGTAAACTCAGTCAAGATTACTCCGTCTCTACTTGGATCTTGGATGATATGTCCCACTTCACTCAGTTTTTCTCTTTCTCTTTATAACATAAGATTGTGTATATATGCCTTAGATCTTTTTATCAGGACTTCTTAAATAGATGTCCCGTCGTTACCTCTTTGTCTACATCTCTTATCTCAATACCTGTACCCCTCTCCCCTCCTCTCTCCCTCTACATACCTTTCCATTGTACCTTTGAATATAATGGTATACATTTTCTCTACCGGTTTCCTTTAAACGATATACCGAGTCCTTTGAGTTTGTCCCCGAGATATAGTTAGATCTCCCAACCCTCTACCCTACCTTGAAGTTTTCCCTCCCCTTATGTACATATGGATACCGACTAAGTACAACTTCAAACTGTCTTTTGTTGTTTTAAGACATTTCGTTAATAGGAAGTTATTTTTTTATTTCATTTTTTTTTTCGTCTATATTACATTGAGAATAGATTTTCCACGGAAAAGTACCATTGGAGTAACGATAAATACACTAACATGACTAGAAAAGTTTGGAGTCTAAAAGTAATGTATTGGGGAAGAATAGTCATCTTTAATAAAACTAAGAACTTACTCCTAGACTTCCGAATCGTTTTTGTGTTAAAATAATTCTAAAAGGAGGTTTTAACTCTAATCATCAATGATTCCGTCCATCACGTCACCATTTCTTGGACACACATTTACGTCCTCTGTGTTCTCTGGGTCAAAACTAGGGACCCAGTCCTTCTAGGGAACCACATACTTACCTCTGAACAAGGTTATAAGAACGAACCTTGTAAGATACCTGTCTTCTTGAACCGTCGGATGTGTGTCAGATACCTCATTTCTCAGTCTGTATCGACTCACTGGCTCGTATGTATGTGTTCCCTCTAGATAACAGAGGATACCCGTATTATTCAAGAATGTTTAGTTGCAGAAAGTGGAACAGTATACAGAAGGATCTCAAATACTTGGTTCTCACTTAATATATTTTCTGTATATTTAATTGTATTTTTTAAGTTTGTCGGAGATTCTTTTTACCTTTATTATAGGTTCCTTCAAATAATCTCTGTTTTACGATTTCCAAAAATAACTTCTGACTAGTACATATGATTAAGATAAGGATCGTATATGGTTTTAAGATCAGAAAGTATTCTTTTCGACAACTCGGATTTAGTATAATAAAAATGTGTTTCAATTCGTATGACTGAGCAAGAATACCTTATTAGTGTTTTACTTTATTATGTGTTATTGATTATCTAAAATGGTGTGTGGACTACGATTTCTTCGACTTCAATTGGTCAAGATACTTCTGGATGTTGCGGAAGACGACGACGACGACGGTGACGATTCAGCGAAGTCAGCACAGAATGAGACACGTTGTGGTATCTGTCGTCGGGTGGTCCGAGGTGGCAGGGACCCTAAGAGGTCCGTTCTTGTGACCTCACCCAACGGTAAAGGAAGAGGTTACGTACTTTCACTTTTCACTCACACTTCAACGAGTCAGCACAGGCTTAGAAGTGCTAGGGTACCTGACGTCGGGTGATCCGAGGAGGCAGGTACCCTAAAAGGTCCGTTCTCATGACCTCACCCCACGGTAACGGAAGAGACTGTTGTGGAAGATCTTGATTGTATTCTTCTTTTTTTTTCACAGTAAAAGTAGTGTCTCCTAATCTTACGTTTTCATCCTTCAGTTCTCTATAGGTTTTATTGAACGTTCAAACCGGAACCTCATGTTTTACTTCATCCCATTTCCGATTGTCTCAAAACAGTTCCTTTTACGAATAGTAACGTTTATAAGAAAAGGTTCCTTCTGTTCTCTACTACGATGTATACCTGTAGTGGTTTACCAGACATGACTTTAGTCTAACCAATATAAGAAACGTCGACTTCTATCTTCTCAAGATATGTTAGTCGTTTTTGTTTTGGACCACTGACGTCGATACTTTAACTTTCTGCGAACAAGGAACCTTCTTTTCGTGTCTGTTTAGACCTGTCTGATAATTTTTCGTCTCTGTACTGAAACGACTGTTTCCAGGTATACCAGTCTCGATACACTCTCAACCTAATATTTCTTCCGACTCGTACCTTCTTAATTATGAAAACTTGTCACCGTTACTTCTCGTGAGAAAACTTTCAGGGAACCTGACGTTCCTCTACTTTGGTCAGTTAGGATTTCCTTTAGTTGGGACTTATAGGTAACAATTCTGGCTACGACTTAGAGTTCGAGGTTACGAAGTCGGTGGACTAACTTCTTGACTGAGTTACCTTTTTTGAATCTACGACCCTTTCTCACTTCCGTTTTTCTCCACCCCCGTCGTCTGTTACTCTACCAATCTATCGTAGTGACTGAGTTACCTGTACTTAAACTCGTTTGAGACCCTCTACCACCTTCTGTTTCCTCGGACTGTACGACGTCAGGCACCCCAACGTTATTCAACGTATACTGAATCACTGACTCGTTGGTGTGTGGTTATTTTTGGTTTATTGAGACTTACTACTGTCGTTCTACCGTTTTATCCTTCGGGGTTTCAGAAAGGGAGTCCCTGTGACTACATTGTCACAGTATTTCTATATCAAACCCTAATACAACTACCATGTACGAAAGTCTCTATTAAATGAAAGAAGGGACGAACAGTGGAGTCGACGATTGTCTAGTACGGTAAAATTTTAAATTGGAGATAGACTCTAACAAAACTTAAATAGATAAATGACACTTAAACCTGGTGTTGCACCAACTCCGGTCCGATCAGCAAAGTCGAAGAGTCCGTAATAAAAACAAAAATGAGGAGGACGCGAATGACAATTTTTTATCTTAAAGACAACATCCAATGACCTAGACACCTTTATCCCTTACAAATCGAGAATTAGTAGGAAGTTGAATCCTAAATCGGAGAACCAAGGTCAAAATGACCCCCTCCTAAAGGATAAATTAAGAGACGACGGTCACCGGTTTCCGGTACAGACGACAAAGGACGTATTACGAGTTCAGTCGAACTGTTATAAAGGAACAAGTGTTAGTCGAAATTCCAAGTTGGATATAAAAGTACAGAAGAAATGAATCTCAAGACTTTATAACTAATTAGATGTAATCGAACGATCACGAAATTGTGTTCTTAGTGGAAAATAACAAGTTTTTTTAAAAAAAAAATTAGACCATACAAATCAAAGAGTCACCCTTGTTTTTAAGTAGATAAACATAATCTTTTTACCGAGTTGGGGACACTGTAAATAAGAACAAGCAATGGATAGAGACGAAAACATAGACTGTATTTTTATATTTGGTTACTGATAACTCCTAACACCGAGGAGAGGATATTTTGAGTAGAAAACCGAGAACTTACAATTTAGAACGAATATGAAAACTAGAGAAAAATAGGGAGAGCGAAGAAAAATTTAGACGAATTGGTACAAGTCAACAGAGGGAGTGTGGGGTAATAATTTGCGTGTGGATTCAAACATCAACAACGACAACAAATCAACGATTCGGTGTAGACTGAGAAAACACTGGGGAACCTGACATCGGGTGGTCCGAGGAGACAGGTACTTTAAGAGGTCCGTTCATATGACCTCTCCCAACAGTAAAGGAAGAGATTCCCTAGAAGGGTTAGGTCCCTAGCTTGGACACAGAGAACGTAGAAGACGTAACCGTCCGTCTAAGAAATGGTGACTCAGTACTTTCGTTAAAATACCAATGATCTAAAGTTTGGTGCAAAACTTCTTGTTATTGTTTTTCTTTTTTTACTCACACGACAAATTTAAACATAGAGGTTACTGTTTACTTCGTAGAGCTTACTCTACTTTTTCACAATTCCAAAGTCAGATGACTGATCGGTTCATTAGAACCCGTTTAATGAAAGTAAAGACTCACAAGTCCAAGAAAAGTGATTTTATTTCTATAAGGAAGGAAAGGGGTCGTAAGACTAATGACTCATATACAGAATGACGGAAGAGGTAATACAAGAAAAAGAATTACCAGTGGTTGTGTGGTCCATTTGACCTCTCCGACAAAGAAACTTTTTCAATCAAGTTCTATATATCCCCGGAGTCTATAGTGAGACTCGACTCCTACGAAAAGTAAGTTTAGTCTTCTTCTTGAAAAGGACGAATAAACTGTGGGGACGGGAACAATATTTGGTGACTACCAAGAAGAATAAAGCCCCCGTAACGTGATGTCAGTGACACGGTGGGTGTAGAAAGTAGATTTATAGTCACCTAGTGAAGGACGGTTGAGGAAAATAGGGGGATTGACGATAGTACTGATGACACAAATTTTAGGGTTGGTAAATGATGTCCTTACGACTAGAAAAATGGGGGAAGGTTAAAATATAAATCTTTGATGTACTTAATATATAGAAAATGAAATTGTAAACAACAAGTAATACGGGTGGACTAAGGGAAGGGGACTTTATTTTATAGGTTCTGTTCCAAAAGGAAAGACAGAACAAAAGAAAACAAAAGTTTATAGATCTTGACATAGAACGTAAACCAGTCACGTTATGGTTAAACTCGAGAAAGACTGAGTGGTCTACAAACTTTATAATTTAATTAAACTATAAATTTTACATTCGAAAATAGATAGTTTCTCTTAACTTAGTTCAATATTTCGTTATCATATTTTGTAGAATAAGTTGAATATATTACTATTTCTCTAAAAATTTAAATATATAAATTCGTAAAAAGTTTTTTCCATATACGACAAAAGTAAACTTACACTTTTCCTAATATTAGTATTAAGAGTGGGAGTTGAGGATGAGGATTCTAATAGAATTGTAGTTGAATTTTACTTGAGTTTAAAGTGGAAGGTCAGAACCTATAATGAAGTTTAAAAATAATTGTGTATGGTAAATTATTAAAGATTTCGTAACTTTAGTGAAAGTGACACTTAAAAAGTAAAGATGAGTTTTTTTATAACATCTATCCGAAAGAATAGAAAGAAAATGAGAAATCCTCTTTTTAAGTCTCTGAAATTCATTATAAGATAACCCTTATATTGATAATTTACCTTTTCCGTACTTAACTGACACAAAGAAGATTCATGTTTATATTATAAAATATAAATCGACTTATTAAACTGTAAAAGTTGGGACAATTTATAACCGTATGTTAAAATTCTCTCATTCTTTATGTTTAAATCCTTTCGTTCGTATTAAAATTTTATTAAACAAAAGGGTGTACGAGTTCTTGTAAGTATAGATAGAGTGGATAATACTAATGAGGAAATGAGTTCGTAAAAGACGTGTCGATGTAAATGAAATATAAATACATATACTAAAAATATGTGTAAATGTTTAGAATGAACAGATATTGTAATTTCAATAAGAGATAAATACAGAATGAACCGAATCTGTCGTATAATCTTATTGTTATTTATTACGAATCACCTGTATAACACTTTAATACACACCTTCATTCTTATACGGCTACGATGTCAATCACCGTTAAGTACTCACTCTGTCGTCTATAAACAACTGAAACGAACACCCTTTTATGACACGGTATATACCGTTGTCACGGAGTGTAAGAGTAATCTCCGTTCGAGAGTAAAGGTCAATAAGACAAAGACTACCCTGAGTTAGTCACTATCAATTCCCTAAAATGAAATTCGGTCTGATTGTAAAGAAGACCGTCAACTTAGAAAATATTTTGTAAGATACCCGCCTTTCTTCAAGTATAACTTCAAAAAAACAACAAAACACACATACACACGAACACATAAAAGACCATAGACAAGTTTTCATTGTTTGGTACCCCAGGATAGACTGTAGTGTCCTCAATAGTACATGTACTGGAAAAGATAAAGAGGTAGTTAAGATATTTGATGGGATATAGATGGATTATTAACGTAAAATAAATTGTAAGGATTCCAGTACA
This sequence comes from Capra ibex, assembly GCA_006410555.1. NCBI lineage: Eukaryota > Metazoa > Chordata > Mammalia > Artiodactyla > Bovidae > Capra > Capra ibex. Next base: position 20,241,457 of record SJYO01048061.1, on the reverse strand, counting down.
CATAACATTGGTCACCTCAGACTATTTCCTTATAGATATGGGTAGGCATACACACGGACAGTCTCACACGGGACACGAGTCATTATAGACTGACAACCACTGGGTCACCTAACATGGTGTGTCTAAAGAGACAGGTACCGTAAAAGTCTACTCTTATGACCTCACCCAATGGTAAAGGACGAAGTCCCTTAGAAGGGCTGGGTCCCTAACTTGGACACAGAGGGTGTAGTTTAAGGGTAGGGACACAGATAAAATAATGTTTTCATTATAAAGAATATTAGAAATACGTCAGTTTTCAAGACTTTAGTACAATAATAACTTTATCGAAGTTTATATTTTATGAATTGACCGTACAAAATTAAGATCCACGTCATTCTTTGTAATAACGTTGAGACTGGACCGAAACAACAACAATAACAAACAAAGGAAACAACAACAACAACAACAACAACGATAAAAATATACCAACGACCTAACTAAGGACTAATCAGATTCAAGTACATAAGTGTCGAGACAACGTCCAAGTCTAGATAAGATCCGATATGAAGATCTAATCACTTATTCTCGCAGTTTCCGAATGTCTTTGTAGTCCTTACGGTACTTGTCCCACTCCTGAGAAAAAAGGTGAATACTAGTTTCCACAGGAATTGAGAATCTTTAGAGAACCTTTGGACTTACATGATAAGGTCGGAAATGTTACTAGTTATGACATCGAAGGGATGTATGTTTGGAAGTTCAACACTTGAAATTTTCTTCGTTTATGAAAACAAAGTAGTTGTAGTCCACACTCGCTTTAAAGTGAAACGGGAGATAAAGGATTCCGACTACTAGAAAGTCATGATGGTAGAGGGTCGAGGAGAGGGAGGAAACCAGTCATTTGAGAAGAACGGACAAGTAGCTACGGTCCGGGACATACGGTCGACAATATGACATGATTACACGAAAAGTTCCATGACGTGACATTCTAATTTGTACTATTAAAAAAAATTAAAAAAACATAAAAAATATATAATAAAAATACACTTTACATAATGTTTGGATAATGTCATGACATGACATATCGACTAGCACAATAAACCCATAAATCCAATTAAAATAACCTAAATACTTGTTCGACCTGAATACTTACGTGAGAGTCTTACCTCGGCTAAGGACACATCCCCTGAATGATATAAAGTTTGGTCCGTGAGGTCAGATTTTGTACAATACACTTTTTCTCTTCGTCTCTTTTCTTTTTTCTCCTTTCCTTTTTTCTTTCCCTCTTTCTTTCTACCCTCCCTCCCTCTCTCCCTCCATCTTTTCCTCCCCCTTTTCCTCTTTCTTTTTTTTAATTTTTTCCTTTTGAAATTTTCCCTTTTTTCTCTAACTTATACAAGGATGAACTATTTTCGGGATACAGTTAGAGAGTCTTCGGAGACAATGTTTTTGTAGTGTGTTTATGTTTCTAGAGTGAACTGAAGAGTCCAATGTTTACTTCCCCTAGAGGATTCTACTGTTTGACTTAAACGAAACTATCCTACTAAACAAAATTTTCTTCTTCGTCTCGATTGTCTGTTTCTCGTTAGTAATCAAGTGTCGTTTAGAATCATGTAGTCGGTCTCTCTCACAACACAATTGGAGAGTCAGAGAGTGTAGTAGTCGATGGTCGTGTGTCTATTTTCAAAGGAGAAGAACTTCAGACAGAGTGTTTCTTTAGAAGTCTTTTCGAAAAACCGGTTCAAGGAATTCTTTAACGCCAGACACTCAAGAAAAATCTGTCTTCACCGATACATGACGTAACATAAAAGGTATTACACGAGGACATAAAATAAGTTTTTAATTTTACATACGTCATAAACTTAATAAAGAAGACTTTTTTACGGAAACGTATCCATTACGGATAAGATAATCTAATACATAGAAAGAGAAGATATACATATTTCTAATAAAATAAAAGATGTACAATTTTAAAGTATACTGAAATATATAGAGACCCGTCCGTAATGGAATACGTTTCTTAAAACAATAAGTCTTTCAGAAGCAAAACGATATGACTATAATCAAAAACTCAATACGTTTAAAAACAAACTGATACTTAAAACTCAACAAATTAAAATAGACCCATTTCACAATAGAATATATAGTTGTAATGTTACAAAACAAAGAGTATACATCGAGAAACTAAAAAACAACTAAATAAAAGTTAAACCAAAACGTTTACTAAACTTTATCTTTTATCAAATATAAAATTGGTATACACAAAGATACACAAGATTATTGTAGTATATCGAGACATAAAGAGGTAATCATACTTTACGGTTAAGAAAATTTATATTTGAAAGATATACACGTATCGACACGAGTATTAGATAAGTTAGAGGAACGTATAACTAAATAAGATTCGTTATAAAGAAACAGTATTGATGATAAATAAACATTATATAGGACTATAGGAGATATTGGTCCATCTTAAATAACGAATTCCAATTGAAGTGTCGACGAAAGGAAATAAAAATATGATACTTAGAAGTATACTTTAAAAATGAAGAAAGTACTCATTGGGAAAATCCAGACAATACCCTTAACATAAGTTATATTTTTATTTAAGTTTCTCATAAGTATAAAAAGATTAAGTATCTATTCTATATAGTGGTAAATAAATCCAGAAGAAAATCGAAAAAAAGTTTATTGTAAAAGCGTAATATCTTTTTAAAGAAGATGTATAAGAATCGACAGAAGGTTATAGTTATATGGATTACATAATTATGTAAACAATGTGGACATATTAAAGAGTCAATTTTGAAGATTGTACCAAAGAAGTTTTTCTCTTTTTATGGTTGTCCTTTTTTTCAATCTAGTAGAGGAGTAAAATCATGACTGTAACTCAGTTATTAAATAGATCATTTTGAACAACTTTACGAAAAAAATTTTTTAACGGACTAGTAATAATAATAAAAAGGGATATCTGTTCATACAGTAAGTGTTTCAAAGTGTTAAAAACGAGAAATGTAGATTTTTGACACAAAACACATTCAAAAACATCCAATGAAGAGAATCCAATCGTGTTTAAAATTATTAACTACGAATAATTTTGAAAAATGAGGAAACTAATTTTTACTGACAAACGACAAAATAATTTGACACTGGGGTACCTGATATTGGGTGGTCCGAGGAGACAGGTACCTTAAGAGGTCCGTCCTTATGACTTCATCCATCAGTAAGAGAGGAGGTCCCATAGAAGAGTAGGGTCCATAGTTTGGACACAGTTGACGTGACGACCGTTTACGAAATGGTAGACTCGGTGGACCCTTCGGGTTTTAAATCCTTTTAGAATCCTTATTTGTATAACTGAACGGTGTTAACTGACTTCGGTTTAGACTAAATAAGAGGATTTAAACCTTATAATTACCATTATATTGAACCTTTTATAGTCTTTCTTTCTACTTTTGTCAGTAAAAGTCGACCTAGAGGGAATAACAGAAGATATCTACTAAGTTCAAGGGGAACGGGTTATTAAGGACTTTTATGTACAGAACTATGTAAATGTAATTATCGTGAACGAACTACCAAACACATAAAGACCAGAGGTATAACGAAACTTCACGTCCTTTTAAAAATTAGTATAGTGATCTGTGAGATAGAAAAGGATCTGTCATCGAAGAACAGATGTTTTTAGTGATCATTTGACTTTCTTTTAAGAGTGTATTTAAGTACACACCCAGTACATCAAGAATGATCATGACAGGTTACTTGATAGACTATTAACTCACTTATTTCTTCAAAAGGACAGACCGTACCTTTTACTTACTGTTTAGTCTACATTTAAAATAACGTCAACTGTCCTGACACAAGAACTGAGAATCGTTGACTCACTCAACATTATTTCCCTGTCGTACTACCAATGACTAATTTTACGAGAAAACAAAGATAAAAAAAAAATACTAAATCGTAAAAAAAATTAATAAATAAAAATAAAAATAAAAATAAAATAAAAATAAAAAAATTTAAAATTTTAGAAATTAAGAATGTACGTAAGGGTTTGTACTTGGGGGGAGGGTGGAGGGAGGGGTATTGTAGAGAGACCCAGTAGGGGTACGTGGTCGAGGTTCGTACGACATAGGACGTAGTCTGTATCTGACCGCTAAGTTAAGAATGTACTATCATATGTACAATCTTACAGATATAATTGTATAAGAACTATTCTATGAAATAGAAGGATAAAACTGAAATTGTGAAAAACCTATACTCTGTAGTAGGCAACACTATTATAATTGGTTTCGAAGACTTAAGTTATACATTGAAATACGGTATGAACTCTCTTTGTTGGTAAGACAGGTTTTGTTGTTGTTCTTTTTTTTAACTATTTTCGATATAAGTTCACTAAGAAAAAATCTTTGTCTTAATAAATATGACTCTTCTTCAGTACTTTTGACTTTAGATAATGACCCCGTTTCCTCATATATTTACTTGTTTCAAAAAGTCAATACACAAATACTCTTGGGGTAATAAATTAAACTTGATTTTTACTTAATTAAATTACTGTCATACCAGAAAAAAGTATTATGTTTACCATGGGTATACACAATTAACAGGAAAAATACAATAAGAAGTCAATAAAATCGTAACGACAAAATAATGTCGTCTTTATCTTACTTGTTGTTTCTTATTGTTACAACGAGTTTCTAAATATACTTTCGTTTATGACAACATTGGGTCCAATTTTTTATCTTGTCGTACTCGTGAAGTTTGTAAAAAAAAAGAAGGAGTCGAAGTTTAATCGGTGTTAAATTTGTGTAAATCTTAGTAATTACACAAGGAAAAGTAATTCTGAAACGACCTACGTCACGTAAGGGCCCTGATTTTAAAATGTCAAAAATTTTAAACCTATATTAACAACTAAATATGAGAAAAGGGAAAACTACTTTACATACAAATAATTTAACAAAAAGGAAAAACGTCGAAATAAAAGTATTATTAATGAGTTATTATCCACATATGACGTTAGACAAATGAAAAAGATTTAATTACTGTTGAACCCACTAAAGGTGAAACTCCTTTATTGTTTACAAGGACTCTGTGTATCGGTGTATATAGAATCACGTGTACGGGTACACACTTAAAGACATCCTATAAGTACATATTCGTAGTAACTAGACTATCTCACACATCTAAAAAGGTGACAATTATCTGTTAGGGTTTGATAATCCAAGTACATTTACATTAATGACAAAGTCTGACACTTAAAACTGAGTAATATTTATCCGAGTTTGTGTAGAAATAATTAGTTTTATCTTTGGTAATGTTAGTTGTGTAAAAACGGTTACTCTTTATTCAGACGAATAAGGACATCGTATTTTTAGGTACAAAACCTCAAGTCACTTGAGAACCTTTCGTAAAAGAGGGAGGACGACCAACACCTTCGTAATAGGGACGTTTTGCATCAGGTCTACGTACTTCACCATCGACTGACCCTTTTCCGGTTGACTTATACCACCTGCTCTGTTTCGAAGTATCGGGTTAGACAAGTTGATAATTTCGTGACCGATACACTATACACTAACCCACAAGTATACTTCTTAACTCAGGAAAGAAAACTAGTTACGAAAGGTCAAAAACCAAGTACAGTGACTAAACTACACGTATGAAGAGTCTACTTTACCAAAACGGTGCTAAGTCTTCCGATACCACCTAGTCTGTCCGTCGTCTGGTGGTTTGTTCTGGTAACGTGGAAAGAACCACGTTAAAACCGAAACCCTTCACGAAATCTCGAAGAAGAGACAGGTTGGTGACTCGACCAATAGTTGTCAACAGTATATTTTAAGTGAAGGACGACGTGGTTAAGTTAACTCTTTACCAGGTTACAACACATCTTATTCTCTTCTACTGTGAAGTTTTACTACTAAAAAAAAAACTGAACGTCAGTAGAGTACTCCGTTTTATACGGTCGTTTAAACCTTTTCAGTTGTCACCGGTGTCCTGATCTTTTCCAGTCAAAAGTAAGGTTAGAGTTTCTTTTCGTTACAGTTTCTTACAAGTTTGATGGTGTGTTAACGTGAGTAAAGTGTGCGATCGTTTCATGACGAGTTTTTAGAGGTTCTTTTTGAAGTTGTCGTGTGCTTTTCTCTTGAAGGTTTTCAAGTTCGACCTAATTCCTTTCCGTCTCCTTGGTTTCTTATTTAACGGTCGAAGGTGACCTAGTATCTTTTTCGTTCTCTTAAGCTCTTTTCGTAAACGAAGTAACTGATGCGATTTAGGAAACTGACACATCAAGTGTTGTTTGATGCCTTTTAAGGATTTCTCTACCTTATGGACTGGTGGAATGGATGGAGGACTCTTTGGACATACGTCCAGTTCTTCGTTGTCAATCTTGACCTGTACCTTGTTACCTGAACAAGGTTTTACCCTTTCCTCATCAGTTCCGACATATAGTAGTGGGACGAAATATGGAAATATTTCCATGTAAGTGACGTTTATGTAATGTGGAAACTTCATATACGTCTCGTGTAGTACACTTTACGGTCCGACCTACTTCGTGTTCGACCTTAGTTCTAACGACCCTCTTTTTAGTTATTGGAGTCTATACGTCTACTGTAGTGGGAATACCGTCTTTCAGTTCTCCTAGATCTCGGAGAACTACTTTCACTTTCTTCTTTCACTTTTTCGACCGAATTTTGAATTCTAAGTTTTATACTTCTAGTACTGTAGGTCAGGGTAAACAAGTAGTACCATTATCTTCCCCTTAGTCACTGTCTGAAATAAAAGGACCCGAGGTTTTAGTAACGTCTAACATTGACGTTGATTTTTTAATTTTATGTGAACGGGGAACCTTCTTTTCGATACTAGTTAGATCTGACACATAATTTTTCGTCTCTGTAATGAAACATTATTTAGAGGCAGATCGGTTTCGATACTAAAAAGGTCATCAGGACATACCTACACTCTCGACCTGGTATTTCTTCCGACGCGTGACTTCTTAACTACGAAAACTTGACACCACAACCTATTTTGAACTCAGGGAACCTGACATTCCTCTAGTTTGGACAGTTAGGATTTCTTTTAGTTAGGACTTAAAAGTTGCCTTCCTGATTCCGACTTCGACTTCGAGGATATAAAACTGGTGGACTGCGCTTTCCGGCTTAGTAATCTTTTATGGAATTACGACCCTTTCTGACTTTCGTCCTCCTTTTCCCCTGTTGTCCTTCTCTACCAACTTACCGTAGTGCCCGAGTTGCCTGTACTCAAACTCGTTCCAGACCCTCAACCACTTCCTATTCCTTCGGACCGTAAAACGTCAAGGATCCCAGTGTTTCTCAGTCTGAGTTGTTGTTGTTGTACTCCGTTGGTAAATAGTTTGAAAAAGTAGAAAGGTTAAAGGAAGTTTACGAGTTACTCCTATATTACAAACTACATCTCAAGAAGACGTTGAAGAGTACACCAAAATTCTCCTATTTGAAGTCACCAGAAGAGTTAACTAATAACAGTTGAAGACTATTGACCGGTGATGTAGGAAGTAGAAATTCCGAGAAAAGATGAAACGTTTTACAGAACTTGGTGGCGACGTGACATATAAGGACCCTGTTTACGTAACAACTACAATGACAACGAAATACTGTCTAAGACTTGAGTTTATTCTTTTAGTGGACTAAGAAGAAAAACAGATTGTAGTAAAGGTATCGTTTATTTTATTTATTTATATTTTATTCCTCGTTCACTACAGTAATTGTTGTTTTTTTTTATTTTTATTTTTATTTCCTTCTTTACGTGTAATTTAAACAACAGTAAGTCAACGAGTCAGCACAGGATGAAAAACTCTGGGGTACTTGACGTCGTGAGGTCCGAAGGGATAGTAAACGATACAGGGTCTCAGACGAGTTTGAGTACAGGTAACTCAGTTACTATGGTAGGTTGGTAGAGTAAGAGACATCAGGTGAAAAGGAGGACGAGATCAGAAGGCATCGTAGTCGTAGAAAAGATTACTCAGCCAAGAAAAATAGTCTACCAGTTTCATAACCTCGAAGTCGAAGTCGTAGTCAGGAAGGTTCCTTATAAGTACCAACAAAAAAAATTCGTGACTGACCAAACTAGAAGAACGTCGGGTTGTCCGGGAGTTCTCAGAAGAAGTTGTGGTGTCAAGTTTTCGTAGTTAAGAATCCGTGGTTCCGAAGAAATATCAGGTCGAGAGTGTAGGTACGTATCGTAAGTAAATCTTACATAAGATTGTAGTGTTCCGTTTAAAGTTGTTACGTTTTTGGTGTTAATGAAAACATGGTTGAATTATAAAGAATTGTACAAGTAAGGGTGACTGACTGAAAACTGGAATTTTCGTGACAATCAGAGGTAACGAAGTATCACAACAGTTGTGTACCTAGTTATAAAAATTAAAATCGGTGACACTACTTACAAATCATCATAGTGTGACACAAAAATTAAACGTAAACAACTAATTAACAATTTAACTTATGGGGGAAAATCGGTAAAATTATATATACAATTCTTCCCGGACAATTGTAAAGAACGAGTATAAAGATAAAAAATACAAAAGGTAAAACAATCAAAATATATATCATTTATATTAGAGACTGTAATACTGAACCGAAAGTAATAGAATTACCTTAGAATTAAAATTACATTATGTCAAATAATTAGAAAAGGAAATGTTAATTAAAAAATACAAGACCGATTACAGAAAAGTATGTGTTTCGGTCCTTCCATATAAAAATTACACAGTATGAGATACATGAAATAATAAGTGGAAAGTGTAACATCAAAATTTCACTTTCATCAAAATTTTATGTAAATTAATTCTATAGTACCATAATCACATTTTGATCTATTTACCCGGTTTGTTTCCTGTAGCCCTTTTTTTATTTTTTTATTTTTTTTTGTGGGTATTGCCATATTCTGTATCGTATATATCTATGAGAACGTCTCGTTACCTCATTTTTTACAATAAAAGTTTTGACAATGTTTCAGTCAAACTCTAAGTATGCTCCTTTCTTTTCTTTACCGGGTGTATTGTGATCTTATGTGTTTCAGTCAGAGTCCTCTTGACGTCTAGATTTACACTTTCTACTTTATTATTTCAAGGACCTCATATTATATAAATTTTTAATCGAAATACTGGACCCCATACTTTTCTGAATAATCGGTCCTGTAATTTTTTTACCGCTTACCATTTTCTCATTATAATGTATCGACTAGATTACGGAGAATAAGACAAAGATATCCTAACCAAAATCTATAGGAATCTTGAAACATACGGATATACTAAAATCTATAGTCGAACTTTTTTTCTTCGATAACGATTACTGTGTTAATCACCAATAAAAGTTCCACTTACCTACGGATCTCTTTTATGTCAAACACCTCTTAACTGTAATAATTCTATAACTAAGTAAACTAGGTATTTGTACTAGACAGTGAAATAACTGACTACAGAAAATTTTAAATTTACATTCACTATAAATACGATAAATTAGTATAAATATAATATTTATTATAAATATAATATTTTACAGGGTGTAAAATAGGTATATTTAAAACAGAACGTAAACAATGTAAATACGGTTCCCTTACTTTTATAGGGAAAAATTTTTTACAATAAATTACTATTAACAGGTTGTGGTGGCAAGTTTTCGTAGTTTAAAAGTCGTGAGTCGAAACAAATATCAGGTTGAGAGTATAGATATGTGCTGTTGATCTTTTTGATATCGAAACTGATTTGTCTGGAAACAACCGTTTCATTACAGAAACGAAAAATTATACGACACATCCAACCAGTATCAAAAAGAAGGTTCCTCGTTCGTATAAAATTAAAGTACCAACGTCAGTGGTAGAAGTCACTAAAACCTCGGGGGGTTTTATCAGATAGTGACAAAGGTAACAAAGGAGCAGATAAACGGTACTTCACTACCCTGGTCTACGGTACTAAAATCAAAAGACTTGCGACTCAAAATTCGGTTTAAAAAGTGAGAGGAGAAAGTGAAAGTAGCTCCCCTCTACGAACTACTTTCACTTCTTAACTACGAAAACTTGACGCTACAACCCCAAAATCTCTTCTGAGAACTCTCAGGGAACCTGACGTTCCTCTAGTTTTGTCAGTTAGTATTTCCTTTAATCGTGACTTATAAGTAACCTTCCTGAATACGACTTCAACTTTGAGGTCATGAAACCGGTGGACTACGCTTCTTCACTGAGTAACCTTTTCTGAGGTTAAGACCTTTTCTAACTTCCGTCCTCCTCTTCCCCTGTTGTCTCCTACTCTATCAACCTACCGTAGGGGCCGAGTTACCTATACTTAAACTCGTACGAGACCCTCGACCACTACCTGTCCCTTCGGACCACACGACGTCAGGTGTTCCAGTGTTTCTCAGTCTGTCCTGACTTGTTGACTTGATTATGAACTCCTACCATAAAATTTTTACCTTGACTAATATATATACACTAACATGAGTCTTTGACACGACTCCAGTCAATAAAAATCAATAAATATCTGATTTCATCAAATATATGAAAAAACATAAAAGATACTTGTGTTTGTATAGTAACTATCTATTAAAAAAAAAAGATCAGGAATGTCTGTAATGAAATAACTAAACGGATAACGTCCAGGAACCTAAAGAATAGTGTTGAATCTTATCTTGTTTGTTGTCATTTTTATGGACACAGAGAGGACTAGAGTGACCGTATCGTAAACATCGTTATAAGTAATACAATGATATGGAGTCTTTTGTAGTCTTACGAAAGAAGACTACAAGTCGACGTATCAAGAGAAGTCAACAAAAATTAGAGGACTTGACGAATAAAGTGATAATAATATTCACCTTCAGGATAACATAGATAACGAAACCATAAAAAATTCACTAAATATTCATAATAATAACATAAAAAACCGTCTCTAATTAGTTTATAAAAAAATTTTTTGAGTGATTCTGTGTCTCTTACTTTTCACCCATCTTTTTGTTTTAGGTTGATAAATGATGAGTGTTCTCTTTATGGAAAAATTTTAATCGTTTTCTAATTTTAATTCTCGTACCTTTTTTTATACGGTTCGTTTATGGTTAGTCTTTTTTTACGATCATGACGTCTTAATGTTGTGATTATAGTCTGGTTTCAGGACCTGAAAATCTTTCTGGTATCTTACAACTGAAGGTCATAGTGATCATGCCGACCGATGTTTTTATTTAGGGCTATAAAAGACGGACCATAGTAAGTAGATAGAAAAAGAATATAAAAAAATTTAATTAAAAAAACCTTCCTATTAACGAAATGTCTTAAAACGACGGAAGACAGTTTGGAGTTATACTTAGTTAGTCAAGTCAAGTCAGCGAGTCGGTACAGGTTGAGAAACGCTGGGGTACTTAGCGTCGTGCGGTCCCGAGGGACAGGTAGTTGTTGAGGATCTCAAACGGGTATGAGTACATATGACTCAGTCACTACGGTAGATGGATAGCGTAGGAGACAGTAGGGGAAAAAGAGGACGGGAGTTAGGGAGGTTCTTAGTCCCAGAAAAGGTCACTCAGTTGAGAAGCGTACCCCACCGGTTTCATGACCTCAAAGTCGAAATCGTAGTCAGGAAGGTTACTTGTGGGTTCTGACCAGAGGAAATCCTTCCTGACCAACGTAGAGGAACGTCAGGTTCCCCGAGTTCTCAAAAGAGGTTGTGGTGTCAAGTTTTCGTAGTTAAGAAGCCACGAGTCGAAAGAAGTGTCAGGTTGAGAGTGTAGGTATGTACTGGAGACCTTTTTGGTATCGGAACTGATCTACCTGGAAACAACCGTTTCATTACAGAGACAAAAAATTATACAATAGGTCCAACCAGTATTGAAAAGAAGGTTCCTCATTCACAGAAAATTAAAGTACCGATGTTAGTGGTAGACGTCACTAAAATCTCGGGTTATTTTATTTCGGACTGTGACAAAGGTGACAAAGGGGTAGATAAAGGGTACTTCACTACCTTGATCTACGGTACTAGAATCAATAGACTTACAACTCGAAATTCGGTTGAAAGAGTGAGAGGATAAAGTGAAAGTAGTTCTCCGAGAAATCAAGAAGTAAAAGACGGTATTCCCACCACAGTAGATGTATAGACTCCAATAACTTACTCGGTATCCATAAGGGGAGGCAAAATTTGGAGGGACGATAGAGGGAAGGGTAGAGTGGTGAGATCCAACTATGTCTCTGGGACAAACTCAAAGGACTCGGTTTGTCGTATAAGGGCAACCGATAGATAAAATGTATACCATTATATTTAAAGGTCCAATGAGAAACAACACTAAAGAAAAATTATTTTTAATAAAAGGAAAAGAGGAGATGATGACAAGATTTATATATGTATAATATCGTTATGTTACTTTAAGTAGAGAAACTAATTACTACGGATAATTTATTTTATAATTAGAATATATACTATGATACGTATAAATTAAAGTAAAAGTAATTAAAAGAAATATTAATATAAACTAACATTCAAGATGTTAGTTTATTTGAAAACTGAAGTCTTGAAGACTAGACATAATAGGGATCTTAATGAAAGATATAATCGATTTTCTTGACCTTTGTAGGAATTATAATAAAAGGAGTGGACATCATAATAATTATCTTCTATGGTAAAGTTTGAACGTCCCAATAACACGTCTAGTGAACTTTATTACATATCAAATTCTCGTAATTACTTATAAAATACTTCAGGTATTTACGTTCAAACAAAAGAATTTAATAAAATGAAATTTATAGACTGTAGTTTTATATTATGTTTTAGTGTAAATATTTATAAAATTAATAATATAAAGAATATCTTGTCTGATTAACACGTGGGTCTTTCACGATATGGGTCTGAAAATAAGAGTGTATATATTGGTTCTTAGGGTCCATCTTTGACATCGAACTAGAAATTAAGTTCCAGATTTATTTTAAGGTCGTTAGGAGTCGTAAAGTTGTAGGACAGTGTTTGTTTTCAACAAGGTATATCAAGAGATTTACATTTGACATAAATAGATAAATCTCAGTTCCCGAAGGGACCGCCAAGTGTACCATTTCTTTGACGGACGTTCCGGACTCTGGGACCAAGTCAGGGGCCCAACCCTTCTACGGGACTTCTTCTTTCACCGTTGGGTGAGGTCATAAGAACGGATATCTTAGGGAACCTGTCTCCTCGGTGACCAATCAGGTACTCCACGTTTCTCAGTCTGTACTGACTCGTTTATTGAGATAAATCACAGTGGAGACGGAGACTTGAGAACACAGTAAACACGATATAGTAAACCGACGAAAATGTGTGTACAATCGTATTCGGTATTTGTATACTTATATTTATGTGTACATAGACATGATCATTAAAGAATCATTAAAGGGTTGACACGTTCAATGTTTACAAGGAGATATACAAACACATTCCCATATTTTTACAGTCCGTTTTGTGAGTCTCATCCTTCTTTTGTACGACTAACACAAAATAGACTCTCTAATTTATAATAGACTCTTATTATTAAAATTCTTCAGAAGAAAACGGATAGACGTCAAAAAATTAAAAAGACTCAATATAAAAGTATATTTATTGTGTGTCGTTGTTATGTTAGAAATGGTTTTTTGTTTTGTTTTGTGTCTCATTAACGTCTTTTCCTCATTTTATAAAATTGGGTTTCAAAAGAAGTACTATTTAGGACGATTACAGACAAGTCAAGACAGTGAGTCAGTACAGAATGAGAAACACTGGGGTACTTGGTGTCGTTTAGTCCGGAGGGACAGGTAGCGGTTGTAGGTCTCAAATGAGTTTGAATACAGGTAACTCAACCACTACGGTAGGTCAGTAGAGTAGGAGACAACAGGGGAAGAGGAGGACGGGAGTTAGAAAGGGTCGTAGTCCCAGAAAAGTTTACTCAGTCAGGAAGTGTAGTCCACCGGTTTCATAACCTTAAAGTCGAAATCGTAATCAGGAAGGTTACTTACAAATCATGACTAGAGGAAATCTTACCTGACCAACCTAGAGGAACGTCAGGTTTCCTGAGAGTTCTCAGAGAGGTTGTGGTGTCAAGTTTCCGTAGTTAAGAAGACGTGAGTCGAAGGAAATATCAGGTTGGGAGTGTAGGTATGTACTGATGACTTTTTTTTACATAGAAACTGGTCTACCTGGAAACAACCGTTTCATTATAGAGACGGAAAATTATACGATAGATCCAACCAGTATTGAAAGGAAGGTTCCTCGTTCGCAGAAAATTAAAGTACCGACGTCAGTGGTAGACGTCACTAAAACCTTGGGTCTTTTTATTTCAGTCGGTGACAAAGGTGAGAAAGGGGTAAATAAAAGGAACTTTACTACCCTGGTCTACCGTACTAGAATCAAAAGACTTACAACTCGAAATTCGGTTGAAAAAGTGAGAGAAGAAAGTGAAAGTAGTTCTCCAAGGAGTCAAGAAGTGAAAGACGGTATTTCCACCACAGTAGACGTAAAGACTCTAATAACTATAAAGAGGGTCGTTAGAACTAAGGTCGAACACGAAGTAGGTCACGTTACAAAGAGTACTACATGAAACGTATATTTAATTTATTCGTCCTACTGTTATATGTCGAAACTGTATGAGGATAAAGATAAACCTTGGTCAGACAACAAGGTACAGGTCAAGATTGACAACGAAGGACTGGTACCAGACCATAAGAGTAGAGAAAATCTTACAAATGAGAGTCGTTTAAAATCTCTCGGACGACACATCTAAGTAAAAATATTTATGATAATAAAGTTATGACACTTCAGGAGTTTAAATGGAAATGTAAAAGTTTCCCTTACACTGTAGAATTTTAAGTCTTGAAACGTATAAGAAAGTAGACAGTGTCAAAGGATTTAGAGAAATCGTAAGAGGAACCTTGTATACAGAGAACTTATCGATCAAAGAAAAAAAAATCACATTAAGTTTTTAATTCAAGGACATTTTTAAAGAGTAATATTGAATGGACAAAAACTTACTGAATCGGATAGGGTTTACATAAGATTAAATACAATAGATAGTTATAATAACCCTATTGTATAAAAGAAGGAGTAATATTATATATGAATGTGACTTTCTTAATCTATATAAACAAGTAGTGTAACTTCACACTGATTATATACAGTACGTGTCACACTTTATTTTCCGTTTGTGTATCCTTTGTTTTAGTCACTTATTCTGTCCGTCAATTTTTCAATAACATCATCTGGTACATTTTTTCTTTTTTATCGTTCGGGCTGAATTCCCGATCTGTGTCCTTAAAAATTTTTTATGGGTTTATTTCTGTTAAAAAAAAGAAGTCCTAGAATTTTTATCCATATTAAACCCGTACAACTTTTATCACACTAATATACACAAATAAACATACGTACATAACCATATACACAAAAAATACTTGTACTCAAACGAACCTTAAACCTCAATCCCGTCATTATATTTGTACTATGAAGTATATTGTATAAAGGGTACGTACACACGATTTAACGAAGTCAAAAAAGGTTGAGAAAACGCTGGGATACATGACATCGGAAGGTCCAAGGAGACAGATACCCTAAGAGGTTAGTTCTTATGACCTCATACAACGTTACGGGAGAAGGTCCCTTAGAAGGGTTGTGTACATAGTTTGAGTACAGAGTACAGAGGATGTAACCGTCCGCCCATGAAATGGTGATCGCGGTGGACCCAATCCTTTATAATTTATAAATTATCAACTTATATACCCTTTAACCACATAGGACCTTTTATATATATAAAGTCTAGTATATCATTTCCTTTCGATCGTTATTTCTTTTATTAAGTATTTAAATATTTTCAGAAAAAATGAATTATACATTTCTATTCTGTACTAGTAAAGAAACTCGTGACTTCGAGGTACATTCTAACATCGTAAACTAATTGTCAAAATAAAAAGAACGATAAACTCAGTAAAGAGGGAATGTCCCATTAGAGACAAAGTCTGAACAAACCACAATATCAAAGTAATCTTTCCTCAACAAGGGTTAAACAAGAAAGGACGGGTCCATACTGGGAACGACTACATCAAACCTTTGGATTAAGGGTATGTCGTTACCTACTCAGTCCCCAGTTTGTACCTTTCGTACGGTTATCGGAAATTCGACGTCAATGTTAAGTGAAGTTCCTCTTTCTCGTTTCCAGTCCCGTCTTACCCATGGATCCTTAAAATTATCTTTTCGATATAAATCGATGAACTTAACCATCACAATATTCCATATCCAATGTATATATATATAAAAAGTTTATCTTGTTTCCATTTTAACTATATATACTATGGACCTTATAGTTTAATACGTATAACAATACTTTGTACGTGTAACCTTACATAAATCATAAAACCCCCCACTAAAAACCATTGGAAATTACATGTAGTATGATTCTATTACCCGGTAAATCACAAATTTTCATTCAAATTCTTTTTAAACAAGACAATTCACTTTATAACTAGTCATTACTGTTTACACTTGGAGAATCAGATGAAGTTGAAAGAAATAATATTTTTTTAATTGAATATAATTGTTCAGTCCATATAGGTACTGTTTATTACTAATATATTTTATTTTTGGAATATTGAAATATAATAAACAAATATTGAAATAGGAAACTTTCATTTTCAGTAAACGGTAAAGATCATTAGTCAAGTCAAGTCAAGTCAGCGAGTCGTATGGTCCGAAAGGACAGGTAGTGGTTGAGGGTCTCGGATGAGTTTAAGTACAAGTAGTTCAGCCATTACGGTAGGTTGTTAGACTAGGAGACAGTAGGTGAAGAGGAGAGTGGAAGTTAAAATTGGTCGTAGTCCCAGAAAAGTTTTCTCAGTCAAGAAACGTAGTCCACCGGTTTCATAACCTCAAAGTCGAAGTAGTCAGGAAGGTTACTTGTGGGTCTTGACCAAAGGAAATCCTACCTGACCAACCTAGAGGAACGTCAGGTTCCTTGAGAGTTCTCAGAAGAGGTTGTGGTGTCAAGTTTTCGTAGTTAAGAAACCACGAGTCGAAAGAAATATCAGGTTGAGAGTGTAGGTATGCATTGATCACCTTTTTGGTATCGAAACTGATCTACCTGGAAACAACCGTTTTATTACAGAGACGAAAAATTATACGGTAGATCCAACCAGTATTGAAAAGAAGGTTCCTCGTTCACAGAAAAGTAAAGTACCGACGTCAGTGGTAGACGTCACTAAAGTCTCGGGTTCTTTTATTTCAGAAAATACTATATTTCACTATTATCTTTAGTGAGGGGACAATTATACGGTCACTCCTTGTCCTTTCGGAGCGTCTGATGTTAAGTACCCCAACGTTTCTCAGCCTGTACTGAACCACTGACTTGTTAAGGACGATTACCCGGTTGATTATTTGGGTTATCTCAAACTTTCAACTTCCATTCCAACAATAACAAGTCAGTGATTTATCACAGGTTAAGAAACGTCGGAGTACCTGACATCGTGTGGTCCGGACCAGAAGTGATAGAGGACTTCAAACGAGTTTCAGTACAGGTAACTCAGACAATACAATAGGTTGACAGAGTGGGAGACAAAGAGAGAACAGGACGAGAGTTAAAAAGGGTTGTAGTCCCAGAAAAGGTTACTCAGTAGAGAGACGTAGTCCATCGGTTTCTTCCCTCCATCTAGTTAACTTTAAAGGTGAATTCTTTTTTTTTTAGACGTATACACGTATCGTAGATTTATATCAAAAATTCATATATAGAGAATTATAAACTTGAATAATTTAGATTGTGCACTTTTTAATATTAAGAGTTTAGTACCGTAACCACCTTATTAGAGAATTTATAATCGAGTCTAATCGAATGTTTTGACTGAACTTATACCATATAGGAAACATCTCTAAAGAACCAAAAAATTTTGTTACCAAACTAATAAATATTATAAGGAAGTCAAAATTTACTAATAACTTTCGATATAAAAATATCTTGACAAAACCTTATAAACAAGTCTTCATAATTCTATAATTATTTCACGAAAAAGTACAGGAGATTTAGAATAACAGACGTATCAGGTGGGAAAATCTTTCCAAAAGAAACTATTATATATTACACGATTACAAATTTAAACACACACACAACAAAAAAATTGGACCGTTAAATGGTAGGAGGAGTTGTCACCCATTATTGGGGGTTCAAATCTGTGAATTTTTGTGTTATAATATCTTTTATAAATCTAAAAAGGTATGTTTGACTTTTTTTAAAACGTGACGTACGTTAACAGAAACTGTACTAAGCAGAAAGATATACGATTACTCTGTAGATATAAAAGGAAAGACACATAAGATAACACAAGGATTATGAAAACATTGACCGTGTAAAATCTAAAATATATATTACTTTTGTCATTAGAAAAAATAATGTACATGACATTTATTTTAATTTGTTAAAAATAATGTGTATAAAAACATCACTAACAGGTTCCTTATAATGGATAACAATACTTCTCTTTTTTAGTAATAAAAGGATATGATAGAGATCTAAAATATATAAAAACACCTAATGTATATATAAGTATATAAAGAAACTCTTCCCGGGAAATAGAAGTTATATGAGTTAAGTCGAAAAAGTTAAGTCAAGTCAACGAGTCAGCACAGGCTGAAAAACGTTGGGGTACTTAGAGTCGTGAGGTCCGGAGGGACAGGTAGTGGTTGAGGGCCTCAAGTAAGTTTAAGTGCAGGTAGCTCAGTCACTACGGTAGGTCGGTAGAGTAGGAGACAGCAGGGGAAGAGGAGGACGGGGGTTTGGGAGGGTCGTAGTCTCAGAAAAGGTTACTCAGTTAATAAACGTACTCCACCGGTTTCATGACCTCAAAGTCGAAATCGTAGTCAGGAAGGTTTCTTTAGGGTCCCGACCAGAGGAAGCCTTACCTGACCAACCTAGAGGAACGTCAGGTTCCCTGAGAGTTCCCAGAAGAGGTTGTGGTGGGAAGTTTTCACAGTTAAGAAGCCGCGAGTCGGAAGAAGTGTCAGGTTGAGAGTGTAGGTATGTACTGGTGTCCTTTTTGGTATCGGAACTGATCTGCCTAGAAACAACCGTTTCATTACAGAGACGAAAAGTTATACGACAAGTCCAACCAGTATTGAAAAGAAGGTTCCTCATTCGCAGAAAATTAAAGTACCGACGTTAGTGGTAGACGTCACTAAAACCTCAGGGGGTTTTATTTCAGACTGTGATAAAGGTGACAAAGGGGTAGATAAAGGGTACTTCACTACCCTGGTCTACCGTACTAGAATCAAAAGACTTACAACTCGAAATTCGGTTGAAAAAGTGAAAGATGAAAGTGAAAGTAGTTCTCCGAAAAATCAAGGAGAAGTGAAAGACGGTATTAGAGTTGGTTTAAGATGGACAGGTAGACAAATAGATAGATGGAACCTCTTCCTTTATCGTTGGGTGAGGTCATAAGAACGGGTTCTTTATGATACCTATCTCCTAGGACCGTCCCGATATTAGGTACCCTAGTGTTTTCTCAATCTACACTTAATTATTCATTTGTTGTTGTGGATAGATGGATAGTAAATGAATAGACAAAAGATTTAATCCACATATATATATATATATATATATATATATACACACACACACACATATACAAGGTATAGTAAATGAAAGAGTAGAATCCTTAAAACGAAACAGAAGAGTTGTTTTACTTAAATTAAGTCGAAAAAACGAAAATAAAAGGAACGTTATTGAAAAGTAAAGAAGGTAAGGGAAATGTAAAATATAACAAATTCTAAATAGTGTATGAAAAAACACGGAAAGACATGAATTACCTTTGTTATATTAGAAATGACTTAATTATTGTATCACATAAATTAAGTAGGTTATAAGGAATTAGTAAGTAAATAAGTTGTTTTTATATAATTTGTAGAATAAACAAAACCCGATAATAGACAAGACTTTTATATTGTTACTTGTCTTCTTTAGACACTGGAAGAGTCGATATACTGTTTATTTATCTTTACATCCATTCCATCTATTTTAAGATATTCCTTTTAATCGTTTTTACATTTCGTGTTAAAAACTTTTACGAATTTTATAATCTAAAAATACCTATGGAGAAATTACTTCACTGTTGTCTCCTCTTTATATTTTCTTCATTCCTTAATTGGGTTTACCTATAGACCTTTTTATAAAAAGACATATCTTCCTTGACTTATATGTCTACGAGATTTCATTTTCATGATCACACTTCTTGTCGTTCCTTATGTCACAAGATATTATAAAGAGTCTAATTACATAATAGGACAAAAACAGGAGAGTAGGTAATAATCCGTAAAATCGACAAAGAGTATAAAAGTTGTAACACTTATGTAGACGATATTTATAAAAAAGTGTATGAAATACAAAATTTACATTCTCAAAGAAAGCTCGTATAAGAATCCTCATTTTCAGAATCTGGTTTCGTATCGACATATAAATTTAAATATATTGTGTTTAAGGGTTTCGTCAGAGTAATAAAATGTGAGATTGGTCTTTACATATATTTTACACTATCGAGGTGTACACGGTGTTGAGAACTTTAATAGTCTTAAAATTCAGTCTTCAGATTTATACTCATTTAATTAACGAATAAAAATAGAACTAAACCGTAATTGTAACTGAATACTCTCGAAAATCTGTGAATCATTTAATATTCGTTATTAATCTATAGTATTGATTCAGTAAAACTATATATCGTATTAGAGACAGGTCACACTATATCCACTTTTTTAATTCTTATACGTAAACCATAGTAAGGTGACGAAGGACTAAAGACGGGAAGAACATTTAAATTGACGTTAACGGATAGTGATACAATAGTACCATACGATTACGACAAATTCATAAAGAGAAATTTTATAGAGTATATAAGAACAAATACACGTATCGAAAGACGGTAAATTATAGAAAGATATAATACATATGAAATAAAATTTTAAGTAATTATTTACGAAATATAAAATCGACGTGCATACAAAACGTGTGAAGGGACGAAAATCAGTGTGTACGGTTCATACAATCTTCTGTAATAATATGAAATTAAGTCTTTAGATAAGGAGAAATCAAGGTGTCTACCTAGACCTTCCTGTAATTCCATAAGGAAAGCTCTTTCATCTTTCAAGCGAGTTAACATTTTGTTACGGGACGGTAAGTAGTCTAGTCTAATTTTCCGTCTCCTTTGTGACCAACGTTTCAACTGTTCCTTGTTATAAAGGGACGTCCCACGTGGTATTGGTATTTTACAGTGTTGCTAGAGAAAGAGACTCTCTGTGATGACGAAAGAAAGGATGACACCTTGTGACAGGACATTTTAGGATCTGTTGGTTTTTGAAACGATAAACTTTAAGACATCCCCTCTTACTTGATGGAGGTACGGATCTCCTAGACTCAGGGAAACCGTGTTTGTCAAAACTAAATGTCGCCTCCATTTGAAGATGAAAGACCGGTGTCCCGATGTGTAGTTAGAGTCAAAACTGTAGAACTTCTTTTGTCTTGGGAGCCGGTTGAACGTCTGGTCTATATTACGACTGGGGAAAGAGACCTAGTCCGAAACGAACTCAGGCAGGTTTGTGACAAAGGAAATTCACTACTGATAGGGGTCGGAGGGACGTTTAGGATGTGCTCGAGATTTAAAGGAAAGAAACTCCGTTTACGAGTCTCCATATTGGAGTGAGTAACGTTACTAAATTATTTATTCTTCACGTAAGGACTACCAAATTCTGTTACTCTTCCGAGGTTCTCTCCACTAACACTGGGACTCAACGGCCCCAGGTCGGGGTCACCTAGGTCCCACTAAGCTTCCGCCCCTACCTTAGCCGCAGGATCCTTTTTCGAATTAATGTCTATATGTCTCTCTAATCTTTGCCTATCACATCATCCCTTATAATCACCTCTATTTCTCACTTATTGAACCAAATACACCTTATGGTTAGTGGTGGATGCATCCGGTGTCCTCAGAAAGGCAAGAGGGCTTCCTCTCCTCCGTGACTCCGGAGGGGCCAGGTTAGAATCTTCGGGGCCCTTTCAATCATCCGAACCACGCATGGGAGCATGGTCTACCCTTAAGTCGGTCCTTTTGCCCCTCGTTCTTTCTTTGTTGTGCCCCCTTAGTCAGAAAGGTCTTTGACTAGGCTAAAGAAATAAAAAGTCCAAACAAATATATGGAAAACAATATGTATCCCTACTTATGTCTCAGTGCGTCCCCAGTCGGCTGGACTGGGAACAGTGTTAGTCCACGAAGTATATTGTAATATGTTTCCAGAATACCCAAAATGTAGTAGAATACCGGTACTCCGGACGACTGTAAAAATACCGTGAAAAATTATTACCAGTCAATTGGTCTTTTGAATAAAAAAGGTCCCTACTAAAAAAGAATTTGGTTCGTGGTGGGAGGTTTATTTCAACGTAAGGATATCCCACTTCCACATCACCTAATGTCGATTCTTTCCTTAAATGAATCGGACTCCAAATTGTACTAATTAGAATTTCCAATTATGAATAAAAAGGATATACGATCAATACAAGTAATATTCCCGTTCCTTATACCTCTAAATCGTCGTTTATGACCGAGTTGTTTACATTTGGGAAGTGGTTACAAGAGGAATTCTATATAAATCAGAATTCCATCACTATTTCAATGTAAAAATGTATCGTTCCTGTGTCACTAAATATTGTTTCATGTCACTAGATATTGTTTTCTCTTTTAAGTAATTGAGGTTTTCATATCATAACGATTGTAGTTTTGATGATATAAAGGAAAAGATATAAGGTTTATGTAACTAATTATATAAGGGTCCACGAATTCCTATACCTCCGGACCGCCGTTAGTGACTGAGTTGTTACTCTTTTCGGAATACGATTATGAGGTTTGAGAGACGCGACAAATACCAATTCTCCAACAGTGTTTTCGATCAGACAGTCGTCTCTCCAAACTGGACTCTGTGGGAACAGTGTGGGCCCCGTCCCTTAATCGTCATTAATAACCCTCCTGTTTACTTTTTTTTGGGAAGTGGTTATATTAAAGATTAGTTGGGTGATATGATATGATTATTAAAAGATTGGAGAGTTTTCTCAGACATAAATCTTTCAAAATTTAGTAGAGCACGGAGAGTTTCAACCCTCCGAGATTTGTTAGTGTACACCGACCTGGTTGGACTATCCCTCCGATCTCCTGGAAGTCTCCTTAAAGATTCAACTTTGTAAGAACAGTGTGGGTCCTTAAAAATAATTGACTTCGACGTTCAATTGAGGAAGAGGCTCTCTTTACCAATATCCCCTCTCGGGGGGCATTTCAGTCTTCACATCCACTCTCGTACTTTGTCTGAGACCAAAACCCCAACCTACGAGCCCTTGTCCCGCAGAGGACTCCGAACTAGTGCGGAAACGTATACGGTTCGGAGGAAGGAGTACTGGAAACGGTACCCGCCTCAAGGAGTGCGACCGGGGACCGTGACTCACTGTAGTTGACACCTGGAGTTAAATTATTATTACTAAATCCTTCATAGTGATACTTGATTGTAAATGAAACGGTTGTTTCCAGGCAGATCAGTTCCGATACCGAAAAGGTCACCAGTACATACCTACACTCTCAACGTGACCCTTCTTTCGACTCGTGGCTTCTTAACTCCGAGAACTTGACACCACGACCTCTTCTGAGAACACTCGGGGAACCTGACGTTCCTCTAGGTTGTCAGATAGGACTTCCTCTGGTCAGGAGCCACAAGTAACCTTCCTGACTACGACTTCGACTTTGAGGTTATGAAACCGGTGGAGTACGCTTCTCAACTGAGTAACCTTTTCTGAGACTACGACCCTCCCTAACCCTCGTCTTCTTCCCCTCCTGTCTTCTACTCTACCGACCTACCGTAGTGGCTGAACTACGTGTATTCAAACCCACCTGAGGCTCTCAACCCTACCTGTCTCTCCGGACCGCACGACGCTAAGTACCTCAGCGTTTCTCAACCTGTGATGACTCGCTGACTTGACTTGACTTGACTTGACTTGATATTTGTTTTAATCACCACCACTACCCGATGGTCGACTCGATAAAGTTTAGGATTCTCTATTACGGTAGTTTCACGACGTGAGTTATACGGTCGTTTAAACCTTTTGAACCGTCACAGGTGTCCTGACGTTTTTAGTCAAAATTAAAGTTAGGGTTTCTTTCCGTTACAGTGTGTTAAAACTTTGATGGTGTATTGACGTGAGTAGAGTGTGTAATCGTTTCATTACGAGTTTTAAGAGCTTTGGTCCGAAGTCGTTATGTACTTGGTAATTGAAAATCTATAAGTTCGACCTAAATCTTTTCCGTCTCCTTAGTCTCTAGTTTAACGGTTGTAGACGACCTAGTATCTTTTTCACTCTCTCAAGGTCCTTTTTTGTAGATGAAAACAAAATGACTGATACGGTTTCGGAAACTGACCCACCTGATGTTGTTTGACACTTTTAAAGAATTTTTCTACCCTTATGGTCTGGTGGACTGGACAGAGGACTCTTTAGACATACGTCCAGTTCTTCGTTGTCAATCTTGGCCTGTACCTTGTTGTCTGACCAAGGTTTAACCCTTTCCTCATCCAGTTCCGAAGTATGACAGTGAGACAAATAAATTTAAAATATCTCTTATATAGTACGCTTTACGACCTGACCTACTTTGTGTTCGACCTTAATTCTAACGACCATCTTTATATTTGTTGGAGTCAATACGTCTACTGTGGTGGGAATACCGTCTTTCATTTCTTCGGAAAACTACTTTCACTTTCTTCTCTGACTTTTTCAACCGAATTTCGAGTTGTAAGTCTTTTGATTCTAGTACCGTAGACCAGGGTAGTGAAGTACCATTTATCTACCCCCTTGTTATCTTTGTTACTCTTTGAGATGAAAAAACCCGAGGTTTTAGTGACGTCCACCACTGTCGTCTACTTTTCTACGAACGAAGAACCTTCTTTTCGATACCGGTTGGATCTTTCGTATAATTTTTGTCTCTGTAATGAAACGATTGTTTCCAGGTAGATCAGTTTCGATACCAAAAAGGTCATCAGTACATACTCTGCTGGGTCTCCCTACCATATCCCTCCGTCCTCCCTACCCCCAAGTCCTACCTACTGTGCACATATGGACACCGTCTAAGTACAACTACATACCGTTTTGGTTATGTTATAACATTTCATTAATTGGAGGTTAATTTTATTTATTTAAATATAATTTTTTTTTCTTTGGACTCGTGACTTCTTAACTACGAAAACTTGACACTACAACCTCTTCTAAGAACTCTCAGGGAACCTGACGTACCTCTAGGTTGGTCAGTTAGGATTTCCTTTAGTCAGGACTTATAAGTAACCTTCCTGACTACTACTTCGACTTTGAGGTTATGAAACCGGAGGACTCCACTTCTTGACTAAGTGACCGTTCTGGGACTATGACACTTTCAAACTTCAGTCCTCCTCTTCCCCTGCTGTATCCTAATCCATCAACCTACCGTAGTGAATGAGTTACCTGTACTGAAACTCGTTCGAGACCCTCAACCACTACCTGTCCCTTCGGACGACACGACGACAAGTACCCCAGTGTTTAAAAGCCTATACTGACTAGTTGACTTGACTTGACTGACTTAAAAATTTTATTACAAAAATAAATTAGTAATTTTAATTACTAATAACATAAAAGTCTAAGAAGGATAAAAGAGTAAACATAAAACACTCTTAAGTCAAAACTTAATTCTTTTTTTAGTTCCTTCGGGTTTTCTTTATAAAATAATGTAGACGTACGAATTCACAAAAGGTAAAAAAAAAATTCAACTTATATAACTAAAAATCTCTACGGACGAAAATAATAAATTTAAGTTCAAAAGAAACCATTTATTTAAAGAAGGACGAGAAGTTACACGTTTAGTCTCTAATTCGTACAGTTTAATCAGAGACCGTTTCCATAAGTTGAATCCTTGGAATTGTTACAGTTGATTTTTCGAGGTTCTCAGTAACTATATACATAATGTCAGGTAGTTCAGAAGTTAAAAATGTATTAAGTAAAAGATTTTTATCTAAATAATATTAGGTTCTCTGACTTTAAAGTAGTGTTCTAATGTGACGGAAATTACTGTACGAAATAATATCAGTAAAAGAAGTAGAGTTTTTGGTCCCCTTAAGGGACTGTCAAGTCCCCAATCCTAAGGTACGAAGTTACGTTCCCCGTGTTCAAACTAGTTACCAGTCTCTTCATTCTATAAATGACGTACGATACGTCACACCGGTTTTTTGTTTGTTGTTGTTTGTTTTGTTTTTGAGTCACCGTCTTTTCCTCATATACGAGTTTTTTAATTAATTTATTTTAATAATAAAATTTCGTTTGGACTCATTTCATACGTAGTCTTATAATAAAGTACCCTCTAAAACACAGAGAAATGTAGATGTATATATACACCGTACTACACCACTATACCATGGTTTAACTGTAACTGTAATTCGTAAATGATTCATATACGTCGTGTATTGTTTTCTGTGAACTTATTATAAAGATCCTTCGTTTTTAGATAAAGTAAACATAATAAAACGGTATAAAAAGATTGTAAATTATCCATAAAAACTTCGATGAAATGATACTATACATAGTAGAACTTATTCAAGGTGTATGAGAGATAAAAACACTAGCCAGAAAAGATCCATGGTCTTTACAAAACTTAAAAACTTTCTGTAAAGTCTTGAGATAAGAATACTTCTTTCATGTAATATATATTAGTTGATATATATATAAATATTATAAGTTGTAGTAAATTGGACTAATATACGTATGATTATAGTGTATTTACGAATACTTATTCGACAAAATAATTGTATTTTGAATATTTATTTTATACTTCCTACGTAAAAAAAACAACGAAATTATTATAGAAATCAATGTACAAGAAAGGAAGAAACATTATTTGACACACACACACACGGACACATGAAAAAGAGGTTTTGTTTTGTTCACTTGTATCCGTCAACTATCAGTAAAGCCGCCATGTGATTAGCTCCTTTACTCGACACATCAAGAGGATCGGAAGTAGGGAACTTTTGTACTAACATGGACTGAGAAGTCTAGACCCCTACCGTCGAACGGAAGTTTGTAGTCAAAAACCACCTGTATTCTTTCAAATAACTAAAAATCAATAAAAGACAACAACGATAAAATTCCTACTACCGAAGATTCGAGGAATTTACAGTCTCGACTTACTTCTCAAAGTGAATTAAAAGGATTCTACAAACATATTAAAATACTGTAAAATAGTGTAGCTAAGTATATTGACTTGATGTCAAGTTAAATTATTGAGAAGACAGTCGTTTCCTTGAACGTTGGGGTACCTGACATCGGGTGTTCCGAGGAGACATGTACTCCTAAGAGGTCCGTTCATATGACCTCACCTAACGGTATGGGAGGAGGTCCCCTAGAAGGATTGGGTCCATAACTTGGGTCCGGAGGGTGTAACGTTCACCTAAGAAATGGTAGACTCGGTAGTCCTTTCTGGGGATAGGGTATCTAAGTATATTGTTTAATACCAAGTTTAATTCTTGAGATGACATTCGTTTCGTTGAATCAAACTTTCTTCTAATTTCTGTATGGTTAATCATCTATTCGAAGTATTTTGTGTAAATCGTTAAAGAAAACATTTCACAATCAATGAGTCAGCACAGGATGAGAAACACTGGGACACCTGATATCGGGTGGTCCGAGGAGACATGTACCCTAAGAGGTCCGTTCTTATGACCTCACCCAACGGTAAAAGAAGAGGTTCCCTAGAAGGACTGGGTCCCTAACTTTGTCCCAGTGGGTATAACGTCCGTTTGAGAAATGACTGACTCGGTGGTATTCTAAAAACATTTCCAACTCTAAAAAATATTAAAGTGAAACTTTAAGAAAACATTTCCAACTTTCCTTTTACGAATGGAACCTTTAGGACGCCAACAGGACGAGATCAACAGGATAGTTAATTAACTTTGTCGACGTGAAATTCATGATGTGATTTTATAAATTTATGTCTTCGTATTACAATTGTTGCTGATGTTTTTGATTACCATTTTACATAACTGTACAGTAATATTAATCAAACGAAGGACACGAAAAGAGATAAAACTAGTACGGACACTTTAAAGTAATCTAATTCTCCTTGACGGATACTGTAAAAGAACACCACTTAATCATATTTAGATCTCTAAAATAAACACTATTACATTTAGTTAACTTGTCATTGAATTTGTAACTCAGGTCTACATAAAGTATATCACAGGATACATTCATCACTGGTAAAATTTGAGGGATTTTAACATTAACATTAATAGTAAAGAAAGAAAGGAATATAACAGGTGGTTATAGAGACAGACATGTAGACAAAAACTGAGAAAAGACACTTAAATTTTTCTTATTCGTGTAAGTCCTTACTCTAGCTATTGACATGACTCTTAATAGAGTAATGTAGACTGTAATACATAGACCGTCTACCAACCTTTTCTATCAAAGAATATAAGACGATAAAAACAAAGGAATCGTAATCTCTATAAGTCTTTATATTTCCTTTTTGTAGTAAAAAGAAAATTTCCCGTACGAAATACAATTAGAGATTGAGAGGAACACCTTCTCCGTTAGACTCTTCATTAAAACAATCTCTCATCCTTCTTTCCTATATTTGTCCAGTTTCCATAATACGTTGGTAGTTGTAGTATTTAATAAAACATAATACGTTACTACGTGACTAAAATATATGTTAATTCTGTTTACTAAAACAGTTTATCAAAATGATACTTTTCCTAACAGTTTCTACAAACATAAATGAAAGATCCCTTAGATCCTGTATTTGATGTAAAGGATATCTTACGAAACCTTAAATGTAAAGAACTACTAAACGGTTACTACATTGTACCATTCATCCAGTGCCTGAAGTTAATTGAGTGTAAATTTAAAAATTACGGTATGATTAGACCCCAGAGTTTCTCTGTCTGTACTGACTTCGTTGAATCGTACGTGTATGTCTTAGATGATCACTAGACGTAAAACCACCGATTTTTCCTACTCGAAATTATCCTTTTTAGAGTTTATCCTTTCTTTCATAACGTAAGTTATTGAAAAGAAAGATAGGACCTGTCAGAAAAAAAAAAAAAAAAAAAGGTTTCGTAAACCCTGACAAATAAACGACTAACTTTTATAACAAATTTCACTCCTAGTATTTTAAATTGAATTTGGAAGAGTTGTAAAGTAAATTTTATATTGAAATTTTATAATGTGTAATGTAAATTCATAATTTTTGAATTTTATGTGTGTACCTGTGTGTATGTATGTCGTTGAAACGAAAAAGTTTCATAAAATACGGACCAAAAATAGTACAGAAAGGTTTTACACAAAAAAAAAAGGACCGTTATGTGAAATTTTAAGTATACTTACAAAACATTAATTTATATTTCATGATGATCGTATTTGTTCAAACTTTATTTTGAACTAAAAAGTGTTCATGTGTATAGTAAAATATCCATTTATTTATAGACAATCTATAAATAGACGATTAGTGTTTGTAAATCGTAATCGTCAGACAAAAATTTCCTCAAATTTCCTCAAATTACTAATTAGATGACTAAGACAAGTTTAAAATAACCTTAAATTTCTCGTGAAAATGAAATTATTCATTGGATAACTCACTGATAGTCAAATATCTTGAATGACCTTTGTATTTTTGGGGTGTAATGATTTGTACGTCTTTTATGTACATATACAATATGTATATGTCATACGTCGTTTGACAAATATACGTCTTTATTCTGTTAGAGACTTTGTTCTTTTAGTCTTCTCGGGACTCTGTTCTCTCTTTAATGGTTATACATAGTTTGATTCCATTATGGTTTCTTACAAGTTTGATGACTTGATGACGTGAGTAAAGTGTGCGACCGTTTCATTACGAGTTTTAACGGGTTCGGTCCGAAGTTGTCATACACTTGGCACTTAAAGGTCTACAAGTTCGACCTAATCTTTTCCGTCTTCTTGGTCTCTAGTTTAACGGTTGTAGGTAACCTAGTGACTTATTCGTTGTCTCAAGGTCTTTTTATAGATGAAGACGAAATAACTGATACGGTTTCGGAATTTAACACACCTAGTGTCTTTTGACATTTTTTAAGAATTTCTCTACCCTTATGGTCTGATGAACTGGACAGAGGACTCTTTAGACATACATCCAGTTCTTCGTTGTCAATCTTGACCTATTCCTTGTTGTCTGACCAAGGTTTAACCCTTTCCTCCTGTAGTCCCGACATATAACAATGGGACGAATAAATTGAATATACGTCTTGTGTAATACGGTTTATGACCCGACCTACTTCGTGTTCGATCTTAGTTCTGACGACCCTCTTTATAGTTATTGGAGTCTATACGTCTACTGTGGTGGGAATACCGTCTTTCACTTCTTGATTTCTCGGTGCACTACTTTCATTTTCTCCTCTCACCTTTTCGACCGAATTTTGAGTTGTAAGTTTTTTGATTCTAGTACCGTACGTCGGGGTAGTGAAGTACCGTTTATCTGCCCCTTTGTTATCTTTGTCACTCTCTTAAATGAAAGAACCCGAGTTTTTAGTGACGTCTACCACTCACCGGTAGACGTCTACCGGTACCTTACTTTTCTGTGAACGAGGAACCTTCTTTTCGATTCTGGTTGGATCTGTCGTATAATTTTCGTCTCTGTAATGAAACAGTTGTTTACAGGTAAATCAGTTTCGATACCAAAAAGGTCATGAGCACATATCTACACTCTCAACCTGATATTTCTTTCGACTCACGGTTTCTTAACTACCAAAACTTGACACCACAACCTCTTCTGAGAACTCTCAGGGAACCTGTCGTTCCTCTAGGTCAGTCAGTTCGGACTTCCTTTATTCAGACTTATAAGTAACCTTCCTACCTATGATTTCGATTTTGGGGTTATGAGACCGGTGGACTATACTTCTTGACTGAGTAACCGTTTCTGGGACTAAGACCCTTTCTAACTTCCGCCTTCTTCTTCCCCTACTGTCTCCTACTCTACAAACCTACCGTAGTGACTGAGTTTCCTGCTCGAACTCGTACGAGACCTTCAACCACTACCTGTCCCTTCGGACCGTACGACGTAAGGTACCACAACATTTCTCAGTCTGTACTGACTCACTCACCAGACTTGAACCCTCTTCTTTTATAACGGTTCATTAAAATCTTCCTCACTAAAGTAGGAAGAGAGTTTGAGAGGTTCTATATAATTCAATTTTTTAATTCTTCACATTGTTTTTTTTTTATGAAAGTTATATACTTTCCTCTCTCATACACACAAGTATATAAACGTATTTTTGTGAACACTTTTTGTATTTATTTACACGATTTGAATGTCTCTCCATCGCACTCATTTGTCGTCACCTTCGTTTTAAGAAACGACATACATAAAAGTACCAAAATAAACAGTTTGAACACTAAAATACTTGATAAGTTCGATGTCAAACAAGAACAACAACAAATAGATTTAGCTCAGACTGAGACGTTAGGGTACTTGATGTCGTACGGTCCGAAAGGACAGGAAGTGATAGAGGGACTTAACCGAGTTGAGTATAGTTAATTCACTAACTACGGTAAGTTGGTAGAGTAGGAGACAACGGAGGAAGAGGAGAAAGGGTCGTAGTCCTAGAAAAGGTCACTCACTCGAAAAACATAGTTCACCGGTTTCATGGTCTCGAAGTCGAAATCGTAGTCAGGAAGGTCACTTATGAGTCCCAACTAAAGGAAATCCTAACTGACCAAGCTAGAGGATCGACAGGTGCTTCGAGAGTTCTCAAAAGAGATTGTGGTGTCAAGTTTTGGTAGTTAAGAAACTACGAGTAGGAAGAATTTACAGGTTAAGGATGTGGATATGTACTGGGGACCCTTTCGTATCTAAACTGATATACTTTGAAACAGTCGTTTTACTACAGAGACGAAAAATTATGTGAGAGATGGAGACGGTATCGAAAAGAACTAAGGGAAAAATAAACTCGATAAGTGTACTATAGAAACCACTTTACAAAGTAAAATAAGTGTTAAAATACATGTGTAATATAAAGTTATCAGAAAAATTCTTTATGGTATTTGGTTGCAATTCCAACTGTCTCATACCAGATGACCTCTTCCCTTACCGTTTGGTGAAGTCATAAGAACGGAACTCTCGGGGTACTTGTCATACTTTTCCGTTTTACTATCCTATGGTTTTCTCCTTGAGGGGTCCAGTAATCCACGGGTTATACGATGACCTCTAGTCACCTCTTTATTGAGGTCTTTCTTACTTACTTACCTCGGTTTCGTTTTTGTTATGGGTCAACACCTACACTGACGACTATCTTCGTTCCAGGTTACGATATTTCTCGATATAACGTATCCTTGGACTTTACAGTCCAGGTACTTAGTTCCGTTTAACCTTCACCAGTTTGTTCTCTACCGTTCCCACTTACAGTTGTAAGATCCTTAGTCACTTAATTTTACCTGACCTTACCCACTTAAATTGAGTCTACTGGTAATATAGATGATAACGCCCGTCTTTAGGGAGTCTTCTTTACCTCATCGGTAGTACCAGTTGTCTTCTCAGACTTTACGTCATGTACCTACGTTAGAGTTTTTGCTACCTTACTAGAGACAAGCAGAGGTTCCGTTTGGTAAGTTATAGTGTCAATAGGTTCAGATACGGGGTAGGTCGTTGTCACTTCTTCGACTTCAACTTACCAAAATACTTCTGGATGTTCTGGAAAATCTTGATTGTGGGTTTTTTTCTACAGGAAAAGTAATATCCCCTAACCTACGTTTTCATCCTTCAGTTCTTTGTGGACCTCATTGTCCGTTTAAACCGGACCCTTACACCTTACTTCGTCCCGTTTCAGATTGTCTTAAAACGGTTCTTTTGTGTGACCAGTATCGTTTGTGGGAGAAGGTTGTTGTGTTCTCTTCTGAGATGTGTACCTGTAGTGGTCTACCAGTTGTGGTTTTAGTCTAACTAATATAATAGACGTCGGTTTCTACCTCTTCGAGATATGTCCGTTGTTTTTGTTCTGGTCCTCGACTGACACCGAGTCTAGTACTTGTGGAATAACGGTTTAAGTCTGAATTTAACTTCTTTGATTCCTTTTGGCGATCTGGTAAGTCCATGCTGGATTTAGTTTAGGTAATACTAATATGTCACCTTCACTCTTTATCTATATACCCTGATCTAGACTATCTGTCTCACGGACTACTTGATACCTTACTCCAAGTGCTGTAACATGTCCTCTGTCCCTAGTTCTAGTATGGGTACCTTTTCTTTCCGTTTTTTCGTTTTACCGACAGA
The DNA here is from genome assembly GCA_006410555.1 of Capra ibex. Lineage (NCBI taxonomy): Eukaryota > Metazoa > Chordata > Mammalia > Artiodactyla > Bovidae > Capra > Capra ibex. The sequence continues at coordinate 20,208,184 of SJYO01048061.1, read as the reverse complement.
CACCTCCGGAATGTTTCTCGACACTTTTCTTCTCTCCGTTTTTCGTTTCCTCTTTTCCTTTCTATATTCGAAGACTTAAGTCTCAAGGTTTCTTATCGTTCTTCTCTATTCTTTCGGAAGAAGTCCCTAGTTACGTTTCTTTATCTCCTTTTCTTGTCTTACCCTTTCTGATCTCTAGAGAAGTTCTTTTAATCTCTATGATTTCTTTGTAAAGTACGTTTATACCCGAGCTATTTCCTGTCTTTACCATACCTGGATTGTCTTCGTCTTCTATAATTCTTCTCCACCGTTCTTATGTACCTTCTTGACATGTTTTCTCTAGAGGTACTGGGTCTATTAGTACTACTACACTAGTGATTAGATCTCTGTCTGTAGAATCTTTCACTTCAGTCCACCCGGAACCATTCGTAGTGATGTTTGTTTCGATCACCTCCACTACCTTAAGGTCACCTCGACAAAGTTTAGGACTTTCTACTACGACACTTTCACGACGTGAGTTATACGGTCGTTCAAACATTTTGAGTCGTCACCGGTGTCCTGACCTTTACAGTCAAAAGTGAGGTTAAGGTTTCTTTGCGTTATGGTTTCTTTCGAGTTTGATGGTGTGTTAACGTGAGTAGAGTGTACGATCATTTCATGAGGAGTTTTAAGACGTTCGGTCCGAAGTCGTTATATAATTGGCACTTGAGGGACTACTAGTTCGACCAAAATCTTTTCCGTCTCCTTGGTCTCTAGTTTAACGGTTGTAGGTGAACTAGTACCTTTTTCGTTTTCTCAAGGTCTTTTTGTTGATAAAGACGAAATAACTGATACGGTTTCGGAAACTGACACACCTAGTGTTATTCGATTCCTTTTAAGACTTTCGTAACCCTTATGGTCTGGTGGTCTGGACGGAGAACTCTTTAGACATACGTCCAGTCCTTCGTTGTCAATCTTGACCTGTACCTTGTTGTCTGACCAAGGTTTATCCTTTTCCTCACGCAGTTCCGACAGATAACAGTGGGACGAATAAATTGAATATACGTCTCATGTAGTACTCTTTGAGACCTGACCTTCTTTGTGTTCGACCTTAGTTCTAACGGCCCTCTTTATAGTCATTGGAGTCTATACGTCTACTGTGGTGGGAATACCGTCTTTCACTTCTCCTCGATTTTTCGGAAACTACTTCCACTTTCTCTTCTCACTTTTTCAACCGAATTTCGAGTTGTAAGTCTTTTGCTTCTAGTACCGTCGACCAGGGTGTGAAGTACCCTTTATCTACCCCTTTGTCACCTTTGTTACAGTCTGAAATAAAAGAACCCGAGGTTTGAGTGACGTCTACCACTGACGTCGGTACTTTAATTTTCTGCGAATGAGGAACCTTCCTTTCAATACTGGTTGTATCTATCATATAAGTTTTCGTCTCTGTAATGAAACGACTGATTCCAGGTAGATCCGTTCCGATACCAAAAAAAATAAATAAAAAAAAAATGGATTCTATTCGAAATAAAAATGAAAAAACTCAAAAATACTTACGACAAAATAGGTCGTAAAGTGTAAGGAGAAAGTGGGAGCGGTTCTTCGAGAAAACACGGAGAAGTTCAGGACGGAAATTTCACTATAGTAGACGTATAGACTCCAACGACTATAAAGAGGACCGTTAGAACTAAGGTCGGACACTAAGTAGGTCGATTTGTGAACCGTACTACATGAGACGCATTTTTAATTATTCGTCTCATTGTTATATGTCAGAACATGAGGAAAGGGTTAAAACTTTCCTCATGTTTAAAGGGTCAGACAACAAGGTGCAGGTCAAGATTGACAACAAAGAACTAGACGTATGTTCAAAGAATCCTCTGTTCATTTCACCGGATCATTAGGGTAGAAAAATTCTTAAAAGGTTTTAAACAACCTGTGCTGACTCACTGACTTGACTTGATTTGACTTTTAAACAACACTGGTTGTGTCAGTTTCCAAAAACGTATCAGTCACTCCGTCTTTATCTGTAAAAGGACCTTGAGGGAACGAAAGAGACACTAGGTCACTTGTGACCGTTAAAATGGAGACAAAGGAGACGGAGAAACTTTGGGTCGAACATTTAGACTTTCGAAAACCAAAGTGTATGACGACTTGTTTACGGGATTTAAACAGGGACAATGTCCATGAGAGAAGGGTGGATGTTGCAAGAGACACTATCATTGATATATATTTGTTATGTATCAATGGGGACAGAGTAAGAAGAAGGAAAAAAAAAAAAAAAAAAAACTTGTAAAGGTAGTTTATATTTGAGCCGGATTATAGAAATCAGGATTTTGTTCAGGGACAGAAGGTGTAGTAAAGGTCCGAAACTGGGTGAATAAATAACGATTTGAAAAGGGAGATATGTTATAAGTAAGAATCGAAATCTAGAGAGTCATTGACACTAGTATTCACCGATAATTTTCCTTCCCTTTTACACTAATAAGTAATAAGATCATTGGATTCCTAAGTATCACAAAAGAGACGAAAATTTATAATTGGAGAATAAGTGTATTGGTGGCCGAAGTTAGAACTTTTCTTAGTGAAAGTGAATAAAATTGATACCCTCGTTCTATATCTTATAGGAACTGTTTTCTATTCTTTAAGAGTGCGTTTTAGTGTGATAAAATTACACCCTTTTATACTTAATCTTATTCAAATTTTAGTAAGTCTATAACGTGATCTCAAAAAATGTAATATTATAACGTTTCGTTATAATTGTTTAATTTATGAAATGTTTACATTTTTTCGTACTATGAATTTCGATACCCTTAATAGTTCTAGTGACCTAATTAACCGTCTTTTACTTCTATTTAAACCATACTCCATATGTCAGTTAATAAATAAATCCCTTTATGTAGTGACGATTTAAGTTAGGTTCCCTAAATGAATTGTACGGATATTTTTTTTAGTGACTTTCATTACGAGGTTTACTCGAGATTTTTCTCTTACAAGACAAGTATTGAATAAAATGGTCTTATTATGTAGATATAATTTTAACTACGGAATATAGGAAAGTCTTTGTTTTTACTTTAAAAATAAATTTTGTAAGTTTGTTATTTTAGTCCGATTTTGTGACATATTCATTTATCATCATATTAAAAAATGTATATTATTACAATTATTAATTATTCTTAACTACTGTCTAAAGGAAAAGTTTTATAAAAATGATTATATCCGTTTTAAAACTAAAACATAAAAAATAGAACGTGTCTCTTTGTATAACTATAAACTAAGTATCGTAAATATTTAATTATTATTTAATTAAGAATCCATTTTTATCTCGATAAAAACAATAACACATGACTCTATGTCGACAGAGTTCAAAACTGAGAAAAAGAGAACGGGGTTTCCAGTAAATTAAGAATCTCAGGAGAACATGAGAAAGGGAGAGAGAGACAGAGACCACGTGTGTGTGTATGTGTGTCTACGTAAATTGTATGCTTACTTGTCATTTACAACTTTTTTGTACCACTCACTTTTTCTTTCTATTACTTTGTATTTATACTACTCATACTCTTTCTTATTTCAATACCCACCCCTGGTATGGTATAAGATTTTAGTCTTCCTCTAAGGTCTAATAGACTCTTTAATTAAAGATGTAACTACCGTAATTTTTAGTCACTTAGACTTACCGGTCTCCATTTTCTTTTATCAAAAAATTTTTCTTCTGTTTGTTTTACTTTTTTTCTGAAGATTATTACCGACTTTCACTTTCACAATCAACAAGACAGAACCCTCTGAGAAATTCTAGGGTCCTGGGTACCTGACATCGGGTGGTCCGAGGAGACAGGTACCTGAAGAGGTCTATTTTTATTACCTCACCAAACGGTAAGGGTAGAGGTCCTTTAGCAGGACTAGGTCCTTAGTTTGTACCCAGAGGACGTAACGTCCGTCTAAGAAATGGCAGACTCATGGTCCTTTCGGGGTTTTACCAACAACTACTACTTTTACGTCCACACCAACGACATACCTCTCTCCGATTCTCTCCGACGACTCTTTAGTTATCGTTCGTCTAATACGACCCCAATACATAATACATTCCTAAAGGTAAAGATGAAACTCTTATGAACTTTCTATAAAAGTCTATTATTTGTACCCTTCTGTAGGTATAAATCGACGTGACACCTTTTTACCGACTGTTCTTCATCGTCCCCGTTGTCCCCGACCTACCCGATGGGAGCATTTACTAACGATCTTGACATGGAAGTAAGTGACACAACACATCGTTGATAAGTAGTGTGTGTTCGACTTGGATTCTAACAAATCTGGAGTATTGCCCAAATGTTTCAAAACGAAAGAGTATAGTCAACATGAAACTGTTGACTCAACAGTTTACTCAACAGGAAACTCCGGTTTTACTATGTAAACTATCAATACATATAACTTATCATACTTTAAGTATTCCGAAAAAAGGGGACGACTGTTTCATATTTGTAATGGTTCTTTCCCAGGCATAATTTACAAACTGTAATCTTTTAATGTTCTCCTTAACCTTTTATCCGCCGTCAAACAGTAAACACCACGTGACTTTAAACTGGTCACGGTTCATCGTTTGTTGACATACTGTTGAGACGATTCATATATTATGAGTGAATAATATACGTACGTACGATTCAGCGAAGTCAGTACAGGCTGAAACTCACTGGGACGCCTGTCGTCGGGTGGTCCGAGATGGTAGGTGTCCTAAGAGGTCCGTTCTTATGACCACCCTCAGTATATAAAGGTGGGAGATGTTACCTTTGGTTTTTATATAAAATGTTCTTGTAATAGAATACAATGTAACCGTTCCTTCATATCGATAAAAAAAGAAATAGTGTTTTAAATTTCGTCTTATGTAGATTATAGATTTATTTTTAATGTCTTGTGATAAGACTCTTGTCTACAACTACACTGTCATTTCTCCTTTCATAAACTTCCTGGGATCCCCCTTATTTGCCTCTTCCGTTACCGTGGGGTGAGGTCATGAGAACGGACCTTTTAGGGTACCCACCTCCTCGGACCATCCGACGTCAGGTACCCCAGCGATTCTCAGACTGTACTGACTCGCTGAAGTGAAAGTGAAAAGTGAAAGTACGTGACCTCTTCCTTTACCGTTGGGTGAGGTCACAAGAACGGACCTCTTAGGGTCCCTACCCCCTCGGAGCATCCGATGGCAGATACCCCAGTGTGTCTCAGCTTGTACTGACTTCGCTGAATCGTCGTCGTCGTCGTCGTCCCCCTTATTGTTCACCTCAACTTTTTCATTTTCCATGTCCTCCCCGACCCTAATAATATAAATTTTTACTTTTATTTTTACCATGTTTTATATAAAGAGGTGGACTTCCACACCTCGTAGTAATATATCTCTAACCAAGTAATAATCACAGCCTCACACGCACGAGTCAAGACAGGCTGAGAAACGTTGGGGTTCCTGACATCGGACGGTCCGAGAAGAAGGTACCCTAAGAGGTCTGCCCTTATGACCTCACCCAACAGAAAAGGAAGAGTACCCCTAGAAAGACTAGGTCTCTATCTTGGGTACAGAGAACGTAGAGGATGTAGCCGTCCATCTAAGAACTGGTTGACACAGTGTAAAAATCAAGTCACGTCAAGTCAAATCAGTGAGTCAGCACAGGCTGAGAAGCGCTGGGGTACTTGACGTCCTGCGGTCCGGAGGGACAGGTAGTGGTTGAGGTCCCCAAGTTAGTCTAAGTACAGGTAGCTCAGTCACTACGGTAGGTCGGTAGAGTAGGAGACAGTAGGGGAAGAGGTGGACGGGAGTTCGGGAGGGTCGTAGTCTCAGAAAAGGTTACTCAGTTGAGAAACGTACTCCACCGGTTTCATGACCTCAAAGTCGAAGTCGTAGTAAGGAAGGTTTCTTTAGGTTCCCGACTAGAGGAAGTCTTACCTGACCAACCTAGAGGAACGTCAGTTTCCCCGAGAGTTCTCAGAAGAGGTTGTGGTGTCAAGTTTTCGTGGTTAAGAAGCCACGAGTCGGAAGAAGTGTCAGGTTGAGAGTGTAGGTATGGACTGATGACCTTTTTGGTATCGGATCTGATGTGTCTGGAATCAGTCGTTTCATTACAGAGACGAAAATTTATACGATAGATCCAACTAGTATCGAAAGGAAGGTTCCTCATTCGTAGAAAATTAAAGTGCCGACGTTAGTGGTAGACGTCACTAAAACCTCGGGGTTTTTTATTTCAGACTGTCAAAGGTGACAAAGGGGTAGATAAAGGGTACTTCACTACCCTAGTCTACGGTACTAGAAGCAAAAGACTTACAACTCGAAATTCGGTTGAAAAAGTGAGAGGAGAAAGTGGAAGTAGTTCTCCGAAAAATCAAGGAGAAGTGAAAGACGGTATTCCCACCATAGTAGACGTATAGACTTCAATAACTATAAAGAGGGTCGTTAGCACTAAGGTCGAACACAAAGAAGGTCAGGTCGCAAAGAGTACTACATGAGACGTGTCTTCAATTTATTCGTCCCACTGTTATCTGTCGGAACCGTATGAGGAAAAGGATAAACCTTGGTCAGACAACAAGGTACAGGTCAAGATTGACAACGAAGGACTGGACGTATATCTAAAGAATTCTCCGTCCAGTCCCCCAGACCATAAGGGTAGAGAGAGTCTTAAAAGACGTCAAATAACACTAGGTGTGTCAGTTTCCGAAACCGGATCAGTAATAATCATGTCTTTACGTTAAACCCAAAGGAAGCTCACCAGATTTAAAACTATCGGTATAAAGTATCTATAAAATTATCAAGTCAAAGAGAAATGGTACGAATAAAATTTCACTTCTCCTTTAGACAGTAACGTATGCAAAGAGTGATTATAGTGTCACTTTCATCCACCCAGCCTAGAAAGTCCGTGAAAGAGTTCCTCCGTTCCAGGAGAACAATACACCGAGACAGTGTCCTCAGGAAACGAAGATCAAATTTTTGAAGTTCCCTGTCTCGTGTCCCATTCGTCCTAGATATTCACTGGGTCCATGGAGACAAGGGTAAGAAAACGGGTTAGACTAATATATCAAGGAGATTTGATGTCCTCTATGACTTCTTATTCATAAAGACACTCAAATTCTCTATTTACCGTCAAATTGTGAATCGTCACGGAGAAAGTGAGTCATAAATTGTTATAAGATATGTATTCGGAAATGGGTCTATTATGTCATTTAAACGAATAACTTTATAGTCTCAAGTGTAGTACTTCCTGGAGTCAATTTTGTTAGACTATGGAAGTAGAAGTGTTGTACAGGACTCTATATAACATGATATAAGGGACAGACCCGGAAGTCTACTATAAGTCTTGGATACATTGTGAGGCATCAAAATTTAAGTGACGACGACGACGACGATTCGGCGAAGTCAGCACAGGCTGGGGTATCTGCCGACGGGTAGTCCGGGGGGGCAGGGACCCTAAGAGGTCCGTCCTTGTGACCTCACCCAACGGTAAAGGAAGAGGTTACGTCCTTTCATTTTTCACTTTCACTTCAACGAGTCAGCGCTGGGATATCTGACGTCGGATGGTCCGAGGTGGTAGGTACCCTAATAGGTCTAGAGAACTTAGAAAAGTAAAGCAGATAGTACCTTTCACAACTTCTATGAAGAACCCTTTCATCATCTAGGACACATAGTCAATCTTTTCCTTCTCTCTTTTTTTTGTGTGTGTAAGTTTACGTCACTTTAACCTCCGATAAAAGACCAGTGATTCACGTTTTTGTGTCTTTTTGTTTTGTTCTACCGACCCTAACGGTACATACTTCTTATACGAATCGAGACCTCGTCGAAATGAAATCTGAACTATCGATAAATTCCATAGATTGTGTAGAAAGTTGTACTCTCTAGTGATCTTGTAATCTTCATACAAAACGGGGGGAGGAGAAAAAATTCTCAAAGAATATTATTGAGACGGACCTAAACATGTACGTCCGAAAGAGAAAAGAAAGCTAATAATAGAGAGAGTTCCGTCGTACGACAGACTTGACAATGATTTAAAGTTCTCCTATTCCCGTGAGTTAGACTTCACACATTGACTCTTGTCTTAAATACTCCTGACGTGAAATACTAAACACTTTATAATCTGTTACTCTAATCAGGATGGAAGACCAAGGTCAGTTTTGAATCTTGTGATTCTGAGAAGTTCCAATTTGTATAATAATTTCCAGTACTTTTATTTATACGTCGTATAAGGGACCACCGAGGCTACCATTTCTTAGACGGACGTTACACCCTCTAGGTCCAAGTTAGGGACCGAACCCTTCTGGGAGACCTCTTCCCTCACCGTTGAATAGTGTCATAAGAACGTACCTCTTAAGGTTCTTGTCTCCTCGGACCGTCCGATTGTACCCCAACGTTTATCAGCCTCTACTGACTCGTTGGTTGTGAAAAGTGCAATATATTAGAATCTTACATATAGAAGTGTTGGGTTCAGGTCACTAAAGGAAAGGTATAGAACAAGATGTTTGTATAAAACACATTTTTGTAAAAAATTCGATGTAAAACAAAATGTAAATAAACACACACGTAACTTACATTGATAATTGAAGGTTTTTCTAAGTTCGGAATTACAAATATTTTACTTATTCGAGTATTGTTGACTTTTTCACAGTAAAGATCTCGTTTAAGATAGTAGGTAATGATGACAATCATATTAACCCTGAAGGAGATAATTCATAAAACGTTCGTTTGCATTTACATTCACTCTACCTTCAATTACTATTATAGACATGGGGTAACAAGTAACGTCGTGATAAATGTGATTGATCTGGTACCTTCGTTGGATCTACAGATGACCGTCTACTTACCTATATCCCCAACACCATGGATATGTGTTACCTTATAATGAGTCGACATGTTTCCCTGTATAAACTCAGTCAAGATTACTCCACAAACTTGGATCTCGGATAATATATCTCACTTTATTCAGTCTTTTTCTTTTTGTTTATAACAAATGATTACGTATATATACTTTAGATCTTTATACCATGACTACTTTAATAGACATCCCGTCTTTACCTCCGTGTCTGTATCTTTTGTTTGAATACCTGTACCCTAGTCTCTCCTTCCTCTCACACCCTACATACCTCTCTCATTGTACCTTTGAATGTAATGGTATACATTTTATCTATCGGTTACCCTTAAACGACATACTGAGTCCCTTGAGTTTGGTCCCGACACATTGTTGGATCTCCCAACCCTCCCTCCAAGTTCTCCCTCCCCTAGATACATATGGATGTATATATGGATATATATGAATATATGGATATATGGATGGATACCGACTAAGTACGACTACAAACCGTCTTGGGTTGTTTTAAAACATTTCGTTAATAGGAAGTTAATTTTTTATTTATGTAATTTTTTACAATCCATATTTGTTTCCACTTGAATGATCAGTCGGAATTAATTATAGGAATTTATAAATGTCGTTTGAATACTCTACTTATACATACTCTCCTGTTCGTTTTACTCTTCTTATTCTTATAAATTAACTTTTATAACAATTTTATTTACTTATTTTTCGTATATATATATATATATCGAAAGTGATACTAAAGAAGTTCAATAAAAAACATTGAGGATAAAGTAAATTTATAAAACAAATGATCAATAAAGACTTCCCAAAAGTAAAAATATAAATCCTATGCATTTAAATTTATTGAAGACTTATGAAGATTTGTGTTCTCTAAACAAGATTAAAGACTTAAAAGGACTTTGGACACAAACCTTCATAAGACTTTTTCGTTTTGTCGTCACCCTAGTATATAAGGAATTTATAAGTTCATTCTGGATTTTAATATAGACACAAAAAAAGTAATACTTAGTTGTAAGATAGAAACCTATCGAGGGAAAGTGTAGTATTACTTTAGGGAATTTTTCTTTTGAATCACTAAGGTAGTGGATTAGACTATGTTAGACATATGATTGTAATGTTTAATTTCGGTAAGAAGAAAAAAGTCTAAAAATTTACAAAGGAACTAGTTCTGTATTAAATCCCCGTTTTTTACTTAATTTTTATACGTACACAGGGAGTAAGGAGAGGGAAGTTACGAAATACATTTGACGAAATATACAAGAAAAGTCCAATCGAGAATAAAGTAGAAAATAAAGAAGGGACCAAAGGGGACCCAAGAACTAATGTATTTTCCATATTATAATACCTTAATAGTTTACAACATCCATCTTAAAATAGGTATCCAAAACAAATTAAATTGTGTATTAAATATTAGACTACTGTAAATTACTAAACTACCGGAATAATTTAATCAATCTACTAGACTCCATCTTCTGAAAGTAAACTTATAACAGTCACACCTTACATTATGTTATAAATAATAAGTCAACTGTAACTATCTGTCACCATATGTTTGTCGTTCCCGGGAATAATAGTAGGTACACTGATATCAGATTGTAATTCGTATATTGGAATCATTCCCGAAGGGACCACCGAGTCGTCATTTCTTAAACGGACGTCTCAGGTTTTCTGACAAGATATGTAGACACAGAGAAAACCTGAGACACCCTCTCCCTCTCCCACCCTACCAAACCTTCTTACCGTAACTTTGTAAATATTATAGTATATACTTTGCTCAGCGGTCAGGTCCAAGTTACGTTCTATGACCCACGAACCCCGACCACGTGACTCTGTTGGGTCTCCCTACCATACCCCTCCCTCCTCCCTCTCCCCAAGTCCTACCCCTTGTGCACATATGGACACCGTCTATGAACAACTACATGCCGTTTTGGTTATGTTATAACATTTCATTAATTGGAGGTTAATTTTATTTATTTAAATATAATTTTTTTTTTTTCTTAAACGGACGTTACGTCTTCGGTGCCCATACTAGAGACCCAACCCTTCTAGGGGACCTCCTCTCGTACCGTTGGGTGAGGTCATAAAAACGGACCTCTTAGGGTACCTATCTCCTCACACCGTTCGATGTCAAGTATGCCGGTGTTTCTCAGTCTGTGATGACTTCACTGAATCGTACTTCGTTGTAATCATTTGTATTAGTAGTATTCGTATCCAAAAAAAACTAACTAGACTTCCTCTAAACATCTTAACACTTTTTTTTTACTTTACTTATTTTAATTGACTTATCACTGGGTTAATATCTTTATTTTGATACTCTAGTCCTACAAGACTTTTGGTTTTCTCTTCAAAAGTACTTCCTTTCTATTATTAACAATGTTTATCACCACTTGTCAGTTTGAAGTACTCTAAATTTACTTATGGGAAACCACACTTTTTAACCTCCAGTGACCATTGTTCTCTCTTACCTATAAAATAACCTTGTAATCTACATCTGATTTCTCTCTGTCCTTCTCTTAACGTCAAAGGGTATACCCACCTAAATTTCGTTACTTTTATTATCTATTTTATGTTTAGTTGATGTTTTTAGTAGTAGAATATTTGTGACTCCCTGTCTTTACTCCTAATTCTTTTTCTATGAAAAAATTAAAACCCCTCGGTACGGGTCACCGTGGAATCTAGAATCAAGGGTCTGGTCCATAACTTGGAAGTCGGGGACGTCACTTTTATGTCAGAATGGTGATCTGACGGTCCCTACAAGGTTCTATTAAAATTTACTCTACGATATTTATCTTTCCATGAGTCTTATAGTATAACTTCGTAATTATATTCATATCTATCGACTTTTCTTTTTACCTTTTTTTTTTGTTTTTTTTGTATTTTGCTTTGATTGGTTTTCGTTCGACTAAACTGAGATCATTTCATTATACTGATGACTCGTCCAAATGAACAGACTGTATGTCGTTCGGTTTGTGACTCCATGACTCCAAACGTCGTCACTTTTCAAGTAGTAAGTATTTCGTCGGTTCTTTCCTTTAGTCTTTTGTTTAGAAAACTAGAACTTCTACTCCACGAACCCTATAAATACCAACTTTCATGTCCCACCATTCTCCCCGTTCCCTTCCACTGACCTCCGTCCTGTTTTCACTCTATCAACGAAGGGACGCACCCACGAAGAAGTACCCTATATACGAGTCTTATATCAAGATAATCCAAAGCTAGTCAAAACAACAGAATGTTTGAGTCCCTAAAAATTGTTCGACAAAGGAAGAGACAACAAGACATTCCGTTCGAGTTCGAGTTCTTAAAGAGAATCAGTGTTCAAAGACAATTAGGATACCCGACACAAAAACCCTACTCAAAAAAAAAAAAAAAAATTGAGATACCTTGTGTCAAAGTTATAGATTTTTATATATAAACAACAACAAATCAACGAGTCAGTACAGACTGAGAAATCACTGTGGTGTCTGACATCAGGTGGCCCGAGGAGACAGGTACCTTAATAGGTCCGTTCTTATGACCTCACCTAACGGTAAAGGAAGAGGTCCCTTAGAAGAACTGGGTCTCTAGTTTACCTCAGAAGACGTAGAGGACGTAACTGTTCTCCTAAGAAATGGTGACTCAGGGTACTCTATTGTATAGATTAATACGTTCTTTTTAATTCTCTAGATCCTCTTTTTATTTGAGTGTGTTTGATGATACTCTACAATTATTCAGTGAAAGTCATTCAACATCATATACATTTGACTGTTGGTTTTTGTACATGTAAACTATTTGTACTAAGTGTTTTAGTTAGATTTCTTACGTACAATTTGCAATGACGGTCCCAGGTCGGAGCCACCTAGGTCCCATTAAACTTCCCCTCTGCCTCATCCGCTTCTTTTTAGAATAAATAAATAATTATATTCTAATCTAATCCTTCTTTATCACATCATCCTTTTAAATCACCTCTTTTCTCCGACTTATTGAACTAAATGCACCTTTTGATTATTTTGAAGCTCTGTTCTTCAAACGTGGTAGATACAATCCGGTGGCCGCGGACAAACTTATAGTCTCTTACGGGGTGGAACCCGAGAGAGAGAGTTCCTTGAATTTTCGACCCCGTTCTTTCATCTATACCACTCGGAGGTGCGGGGTCTACCCTTAAGTCGGTCTTTTATCTCATTTCTTCTCTGTGCCCCCTTTGGTCAGGAAGGTTACCGACCGGGTCGGAGTTAACAGATCTTTCCGGAAAATATGGAAAAACTAACATGTATCTCTAGTTACCCATTATGTTTTAATACGTCGTAATCGTCGGGTCTGAGAATAGTTTTGGTCCGAAAAGAGAGACGTATGGATCAACACATGTGTTCAAAATCCACTAAATGTAGTAGAAGGCCGGTTTTCCCGGTCAATTGTAAAATGTTGGAAAAAAGACTATTCCCAAACAATTGGTCTTCTGAATAAACACAACAAGAAGAGTTTCAGACCACGGTGAGAGTCTTTCGTGATTTATTTCAATGTAAGAATGTATCGTTTCTATGTCGTTAAATATTGTTCATTTTCCTCATGTCACTAAATATTGTTTTCTTTTCGTTAATTGAGTTTTGAAATCACAACGATTGTAGTTTTGATGATATATGGAAAAAGGTATGGGGTTAATGTAACTAATTATAGGAGGGTCCACGGATTTTCTATTTCTTATACCTCCGGACCGTCGTTAGTAACTCAGTTGTCACTTTAGACAGTGGTTATACTAAAAATCGAGAAATCTTTTCCGAGACATAGAAATTCTACGAAATTCGAAACACGGAGAGCGGAAACCTCCGTCATTCGTTAAGTGTTCGACATTTTTAAGGCCCCCTTGAACAATCCGTTCAATCTCTCAATAGTCTCCCCCAAACTTGACTTTGTAAGGAAAGTTTACGCCTTCTGCCTTCGGGACTCAACTGAATAAGGTCTCACAGTCTTCTCACCTTTTCGTGTCATGTTATTCCGTCCGTCTAAGACCAAAAACCGTATGTACGAGTCCTTTAAGGTCCCCCTTGGAACTCCGGACTGAACGGAACGGGTAGTCCGTAGAGGTGTACTGGAACAGTACCTACCCTAGAGGGCACGACCGAGGGTCGTGTAATGTAGCCATCTCGAACTATGCATAAATGACTTCACACATACCTTGTTAAGTGTTTCACTGGTAAGAGATCGGGTATTTTATTCGGAATTGTTTATTTATGGTTTTTAATCCGACTTTATTGCTTTGACACAAGAGAGTGGTCTGAGATTCATCCAAATTCATTCTTTAGTTCTGATTTGTCTCTTAATAATAGGGGTAAGTTTGGGGACTACTCATAAAGGACTTACTGAAATACTTTATTCTAGGAGATTGTCATAAAGTACATGTCGTAATACTACTATGCAAACTGTAAAATCTATTTTAACTTCTGTCACTTTTTTTTGATTATTTTATATTTTATCTATGTCGGGGTATAAATAACTTCTTTAATTTAAAAATTAACTTTGATAAAGGTGTTTCCTTTGAAGTCCGGGACAACTTATATGATAGTGTACGTAAATTCTTTCTCGTTGTACTATTGTGTTTTAAATGTTCCTGTGTTTTTTGTCTTTGAAACAAAATGTTTCGGTTGTACTAATATCATCATTATAAATTATTCTAGTAATGGTTTTTTTTTTTTCACTAAAATCCAGTTTAATGTAGTAAAACCCCAGGAACGATAAATAAAGGTCTTTATAGTACAATAGTCATAAAAAAAACCATCTGTATCGAAAAATTAAATAAGTATTACGGTCGAATACGTGACATTAACTGCCGGATTAATATTACTAAAAACGGTAGTATCTGGAAAGCTACTTTATACCTTTGTTTTCTTTGATAGACCTGTATCATACTAAAAAAAAGACAATGGATGACTTACACTTAGTACACCAATTGTACCCCAATGTTTTTTATAAAACCATTGAATAGTCACAATTCAAAATACTTTAAGTTAATAGGAACTTAAAATCTACGTTAATATAGTATTTACTTCTTAGAAAAAAAAGGGACTTTGCTAAGAATTCATGTTTAATCAATGTCGTTCCTAAGACAAAATGTCGAGTAATCTTAGACGAGTCGAGTGAAGGACCTCTTCACGTATTCGACAACGAGATCTTTATGTGTGAACCTTTAATAAAAAACGATATTATCTATGTGTTTTCACAGTATTTGGTTATCACGACTTTTAATAATTTCACATCCTAGGACACGAAAATAGTTGATATTAATTTAACTACGGACAGTAAACAAATTAATGACGTGAATTTTGTAAACATCACCCAAACCTAGAAGTATAGTAACATAGGAAAATGAAAAGACTGAAGTGTATTATTATTATGATCATTATTCGACCAGATAAGTCACAACTATATAAATCTTTCTTTTTAACTTTATGTCCATTTAATTAAATGAGTGATCTCACCTAGAATTTCGTTATTGATTTGTATTTTCCAGACTGTATATCTAAAATTTATTTATATATATTATAGATGAATGCAAGTAAGGTTCTTATACAGTTTGAGAAATAAACAGGTGTGTAAATGGTTATTTCTTTATTTATTTTATCTTTTGTTTTAATGTGATTAAACCTTTTGATCCAATAGAAAATTTTATTCGTTTTACTTAATTGGTCAAACTACAATACTTAGGTAAAAAAAGATGAGACTATGAATGTTGACGTAAACCTTCAGTTACAGATTTCTCGTTCGTCATTATCATCATCGTATATTACAATACGTCCAAATATAAAAGATTCTTATATTAAAATATATAGGGGAGTAAAATAATAGTAATCTTTTTGTGTTCCTCATTTATATTTCCCGTTTTCAAGAGATTATATAGAAACTCATAGGGTGGTACCTTGTGATCTCGTTATATTTAGTATGCAAGTCAAGTCAAGTCAAGTCAGTGAGTCAGTACAGGCTGAGACGCTGGGGTACTTAGCGTCGTACGGTCCGGAGGGACAGGTAGTGGTTGAGGGCCTCAAGTGAGTCTGAGTGCAGGTAGCTCAGTCACTACTGTAGGTCGGTAGAGTAGGAGCCAGCAGGGGAAGAAGAGGACGGAGGTTAGGGAGGGTCGTAGTTTCAGAAAAGGTTACTCAGTTGAGAAGAGTACTTCACCGGTTTCATGACCTCAAAGTCGAAATCGTAGTAAGGAAGGTTTCTTTAGGGTCCCAACTAGAGGAAGTCTTACCTGACCAACCTAGAGGAACGTCAGGTTGGAATATATTATTCTATAAATAATTAATATATTTAACTATTTATACCTAAAATTTTAATATGTTATGAATAGTAAACATTTTCCCTGTGTTGTTTGGACTTCGAGTATATGTCGTGTACAAATTTTTAAGTTCATACTCTATTTCCATTTTCTTTTTATACACTGGAAAACATGTGTGGGTGTGTGTATGTGTATGTATGTGTCCCGTGTCATAAATTAAAGTCAAAACAACATTCTTAGGAAGAGTCTAGTCTTCCATACCCCTCTTGAATGAAATATAATTAGTACCCTGTCTCATGTCCTCTTTATCCCGACTTTAAACTTCAAATTGTTTGAAACAAATCTTTTAATCCCACATCATTGTCTCACCTCCTTTACTTAACCCCTATTCTAGACCTTTTTAGTGGTACCTCCTATAAATCATGAATTACTATAAAATACTCATACAGGACTGAAGAGATACACACGACTCTAACACGAATTTCTTTAAAATTGATTTATTACGAATTAGAAAAGAGAAAAGGAGATAAATTCAAAATAATATATTTTCATATAGTAGTACCCGAAGGGAGTACCGAGACTGTCATTTCTTAGACATTACGTCCTCTGACCCAAACCAAGGACACAACCATTCCAAGGGATCTTTTCCCTTAGCGATGGGTGAGGTCTTAAGAACGGACCTCTTAAGGTACCTGTTTCCTCGGACCACTAAATGTGAGGTACCCCAGAGTCTCTCAGCTTGTGCTAACTCACTGATTGTAAAAGTGAAAGTATACTAGTATAAATGTAGTATATACATACATCCATTATATAGATATAACGTTATTTAAAGGATGAGACAATTTCACTTACTTATTTTAAAGAAATGGGTCATCAAGGATCACACACACAATCAGTAAGTCGGTATGGGTTGAGAAACGTTTGGATACCTGATATTGACCGGTCCGAGGAGACGGGTACCTTAACAGGTCCGTTCTTACGACCTCGTCCATCGGTAAGGCAAGAGGTCCGCTAGAAGGGTTGGTTCCGTTACTTGAACCCAGAGGACTTGACGTCCGTCTAAGAAATGGTAGACTCGGTGGTTCCTTCGGGTGTTTGGATCTGATTAGATCTGTCGTATAACTTTTCATCTCTGTAGTGAAACTATTGTTTCCAGACATATCAGTTTCAATACCCAAAAGGTCATGCGTTCGTACCTACACTCTCAACCCGGTATTGCCACTCCTAGTTTCTTAACTATGATAGATTGACACCACAACCTCTTCTGAGAGCTCTTAGGGAACCTGTTGTTTCTCTAGTTTGGTCATGTATGATTTCCTTTAATTGGGACCTTCCAGACTACGTCTTCGACTTCGACTTCGAGGTCAAGAAACCTGTGGACTACGTTTCTCGGATAAGTGACCTTTTCTGGGACTACGACCCTTTTAATTCCCGTCTTCCTTTTCCCCCACTGTCTTGTCCCTACCAACCTACCGTATCAGCTGAGTTACTCGTACCCAAACTCGTTTGACGCCCTCTACCACTTCCTGTCCCTTCGGACCGTATGACGTCAGGTACCCCAGTGTTTCTTTATCGGTGAATTGTTGTTGTTTATCAAAGATCAGTCACTGGTTCTAAACCTTCGGGAACCATTTCACGATAGAGATAAACAGAAAAAAAAAATTGAATTTTTTTTTCCTTATATCAATTAAATATTATGACATAATTGAAATCCACATGTCATTTTACTTAGTCGATATATGTATATAACAAGGTGTGAAAAAATCTAAGAAAAGTGCATATCCAGTAATACCTCATCACTCATCTCAAAGGACACGATATCGTATTCAAGTATGACACACACGAGTCAGTGAGTTAGTACAGGGTAAGAAACACTCGGGTACCTGACATCGGACGGTCCAAGAAGACGGACGTCTTAAAAAGTCCGTTCTTATAACATCCCCCGATGGTAGAGGAGGAGGTCCTCTGGAAGAGTTGGGTCCATAGTCTGGACACAGAGGACGTAGAGGACGTTACCGTCCGCCTATAAAATGGTGTCCCGGTCGACCCTTCGGGTTCGAGAATAAATCAATTGATAAAACATATATAATCACAAAGAATTTCCCTTCAGAGAGTGGGTCTATAAAGACCCTTTTATAGGTACCTTCTTACCATAGAACCGAAGACATAGAGGGGTGAAACTGAAGTGATGCATCTAATGTAATCTAAATAAGTTAGTCAAACCGACCTAACTTATTTCGGTTAAAAGAAGGATTTTATTATTTCATTTGAAGTCCATTCTTTTGTCTCTTTTACAAGGATTTTTTTCATGTGGATATTAATTAGAAAGTCAATGACTTGACTAGAACAAACGGTTTTAATTGGTTTAAACGTTAACCAATACTAAAGTTATAAGATGACCTAAAGTAAAAGATTATAAACTACATTCTAAAATCCTAGACAAGAAAAAAAATTGATTCTGAAATTTGAAGACACTATAAAAACGAGTTTATATTAAAATCCAGTATGATCACAACATATTATAATAGAAAACATAGTGTAAGAACCTTTATGTTATGACACATATTATATTAATTAAACGACAATGAACAACCAAATCATCTTAAGTGGGTATCTTGTGAACACCGGATTAATATCGAACCCACATCTTTAAACAAAAAGGTTGATGTATATTACAAAGGGAAATTAAAAACCAACTAAGTAAAAAGGAGTTTTAGACCATCTTTATAAACGACTAAAGATAATATCATCTGGTCTCCAGTCGTTAACAAAAGACATTTCAAAGTCTGTTATTTATAAAGTCAGAAAGACCCTACATGATAGAGACAACATTGATGAGTTTAGATGAGAATATTGTGTCTTGATCGACATCTACTTATTATTGTCGACACTTCGTTTTATTGACTAAACCGTTTTTGTGCGTTATTTTGTCTGAAACTGATACCCGGTATTATGCGGATGGGGATATGATCTATACGATACGTAAGCGAGACTACAAGTTTAATTGAGTCAAAATTTGTAGGAAGTAAAAAAGATGGTAACAGTCAAAAAATGTAAAGTCTGACACGGGTACCCTTATTTTTTTTTTTGATCATCTTTAAACTGAGAGAGATATATGATGTCAGTTTTCGATGTAAAAGAGGTCACCAGTACGTACCCGCACTCTTCCCTTGGTATTTCTTGACTAGTGACTACTTAACTGCGAAAACTTAACCTCCTAGTTTGATCAGTTATCCAAGTTACGTCCTTTGTCCTACGAACCCCGACCACGTGACCCTACTGGGTCACTCTACCATACCCCTCCCTCCCCCCTCCCCGAAGTCCAAACCCTTGTGCACATATCGGCACCGCCTAAGTACAACTACATACCGTTTTGGTTATGTCATAACTTTTCATTTTATATCATTTTATTAAAAATTTTTCCTGTAGTTGGGACTTATAACTAACCTTTTTGACTACGACTCCGACTTCGAGGTTATGAAACAGGTAGACTACACTTCTCTGTTGAGTGACCTTTTCTAGGATTACGACCCTTTCTAACTTTCCTTTCTCTTGTCCCCCGACGTCTTTTATTTCTATTCTACCAATCTACTGTAGTG
The DNA here is from genome assembly GCA_006410555.1 of Capra ibex. Lineage (NCBI taxonomy): Eukaryota > Metazoa > Chordata > Mammalia > Artiodactyla > Bovidae > Capra > Capra ibex. The sequence continues at coordinate 20,188,538 of SJYO01048061.1, read as the reverse complement.
ACTAAGACACCTGGACTTAGACTCGTTTCATACCCTGTTTCACTTCCTGTCTCGTCGGGTACCACAGTGTTTCTCAGCTTGTCGTGAATCACTGACTTGTTGTTGTCGTTTATTTAAACAGACCTAATATGTATACACATAGACCTTCGGTGTCTAGGGTACTTTAGTGAACCTAACCACGGTCGAATCCCAACAACGTCCTCCTTAAGTACAGTCCCTACAGAATAAACCGGCAAAACGACTCCAGTAAGAGTTTTCCGAAAAGAAAATATCTCTCTTCTTATATTCTAATCTTTCATCTTCATTCTTATATTTTAATCTCTTCATATACTCTAATATTCACACTTATTCACCCTACTTTTTTAACACACTTTTCTACCATCTAGATTCTACAAAATTGGACTCCGAGGGGGAAAAAATCATTCCGAGGAATTCCTTCCTGACTTCACTGGTTTCACAATCAGTGAGTCAGTACAGACTGAGAAACACTGGGTTACCTGACGTCGGGTGGTCCGAGGAGACAGGTACCTTAAGAGGTCCGTTCTTTTGATCTCACCCATCGGTAAGGGAAGACGTCTCCTAGAAGGACTAAGTCCCTAGTTTGGGGCCAGAGACCGTAACGTCCGTCTAAGAAATGACCGACTTAGTGGTCCCTTCGGGATGTACGATCGAATCCGATTCTCATACGGTTTCGGTTTACTAGTTGTCATTGTTCGTCAAATCGATTAATCAATACTCTATTTCTTACCCCTATCCTTTTCAGACACAAACCGTAACATTTTTTGATTGTCTAGTAACAAACGACAAGTCATCGATTCAACACGGACTGGGACACTGGGGAAACTGATTTCGTACGGTCTGAAGGGACAGGAAGTGATAATGGGTTCTCAAACGAATTTAAGTAAAGGTTACTCAGCTACTACAATAGATTGGTAGAGTAGGAGACGTTTGGAGAAGAGGAAAACGGAAGTTAGAAAGGGTCTTAGTCTCAGAAAAGGTCACTCAGGCGAGACGGGTAGTGTACCCGTTTTGTAATCTCAAAGTCGAAGTCGTAGTCAGGAAGGTTACTTATAAGTCAAACTAAAGGAAATCCTAATTGACCAAACTAGAGGAACGACGGGTCCTATGAGTTCTCAGAAGATATCGTGGTATGAAACTTTCGTAGTTAATAAATCGTGAGTCGGAAGACATTCCGGGTTGAGAGTCGGTATGTGCTGATGACCTTTTTGGTGTCGAAACTGATATACTTGGAAGTGACTGTTTCACTACAGAAACGTAGAATTATACGACAGATCCAACCAGTGTCGAAAGGAGGGTTCCTCGTTCACAGAAAATTAAAGTACAAACGTGAGTGACAGGTGTCACTGCAACCTTGGGTTCTTTTATTTTAGACTGACGAAGATGAAAAAAGGGGAAAATAAACAGTACTTCACTACCCTGACCTACGGTACTAGAATCTAAAACATTACAACTCAAAATTCGGTCGAAAAAGTAAGAGGGGAAAGTGGGAGTAGTTCTCCGAAAATTTAAGGAGAAACGAAAGACGGTATTCCCACCATAGTAGACGTATAGACTCCAATAACTATAAAGAGGGTTGTTAGAACTAAGGTCGAACACTAAGTAGGTCGGACCGTAAAGTGTACTATATGAGACGCATATTCAATTTATTCGTCCACTATTATAGGTCCGAACGACAAGAGGAAAGGGTCAAACCTTGTTCAGGCAACAAGGTACAGACTAAGATTATCAACGAAGAACTGGACGATTGTCCATAGAGTCCTCTGTCCATTCCACCAGACCATAAGGGTAGAGAACATCTTAAAAGGTCAAACAACAGTGGGTGTGTTTTCCAAGTCGTATCAGTCACTTTGTCTTCATCTATGAAAAAGAACTTAAGGGAACGAAAGAGATAATAGGTTTCCTAAAACCTTCAAAATAGAGAGCAAGGAGGTGGAAAAGATTTAGGCCAAAATTGTAGATCATCAAGAGCCAAGTGTATCACGACGTCGGTTCGGACTTCCCAAAACTAGTATTGGAATGATCGTACGTTTTAATCGAGTCGGGACCATAAACTTGTAAGAAACCGTGATGTGAAGAAACCCTAACCTTACTTTTGACTGGAAAAAGGTCACGAGAACGGTGACGACTTAAAAGGTTTAAACAACTGTATAACTTGTGTCGTGAAAGTGTCGTAGTAGAAAATCCTAAAGTTTATCGAGTCGACCTTAATGTAGGTGACCGAAACGAACATCATCACGAAGTCTTACGGGTGAACCGAGGTGTGAGGTCCTACAGAACGAGAACCACTCACTACAGTGGTAGTTCCAATAGGACCAGTAATTCTGAAAAAAAAAAAAAAAAAATGAAAAAAGATATAAAGCAGACACATAAGAACGGTGTAGAAAAATCAGAGAAGAATCCAGGTTTGGGAAAGACAGGAAATACAACGGGTATGACCGTACCTTATAAGGGAACTATAGAGGTTAAAAGAACGTCTCTAGAGATCAGAAAGGGTAAGACAACAAAAGGAGATGAAGAAACGTGACAAGAAACCTTTTCCGAAAGAATAGAAAGGAACGATAAGAGACCTTGAGACTTAAGTCAACCCATATATCGGGTATAGTGTCTATGGAGTTTGGTTATCTCCATCTCTGATCTTCCCCCTAGAGAGTATAGGACTCTGTCATCGTTTCGAATTGACCCTCTTCTCTGAAGAAAGGACCGTTCCTAAATAGGTTAACTTTTAAATACCTGAGAGAAATGATGTCCGGAGGGAGGTAGGAGATAGGGAGACATTTTGACAAGAGGAAAGGAACTTCACACCCTGAACGTACACCATGAAGTATCGACACCTAGTACTTAACATTAAGATACGACTAAGGTTTAGCCTCTTCCGTTACCGTTGGGTGAGGTCATGAGAACGGACCTTTTAGGGTCCCTACTCCTTCGGACCACCCGACGGTAGACAACTCAGTGTGTCTCAGTCTGTGCCGACTTCACTGAATCGTCGTCGTCGTCGTCGACTAAGGTTTATTTGGACAGGAACGACTTCTTTATATAGTCCGTCAGATAAACAAAATCCAGTTGACATATTAGTATCCATTTGTTCCCTAGCAGGTACTTAGAACAGTTTCAATGTATCCTTACGACCAATAACATCATTGGGTAAAAGACCCCGTGATTTCCACTCCTCTAAAGAATTGAAAGTGATAAAAGATCCGAGTGTCACAAGTCTATTTCAATTTAGAAAAGACATGTTATGTTTTATAAGAAATGAGTAAGCTTCGATTAGAATTTTAATTAAAACTCCGGTTCCGGAAGGATTTACACTCAACATTATATCAGTATATTATCAGTTTTAAACTATATATTTAGAGATATTAACTAAATATAAATGTAGTTGTCGATATATGCATCGTAGAAGTTCTTGAGAATTCCCGTGATTGGATAAGGAATTCCTTGACGAATAAAGTACAAAGTATAAAGTATAAACTCGATGTAAGATCCAAGGACATTAGTTTTAAAATGTCAAATAAAAATCTCTTTGGTAGAATAACATCAAAATGAATAGGATCTCTTTCACTATCAAGGTAAACAATAACTAATTACATTTCATAAATCGGTTACTTGTGTAGTACGGTACAGACAGTACTACAAATCACAAGGTAAATGTAAATTTACCCGAAGGGACCACCGAGTCTACTATTTCTTAGGTGGACGTTACACCCTCTGGTCCCAAGGTAGGGACCCAACCCTTCTAGGGACCTCTTCCCTGACTGATGGATGAGGTTATAAGAACGGACCTCTTAAGGTACCTGTCTCCTGGGACCACCCGATATCAGTTACCCCAGTGTTTCTTAGTCTGTGGTCACTTACTGAAAGTAAAGTGAAATATAAATTTATTGTTCCTAAACCCTTAAAAATTTATCATTTATGACACTTCACTTCAGTGAGTCAGTACAGGTCAAGAAACGTTGGGTTACCTGATATCGGATGGCTCGAAGAGGAAGGTACCCTAAAAGGTCCGTTCTTTTGACCTCACCCAAAGGTAAAGGAATTGACATCGATTCAGTTAAAGAAAATTAATAGAATTTTTAATAGTTAGAAAAAATCAAATTAAAAGACAAAAGAAGAAACAAAATTTATTTTTGGATTAAACATTCCTTTGAAATAGTGTACAGGAGAGTCCCAAGATACCAGTTAATAGGGAACTTTACACGGTAAACAATAGTATGTCAATACTATAGTGATTAATTCTGTAAATCTTAGATACAAAAAAGAGTAATATAGTTTCCAACTGTGTAAAATGAAGAAAGTTAAATTAGGGTAGGTCTTGAGTTTTTATATCTTTACAAGTAGAAGTATAAAGTCTACTCTTTTGGGACATTTCCTTGACTATAGGAGACAGTAGGGGAAGAGGAGGACGGGGGTTTGGCGGGGTCCTAGTCTCAGAAAAGGTTACTCAGTAGAGAAGCGTACTCCACCGGTTTCATGACCTCAAAGTCGAAATCGTAGTAAGGGAGGTTTCTTTAGGGTCCCGACTAGAGGAAGTCTTACCTGACTAACCTAGAGGAACGTCAGGTTCCCTGAGAGTTCTCAGAAGAGGTTGTGGTGTCAAGTTTTCGTAGTTAAGAAGCCGCGAGTCAAAAGAAGTGACAGGTTGAGAGTGTAGGTATGTACTGGTGACCTTTTTGTTATCAAAACTGATCTGCCTGGAAACGACCGTTCCATTACAGAGACGAAAACTTATACGATAGATCCAACCAGTATTGAAAGAAGGTTCCTCATTTGCAGAAAATTAAAGTACCGACTTCAGTGTAAGACGTCACTAAAACCTCGGGGGGTTTTATTTCAGACTGTGACAAAGGTGACAAAGGGGTAGATAAAGGGTACTTCACTACCCTGGTTTACGGTAATAGAATCGAAAGACTTACAACTAGAAATTCGGTTGAAAAAGTGAGAGAAGAAAGTGAAAGTAATTCTCCGAAAAATAGTGAATCGTTTTTCACTATAAAAGTCATTGTCAAGATCCGGTTTGAGAACCCTCGAGAACATATAGACTTTGATGACAAGACAAGTAAGGTCACATTTTTGTTATTACAGTGTTAAGATATATGATTTCTCTGAGAAAATATAGTCAACTTCCTTTTGAAGACAAATTTACGGTAAGTCATTAAAGACTAAAATGAATTATATCACTCAATAATTGAATAAGGGTTATTAACTATACTACAGAGTGTCAGGTTTGTGAAAAACTTAAAGACATAAAAGGAGAGTTTGTGAAAGTGTATGTATGAATGTGTCGGTGATTAAAGTAATAGGAGTATAATTGTGATTTTTCACGAAAATTTACTTTATACTTTTATTTCAAAAACTTAACAGAAAAAACGGATGGAATCCACTAAATAAAATTTCTTAACCATTTCGAGCTAATTTTCTTTTTCTTTTTGAAGTTTGATTTTTTTAATAAAGATAATATTACAGTACTAGTCCATACGAAGACCGGGTCTCTATACTTATGTTTAGTCTTTATAACGTTTTCTATTCTATTTATTCTAAAAAAGGATGAAACTTGAATTCACTAGGACAGTGTTAAAGTATCTAAAACTGTCTTCTGAGGACCAAGTCTCTGTTTCCGAAAATAATGAGTATAGACTCCATGCACATGTGTTATCGGCAAGGAAAGAAGGAGTTTTAGGGAACCCTCATTATGTCTCCATCCGAGTCCACCTACAACACTTATATCACCCAAAGAAAACAGTGTGACTCCTTCTGACTCTAATCCTTTATAGTCAGAATGTTCCCCGACGATTATTAGAATTGGAAACAAATCCGTCTTCTACAATAATAGGACCGATCCTTTTTTAGATATCAAGATAAGTATGTACTGGGTTTTTCTAAAACCACAAGAAACTCGTTATATACACCAATATACAAAACACAAATTTCTAAGAAGTTTCATTCCTGTATGTACCAGCAGTAACGGTAGAAGGATTTAAGGTATACATACACACGTTCTGTCCTTTTTTCTGTGTCTACACATATGGTCTGAAAACCTGAGTCTCCCTCTCCCTCTCCCACCCTACTAAACCCTCTTACCCTTAATATTGTACATATGACAGTACATTCTTAACTTAGCGGTCAGGTTTTTTTTTTTTTTTTCATTTTTTTTTTTTTATTTATTTTATTGATAAAGTGACTAACTTTTTTTTTATTTTATTATTTTATTTAGATCGTCTGGGTCTTTTTTTTTTTATTTATTTCTGTATGTACCTGAGTACCCGTATAGGTTTACCAAACCGGACACACGGTTATTAGTTCTTACTCTCTTTAACCCTTTATTTACCAAAAAAATTCTCCGGATCCTTTCTCATAGTAACCATATAGATATCGTTATTATTAAGTTCAACATAGAAAACATAGTGTATAGTTATGGACTTTTCGTAAATGACGTATACTTTTAATCACTTGATGAACCGGACTACCGAAAAGGTCTATGGTAGAAACTGTAACTTCTAGAATATTTAATATGGATACCTACGTTATCCACCATCTTTAATACTGAATACGTACCCAAATTATAATTCCTGACAGTAATAGATTCAGTTATAGGATGTTTTATTACTAATTAATGGAAATACCAGTAGGATAGTAAGTAAGACTTATATTTGTCAGAACGAGTACATTAAGGGTCATTCGAAAAGAATAATTACGAAAGAATTTATACTTAGTTGGTCGTTGTAACTTCTGTATGAACTTCTTCATACTTTTATTATTTATTTTCCAAATCTCTCTCAATATTTAAAATAGTCTTCTTTTCAATACTGGTTGGATCTATCGTATAATTTTTCGTCTCTGTAATGAAACGGTTGTTTCAGACAGATCAGTTCCAATACCAAAAAGGTCACCAGTACAAACCTACACTCTCAACCTGACCCTTCTTTCGACTCGTGGTTTCTTAACTACTAAAACTTGACACCACGACCTCTTCTGAGAACTCTCAGGGAACCTGACGTTCCTCTAGGTTGGTCAGGTAAGACTTCCTCTAGCCAAGACCTACAAGTAACCTTCCTGACTACGACATCGACTTTTAGGTTATGAAACCGGTGGAGTACGTTTCTCAACTGAATAACCTTTTCTGGGACTACGACCCTCCCTAACCAACATCTTCCTCTTCCCCTGCTGTCTTTTACTCTACCGACCTACCGTAGTGACTGAGTTACCTGCACTCAAATCCACTTGAGATTCTCAGCTACTACCTGTTCCTCCGGACCGTACAACTCTAAGTACCCCAGTGTTTCTCAGCCTGTGTTGACTCGTTGACTTGACTTGACTATGTAAAATAAAGATATAAAAATTTGTTGTAATACCCGTTGATAAGGTTATTTGTGATTAAAAGTAGAGTCTTTCTTATGTAGGTATTTACTCCTTTCACTCGATCATCTTCTTTACGAGTTGTCATTTTCTAATAACAAATTTTTTAAGGTATATTTAAATCTTCTGTGTAAGTTACAACAACGACAACAAACCAACGAAACGCTGGGGTATTTGACGTCGTACGATCCCAAGGGACAGGAAGTGGTAGAAGACCTCAAACGAGTTTGAGTACAGGTAACTCAACCACTACGATTGGTTGGTAGAGCAGGAGACAGAAGGGTAAGAGAAGGACGGAAGATAGAAAGGGTCGTAGTTCCAGAAGAGGTTATTCATCGAAGAAGCGTAGACCACCGGTTCTATATCCTCGAAGTCGAAGTCGTAATCAGAGGTCGCTTTTAAGTCCCAACTAAAGAAAATCCTAACTGACCAAACTAGATAATGTCAGGTTCACTGAGAGTCTTCAAAGAAGGTTGAGGTGTCAAGTTTCGTAGTTAAGAAACCACTAGTGGGAAGAAATACCAAGTTAAGAGTGTAGGTATGTACTGATGACTTTTTTGGTATCGAAACTGATGTACCTGGAAACAACCGTTTCATTGTAGAGACGAAAAATTATACGACAGATCCAAACAGTATCGAAAAGAAGGTTCCTCGTCCGCAGAAAATTAAAGTACCGACGCCAGTGGTAGACTTCCCTAAAACCTCCGGTTCTTTACTTTAGACAGTGACAAAGGTAATAAAGGGGAAGATAAACGGTAACTCACTACCCTGGTCTACGGTACTAGAAGCAAAAAACTTACAACTCAAAATTCAGTGTACTGTCCATAGTTACTGTGTAAGTTACGAAAAAGTATTTATCTCCACTTTGGGTGGGGAGTTTACTTTATTTGTTTGTCTTTTTATATATTAACTTTTCCTTTTAAGGTTTTCCCCAACCTAATAGACAGAAGATTGATTATTCTCTACGTTCATCTATCTTTTGTTTTTATTCCACTCTTCTTTAATCATTTCGTTAATTTTCCCTTCTATTTCAGAGAAATCTTATGTGTGTGTGTTTGATGATTCACATTCGCTAACCGAGGTATACTCCTTTCCAAACAAAATGTAAATTATTCCAGTAATAAACATATTTTGTTGGTCGGTTTGATGATTCTTTTAACAGTTTTACTCCGTTTTTATGACTTTTATCATTTCAATTACTTGATGTTCAGTCCATGACACTCAAGTTTGTTTATGACAAAAGTTTATCTTTTTTTTACACATTATAGAAGTAAACATGATTTATTACGATATGCTATATATAAAATATGTATATATATATGTGTGTTATGTGATGTTATATAAGACATATAAGATATGTTAATATGGTAATATGAAAATCAAAATTAAAACGATTTATACTACTTCTTTTAAAAATAAAAATCATCAAATTTCATCTAAATTCGTTTCCAAACACATAATGTTATGTACCTTCCTCATTTTTACAAAATTTTTCGGTTTCCATAGGGTAATGAATTTTTAGTGATTTAGACTCAATACACTTAAACCGTTAATTCAGAAATCTTTATCAGAAGTAATTCACTGAGCACAGACTATAACCGGTTCTACTGTGACTAAAATTTAATAACAATAAAAAAAGGTTAGTAGGGTAAATATATACTTGACTAGTACCGATAACCGAAGTGACGACGGTGATTTCATTTTTCTTTTGTCGGTTGATTTCGTGTAAGTGTAAAATTAATTCCTACTTGATAAGTATATAAGGTACTAATGATCCTGTTAAGACCTGTATTATTATTAGGAGTTAATTAAAAAATGTAACTGATAACAATTATAAGAACCGCACGATAAAGATTTATGAGAGTTCAATAAAGACAGAAGTGAGTAAATAAATTTGTCTATTTTTGTAATAACGGTCCCAACTTATCAGTGACCACAAAGAAGAGAAATGAAACCTCATTACCCGTACGTACGTACACACGATTCATCGAGGTCAACAAAAGTTGAGAACGATGGGATACCTCGGACGGTTCGAGGAGACAGGTACGCTTAGGAGGTCCGTTCTTATGACCTCACACAAAGGTACGGGAGGAGGTCCCCTAGAAGGACTAGTTACCTAATTTGGGTGTAGAGAATACAGAGGACGTAACCGTCCTCACAAGAAATGGCGATCACGGTGGACCCTTCGGGTGAAACCTCAGTATACGTTTCATTTATGACGTTTACTTTTAAAGTTCCTGTGTGTATATTAAAAGACCGGTTTAATTTTGTTATACTTTGTTAAATAAGATTGTTAAATAAGATTCCAATTAAATAAGATTGGAAAGGTAGATGTTTCATAAATTAAAGAGCTGAAAAAAATTCCCTTGTCTTAAAATAAAACTTTTAATGGTAAATCGTTATGTCAACCCACAAAAGAATGGTTTTAATAAAATCTTTCGTACTATTACGTACGAAGGGTTCACTAAAAATATACATATTTCTTTTCTCTTTAAAATTACTGATTGTTTGTCGTACTTTACGACTTTGTTTACCTTTTCTTTACGTGAAACCTCGATCGTGTCAAATAGTTCATCCTCATTGTTATTTATATCTTGACAACATCCTCCTTCGGACGCTTGTCAATTTCTTTTTAGTCAATCCTAAATCCTAAAAGTCTTATTTTATCTTATTGTACATAACCTTTATAAATTTAATAGTTTACACCTATTTGGGTAAACCAAGACGAAAAAAAGAAAAAAAAAAAATTACTCCCGTTTTAACAATCGTAGACAATAATAAATCGGGTGATACTGAGACTGTAATCGTCCAAAGACCTTTAAAAGAAAGGATTACACGTTTCTTAGGATAACCATAATACTCAGTCGCTATAATTTCTTTACGAACTTTAACATTGGAGAGGAAAAAGGAAGAGGACAGAGAGAAAGAGGAAGGACAAAGAAAGGGAAAAGAGGGAGTGAGACGGAGAGATAGTTTAGAGATATTTGGTGAGACTATAGTAATTCGTAATAAAACTCGAAACCTATAATAATTTATAAACAATCATTAAATACAATCATTAAATAAGACTAATGACAATAATTAGTGACTTTATAATATTCCTTTTAATTCCTGATAAAACCTCAAAAGTCATATATAAACTGACTTCTAATTTGACTACTTTAATCAGTATTTTTTTGTGACTTTTAGTTTCTCTAGACAAAACCCTGGCACGTGTAAATATCTGAAATAAAAAAAAAATAAAAATCAACTTATAAATATCTTAATGTCGAAGACTAAACATGATCATCAATATATTTGTGATTAAATTGTTTAATATGGAATTTACCAAAAGTTTGTTGTCTAACGTACTATCGATACGGTTAATTGGTTTGAGTAAACAATTTAGAAATAATAAAGGAAGGATTACAGAAACTAAAAATTTAAGTTATTATTCCGAGAGACCCCTTTTGTCATTTCTGTTAATTCATCCAGGTTTTGGTTGAAATCTCTATTCTTCATCTTGGAGCCACTCAAAGTACCACTTTTCCCATCTAGATCCTACTCTCTTAATTCCTTATGGTAAATATATCATAAAAGTTTCACTAACTTACGTACACTTCACTTCACTTCAGCGAGTCAGCACAGACTGAGAAACACTGGGGTACCTGTGGTCCGAAGAGGCAGGTACCTTAAAAGATCCGTTCTCATGACCTCACCCAACGGTAAAGTAAGAGGTCCCTTAGAAGGGTTGGTTCCCTAGCTTGGGTCCAGAGGACGTAACATCTTTCTACGAAATGACAAACTCGATGGTCCGTTCAGGTATCTTTGATAAAATACTACCTGTCCTTTGGGACCGCACGACGTCAGGTACCCCAGTGTTTCTCAACCTGTGCTGACTCACTAACTTTACTTGACTGATAAAATACTATCTTCTTGTTTTAATCAATTGTGATTTGGTGTTTTGTAGTAACTCCTTCTACTTCCTTTTAGGTTAAATTCCCTTCTTATATATACAAGTACTTATTCTTCTGTAAATTTCTACGGTCAATTCAACTAGACATATAAGTTACGTAAGAATTATTTTTTACTATCGATAAACCTCCCCCTCTCGGTTTATATAAGACTCTTTAATATTTCCTTATGTCTACCGGTCTTTATTGGTTCCGTGTGAATATCTTCCTTGTATTTAATCCTTAAGAATTGATTATGTATAATTCAGAACAAATTAACGGTTCAAAACAGGATGAGAATAAAACACCGGGGGTTTTTCAACCGAATTTCAAGTTGTAAGTCTTTTGATCCTAGTACCGTAGACCAGGGTAGTTAAGTATCCTTTATCTACCCCTTTGTCACCTTTGTCACAGTCTGAAATAAAACCCCCCGAGGTTTTAGTGACGTCTACCACTGACGTCGGTACTTTAATTTTCTGCGAATGAGGAACCTTCCTTTCAATACTGGTTGGGTCTATCGTATAACTTTTCGTCTCTNGTACCGTAGACCAGGGTAGTTAAGTACCCTTTATCTACCCCTTTGTCACCTTTGTCACAGTCTGAAATAAAACCCCCCGAGGTTTTAGTGACGTCTACCACTGACGTCGGTACTTTAATTTTCTGCGAATGAGGAACCTTCCTTTCAATACTGGTTGGGTCTATCGTATAACTTTTCGTCTCTATAATGAAACGGTTGTTTCCGGGTAGATCAGTTTTGATAACAAAAAGGTAACCGGTACATACCTACACTCTCAACCTGACATTTCTTTGGCCTCACGACTTCTTAACTACGAAAACTAGACACCACAACCTCTTCTGAGAACTCTCAGGGAACCTGATGTTCCTCTAGTCGGGACCCTAAAGAAACCTTCCTTACTACGATTTCGACTTTGAAGTCATGAAACCGGTTGAGTACGCTTCTCAACTGAGTAACCTTTTCTGGGACTACGACCCTCCCGAACCCCCGTCCTCCTCTTCCCCTGCTGTCGCCTACTCTACCGACCTACCGTAGTGGTTGAGTTACGTGTACTCAAACTCACTTGAGGTCCTCTACCACCACCTGTCCTTCCGGACCGTACGACGCTAAGTACCCCAGTGTTTCTTAGCCTGTGTTTACTGGCTGACTTAACTTGACTTGACTTTTTCTCTGACATCGGACGATCCGAGGAGACAGGTCACCCTAAAGGGTCCGTTCTTATTACTTCACCCAACGGTAAAGGAAGAGGTCCCCTAGAAGGGTTGGGTCCCTAACTTGAGTACAGAGGACGTAACCGTCCGCCTAAGAAATGGTGACTCGGTAGTTCCTTCACATATAATTCAGAATGATCGGTAATTAACTTCTATTACAATACGTTCTTCAGACTACGTATTTAAATGTATAAGATATATAGTTACATATTTCAAGTTCCCATCCTTTTTAATCATACAGTGTCGGTATAGTCACTACTATAAAAGTCTTCATCCCCAATCACTGTATACTCTCCGGACTCCACCGATAGTACGATCATTGTAAGATAAAGAGATGGACTTAGTACCAACATACTTACTGAAATGTAATACTTATAATTTATACGGTCTATCAATACTAAATCTGTAAAAAGATATCCATGTAATATAAAGTTATTCGTAAATAAAGTTTATAATTTTAATAAATAAATAACGTATATAATCTATGTTTACTGACGGGAGTAAAATGTGTACTTTTTTGACTCAGTGTGTTATAACGTTCAAACGTCAATTAGTGACGGTTCTATTCATAAATACATGAAACTAAAGTAAGTTCCGGGTACAGAAATACATTATTATTATGATAGACAACTTTTGGACTTAATAAAAGTCACCCCTTTGACTTTTGACGTCATGAGTAAACCAACCTTTCTTTTCATCTTATCCCAATCTTACTAATCTTCCAATTCACTTTTATAATCGACAAGACAACACAGACTGAGAAACGCTGAGGTACCTGACGGTCCGAGGAGACAGGTACCTTAAGAGGTCCATTGTTATGTCCTCACCCATCGGTAAGAGAAGACGTCCCCTAAAAGGGTTGGGTCCCTAGTTTGTGCCCCAGAGGTGGTAACGTCCGTCTTAGAAATGACGGACTCGGCGGTCCCTTCGGGTCTGACTAATCTTAGTTACTAATTACATTCGTGATTTAATTTAAATTCTCTATTTTTCACTGTACCTAACTTCCACACGGGAAACAACTAAAATGTACAATACAGAAAGTGACATTTCCGACTCCTTTATGTGTAAATCTTCTCAAAAGTTCCATTTACTACCTAAATTGTGACGAGACTAGAGTGTCGTCCAATAATGTCTTCCACTTTAAGAAAACTAAAAAGTATATTCTTATAGTAACAAAGGGGTCCGAAGATTAAAATAAAATAAAATAAAAAAACGTACACTTCTATCAAATAGTCGATGACTTGTATCGACAGTCAAAATGAAAATGAATTTTAATAGACATAAGAACTAATGATGGACAGATCTAAATAACCTTATAAAATACGTTGTCAAATAAACTTTGTCAGAATTTAGGAAACGAAACCGGTTATTAAAATAATCTTATTTCAGAATAACGTTACAAAAGAAGTGTCTTTTTGCATTCTTTGAACGAAAATATGGTACATTTATATTTTTCTTTGTGTAGAATTCTCACATATGAAAATATGAACTGACTTAAAGTTTTTGAATTCATTTATCTTTTATTACAACTTTTTGACTACGTCATTGAGTGTTAAACTAGACAAAGTGATGATCAACTTATTGAAAAAGTTCCCATCTATAATTCTAGTCCTCCGTAAATATGTTTAACGATGAAGACTAAGGAGGATGTGAGCGACACTGATTCACCACAACGGAAGGTACCAAGATTTTCTCATTTTACTTGATCACATGAATCAATTACTCTGTCACAGGGGTGAGGGGACGGACTTTCAAAAAGAGTCTTTGAATGTTTTTCTCTTTATTTAGGTCACTATTGTACATACACTTAGAGACGTACATTTAAAGTCAGAATTCTGTCTCTTTCTTTCTAAAACTCCTGTAAATTTAGATATATAACTGATTATAAACGTATTATCTTTATTTGTGATCTTACGTATAATCTCCCAGAGTCAAGATCCCCACCGGGTGTTTTCTGAGACTACGACCCTCCCTAACCCCCGTCCTCCTCTTCCCCTGTTGTCTCCTACACTACCGACCTACCGTAGTGACTGAGCTACCTGTGCTCAGACTCACTTGAGGCCTTCAACCACTACCTGTCCCTCCGGACCTCACGACGCTGAGTACCCCAGCGTTTCTCGGTTTGTGCTGACTCGCTGACTTGATTTGACTTGACCTGACTTGTAGATCTTAAAGTGTCTAGTGTATGACAACTTCGGACCGAACCTCTTAAAGTTCGTAATGAAACAATCACACACTGTAATCACGTTAACACCTATCAAACTCGTAAGAAACTGTAACGGAAAGAAACCTTGACCTTACTTTAACTAGAAAAGGTCAGGACACCGGTGACGACTCAAAAGGTTTAAACGACAGTATAACTCACGTTGTGAAAGTATCGTAGTAGAAAATCCTAAACTTATGGATTTGACCTTAAGGTAGTGGAGATGATCGAAACAAACGTCACTACGAAGGATTCCGGGTGAACTGAAGTGTAAGGTTCTATAGACCTAGATTCACTCACTAGTGTGGTAGCATCAATAGATCCAGTACTTCTAGAAAAAACATATCCAGAAGACACATAAGAATGGTGGAGAAAAATTATAGTCTCTTCCGTTACCGTTGGGTGAGGTCATGAGAACGGACCTTTTAGAGTACCTACCTCCTCGGACCACCCGACGTCAAGTACCCCAGTACCCCTCAGTCTGTGCTGACTCGTTGAAGTGAAAGTGAAAAGTGAAAATACGTAACCTCTTCTTTTACCGTTAGGTGAGGTCACAAGAACGGACCTCTTAGGGTCCCGGTCCCCTCGGACCACCCGACGGTAGATACCACAGTGTGTCTCAGTCTGTGCTGACTTCGTTATCGTCGTTGTCGTCGTCGAAGAATCATAGAAGACGAAGACAATCCAGGTATGGTAAAGACAGGAATTAACACAGGTAGAAACGTACGTCACAAGGGAACCAAACAGATTAAAAAACTGCTCTAGAGATCAGAAAGGGTGAGATAACAAAGGGAGATAAAGAAACGTAACTAGTGATTCCTTCCGATAGAGAGGAACGATAAGAAACCTTGAGACGTAAGTTTACCCATAGAAAGGAAAAGAAGAAACGTAAATATCTTTAACAATTTAAGATGACCGAACTTTCACGTTTCTGAAAGGGTCCTCGTTTTATTTAAGGAACCAGTAGATTACACCGTAGACAGTCTAGGTCAGGAAAAATACTCAAGGAGGGGAACTAGACGTATAAAAGGAAATTCTGGGGCTGAGAGAGACCCGTAAGAAAGAACTCATAATAATCCTTTATTAATGTCATGTCACAGTTTATTTTTGTTACCTATCAACAGGTCACAACCGAAGTGTAAGAATATCTGAAGGAGGACGACTTTATACAAACTATCAGACTTCTACATGGAAATTTTTCACTTATACTAAAACATCCGGTACAAAAAGTTAAAAAAACCTTTAATTACGGTTAGTTTGTCAAAAAGATTAAATTGAAAAAGGGTCTTTGATAATAAACGTTCTTGTAGTAGGTTTGTCAAATACACCTACATCAAGACTCATAATTCCAATACAGTAACACATAAAAAGGTGAAAAAGATGAAGAGTCCTTTTATGAATTTCATATAGACTATGTACCTGTGTCGATCTATTCCTTGTGAAGTTTATGGAACATTCGGTCATCAGACTTTAGACATATAATATCATTGTAGAATCAACACTTGTGATTATGTGACACCCCCCCTCCCCGTCCCTCTTTGTGAGTATCAATTGAAGAAAACCGAAGAATTCGGGAAGTCCTGAGGTTTTATAGTTTAAGTCTTTAAAATCTACCATCGTGTGTCCGTCTTTTGAGGAAGGAAAAACAAAAAGATGGGATAATGGAAGAGTAGAATGTAAGACCGGTCTAATTCGGACTTAAATGGAGAAAGTATCTTAAACCGACTTTCGTGGTTTTACACCGGTTGTATGTTGTCGTAATTTGTAAAAAGATATTAAAAGGGTGTTATTGTGAAACCAACCTTATACAAGACCGACGATGTCACTGTGTTCAGTGAGAAATTAGTATACAAAACAAAACAACAAAAGAGAGAGTATTTTTCCTAGTAGTCAAAAGGTCAGACAGAGGTTGAAAAGGGACGGATAACGAACAAGTGAAGATGATTCGGCTACGGTTGTAAAAATCCAAAACATCGTTAGGTGAAGGTCTACGTTTTAAGAGAGAACCGATTTCAATCCAACTCGACTGTTACTATATTATAGGTTCTATAAAGTATCTTCACATAAAGAAAAGTTGTATTTTCGAGACTCTCATTAGATCAACAATACCACCGAGGTATTAACAATGTCTCCTTTTTTTTTTTAGACAGAAGAGTTGGTTCGAACTGAACACTGGGGACTGAGTAACAGGTTGTAAAAAAAAATGAGGGGTTTATGGTGTATATATAAGGTCCAACGTTCTTACTCCTTCCCTTTATTTTTCCTTCCCTACTTTACCTCGTATGATCAATAAGAATCCTTCAAAGCCCTTCGTGAGAAGGGTTCAACAACAAGTCAACAACTCAACACAGTCTGAGAAACGGTGAGGTACCTGACGTCACGTGGTCCGAAGGGACAGGAAGTCATAAAAGGTCTCAAACGTGTTTGAGTACAGGTAACTCAGTCACTACGATAGATTGATAGAATAGGAGACGGTTGAGGAAGGGGAAAACGAAAGTTAGAAAGGGTCGTCGTCTCAAAAAAAGTTACTCAGTCGAGAAACTAAGTCCACCAGTCTCATAATTGACACCAAAGTAATACACCTGACTCTACCAAGTTTCCTCTTGTTCTCTACTAAATAATAAGGTCCATGAGTACAAGGGACAGTATAAATCCCAAAACACTGTTATCTTATTCTCCCTATTTGTAATCCCTGGTTGTTTAGAAAAAAAAAAAAAAAACTTTTTTCAATTGTATAATTACATCTCTATTCTATACCAAAATCTGAACTCTTACTACTTATTAGAACCGATCGAAGATTTATGACGAGTCGGCAAGAACATTAGTGGAGGTTAACGGAAGATACTACTATAAGAAGTTATATTAGGTGTGTCCTTTTATTTATTTTATATAACACCCCACGAAGGTGTGGACGTTTAACTTCGTCACCCTGATCTACTGGAGTCTTAAGAGGTCATAAATAATAAGTTACTCAAAGGAAAGATTGTTATTACACCAAAACAATAGAAAGGTTATATGACACTCCAGGGTCATTTATCCTTATGACATAAAAAAGGTAAGAATTGATATAATGTGTATTACTGGGATGGACCCAGTAATTAAAAAAATTCAACTTATTAAAAATTAATTTTTTGTACATTTACCGATATTCAATTTATATAAACCTTGTTCGGAGTTTATGAAACCAAAAGTTTTGGGTGTTCTCGTATAAATAGTTACCTTTCTTCTTTTCGTTGACTAGAAACACTGTGACCTAAAAGCTTTTTAAGACAAAAGTGTTTACCCAAAGGGTAGTTACCATGTCATGTGGATCTTTTATGCTCTCATTTAATCTAGATCCTTCTTGACCTGAAGGATACTTCTTATCATTTTAATTTAAATTTTACTTATGATTATATCATGACCGCAAAGTACCCAAACAACCGAAATTGATGAAACGAAATTTTTTTAAGTGACTAAATAAAAGAGAAACAGTCCAGTTTTGGACTCCTTGTTTGGTGGGAGTTTAAGTATTAGTAAATGAAAAGATGTGAAAATGACTTCATATTAACTATATGTTATTTAACATAGATAAATTTCTAAAATTTTAATTTTTTTTATTTTTTAATAATTTTTTTAACATAGATAAATTTTACATATTAAACTGTTAGAACTTGACTATTAAAATTACAGATATAAATAAGTATAATAACACTTTCATTTATGATCTACAGTCTTGGTTCTGTCTAATAATAACTAATGTCGTCACTGGTGTAACAAAGAGGAAATAGGGTTATACTCTCCTTTGAACCTTAACCGACACGACCCAGAAACAACGATTCGTCCCAAAAGAAATTAACGTCTCATACGTGAAAAGTAACGTTACCGAAGAATGACGTCTCGTACCTGAGGCCCTACGTACCCGAAGTCATAACACCATGTACCCGAATCAACGAGGAGTAGTACACCCTAGAAGGACCTGGTCTCTAGTTTGGGTACAGAGGACGTAACCGTCCGTCTAAGAAATGGTGACTCGGTGGTCCCTTCGGGAGCTACGACCCTCGGTCGTGCTCCTCAGGGCGGACACCGTTTCCAGTCCTCCAATTCCCCAGGCTGTCCGTTTCCGTTCAGGTCGGAATTCCCTCGGAGTGACTTAGACGAGCACGTAGACGGGGGTTTGGTCTCAGAAGGACCGAATGACGTAACACACAAAACGGATGAAAAGACTATAATTGTCCCCCGACAGGGGGGTGGTGGAAAAAGACCTTTTTCAATTAAATCTCGAAAATCTATTATTCAGAGGACCCGTATTATGCTTACAAAGTTAGGTTTTGGGGGAGATTACCGAAAGATCTGACGGACGGCTTGGAAAATGTTGACACGTATACTAACGAGTGTCGGAGGGTTGGCGTTCTCCGTGTCCTTCGAATTTTGTAGGATCCTTACATCCCCGAAGGCTCCTCAACTTTAGTAATCTTATCCTGACTAATTCACAAAGTAAACAACTCGGTTATGAACGACGGTTTAAAAGTATAGAAAATAAACAACTATATCAACCATATATCTTTTTTGTTCATCATTGTATCTAGAAACTTAATTCATGGAAGAAACGATATTGGGTGACGTGGAAACAAGATATCCCTACATTGAAATTACGAAACTCCCACTACGTCTAATTTCTTTTTGTGAAGTCCCCTTTACTCAAATTGTAAGTAATTCCTTCTCTCGGTATTTCACAATTGTCCGGAGAACCGGTCTTCTATTACATTTAGTGGACTCTGAAAAACATATGTTTTTCTATATGTCTTTCCCAGTCCTGACGACGGGGACGTACTGAGACATAGAGGGTAATACATTTTGAATCCCATATATTTGTGGAAAATTTTTATTTCAATACCCCCAAAACGTGTTCGAATCGGAGGAGGTACAGCTGAGAGAGAGAGAAAGAGGGAGAGGGAGAGAGAGAAAAAGTCCGACTAGGGAACCTTACGTCTCCGAGAGGCACAGATGAATAAACGGGTCCGAAGATTCTGGGTGCACTCTGCCTCGGTTTCCGCCCCGTGGGGCGATAAGTTCGCCCGTAGACACCGGATTACATCTACCATGTTCAAAGAACAGAACTCTGAAATAATCGAAACGCACATTTGGTTCCTTATAGTCGGAGAAAAGAGGTGAATAAAAGGACGATGCAATAAAGAAAGATTAGAGGGAAGTGTAGAAATTAATTCGTAATTAAGGATTCTGAGACTGAGGTAGGGGTGAAACTTAAGGGACCTAGGTGGAGAAAAAAATAAGGAGAGATGACAGGGAGAGAGATGGTGGGGTCCGTTTGAACAGACGGAATTGATGAATGAGATCCACAAAAACATAAAAACAAGTAATTTTGGATAACTTGAAGATTCTGAAAAGTCCATCCCAGTAATACACATTATATCAATTTTTACTTTCTTTTACGTCATCAGGATGAGTCGGTATTCTTCCTTACGTAGACTCTGTCAAGATTACTCCACCTACTTGGATCTCGGATAATATGTCTCACTTCATTCAGTCTTTCTCTTTTTGTTTATAACATATAATTACCTATATACCTTAGATCTTCCCACCATGACTACTTGGACAAGTGTCTCGTCTTTACCTCTACGTCTGTATCTCTTGTATGAATACCTGTTCCCACCCCCTCTTCTCCCTCTCCCACACTACTTACCTCCTCATCGTACCAACGTATATTTGATTGTATACATTTATCTCTCGGTCACCCTTAAACGACATACTGAGTCCCTTGCGTTTGACCCAGGGACATTATTCGATCTCCCCACCCTTACCTACCCTCTACCCTCCCTCTAAGTTCTCCCTCCCCTGTATACACGTGAATACCGATTAAGTACAACTATATACTGTCTTTAACTTAGTTATCACATTTCGTCAGTAGTTAGTTAATTTTTACTTATTTATATATATATATATATAAATTTTAGGACATAAGGATAATAATCCTGGAGTATCATATAACCTTAATATAGTTTTAAAGTACATACATAGAAGGTCAAAGGTAAAGGAGTCTAAACTCAAAACTTCTTAAGACAGTCGATGAAACCGTTCATTTACCTATTGTAATTTTCTTTTATGTATGTGTGAGTATAAACGTGTATGAAACCCAAAAATTTATTACTAAGTTTACGTCATATTGATCTCGTAAGATTTTTCTACACACACATGTACACACACATGTAAACATACTCTAAAATAAAAGAAAACACTGTTGACCACATCTAGTAAATGACAAGGTCCTTACTTCAATAGTTAATAACTAGTAAATATGGTTATCTTTGGTCCTATAGGATTTCTCTTTTCATTTACTGAAATGACCTTTAAAAATCTCCGTTTTTTTTTATGTTCTCGAAAGTTCACGATTAACTGTAATTTATTACATCAAATTATTACAACTTAGATAACAAAGGACTAATTGGATAAAACCTTTATTTTATAGACAAGTTAAATGTAATAGATCGACTGTAAAAAGACAGTTTTTCTTCATCTTCACTTACAGATAAAAATGTGTCGAGGAAATCTTTCGAATGTAAAACCCTTACAACTATAATAATAAGTGAACGGTTTACGTCGTGGAAAATAGGGTTCATCTATTATATATAATTTTAGACATTGTCAAAACACGCAAAATCGTTTTCTTCGGTATTTGACTGTTAGTTTGTTACATCACATAGTCGGTCAGAAAATTTAAGTAAAAGAACAGTTTATGGTCCACTATACACACAGTATACACATGTAAAATTCTTGACAAACCGCAAACAGTAGATTCGTGACTCAAACGACACAGATCTGAGTTCCTTAGATTACAATGTGAGAATCGACTAAACTTAGACTAATTGACGTCTACCACTAACATCGGTACTTTAATTTTCTGTGAATGAGGAACCTTCTTTTCAATACTGGTTAGATCTATCATATAAGTTTTCGCCTCAGTAATGAAACGGCTGATTCCAGGCAGATCAGTTCCGATACCAAAAAGGTCACCAGTAGATACCAATACTCTCAATCTGACACTTCTTCCGACTCACGGCTTCTTAACTACGAAAACTTGACACCACAACCTCTTCTGAGAACTCTCAGAGAACCTGATGTTCCTCTAGGTTGGTTAGATAAGACTTCCTCTAGTTGGGACCCTAAAGAAGCCTTCCTTACTACGATTTCGACTTCGAGGTCATGAAACCGGGGGAGTACGCTTCTCGACTGAGTAACCTTTTCTGAGACTACGACCCTCCCCAACCCTCGTCCTCCTCTTCCCCTGCTGACTCCTATTCTACCGACCTACAGTAGTACCTGAGTTACCTACACTGAGACTCACTTGAGGTCCTCTACCACTACCTGTCCCTCCGGACCACACGACTCTAAGTACCCCAGCGTTTCTCAACCTGTACTGACTCGCTGACTTGACTTGACTTGACTTACAAGATAACGTAAAGGAAAAAGGAAAAATTTACAATTTTATTAATCTATTCTTTCAAAGAAGTCTTTTACGAAATTTTTCACAAACGTGATAACGAAACAGAAACAAAAAAAATTGATGTTACTTATAAGACTAACAAAAAAAAAAACCAGAATTGTAAAAGTGTAAGATCCTTGTAAATGATTTGTAAATGATTTGAGGGTACTTTCTTTTATAGTCTTCATTGACTATATACAGTTTTCTTAATCCAAATTGAAAGAAATTTCGTCACAAAGAAATTAGTGGACGTATAAAACGATTTTACAGTTAAGAACAAGTTATTANCTTACAAGATAACGTAAAGGAAAAAGGAAAAATTTACAATTTTATTAATCTATTCTTTCAAAGAAGTCTTTTACGAAATTTTTCACAAACGTGATAACGAAACAGAAACAAAAAAAATTGATGTTACTTATAAGACTAACAAAAAAAAAAACCAGAATTGTAAAAGTGTAAGATCCTTGTAAATGATTTGTAAATGATTTGAGGGTACTTTCTTTTATAGTCTTCATTGACTATACACAGTCTTCTTAATCCAAATTGAAAGAAATTTCGTCACAAAGAAATTAGTGGACGTATAAAACGATTTTACAGTTAAGAACAAGTTATTAACTTTCTACCCTAAATTTTAAGACGTAAAGATTGTTTGAGGGTTCAGGTACAGGGACCAGGTACTTCGAATACATATAAGAGTTCTGATATCTTTCGTTAAGGTAATTTTATAAAAAATTAGGGACACCTTATTGATTTTATATATCTCACAATCCTTAATACTTCATTAAAACAAAATGTCTAACACAGTAAATTATTACGTCGAATTTCAACAACTTTTCTGGATAAACTCAAACCCCTTCCTACAAACACACGACATGATCGAAAGCTATGATTATTGTCCTGGGTAATCTAAAAGAGTCGTACGTTTCTGTTCACATTTCCTTCACTAAATAGACGGATGAGTTCAACAATGAAGTTTTCTTTTCATCTTATATTAAAAATTACCAAATCTACTGAGTCACTTATCAGACAACAAGATCTAATAAAAGATGTAAGAAGGTTACTGTATAATCATAGTAGATTATAAATAGAACTTCCATACAATCTTTCGAGTGAAAGGTATAAGATAGTCAAACTCTCAGACATTTTATTTACCTCTTAAACCATCTTTAACACCGACAAGTCAAGTCAAGTCAAGTCAACGAGTCAACACAGGCTGAGAACACTGGGGTACTTAACGTCGTGCGGTCCGGAGGGGCAGGTAGTGGTTGAGGACCTCAAGTGGGTTTTAGTACAGGTAGCTCAGTCACTACGGTAGGTCGGTAGAGTAAGAGACAGTAGGGGAAGAGGAGGATGGGGGTTAGGGAAGGTCGTAGTCCTAAAAATTTCTCAGCTGAGAAACGTACTCCACCGGTTTCATAACCTCAAAGTCGAAGTCGTAGTCAGGAATGTTACTTGTGGGTCCTGACTAGAGGAAATCTTACCTGACCAACCTGGAGGAACGTCAGGTTCCCTGAGCCGTTCTCAGAAGAGGTTGTAGTGTCAAGTTTTCATAGTTAAGAAGTCGTGAGTCGAAAGAAGCCCGTATACAATTCCACTTTCTACGAATAAACCGTAACGGACATTACGTGCAATTACTGAATAATTCCTACGTAAAATGCATCTCAGGGTACTTAATTGTGTCCGTATTTAAAAGGGACGTATATCCGTTTTTTTAAATGAAAACCTCTAAAGTCAAGGGATCATAAAGTGTACTACCTCGAGGGACAAGAATAAAAAGAGATACGGTAAATAATAGTACATAATTGTTAATCCTTACAGACAAAGTCAAACGAAAAATGAGTTAATAAAAATATCTAATGAAGGCTCTAGTAAGGAAAATACGAATTATATAAAAGTCATACCCCTTACTCAGTACTACCGAACGTATAATGATGACCACTGAGTTGAAAGGTAGATAAAAGTATCTGACCAAATACACATGTGTTATACGATTTATGACTCAAGGAAACAAATTAAACCATGATCAGTGGGTCAACTATCACTTGAGTGATTCTCATGAAGAAACTCTTGAAATACATTTGTTTCACAGTACATAGACCACAATTTTCTTATACTTGTTGATACAAAATTTTCTAACATAATATGTTTCTTTCGTTTTCTTTATTGTCGGAAAAGATTCATATACTTCGGATAAAAGATTTCTTAAAAAAAAATACATATTCGTATACCTTAAACCCCTGTTGATATCTTTTATGGGTATAGAAATTTCGTAATTTTTTTCTTTGTTTTTGACAGCGACTTTTATTCACAGAAGTTACCTTAACGTTGTTATTTGAAAGTCTTTATTTACCTAATAAATTTACTTAATCTGATAAAGGAGTTAAAAATCATATACACAAATACAGTATTGATTTATAGAAAGTCAGAATTTTCTTGAGTCCTTTTCTTTTCTCGAACGACTTCCTTTTGACGAGATCTTCCTTTTACTACCAATATAGTTATGATTTTATGTTTAGTTTTATGACGTTCTTTACTTAGTGTTACAAGGTGATTAAATGAAATTATCTGTTTATATAGTCGTTTCTAAAATTTTTATTCTAGACTCATGAATACGTTTGTCATAAATCCGTTTGGTAAAGGTCTCGAGGGAATTTGTTTATATTTGGTATCACTGAAGGTGAAAAAGGAGAAAGAAAGTAGAAGAGAAAAGGGAAATAAAGAAGAACATGGAGGAATAAAAAGGATAATTAAAGTATTGACTAGGGGAAAGAAACATGGTAAATAGAAAGGAGTTGGAAGAAAATCAAGTCAAGCCAGTGAGTCAGTACCGGTTGAGAAACGGTGGGGTACTTAACGTCGTGTGATCCGGAGGGACATGTAGTGGTTTAGGGTGTCAAATAAGTGAGTACAGGCAACTAATCCACTACTGCAGGTCGGTAGAGTAGGAAACAGCAGGGGAAGAGGAGGACGGGGGTTCTGGAGGGTCGTAGTGTCAGAAAAGGTTACTCAGTTGAGAAGCGTACTCCATCGGTTTCATAATATCAAAGTCGAAATCGTAGTCAGGAAGTTACCTTGTGGGTTCTGACTAGAGGAAATCCTACCTGATCAACTTAGAGGAACTTCAGGTTTCCTGAGAGTTCTCAGAAGGGGTTTTGGTGTCAAGTTTTGGTAGTTAAGAAACCACGAGTCGAAAGAAGTGTCAGGTTGAGCGTGTAGGTATGTACTGGTAACCTTTTTAGTATCGGAACTGATCTACCTTGAAACAACCGTTTCATTACAGAGACGAAAAATTATACGACAGATCCAAGTAGTATTGAAAGGAAGGTTCCTCATTCACAGAAAATTAAAGTACCGACGTTAGTGGTAGTCGTTACTAAAACCTCGGGGGTTTTATTTCAGACTGACAAAGGGGTAGATAAAGGGTACTTCACTACCCTGGTCTACAGTACTAGAAGGAAAAACCATACAACTCGAAATTAGGTTGAAAAAGTGAGAGGAGAAAGTGAAAGTAGTTCTCCGAAAAATCAGGAAGAAGTGAAAGACGGTATTCCCACCACAGTGGACGTATAGACTCCAATAACTATAGGACCGTTAGACCTAAGGTCGAACACGAAGAAGGTCGGGTCGCAAAGAGTACTACATGAGACGTATCGTCAATTTATTTGTCCCACTGTTATATGTCGGAACTACATGAGGAAAAGGATAAACCTTGGTACAGGTCAAGATTGACAACGAAGGACTGGACATATATCCAAAGAATTCTCCGTCTAGTCCACCAGACCATAAGGGTAGAGAAAGTCTTAAAAGGTGTCAAACAACTGACACACTAAGTGTGTGAGTTTCCGAAACCGTATAAGTTATTTCGTCTTTATCTACAAAAAGACCTCGAGATTACGAAAAAGTTACTAAGTCTCCTACAACCGTTAAACTAGAGACCAAGGAGACGGAAAAGATTTTGGTCGAACTTGTAGACCTTCAAGTGCCAAGTGCATAACGACTTCGGACTGAACCGGTAACAACATCGTCACAATTTTATGTTTTCCTATTTTTACTTTTAGACTTATTTGAAATCCCCCCACAACCTGACCTTCCTCTTCATAGGAATTGAGTACCAAATAGTTACACATATACATCAATTTATTTACTGACATCTACGTTCGTACACAATTACATAAATATATACACATGTATATACACAAATAGGTATGCAAAAGACAGAGACACGTTCTCTCTCGAGACCTAGTCACTCGGGGTTTAAATTTTGGTATTTGTGTGCATCGTGGTTCTGAGGTAATTTTCCTTGGTACTAAGGAACCTTTTTACTGACTAGTATTGTCCTGAAACTCATCTTCGTTATGTTCCACTTAGTCATTGAAGGACAACACAGTTTTTGTTTCTTAGTGAGTTTATTTCTATCCTGTACAGTTTTCGAACTTCCCCGTGGGTAAACGGTTCAGAGAGTTTTAAACCGGAGTTTTATTTGCTAATGTACCTAAAATTCAGTGACTTTCTTTCCCTTTAACACCCAAGAACGACAGTTCCGACATATAACAGTGGGACGAATAAATTGAAGATACGTCTCATGTAGTGCTCTTTACGACCCGATCTTCTTCGTTTCCGACCTTAGTTCTAA
The DNA here is from genome assembly GCA_006410555.1 of Capra ibex. Taxonomy (NCBI): domain Eukaryota; kingdom Metazoa; phylum Chordata; class Mammalia; order Artiodactyla; family Bovidae; genus Capra; species Capra ibex. Next base: position 20,161,689 of record SJYO01048061.1, on the reverse strand, counting down.
CGGCCCTCTTTACAGTCATTGGAGTTTATACGACTACTGTGGTGGGAATACCGTCTTTCACTTCTTGATTTCTCGAAAAACTACTTTCACTTTCTCCTCTCACCTTTTCAACCGAATTTGAGTTGTAAGTCTTTTGCTTCTAGTACCGTAGACCAGGGTAGTGAAGTACCCTTTATCTACCCCTTTGTCAATCTGAAATAAAACGCCCCGAGTTTTTAGTAACGTCTATCACTAATGTCGGCACTTTAATTTTTAACGAATGAGGAACCTTCCTTTCAATACTGGTTGGATCTGTAGTATAACTTTTCGTCTCTGTAATGAAACGGTTGTTTCCGGGCAGATCAGTTCCGGTACTAAAAAGGTCGCCAGTACATACCTACACTCTCAACCTGACACTTCTTTCGACTCACGGCTTCTTAACTACCAAAACTTGAGACCATAACCTCTTCTGAGAACTCAGGGAACCTGACGTTCCTCTAGGTTGGTCAGGTAGAATTTCCTCTAGTCAGGACCCACAAGTAACCTTCTTGAGTACAACTTTGACTTCCAGGTCATGAAACCGGTGGACTACCCTTCTTGACTGAGTAAACTTTTTTCTGGGACTACGACCCTTTCTAACTCCCGTACTCCTCTTCCCCTGCTGTCTCCTACTCTATCAACCTACCGTAGTAGCTAAGTTACCCGTACCCAAACCCACCGGAGGCCCTCAACCACTACCTGTCCCTCAAGACTGTACGACGTAAAGTACCCCAACGTTTCTAAGCTTGTGCTGACTCGCTGACTTGACTTGACTACGTCGTAGGGTCTTTCACTTCACTTCAGCGAATCAGTACAGACTGACAAACACTGGACACCTGACATCGGGTGGTTCGAGGAGGTAGATACCCTAAGAGGTCCGTTCTTATGACCTCACTAAACGGTAAAGGAAGACGTTCCGTAAGGTCTTCCGGAAATTTAAAGTGACCTAGTGTCACAACTCGTAAAGTGACTTGTTTATTTGACGTATTTACATATAAAATTCAAACCGTAGTCAAGTCAAGTCAAGCCAGTGAGTCAGTACAGGCTGAGGAACGCTGGGGTACTTAGCGTCGTGCGGTCCGGAGGGACAGGTAGTGGTTGAGGACCTCAAGTGAGTCTAAGTGTAGGTAGCTCTCCACTACGGTAGGTCGGTAGAGTAGGAGACAGCAGGGGAAGAGGAGGACGGGGGTTAGGGAGGGTCGTAGTTTCAGAGAAGGTTACTCAGTTGGGGAACGTACTCCACCGGTTATTTAAATTTTCACACCTAGAGGAAAAAAGGATCAACAATTAAAATACTTTAGAAATACCTAAAGTATTTCATTTTTAATAGAGATTTATTGAAGTATATAATCTCAAAAATTTGGACCGGATCGGTTTTTAAGAAAACATACATACCATAACAGTATGATAATTTTCTGAATATCATAAGGTTATGTATACAAATTATAGGTGTAATAGGACATAAAGTATAAATACCTCTATAGAAAGGAACTCTAGACAGAGATACGAAGAACAAGTCGAAAGGAAATAATGCCTAGAACCTAAGGTACGAAATAATAAAGTTTGGGAGGACTGTAAGAAGAAGTTGTCGTATAAAAACTAATATTTACATTAATAAACTTCTGTACACACAAACCACTCCCCTATAACGTGTTTAGTTTATTTAACAACCAATTTTAAAATTCCTATAGTACAATGTTACAAACAAGTAAATATCAAATTTTTCTATGTAATTTCGGTGAACATTAAATGACTATATTTCAAATTCCTTCTATATCGTTAACGACTATTGAATTGTAGATTCTCCACACCATCATTCTTACTTTCACATACCTTCATAAAACAAAAATACGAAAAGAGATATGTTAGATATCTTAGAAATAATGAAATTTAAATTATGAACTGGTATACAAAGACATATTAATTATTTTTAGATGAACTCAAAAGAGATTCAGTCTTTGAAAATCTTAGAAACTTTTAAACGTCGTAACGTTATCGATGACACTAGTTACGATTTCTTTCTCTATTATAACAGAGATTTTAATCCCTTATATGTACAACGACAATGACCTTGTAACCTATTTGGAGAATGTCTGAATGTACTATGAAATTTTATATTTTTATTAATTTACCGATGTAATTGTCTCTATTACTATTTTTAAGTTTATTTTCTGTCACTTAAGTAATATTTTAGACGTACTTCTGACAAAGTGTTATTTACTATTTCGGTATATTTAGACACAATTTATCTAAAGGTATGATACATCTTTATTTGTTTTAGTAGTCGTCTATTTTACAACAAAAGTCTTATAGATTTCTTTTAAAGGACAAGTTGAAACCTACGATACATATTAAGTCATTCAAGTTTTCAATTATCTAATTATTAAATATAAATTGTTTCTGTTCACGTCTTTACAGGTGAAGATACATGAGATCACGGACTCTTAGGTGTATATGTTAAAGTATTAATAATAATCAATACTACAGTATTGAGTCTTTGATACTTCGATACACAAAAGTAAATCTTTAATCATTTTGAAAGTACCTTCGAAGACATTACGATAAAGTCAAGACATCAGAATAAATTTAAAGTAACTGTTCTGTCTGAACTTCAAAAGTCACTTTCCCCTGTTTCGATACCATTACCACACGTACAAATTCCATAAAATCGATAAGGTACTTGATGCCCAGAACGTTTCTACTATAATGATACAGACTGGACAAGAAATAAATAGAGAAAGAAAATAACGTTAATTCTACTGATCAAGTTGAAATTTTTTATAAGTATATAAAACAATGGAGTTTTTAATATAAGGTTGTTTCTTCACTATGTCTTGTTTGTATCATTGTGAACCCTTTTCCAAAAAAAACAACAACAACAAATCAGTGGTTCAACACATACTGAGAAACTCTAGGGTATCTGACATCGGGTGGTCCTAGGAGACAGGTACCCTAAGAGGTCCGTTCTTATGACCTTACCCAACGGTTAAGGAAGAGATCCCCTATAAGGCCTACGGTACTACAAGCAAAAGACTTACAACTCGAAATTTGGTTGAAAAAGCGAGAGGAGAAAGTGAAAGTAGTTCTCCGAAAAATCGAAGAAAAGCGAAAGACGGTATTCACACCACAGTAGACGTATAGACTCCAATAGCTATAAAGAGGACCGTTAGAACTAAGGTCGAACACAAAGAAGGTCAGGTCGTAAAAAGTAATACATGAGACGTATCTTCAATTTATTCGTCCCACTGTTATATGTCGGAACTGCATGAGGAAAAGGATAAACCTTGGTCAGACAACAAGGTACAGGTCAAGATTGACAACGAAGGACTGGACGTATGGCTAAAGAGTTCTCCGTCCAGTCCACCAGATCATAAAGGTAGAGAAAGTCTTAAAAGGTGTCGAATAACACTAGGTGTGTCAGTTTCCGTAACCGTATCAGTTATTTCGTCTTTATCTACAAAAAGACCTTGAGAGAACGAAAAAGGTACTAGGTCGTCTACAACCGTTAAACTAGAGACCAAGGAGACGGAAAAGATTTTGGTCGAACTTGTAGTCCTTCAAGTGCCAAGTGCATAACGACTTCGAACCGAACTTCTTAAAACTCGTAATGAAATGATTATACACTCTACTCACGTACCCTTTATCTACCCCTTTGTCACCTTTGTCACAGTCTGAAATAAAAAAACCCGAGGTTTTAGTGACGTCTACCACTGACGTCGGTACTTTAATTTTCTGCGAATGAGGAACCTTCTTTTCAATACTGGTTGGATCTATCATATAAGTTTTCGTCTGTAATGAAACGGTTGATTCCAGGCAGCTCAGTTCCGATACCAAAAAGGACACCAGTACATACCTACACTCTCAAGCTGACACTCCTTCCGACTCACGGCTTCTTAACTACGAAAACTTGACACCACAACCTCTTCTGAGAACTCTCAGGGAACCTGATGTTCCTCTCGTTTAGTCAGGTAAGCCTTCCTCTAGTCGGGACCCTAAAGAAACCTTCTTTACTACGATTTCGACTTCGAGGTCATGAAACCGGCGGAGTACGTTTCTCAACTGAGTAACCTTTTCTGAGACTACGACCCTCCCCAACCCCCGTCCTCCTCTTCCCCTGCTGTTTCCTACTCTACCGACCTACCGTAGTGTCTGAGCTATCTGCACTCAGACTCACTTGAGGCCCTCTACCACTACCCGTCACTCCGGACCGCACGACGCGAAGTACCTCAGCGTTTCTCAGCCTGTTCTGACTCGCTGACTTGACTTGACCCCCTAGTTTAAACGTAGAGGACGTAACTGTCCACCTAAGAAATGGTGACTCGGTGGTTCCTTCACCCCCTTTCCAAAATGTGTTCCTTTTACTAATTAATTAGACTTTTTAATGTATAAGTATCTCATAAAAGTGTCACACAATATAAATACATGTCTGTGTTTTGTTGATGAGATTAAAACTGAGTTATTATATTTACACTAAAAAATTATATTTTACAACTTATATTTAGGGTGAGACGAAAAGAGTAATCACTACAGAATAAGAGAAAATTATTAATTTATTAACTTTTGATTAATAAAATAACATTTAGTGTCGTTTTATATTAGTCCTGTTATTTAGACGACGTTTTTATATATATTTTTTATATATAGTAAATCTTATGTGAAAGGATATAAAAGGGGTAGTTGTCATGTCTACGGACTCGATTAACAAGTACATCCACTTACTTAATTGTTAAACAAGTATAATGATCTTAGTGGTACTAAATATAAGTAAGTGGAAACTATATAAGTAGAATGAAAAAGGTCTGTTTACAATTCATACGATTAACAACAAAAATCCATTTACAGATATTATTTGTAATTTATCATAAATTTTTATAAAAAGTTACACTTTAATATAAATATTTTTCACCGAGTAGTTCTTTATACTTTACCGAGTCAGTACCTTTTAAAACGAAAACTATAAATCTTTTACCCGACTCTACAACCCTAGTGAGGTCCCCATTCTTTATTTGTTTTTAGATCAGTTTAATTCATTCTTCTCATTTGAAATGAAAGTCCATATATAAATCCATAGAATCAAATCCACGTTTCTATAAGTTCCTGATAAAGTGTATTTGACACAGTATATCTCTTCTATAAATCCTATAAAATTCACCGTAACTGGATAAACTTCTTATATATTACTTAGAGATGAAAAAGGTAGGTATATGACTACTAATAAACATAAACAAGATGTACAGTAAAACCAACCTATACTTCATCGTCTGTAAGGTAATTGTACTTTAATTCTTACAATTACCTACTTAATTCACACCATTACTTACCTCAATGAAAGTCTATTTATACATATGTATATCCAATATAGGTATCGAAACTAGACTCATTTTAAAATTACTCTTAAATTGTTATGTAAGAATTAATAAAAATGGTTCCCAGTTTGACACTTCTTTTTACACATAATATTAACAACACTATGTTGTTTCATTAATGTAGTATCAACAGTTATTCCTCAAACGTTTCATTGAATCATCCTAACGTTTTGATATGGTTCTGTTCAAATTTCACTATTTTTTATATATTATATATCTTTTCTAATCAGTTGGATACGGACTATACCTTCTGTGAACCACTTAAATTTCTTTTTTCTATTACACTTTAAAAATAAGTCAACCTATAACGTTATTAATGAAGTGAAATTAAGGTGAAGGGTCCACTGAGTAAAAGTTGTTAATTTCTCTAATACTGTCCTCTCTCTAGTCTAATTGTTGTTAGACAGAAGTTATTGTGTCATGAAAAAAATTTACTCGTTTTCTAGTAGGTCCCTCTCCTATTGACACGAAGTCCGTCAAACCCGTTATGTTTACTCTCTAGTCACTAACAATCTCTCAATTTTTCAAAGGGGTTTGTTTGACAAGGGGACACTTTTCAACTCAATGAACAATGTAAACTAAAACTGATCCTCTTCGACCGGAACTGTAGACGATAGAATGATTCGAATAATAATGAGGTCTACCGTTGAAGTTTGACAAGAGGTCACAAAGTGAAGATATCTTATTATTAAAACACGAAAGTCTCGTGTGCTGTGAATAGAAGTATAGTGACAAAGGTAAAGTAATACAAATGATTTTACAAAATAGTTATTCTAAATTCCTATATTTAATTTGTCACCGTAGCTATTTCGAAAAAACTTGATCTGTTTATTAGAGGTTTTTGTCAATAATAAATTTATGATTCTTTTTTACAAAAGGATTTTTAAATTATTTTAGTGTAAAATAGAGAAGATTAATCTATTTATTAAGACGGTACAGTCTGGTTTACTTTCTTTTACTTTGTCTTAAATCCTTCCTGTGTTTGGTCTTTAAACCTCTCGTCAAGATTTAAGTCGTCTTGTTTTATAGTCTTTCTATTAGGAAGAGGTTTTAATTTTTTTTTATTTTTTTCGAGTACGGATTAATGGTCTAAATTCGATAACTAGTCTTAAAAGATTAATCAAAGTAATTGGTTAATAGGAATTAAGAAGGTGTTTTAATACCCCAAGTCGAGGACGAATACCTTAAACAAACCCTTCCTCTCATTAGTATCTTCCTCCTAATTTACTTTCTATAATAGCTATTCTGTATATTGGGCTTCATCGACTAACCCCTCTATCTCATTTCTTTGTCTCTGTCACTATACTTGACCTATCACAACTTATTTAAATTTGACTCGTTTCTAACTTCTGTTTCATCTTCCTCCTTCTCTTCTCCTTCATCTTCTTCTTCCTCCTCCTTGTTTTCTGTTCTTGCTCTTCTTCCTCCTTCTCTCCTACCCATTCCCTCCTCTATTTTTTCATCGTTTAGAGACTGTAAATATGGATTCACGTGACATTATCTTTACCAACGATTCGAGTTAGTGTCTGAACCATAATAAAGAGTACTATAAAAAATTGCACGAAAAAGAATTGCTTGATGAGAAAAAGTGTCTATTCGTCAGTTCTTTTCCCTTGTATGTGTTTGTACGTGTGTGCTCCGTTTCTTTTTACTCACTCTTCTTATGTTAACTATCAACTCCTTAACCTTAAAACCCCCGTTTCTTGGTCTCTCTCCTTTACCTACCCTCCCCCGTTTCTTTGTTCGTGGGGTCTTTAAACGTATTTATAGTAACATCAGAGAGTAATTTATTTTTGTACAAGTGTACGTTCCCCTTTAAGGTGTTCCGATCCTTTTAACGATGACCTAGTTACAATCTGTTTGTAAGGGTCTTGAGTCTCTTCCTGAACTCTGAAAGTTTAAGGTTGGTCGGTCCACCTTTTTTGGATTAACTTATTCATAATATGAGTCATTTCTAGATTTTGTTAAATGTGTCATTAATATTCAGATTCGATCTTAATTTTGTTGAGACTCATCTAGTATTATATTGAATTTTACTTTTACATTTTCTTTTACGATTAGGTGTTGAATTACCGTAAGTCTATTTAAAGTTGTCAGAATTTAGACGTCTTTCTATTGTTCTAGGTGTCTTAGCGTTTTCTTATAAGTAGTTGCAGTCATAACTTAGCTTTTTAATGATCTGTTTTAAAGATGAATGTTCAAAGTTTTTTTTTTTTTTTTTTTTTTTCGGTCAACGTGTGCCGTTTTATTTTGTCTTGAACTTCTGATTAGTTGTCTCTAATAAGTCAGATTCCCTTTTTTTTTTTTTTTTTCCTGTGAATCACTGGATACCTGTTATATAACACATAACACTGACTTCAACGTTTTTTCTCTCTTCTGTCATTTACCCCACCTCCACCCTCCACCCCGTAAACATCTATTGATGAGTTTGTAAGGATTTAAAACAAACTTTTTTTAATCTTTATGTATTTTAAGTCCCTTATAGTAACCTATATAATTTTCTGTTGTTACGGTTCCATATAGTATCAGTTTGACGACTTTTGTTTAAAATTTTCTGATAGAACTTTAGAAGACGTCTAGTTTCTGTCAATATTGACTTTTCCGTCAATATTGACTTTAAGGGTTTAACAGATTAATTGTATTTGTTGTAACTTAACGAAAAGGGTCACAACAGACTTTGGTGGACTTAATGGGTGAAGAACACATATGCATATCAGTCTTGTATCATTACTTCTTGGAAATATATAAAGATTTAACACATTACTTACACTTATAATAGGATAGTACAAAAACAAACTTTTACGGTTTAGTACACTTGAAACGAACACTCTGTCTTGGTTGACAGTATATCTCTGGTATAAGACTCTTCCGGTGATTCACAAATGTTTTTCGTTACCTTTCTTCGAAACATCTAAAGACTTTAATTCGTTTCAGAATTTCCAATATTTCTTCGTATCTATACGGTTCGATTTCAGGAGGAGAGAAATAAACGGGATTCCTCTTATAAATTAAGTGAAAATGGTTAAGATAGTTTTGTTACTAAACATTGTCTATACTCGTTTTTGAGGTCCTCTACACTACCTGTCCCTCCGGACCATACGACGTTACGTACTCGAGTATTTCTCAACCTGTCCCGACTCGCTGCCTTGTTGTTACTCTCTTTTATATCGTATCCCACTTTCATTTTCAACGAGTCAGTACAGGTTGAGTAACTCTGAGCACAATATATGTGAAATACTTTAAGAGGTCCGGTCTTAGGACCTCACCCATCGGAAAGGGAAGAGGTCCCCTAGAAACGTTATGTCCTTAGAGTAGTCCCAGAGGACGTAATGTCCGCCTAAGAAGAGGTTGACTCGATAGTCCCTTAGGGAACGTATTCCATTACGGTAAGAATTCTGTAAGTCAAGTCAAATCAAGTCAGAGAGTCAACTCAGACTGAGAAACGCTGGGGTACTTAGCGTCGTGAGGTCTGGAGGGTTGAGGGTCTCAAGTGAGTCTGAGTGCAGGTAGTTCAGTCACTACGGTAGGTCGGTAGAGTAGGAGACAGCAGGGGAAGAGGAGGACAGGGGTTCGGAAGGGTCGTAGTTTCAGAAAAGGTTACTCAGTTGAGAAGTGTACTTCACCGGTTTCATGACCTCAAAATCGAAATCGTAGTAAGGAAGGTTTCTTTAGGGTCCCGACTAGAGGAAGTCTTACCTGACCAACCTAGAGGAACGTCAGGTTCCCTGAGAGTTCTCAAGAGGTTGTGGTGTCAAGTTTTCGTAGTTAAGAAACCGCGAGTCGAAAGAAGTGTCAGGTTGAGAGTGTAGGTATATACTGATGACCTTTTTTGGTAAAAAGTAGGTAAAACTTATTTAAATCCTTCTGAAACATATCGTTAGGTAATTATGTTCATTCATCTTCTCATTCCAAATTTTACATTCTAATAATCAGAAAGGTTACGTATTATAAACAAAATGTACACTTCTCAGAATAGAACTCTAAGTCGTTCGATAAAGGTGTATCAACTTTTGTGAATTGTCTATTTAAGTGAATCGAATTCCATGTTTCGTGTTAGACGTATTTCGGATCTTGATTAGTAATATAAGAAGGAAAGGGTTTTATAAATAGAGTTAGAACAAAAAAGAAAAGGTTGTCGTTTGATAAAATTTAAAATAAAAACGAGATGAGTTGTCTAAAAGGAACTCTCTATTAATATATATTCTTGAATCTATCTGTGACCCCTAAGTTCCACTTTTTACGATTATTCTAAAGTTAGACCATCTAATAAATTGTACGTACGTTGATTTATATCGTATTCTACCCCATTTTTTACAAGAGGTTTTAATCTGAACCCATTGTTCGTACCTTACTCAGTAAAAAGGACATAATAGAAGTCAAGTCAAGTCAGTGAGTCAGCACAGACTGAGTAACACTGGGATACCTGACGTCGAGTGGTCCGAAGGGACAGGTAGTGGTTGAGACCCTCAAACGAGTTTGAGTACAGGTAGTTAGTCACTACGGTAGGTTTGTAGAGTAGGAGACGGCAGGGGAAGAGGAGGACGTAGATAGAAAGGGTCGTAGTCCCAGAAAAGGTCACTCAGTCAAGAAGTGTAGTCCATCGGTTTGATAACCTCAAAGTCGAAGTCGTAGTCAGTGAGGTTACTTAAAAGTCCTGACTAAAGGAAATCATGACTGACCAAACTAGATGAACGTCAAGTTCCCTAAGAGTTCTCAGAAGAGGTTGTGGTGTCAAGATTTCGTAGTTAAAAAACCATAAGTCGAAGGAAATATCAGGTTGAGAGGACAGATATGTACTGATGACCTTTTTGGCACCGAAACTGATCTACCTGGAAACAGTCGTTTCATTACAGAGACGAAAATTTAACTCTAATCACCCTTTTAATAAAATACAACGTTCGTACAAAATAAAACCTGAAACATCATCTATGAACATTTTCATAGACACAAAAGTCAATTAAAAGAACTTGACCGTTTCATCCTGTTGGGTATAATTGTATTTACCCCATCTGCCAGAGTTACTATATATCGTACAGGTGTTCGTATCGGTCTTTGGAATGTTCAGATAAGGACTTAGTGTGGGGAGTGACGTAGAGACTTACTAAGACAATGTTATATTTGTAAGGTTCTCTCTTTTTTTTTTATAAAGTGTTGACTTTTTTTTTAGAATGTTTAATACTTTATAGTGTTCATATGATAAACTCTGATGTACTAAATCTATAATTTGTCTTTATCATCGGACCTATACAATTATGATTGGAACCTTTCTACTTAACCTCTTCTTCAAACCATCATCCTTTTTGAAAAAACTATGGACTTAAACATTAATTTCTACTCATTTCCCGACGGTAGTCAAGTCAAGTCAAGTTAAATCAACGAGTCAGTACAGACTGAGACACTGGAGTACTTAACGTCGTGCGGTCCGGAGGGACAGGTAGTCGTTGAGGGCCTCAGGTGGGTTTGGGCCCGTCAGAACTAAAGTCGAGCACGAAGAAGGTCGGGTCACAAAGAGTAATACATGAGACGTATCTTCAATTTATTCGTCCCACTGTTATATGTCGGAACAACATGAAGAAAAGGATAAACCTTGGTCAGACAACAAGGTACAGGTCAAGATTGACGACGAAGAACTGACGTATATCCAAAGAGTTCTCCGTCCAGTCCACCACACCATAAGGGTAGAGAAAGTCTTAGAAGGTGCCAAATAACACTAGGTGTGTCAGTTTCCGTAACCGTATCAGTTATTTCGTCTTTATCTACAAAAAGACCTTGAGAGAACGAAAAAGGTACTAGGTCGTCTACAACCGTTAAACTAGAGACCAAGGAGACGGAAAAGATTTTGGTCGAACTTGTAGTCCCTCAAGTCCCAAGTGCACAACGACTTCGGACCGAACCTCTTAAAACTCGTAATGAAATCATCGTACACTCTACTCACGTTAACACGTCATCAAACTCGTGAGAAACCGTAACGGAAAGAAACCTAACCTTACTTTTGACTGGAAAAGGTCAGGACACCGGTGACAACTCAAAAGGTTTAAACGACCGTATAACTCACGTCGTGAAAGTGTCGTAGTAGAAAGTCCTAAACTTTATCGAGGTGACCTTAAGGTAGTGGAGGTGATCGAAACAAGCATCACTACGAAAGATTCCGGGTGAACTGAAGTGTAAGGTTCTACAGACCGAGATCTAATCACTAGTGTAGTAGTACTAATAGACCGAGCACTTCTGGAAAAAACATGTCAAGAAGGCACATAAGAACGGTGGAAAAGAATTATAGAAGACGGAGATAATCCAGGTCTGGTAAAGACAGGAAATACCTCGGGTAGAAACGTACTTTACAAGGGAACCATAGAGATTAAAAGAACTTCTCTAGAGATCAGAAAGGGTAAGCCAAGAAAAGGAGATAAAGAAACGTAACTAGGGACTTCTTCCGAAAGAATAGAAAAGATCGATAAGAAACCTTGAAACGTAAGTCTACGAATATAGAAAGGAAAAGAGGAAACGAAAAACGGAGAGAAGAAAAGTGTCGATAAACATTCCGGAGGTGTCTGTCGGCGAAACGAAAAAATGTACAAAAAAAAAGGGACCCTTACCAGAACTAGGGACAGAGGACATGTTACAGTGCTTGGAGTAAGGTATCAAGTAGTCCGTGAGATAGATAGTCTAGATCTGGGAACTTAAATAAAGAGTGAAGGTGACATATTAGTATTCCCTAAACTAAATCCAGTATGGACTTACCAGATCGCCAAAAGGGATGAAAGAAGTTAAATTCAGACTTAAACCGTTATTTCTCAAGTACTAGACTCGGTATCAGTCGAGGGTCAGAACAAAAACAACTGACATATCTCGAAGAGGTAGAAACCGACGTTTCTTATATTAGTTAGACTAAAGTCACAACTGGTAGACCACTACAGGTAAGAATGAGTCAGGGTTTCAAGGGTATATTAGTGATGAAGACCGAGATTCAGACTCTAAAAAACCACAATGTACCAAAAGAGATATAGTCCGGTTTATATACCGAAGAAAAAATAAAAGCTCTTAATACTGGAATTTTCTTTTCAATAGAANTACTAGACTCGGTATCAGTCGAGGGTCAGAACAAAAACAACTGACATATCTCGAAGAGGTAGAAACCGACGTTTCTTATATTAGTTAGACTAAAGCCACAACTGGTAGACCACTACAGGTAAGAATGAGTCAGGGTTTCAAGGGTATATTAGTGATGAAGACCGAGATTCAGACTCTAAAAAACCACAATGTACCAAAAGAGATATAGTCCGGTTTATATACCGAAGAAAAAATAAAAGCTCTTAATACTGGAATTTTCTTTTCAATAGAAGGAAGGTTTTAGTTTTATATTTCATTACCTTAACTCTTCCCGTTATTATCATTTTTCCCAAAGTCCGTTCTTGATAATCTAACGTTTTATATATTGGTTTTGTTTGGTGTCCTTAGTTTTAATTTATATCCGTGTCTCCTTGTAATCAATATCCGTGTAATCAATAATCAAATTTTAATTGGAATAATTAATTCGTTAATAGAATCACCAATTTACCAAATATATCGTATATCAGTTATTTTGATCTACATACTAAGATGACCCTTAATTGACCCGACTAAAATACGAAGTAATAATTACTGGACTTTGTAATTTTTTTTTATTAAATCCGGTGACTTATGAATGATTAAACTTTTTAATACAAAAATATTATCAGAGTCATATACATATATAATTTGAATTATTAAAGGGACACGTTATTAAGTTTAAATTCCTTTTAATAATTTATAAATTTTAATAATCATCTGGTTGTTTTTACAATTAATCAGTGTAAGAATGGTTTCCATTGTTACATCAAACCCCCTCAGTTATTAACTTATAGTTCAGGTCCACTAAAGTACTAAAAGTTAGTTTTAAAAAGAGAAAATATTACAACGAGGTATTCATATCCTGTTAGATAAAATTAATAATATACCCTCTTTATACATAATTTTTAAACATAATGGAAATAATTCGAAAACCACAACATTTACGGTTTCTTAATGTTAATAAAAGTCCTTTATGTAGATTCTCCTTTTGTCCGATTCTCACAGTATTACTTTTTGACTAATAAACGTAGTTTAAAAATTTTATTCGGACGGTAACAGGTTAGACATGTAAACAACATTTTCACGACTTTACCACATCAAAGTACGTAAACGTACAAAGAAGAGAAACAAGTCAAGTCAAGTCAGTGAGTCAGCACAGACTGAGAAACGCTGGGGTATTTAACGTCGTGCGGTCCGTAGGGACAGGTAGTGGTTGAGGACCTCAAGTGAGTCTAAGTGTAGACAGCTCATCACTACGGTAGGTCGGTAGAGCAGGAGACGCCAGGGGAAGAGGAGGACGGGGATTAGGGAGGGTCGTAGTCTCAGAAAAGGTTACTCAGTTGAGAAGCGTATTCCACCGGTTTCATGCCCTCAAAGTCGAAATCGTAGTAAGGAAGGTTTCTTTAGGGTCCCAACTAGAGGAAGTCTTACCTGACCAACCGAGAGGAACATCAGGTTCCCTGAGAGTTCTCAGAAGAGGTTGTGGTGTCAAGTTTTCGTAGTTAAGAAGTCACGAGTTGAAAGAAGTATCAGGTTGAGAGTGTAGGTATGTACAGTAAATTGTATTCGGATTTATTTATAAAATTCATACAATATAATTTTTTTTAATATTAAAGTACTAGTTTAAAAAACACCTTATTAGTGAATGTGTCACCAAAAACTTTCAAGAAATTGATGTTCCGAAAATTTAATAGTCGCTTTATCATGTTGAAGGTTCTTAACGGTTTTTCAAAGGTCTCATTTTTCCGGGTGTCTTACTAGTACATTAGTCATTTCTGAGTATGCATTTAAGTGACGGTATTTAAAGTTTTAGGAACTATTTTTATTGTTTAGGATTCTCAAAAATGTATCTTCCTCTCCGTCTGTCCTTCTGTCTGTCTGTATTTCTATCTTTCTCTGTCTCTTGACTAAGTTTACTTAAGAAAAATTACCGACTCATTATGAGGTAACACATATACATGGTGTCGAAAGAATAGGTAAGTAGACGACTACCTGTAGATCCAACAAAGGTACAGGACCGATAATATTTGTCACGACGCTACTTGTAACCCCATGTACACAGAGAAAGTTAAGACCAAAGGAGCCACACATACGGGTCTTCACCCTAACGACCCAGTATTCCATCAAGATAAACGTTAAAAAATTCCTTAGAGGTGTGACAAGAGGTATCACCGACATGATCAAACGTAAGGGTGGTTGTCACATCCTCCCAAGGGAAAAGAGGTGTGGGAGAGGTCGTAAATAACGAACNGGTATGTACAGTAAATTGTATTCGGATTTATTTATAAAATTCATACAATATAATTTTTTTAATATTAAAGTACTAGTTTAAAAAACACCTTATTAGTGAATGTGTCACCAAAAACTTTCAAGAAATTGATGTTCCGAAAATTTAATAGTCGCTTTATCATGTTGAAGGTTCTTTACGGTTTTTCAAAGGTCTCATTTTTCCGGGTGTCTTACTAGTACATTAGTCATTTCTGAGTATGCATCTAAGTGACGGTATTTAAAGTTTTAGGAACTATTTTTATTGTTTAGGATTCTCAAAAATGTATCTTCCTCTACGTCTGTCCTTCTGTCTGTCTGTATTTCTATCTTTCTCTGTCTCTTGTAACTTTCTCCTCAAAATTTACCGTCTTTTGAAAAGTTTTATGTGATATACAAGACTCTTTTCGTTACGTTTATAGGAAAGTTTTAAACAACAAATATTAGGTTCTAAAGTTCTTCCGTATTATATATCAGAATCCTTTGAATAAAAGTCTATACGTCCTTTTATCCGGATATACATTAGAAACTACTTGTCATCCGTGGATAAAAGAATTTCATGTAGTTCTAGAAACTTCTCAACGAAGTTCAATTGACTATTTGTGCTTATAAAAGTATGACTGATTAAACGTAATTGTTTGTTTGTACTTTAATCCCTCAAGTCATAGCACGACAATGGAAGCTCTTTTTTGTAGTGTTTTAAATAACAGAGTTTGAGTGTCATAAAGTACGTTTTGAAGTAAGTCAGACAAGGGTTGAGCAACGAAGAAACCGACCAGGAGACTCACGGAAACAGACTACCGAATTGATTCCGACCTACCAGTTTCGGTCGGAGTGAGTGTATAGACACCCAACGTACTCTGACGGTACATAGAGGTCGTGAGAAGTAACTAAACATAGGTGGTACTGATCTGACAAAGAGTTGGTTTCTATATAAATAAGGTCAGAACCATTCTACTTAAATTTTGACTCTGGAAGAAAATTTTATTACGAAACAGTTTATAAATTAAAGCGAAAGAGTGTACCGGTAATTCTTTTACACAGGGGATTTTCTCGGAGATAAAGATAAAGGGATTCAGAATCTCTTGTGTGTTGGAGGAAGTATGTTTCGTTCTAAATCTCTAGTCCGTAGACTTTTCTTTAAAGGACGTCATACATATAAGGGTTAGGTAAGTTCGTACATTGGGTTTCCTACGGGGTACGACGAAAAGGAGGTCACTTCCGTTGAATGTAGATCTCTTGGTGACAGACTAGGGTTTTGTTCTAAATCAAAATCACATTAAATGAAGATTAATACGATTCGTTCTAGGAAGACTTGTCCATACTTAAAAGTAAGATAGACAGGAGAAACTCGTATTAAAAATTGAGATTTTCAAGAATTACATAGAAGGGTTATGAATGAGGTCCTAATTTTATGTATTTAGTTACCAGAGGTTCAAAAAGGAGTATGTTAGGGTATATTGTTCAAAAATTATTGAGGTATTATAAAAATCTCAATACGAGATATGTCAGTTGTCTTTGTTCTGACCCTCGACTGACACAGATTCTAGTACTTGTGGATTAACGGTTTAAGTCTGAATTTGACTTCTTTCATCCCTTTTGGCGATCTGGTAAGTCCATACTGGATTTAGTTTAGGGAATACTAATATGTCACCTTCACTCTTTATCTAAGTTCCCAGATCTAGACTATCTATCTCACGGACTACTTGATACCTTACTCCAAGCACTGTAACATGTCCTCTGTCCCTAATTCTAGTGAGGGTACCTTTTTTTTACGTTTTTTTCGTTTTACCGACAGACACCTCCGGAATGTTTATCGACACTTTTCTTCTCTCCGTTTTTCGTTTCCTCTTTTCCTTTCTATATTCGTAGACTTAAGTCTCAAGGTTTCTTATCGATCTTTTCTATTCTTTCGGAAGAAGTCTCTAGTTACGTTTCTTTATCTCCTTTTCTTGTCTTACCCTTTCTGATCTCTAGAGAAATTCTTTTAATCTCTATGGTTCCCTTGTAAAGTACGTTTCTACCCGAGGTATTTCCTTTATTTACCAGACCCGGATTGTCTTCGTCTTCTGTAATTCTTTTCCACCGTTCTTATGTGCCTTCTTGACATGTTTTTTCTAGAAGTGCTCGGTCTATTAGTACTACTACACTAGTGATTAGATCTCGGTCTGTAGAACCTTACACTTCAGTTCACCCGGAATCTTTCGTAGTGATGCTTATTTCGATCACCTCCACTACCTTAAGGTCAACTCGAGAAAGTTTAGGACTTTCTACTACGACACTTTCACGACGTGAGTTATACGGTCGTTTAAACCTTTTGAGTAGTCACCGGTGTCCTGACCTTTTCCAGTCAAAAGTAAGATTAAGGTTTCTTTCCGTTACGTTTTCTTACGAGTTTGATGACGTGTTAACGTGAGTAGAGTGTACGATGATTTCATTACGAGTTTTAAGAGGTTCGGTCTGAAGTCGTCATACACTTGGCGCTTGAGGGACTACAAGTTCGACCAAAATCTTTTCCGTCTCCTTGGTCTCTAGTTTAACGGTTGTAGATGACCTAGTAGCTCTTTCGTTCTCTCAAGGTCTTTTTGTAGATAAAGACGAAATAACTGATACGGTTTCGGAAACTGACACACTTAGTGTTATTCGACTTTTTAAAACTTTCTCTACCCTTATGGTCTGGTGGACTGGACGGAGAACTCTTTAGACATACGTTCAGTCCTTCGTTGTCAATCTTGACCTGTACCTTGTTGTCTGACCAAGGTTTATTCTTTTCCTCATACAGTTCCGACATATAACAGTGGGACGAATAAATTGAAGATACGTCTCATGTATTACTCTTTACGACCTGACCTTCTTTGTGTTCGACCTTAGTTCTAAAGGCCCTCTTTATAGTTATTGGAATCTATACGACTACTGTGGTGGGAATACCGTCTTTCACTTCTCCTTGATTTTTCGGAGAACTACTTTCACTTTCTCCTCTCACTTTTTGAACCGAATTTCGAGTTGTAAGTCTTTTACTTCTAGTACCGTAGACCAGGGTAGTGAAGTACCCTTTATCTACCCCTTTGTCATCTTTGTCACAGTCTGAAATGAAAAAACCCGAGGTTTTAGTGACGTCTACCACTAACGTCGGTGTTTTAATTTTCTGCGAATGAGGAACCTTCTTTTCAATACTGGTTGGACCTATCGTATAAGTTTTCGTCTCTATAATGAAACGACTGATTCCAGGCAGATCAGTTCCGATACCAAAAAGGTCACCAGTACATACCTACACTCTCAACCTGACACTTCTTCCGACTCGCGGTTTCTTAACTACACAAACCTGACACCACAACCTCTTCTGAGAACACTCAGGGAACCTGAAGTTCCTCTAGGTTGGTCAGGTAAGACTTCCTCTAGTTGGGACCCTAAAGAAACCTTCCTTACTACAATTTCGACTTTGAGGTCATGAAACCGGGG
>SJYO01048061.1:20048083-20143296 GCA_006410555.1 Capra ibex | reverse complement strand
ACCTTGTTGTCTGACCAAGGTTTATTCTTTTCCTCATACAGTTCCGACATATAACAGTGGGACGAATAAATTGAAGATACGTCTCCTGTATTACTCTTTACGACCTGACCTTCTTTGTGTTCGACCTTAGTTCTAAAGACCCTCTTTATAGTTATTGGAGTCTATACGACTACTGTGGTGGGAATACCGTCTTTCACTTCTCCTTGATTTTTCGGAGAACTACTTTCATTTTCTCCTCTCACTTTTTGAACCGAATTTCGAGTTGTAAGTCTTTTACTTCTAGTAGCGTAGACCAGGGTAGTGAAGTATCCTTTATCTACCCCTTTGTCATCTTTGTCACAGTCTGAAATGAAAAAACCCGAGGTTTTAGTGACGTCTACCACTAACGTCGGTGTTTTAATTTTCTGCGAATGAGGAACCTTCTTTTCAATACTGGTTGGACCTATCGTATAAGTTTTCGTCTCTATAATGAAACGACTGATTCCAGGCAGATCAGTTCCGATACCAAAAAGGTCACCAGTACATACCTACACTCTCAACCTGACACTTCTTCCGACTCGCGGTTTCTTAACTACACAAACCTGACACCACAACCTCTTCTGAGAACACTCAGGGAACCTGAAGTTCCTCTAGGTTGGTCAGGTAAGACTTCCTCTAGTTGGGACCCTAAAGAAACCTTCCTTACTACAATTTCGACTTTGAGGTCATGAAACCGGGGGAGTACGCTTCTCAACCGAGTAACCTTTTCTGAGACTACGACCCTCCCTAACCCCAGTTCTCCTCTTCCCCAGTTGGTCCCTAATCTACCGACCTACCGTGGTGGGTGAGCTACCTGCACTCAGACTCACTTAAGACCCTCAACCACTACCTGTCCCTCCGGACCGCACGACGCTAAGTACCCCAGCGTTTCTCAACCTGTACTGACTCGCTGACTTGACTTGACTTGACTATTATTAAATTTGAGCGTTCTGAACCTGTACTGAGTCACTGATTTAGTGGTGGTGGTATAATCTTCAATTATGACTCTTTTTAACATTTCCTAAATAAAAAGTAATTTTTTTATTCTTTGTAATGAATAATTATATTTCCACAAAATACTTTTTATTGATTAAAAGGATTTTCTTATAATTCTCTTACCATAATAGAACGTTCAGAAAGTCAAGTCAAGTCAAGTCAGCGAGTCAACACAGGGGGAGAAACACTGGGGTACCTGACGCCGTGTGGTCTGAAGGGACAGGTAGTCGTTGAGGGTCTCGAACGAGTCTGAGTACAGGTATCTCAGTCACTACAGTAGGCTGGTGTAACAGGAGACGACAGGGGAAAAGGAGGACGGAAAATAGAAAGGGTCGTAGTCCCAGAAAAGGTTCCTCGGTCAAGAAGTGTAATCCACCGTTCTCATAACCTCAAAGTCGGAATTACAGAACCATTAATACTTTATTCAACTAAAAATACAGACGAAAATGTAATTTAGGCAACGTTATACAACAAACCCAAATTTACATACTTCAGTACGGAGTGTCTCTATACGTCGACTCTGATTTTGCTTATAAATTATCACGAAAATTCATATTATACAAAAATATAAGAAGAAACTATCATTTGTTCTTACACCATTCAACTTCGAAGTCTCTCTGACCGACGGCACATCTTACACTTTGTTATGGTTACTAAAAAACACGAGATAACGTAATTCTGACCGGACAGAAGGTTGACCTTACATAAAAATTGTGTACATATTAACTTATTCTAAAACGAAAGTAGTAAAGAAATTTTTTTAACTCAAATTTAGATATGAGAGGGTTTACAATAAACACTTCTACACATAGTATACGTTTTAACTTGTTTGATTTTTCAATCATAAATTGTCTTGAATGTGTGTGTGTGTGTGTGTGTGTGTGGTGTGTGTGTATGTGTTTGTTAGGACTTTATAAAAGTACCTATTCCTTTTTGATAAAGTTAAGGTGTAATAAGAATATTAAAACAGTCAAGAATTAAAGTATACGTCTGAACCGGAATTTGATATGTTAGGTTTGAGTAATGTATTTAAATGTCGAATTTCCTTGTTCGTTAGAGGAACAAGAAATGTCAAAAAAGGATGGTAGTATAGAAGATGATAGGAAGTAATTCATTGACTAACTTTCGGAGGAA
This sequence comes from Capra ibex, assembly GCA_006410555.1. Lineage (NCBI taxonomy): Eukaryota > Metazoa > Chordata > Mammalia > Artiodactyla > Bovidae > Capra > Capra ibex. The sequence goes on along the minus strand of SJYO01048061.1, from coordinate 20,141,148 downwards.
CTGTCCGACGGTCACGTCCTCTGTGTTCTTTACGTCCAAGTTAGGGACTCAACCCTTCTAAGGGACCTCCACCTGTACCGTTGATGAGGTCATACGAACGGACCTCTTAAAAGTACCTGTCTCCGCAGATTTCCCGATGTTAGGTATCCCAGTGTGACTCAGTTTGTGCTGACTTCACTGAATCGTGCATACTTGTACGTGAGGAACTGATATCGCATACAATTGGTATGAAAGAATCGTCACGTTTCGACGTTTCTTATTGACTTTTCTAAATGGTACTTCACTGTCTCCACATCTCCGTCCCCTAACCTCCGAGATTGTCTCGTTTTCTTTTCCAGTAAAAATTCAACTTTATATCAACTGTAAAAGATATAATACAATCAAAGTTCATATGATGTATCACCAATTTGTAAATGTATATAATACTTCACTAATGGTGTCGTTCAGATTGTTGATAGACAGGGGGACTTTCTGTTAACTTTATAATAATTGGTATATGAATATCCATATAAGTATGTACGATTCAGTGAAATCAGCACAAGCTGAATCACGTTGGGATACCTAACATCGGAAAATCTGCGGAGACAGGTACTTTTAAGAGGTCAGTTCTTATGACCTCATCAACGGTACAGGTGGAGGTCCCTTAGAAGGGTTGAGTCCCTAACTTGAACATAGAGAACACAGAGGACGTGCCCGTCAGTCCAAGAAATGGTGGTCGCGGTGGACCCTTCGGGGTAATTCCTCCGAAAATTAGTCAATAAATTTGTTATTTGGGACACCATATAAATAAAAGATTGAGTTTCAAAGAATTTGGAGAAATGGATAAAGTGGGTTAGGTGGTGAGAGGAAGGAAATCCGTTCGTGGTTAAACAAGGGACTCAAATACTCAGATAAAAGTAAAATAAGATAAATAAAACAAGAAATCTAAGGTGTAAATTCACTCTAACTTGTCGTAAGCAGAAAGACAGACTGAATAAAGTGAAAAAGTGAATCGTAGTATGGGAGATCCAGGTAGAAAAAAAAAAAAAAAAATATTAGTAAGAGATGTTCAAGAGGACTCTTATAAAACAGTCTCTATATAACTATTCGTGACGATTCGACCCCGTTGTGACAAGATTGCTGTTCTGAAGATCGGTCATGACGGTTCCTTGTTTGTATTGGTTCAACTCTGAACACTATTGAGTTATAAGTCATTTCCTCTTTCCTGAACTCTTTATTTGAACGGTTTCGAAAGTCTTACAAGAAAAGACTAAAACGGAATAAAAGGATCAAACTACCGTCGACTAAGGTCCTTAATAGTACCAATCAGTATAAAATAAAATAGAGAGATCTATCTAAAATAATGTAGTTAAATCCAACTTTATTAGAGTTATATCAAACATTCAGATTGTACATTGAAATAAATTTCAAATAAAAGGGAGAAAAAATGGTAAATATTCACATCTGACCATCATTTCTCTTTAAAATACTTCTTCTCAACCTCTACCCGTACCGATGGTAAAATGAAAGTTTAAGTTTAACAATAGTTACCTTACATCCAGATTGGGAATTTTAATTTGTCTATTTGTATTAACGAACACCAAATATTCTAAAATAGACTATGGTAAAACGGATAAATGTCGTGAAGTATATATTACTCTAAAAGGGGTCAGAACTTTATTTTGGTTATTCCAGACCACCCTGGAATTATCGAATCCTCGAGTTTAATACGGGGTCAAAAAGAAAACAGTTAAAAACGAATGCATTTCGGTTTCGTAAGTTTTTTAAACACCCTATTTACGTCAGTGACAAGAATTGTACTGGTAATCAGTATGAGTACCTATATTTGAATACAATTCTTGATCGTGTGACATTTTTTTCGTAGTAAAATACAAAAAGTCTTCAAATGGTACACACAGTGCCATTTACCATTTAATGGTAGTCATGTGAAAAATCTTTTAATAAAAACACATTTCAACGAGTTAGTACAGACTGAGAAACGTTGAGATACTGACGTCGAGTTGTCCGAGGAGACAGGTACCCTAAGACGTTCGTTCTTATGACGTCACCCAACGGTACGGGAGGAGGTTCCCTAGAAAGGGTAACCTTTCTAGGTCCCTAACTTGGACACAAAGAATCCAGAGGACGAGACTGTCCACCCAAGATATGGTGATCGCGGTGGACCCACTGTGTAATTCTGACTGAACAGACGTCAAAAGTATGTCAGTCCTGTGACGATATAAACACTTACTTTAATTCCTGAGTTTCTTTTTTTTTTAATCGTAAAAACTCGTAAATCAATAAGATGACACGATACAATTGACGATGTAGTTAATTTGATGACTACATTTATTATCACTTATCTTTAATTCAATGAAAAAGTTCAATATATCTGGTGTATATTGTAAAATCCCTGATCTAGACTATCTGTCTCACGGACTACTTGGTACCTGACTCCAAGTACTGTAACATGTCCTCTGTCCCTTGTTTTGGTCGGGGTACCTTTTCTTTACGTTTTTTCGTTGTACCGACAGACCCCTCCGGAATGTTCATCGACACTTTTCTTCTCTTTCACTTTCACTTTCACTTCAGCGAGTCAACACAGGCTGAGAGACACTGGGGTACCTGACATCGGATGGTCCAAGGAGACAGGTACCCTAAAAGGTCCGTTTTCATGACCTCACCTAACGGTAAAGGAAGAGGTCCCCTAGAAGGACTGGGTTCCTAGCTTGGACCCAGAGGGTGTAATATCTGTCTACGAAATGGCAGACTCGGTGGTCCCTTCAGTTCTCTTTTCGTTTCCTCTTTTCCTTTCTATATTCGTAGACTTACGTCTCAAAGTTTCTTATCGTTCTTCTCTATTCTTTTGGAAGGAGTCGCTAGTCCTTTTCTTTATCTCCTTTTCTTGTCTTACCCACACCTCCTCGACCTTCCGAAACTCGTTTATGACTTTTACATAAACGAGGTGAGAATTACTTCCAACTTTCGATCTTGCTCGTAGTTATTCAAGTCAAGTCAAGTCAGCGAGTCAGCACAGTATGAGGAACACTGGGGTACATAGCGTCGTACGGTCCGGAGGGACAAGTAGTGGGAGAGGGCCTCACGTGAGTCTGAGTGCAGGTAGCTCAGGAACTACGGTAGGTCGGTAGAGTAGGACCCAGCAGGGGAAGAGGAGGACGGGGGTTAGGGAGGTTCGTAGTCTCAGAAAAGGTTACTCAGTTGGTGTACTCCACCGGTTTCATGACCTCAAAGTCGAAATGGTAGTAAGGAAGGTTTCTTTAGGGTCCCAACTAGAGGAAGTCTTACCTGACCAACCCAGAGGAACGTTAGGTTCCCTGAGAGTTCTCAGAAGTTGTGGTGTCAAGTTTTCGTAGTTAAGAAGCCGTGAGTCGGAAGAAGTTTCAGGTTGAGAGTGTAGGTATGTACTGGTGTCCTTTTTGGTATCGGAACTGATCTGCCTAGAATCAGTCGTTTCGTCACAGACACGAAAACTTATATGATAGATCCAACCAGTATTGAAAAGAAGGTTCCTCATTCGCAGAAAATTAAAGTACCGACGTTAGTGGTAGACGTCACTAGAACCTCGGGGTTTTTTAATTCAGACTGTGACAAAGATGACAATAGGGTAGATAAAGGGTACTTTACTACCCTGGTCTACGGTACTAGAAGCAAAAGACTTACAACTCGAAATTCGGTTCAAAAAGTGAGAGAAGAAAGTGAAAGTAGTTCTCCGAAAAATCAAGAAGAAGTGAAAGACGGTATTCCCACCACAGTAGACGTATAGACTCCAATAACTATAAAGAGGGCCTTTAGAACTAAGGTCGAAAACAAAGAAGGTCGGGTCGCAAAGAGTACTACATGAGACGTATCTTCAATTTATTCGTCCCACTGTTATATGTCGGAACTGCATGAGGAAAAGGATAAACCTTGGTCAGACAACAAGGTACAAGTCAAGATTGACAACGAAGAACTGGACGTATGTCTAAAGAGTTCTCCGTCAAATCCACCAGACCATAAGGGTAGAGAAAGTCTTAAAAGGCGTCGAATAACACTAAGTGTGTCAGTTTCCGAAACCATATCAGTTATTTCGTCTTTATCTACTAAAAGACCTTGAGAGAACGAAAAAAGGCCTTGAGAGAACGAAAAAGGTACTAGGTCGTCTAATACTCGCAAGTGGCTCACGGACTCCGACCCTTGTCTATTGCTTCCAAATATACGGGCCGGAACTCTGTAAGCTTCCGAAGGAGACTGGTGGACAAAGACTCTCGTTCCTGACAACAAAGTACTATTCTGAGGGAAATCTCAAAACGGTTACAATACAATACCGAACCCACCACCCTTGACACAAAATACGAATTTACGAAACTACAAATAGACTTTACCGATGTACGTTCAGACAGAACACGAGGTAAGGAACGTTTAATATTTTGATGTGTTAACCTATTATTTGAAACAGTCAGGTGACCTCCGACAAGGACTCACAGGAAAAGACTCACGCCAAGAGGCTCGGAATGTTACCCTTTCTGATGTCTAGAGAAGTTCTTTTAATCACTATTGTTCCCTTGTAAAGTACGTTTCTACCCGAGTTATTTCCTGTTTTTGCCATACCTGGATTGTATTCGTCTGTTATAATTCTTCTCCACCGTTTTTATGTGTTTTCTTGACATGTTTTTCCTCGAAGTGTTGGGTCTATTAGTACCACCACACTAGTGAGTGGACCTCGGTCTGTAGGACCTTTCTTTTCAGTTCACCCGGGATCTTTCGTAGTGATGCTTGTTTCGATCACCTCCACTACCTTAAGGTCAACTCGAGAAAGTTTAGGACTTTCTACTACGATACTTTCACGACGTCAGTTATACGGTCGTTTAAACCTTTTGAGTCGTCACCGGTGTCCTGACCTTTTCCAGTCAAAAGTAATGTCAGGGTTTCTTTCCGTTACGGTTTCTTAAGAGTTTGCTGACGTGTTAACGTGAGTAAAGTGTGTCATCGTTTCATTACGTGTTTTAAGAGGTTTGGTCCGAAGTCGTTGTGTACTTGACATTTGAAGGTCTACAAATTCGACCAAAATCCTTTCCGTCTCCTTGGTCTCTAGTTTAACGGTTGTAGACGACCTAGTACCTTTTTCGTTCTCTCAAGGTCTTTTTGTAGATCAAGACGAAATAACTGATCCGGTTTCGGAAACTGACACACCTAGTGTTATTCGATACCTTTTAAGACTTTCTCTACCCTTATGGTCTGGTGGACTGGACGGAGAACTCTTTAGACATACGTTCAGTCCTTCGTTGTCAATCTTGACCTGTACCTTGTTTTCTGACCAAGGTTTATCCTTTTCCTCATGCAGTTCCGACATATAACAGTGGGACGAATAAATTGAAGATACGTCTCATGTAGTACTCTTTGAGACCTGACCTTTTTTGTGTTCGACCTTAGTTCTAAAGGCCCTCTTTATAGTTATTGGAGTCTATACGACTACTGTGGTGGGAATACCGTCTTTCACTTCTCCTTGATTTTTCGGAGAACTACTCAAACTTTCCCCTCTCACTTTTTCAACCGAATTTCGAGTTGTAAGTCTTTTGATTCTAGTACAGTAGACCAGGGCAATAAAGTACCCTTTAACTACCCTTTTGTCACCTTTGTCACATTCTGAAATAAAAACCCCCGATGTTTTAACGACGTCCACTACTAACGTCGGTACTTTAATTTCCTGCGAATGAGGAACCTAACTATCAATACTAGTTAGATCTGTCGTATAAGTTTTCGTCTCTGTAATGAAACGGTTGTTTCCAGGTAGATCAGTTCCGATATCAAAAAGGTCACCAGTACATACCTACACTCTTAACCTGACACTTCTTTCGAATCGTGTCTTCTTAACTACGAAAACTTGACACCACAACCTCTTCTGAGAACTCTCAGGAAACCTGACGTTCCTCTAGGTTGGTCAGGTAAGACTTCCTCTAGTCGGGACCCTAAAGAAACCTTCCTTACTACAATTTCGACTTTGAGGTCATGAAACCGGTGAAGTACCCTTCTCAACTAAGTAACCTTTTCTGAGACTAAGACCCTCCCTAACCCCCGTCCTCCTCTTCCCCTGCTGTCTTACTCTACCGACCTACCGTAGTGCCTGAGCTACCTACACTCAGACTAACTTGAGGCCCTCTACCACTACCTGTCCCTCCGGACCGCACGACGCTAAGTACCCCAGAGTTTCTCAGTTTTTATATATACGAGTCTCCCTACCTGAGTTACCTGTACTTAAACTGGTTTGAGACCCTCTATCACTTCCCGTCCCTTAGGACCGTAAGACGTCAGGTGTCTCATCGTTTGTCAGTTTGTACTGAATCGTTTGTTGACGTTTCTGTTGTTAACTACCAACACACGTGGACCACGTATTCCTTATCGATCGATTAAGTCCAAAACTCCTTATCTTTACTTATAGTGAAAAAGATCCAGTATGTAATTGTTGTAAATCCGACGACAGTGTCCTTTCTCGAGTGGGTTATACCCCATGGACGAGACGTGACACTACACGTGAAAATACAAATTCTATTCAGTAAAGGAAACCAATCGAGGGTTTGTCAAAGATCTTCCGTAGTTTCATGTCCTCGTTTCTCGGTGTAGTCGTTGAGAGATACCAGAGGACCGTACCGATGAGGAAAAAGGGTTCGTGGATACTAAGGGGGTTACACTATTTGAGGAAATCAGAGATTTCTGTTCGAACAAAATGGATAAAGGAGAGGGGTGGGGGTGGGGGGTGGGGGTGGTGGGGTGAGTCCTGTTATGTCCGAAACGAGAGGGAAACACTAGAATATATATAATCTTAAATAATCCACTATGGAGATATTATCGTTGTTTTTACAAACCCATCAAATGGAGTTACTAAATAAAGGACGAGATCAATGTCCAAGTAACACCGAGTCGACTCCGAAACGAGGTACAGGAGAAATGAGACGTTGATTTCTTTTACCTTATCGGAAGTAGACTCAGTACGGATTAATAGGACCGTCTAATTTTTAGTTTTTTCCTTTTCTTTTATTTTTCTTAGTACCACCGACNTTTGTAGATAAAGACGAAATAACTGATACGGTTTCGGAAACTGACACACCTAGTGTTATTCGATACCTTTTAAGACTTTCTCTACCCTTATGGTGTGGTGGACTGGACGGAGAACTCTTTGGCTATACGTCCAGTCCTTCGTTGTCAATCTTGACCTGTACCTTGTTGTCTGACCAAGGTTTATCCTTTTCCTCATGCAGTTCCGACATATAACAGTGGGACGAATAAATTGAAGATACGTCTCATGTAGTACTCTTTGCGACCCGACCTTCTTTGTTTTCGACCTTAGTTCTAAAGGCCCTCTTTATAGTTATTGGAGTCTATACGACTACTGTGGTGGGAATACCGTCTTTCACTTCTCCTTGATTTTTCGGAGAACTACTCAAACTTTCCCCTCTCACTTTTTCAACCGAATTTCGAGTTGTAAGTCTTTTGCTTCTAGTACAGTAGACCAGGGTAGTAAAGTACCCTTTAACTACCCTTTTGTCACCTTTGTCACATTCTGAAATAAAAAACCCCGATGTTTTAACGACGTCCACTACTAACGTCGGTACTTTAATTTCCTGGGAATGAGGAACCTTACTATCAATACTAGTTGGATCTGTCGTATAAGTTTTCGTCTTTGTAATGAAACGGTTGTTTCCAGGTAGATCAGTTCCGATACCAAAAAGGTCACCAGTACATACCTACACTCTTAACCTGACACTTCTTTCGAATCGTGTCTTCTTAACTACGAAAACTTGACACCACAACCTCTTCTGAGAACTCTCAGGAAACCTGACGTTTCTCTAGGTTGGTCAGGAAAGACTTCCTCTAGTCGGGACCATAAAGAAACCTTCCTTACTACCATTTCGACTTTGAGGTCATGAAACCGGTGAAGTACCCTTCTCAACTAAGTAACCTTTTCTGAGACTAAGACCCTCCCTAACCCCCGTCCTCCTCTTCCCCTGCTGTCTTACTCTACCGACCTACCGTAGTGCCTGAGCTACCTACACTCAGACTAACTTGAGGCCCTCTACCACTACCTGTCCCTCCGGACCGCACGACGCTAAGTACCCCAGAGTTTCTCAGTTTTTATATATACGAGTCTCCCTACCTGAGTTACCTGTACTTAAACTGGTTTGAGACCCTCTATCACTTCCCGTCCCTTAGGACCGTAAGACGTCAGGTGTCTCATCGTTTGTCAGTTTGTACTGAATCGTTTGTTGACGTTTCTGTTGTTAACTATCAACACACGTGGACCACGTATTCCTTATCGATCGATTAAGTCCAAAACTCCTTATCTTTACTTATAGTGAAAAAGATCCAGTATGTAATTGTTGTAAATCCGACGACAGTGTCCTTTCTCGAGTGGGTTATACCCCATGGACGAGACGTGACACTACACGTGAAAATACAAATTCTATTCAGTAAAGGAAACCAATCGAGGGTTTGTCAAAGATCTTCCGTAGTTTCATGTCCTCGTTTCTCGGTGTAGTCGTTGAGAGATACCAGAGGACCGTACCGATGAGGAAAAAGGGTTCGTGGATACTAAGGGGGTTACACTATTTGAGGAAATCAGAGATTTCTGTTCGAACAAAATGGATAAAGGAGAGGGGTGGGGGTGGGGGGTGGGGGTGGTGGGGTGAGTCCTGTTATGTCCGAAACGAGAGGGAAACACTAGAATATATATAATCTTAAATAATCCACTATGGAGATATTATCGTTGTTTTTACAAACCCATCAAATGGAGTTACTAAATAAAGGACGAGATCAATGTCCAAGTAACACCGAGTCGACTCCGAAACGAGGTACAGGAGAAATGAGACGTTGATTTCTTTTACCTTATCGGAAGTAGACTCAGTACGGATTAATAGGACCGTCTAATTTTTAGTTTTTTCCTTTTCTTTTATTTTTCTTAGTACCACCGACAGTGAGACCGTAAGTAATAAATTTCTACGACCGGAGGTTCTTTATATATAATAATCGTGAAAGTCAAGTAACGGGTCAAACGGTGTTCCAGGGTGCTTGGATGTTTCCGTCATTCTTCACGTATGTACGATGCACGAAGTTTCTCTCGTTCTATCTTATAAGACAATATCGTACAATTTGTAGTATTTAGATAAAAATACTCTGCCGGAATTAGGGTACGGAGTCAAGAACGGATTGTTAGTCCTTCCAGAAGGAGAGAGGTACTCGGTTAACGTCTTTTGTTTGTTTTTTTAAGGAGAAAATAAAATTTTCTGACGTAACGGACGATATTGACTGTACTCGGTCTTCTCGTATATATTCCTTCATACGTTTTATTTATTGATGTTAATTGTAAAAGTTATACTTAAACTTCTATAACAAAGTCAAATATACATTTCCGTTATAAGAGTTTCTTCTATATTGTCTAAGTACCATAACGTGAGGATCCCGTTTGTCGTTACTTCCACGTTCTCCTTTCTTCTACAGTCTTTCGTTGTCAAGTCGTAAGAGAAACAAATGTATGAAATGTATTCACATTTACATAAATTTAAGTTTTCTTTCCCTTTCTTTTTTCTTTCTTTCCTTCTTTACTTCTTTGTTCCTTCCCTTTATTATTTTATGTCTTTTATCTGATTTATTTTCACATACCCGGTTTTTTGTTTCGTCCACCGGGAACTATAAGTTCGTAACCCTAAAAAAAAAGGGAACCCTTATCCTTTGACTAAACAAAGAGTCTCCAGTCCTTATACTAGTCTACATATACGGAGTTCTCCTTATATTAACTGTAATATATATAAAGTCAATAAGTAATGTATTCAGTATCGTATATACTGTTTGAATCTGACGTATAATTTTTCGTCTCTGTACTGAACGGGTGTGTCCAGGTATATCAGTTTCGATACCAAAAAGGTCATCAGTACATACCTATACTCTCAACCTGGTAGTTCTTCCGACTTACGGTTTCTTAACTACGAAAACTCGATACCACAACGTCTTCTGAGAACTCTCAGGGAACCTGACGTTCCTCTAGTTTCAACAGTCCTGACTACGACTTCGACTTCGAGGTTATGAAACCGGTAGACTACGTTTCTCGACTGAGTAATCTTTTATACGACTACGACCCTTTCTAACTTCCGTCCTCCTCTTCCCCTGCAATCTCTACCAACCTACCGTAGTAACTGAGTTACCTGTATTTATACTCGTTCGAGACCCTCTACCACTTCCTCTCTCTTCGGACGTAAGACGTCAGGTACCTAAACGTTTCTCAGTCTGTACTGACTCACTGACTTGTTGTCGTTGTTGTTTTCGTGTATATCATATTAAAATACTATATTAATATAACATAACATATAAGATACTATTATAAGATACTAAATATTCTATACAATTGATATATAATGGTACACGAATATAAATTTTATAATATATATCAATGTATAATTATATTATTCATATAATAATAATATCATATATAATAAACAAAATTTCTTATTGTTATTATTCTATCATCAAAAGTAAGTGGATGAGGTACTTTATTCTTAATAAGTAGATGGATACTAAGAGACTTCAGATTGATATAAATTTATATAATTTTAATCCGTTGTTCTTTTAAGAGTTTTGGACAATAGATAATCCAACCATGTATTCAGTAACACCAAAGCCTGACACTTAAAATTTAGTAATATTGAGCAGAGTTTATGTATAAATAATGAGTTTTATTCTTGGTAATGTTACTTGTTAAAAACGGTTCCTCTTTACAAATAAATAAGGACATCGTATTTTTAGGTAAGAAACCCTAAGTCCCTTAAGAAAACGTATAAAAAACAGAGAACGACCAACACCTTCGGACAAAGGGACATTTTTCAGTAGTACTACGAGTTTCTTCAACATCGTCCAATCATTCTCCAGTCTACTTACACCGTCTACTCCGTTTCAAAGCATCGGGTTAAACAAGTTGAAAACTTTGGAACCACCGAACCAAGACTGTCAATCCACAACAGTACCTCTACTCAACCCGGGAAAGACAACTGGTTGCGGTCAACGTACATAACGTCAAAAGTCACGTAGAGTATCTAAAGGACTCGTATGAAGAGTCTACATTACCGAAGTGACCCTGAGTGTTTCGACATCACCTAGTCTAGACCGTCGTCAGGTGGTTCGTTACGGGTACTGGGAAAAGAAAAAGCCACGTTCAAACCAAAACCTTTCACGAAACCTCGAAGAAGATCCGGGTAGGTAACTCGACCAGTGACGTCTAACAGTATATTTTGGGTGAAAGGTAGTGTGTAGTGTAGGTTAGTTCTTTATGAAGTAACAACGAGGGATCTTATTCCCTTCTGTGAAGTTTTGTTGTAAAAAATAAAATAAAATAAAAAAAACGTCAGTCAAGTATTCCGTAGGTGAATAACTCGAAAAAGAGGAAAGGTTATATTACCAGATACAACACAAGAAACCGTTGAAAACATATCAACATTCTCCTAGCCAAAACTACTACCGAGAGATAACAGTAACAGTTGAAGACTACCGACGGGTGATACGAGGAGTAGAAGTTCCGAGAGGAGAGGAAACATTTTGAAGAACTTAGTGGTGGTGAAGTGACATGCAAACAATCGTCAAGGACCCGGTTTACACAACTACAACACTCACCAGAGGGACGAAAAACTGGTTAAAACTTGAGATTAAATTTTTTTTTAACGAACTTAAAAGAAAAACAAATTACAGTAAATATATCAGATTTTATATATATATTTCGTGTCTTTCATTACAGTAATCGGTTTTTTTTTTTTAATTTCACTCTTTACGTGTAATTTTAATATAAATTGTATTGGTGTAAATGAATAATTACATAAGGTTATAGTTTACCGTTTCAAGTTGTTACGTTTTGGTGTTAATGACAACGTGGTTGGGTAATGACTTTACGAATAGTACAAGATCCATAATTTGATACGTATATGATTATTACCCTATAGTTAGTACAATCCATCGTAATAATCATAATTTAAATCGTCCGTGAAACGGTACTTTCAGGGAATGGATCAGTTGCGTAAATTGGAAGTGTTATCAATATTTTACTTCTATAATAATCATCGATATAAATTACCTACTCTTTTGATCTTAAGTTTCTCCAATTTATTACAGAAGTTCTAGTGATGGAGTTTCAACTACCACCACCATTAGTTTGAGTTCAGACCTATGTACGAAAAGAGGGGTGACACACAAACAAAAAGTGAAAAATATAATATTATTCTCGTTTTCAAAACAGTGTACACTTAAATATGTTGCATTTTTGATCAGTGTTTTCTTATTAGTATTATTTCTTCTACGTGCATCTTCCACGTGCTCCGAAAATCTTACACACATGAAAGGAATGTGAGTTAAACTAAGGTCGTGGACTTACTTATTTAGTTAATGAAGATGAAATAAAAGTAAACCCTATATCTCGTCTTTTTAGAATAAAAGACTACGGTAATAAAAACAAAAGAAAACTTCTGTCTGAATTTAAAAGGAAATGTCTCCATTTTACAGAATATTTAAAAAGTTTATGTGTAACACACCGTCCTCTATGTTGGTTCCCTCTCTTTGTCAAAACTTTTAGTCTCCATTCATGTCACGTCGACAACACCAATTCGTTTCTGTTTTATAAAGGTATACATAGTACAGGGTATGTCAGGTTCCTAAAAAAAAAAAGGTCTTATACTGAATTCTTATTTGTTCGTCTCTTAAAGTAAATTACAGTGACTCCTCCTTTAAACATCACTCACTTAATTTTGTTTTTTTTTTTCTTTCGTTTATCCCGTTTTACGTGGAACATTGTGTTAAAAAGAGAAAATGAAACATAAAGGTAGGATTTCAGATTAAACCTAAGGTTGACCGTTTAGAAAAGATTAAGTCATACAGTGATTTGAAAGATTTTACACTTTGTGACGTTAAAATAACCATATATTATTAACTAATGTGTAAGTAATAATATCGGTAAATAATTAGAAGATATACTTACGGTTGAGTCGAAAAAAGAGTACATTTAGTTTAAGCTTTATTAACGTACGTAAGGACATATAAAACTTACTAAAATAATTAAATAAAACTTATTAAAAGGATGAAACTTAACATTTAATACAGGGATAGAGACTTTACAGGTACTAAAATGTTATGTGATGAGTGGAATAAAAACAAATTAAGGGACTCTAATGGTAATAAAAGAGGAACGATGGATGTAATCCAAAATATCCATGTTTTGTTTGATCGAACCTTCACTAATCAAATTCGTCTTCCTATGTATCAACTTCAGAGTATTTTATGATTAATATTTTCCGTTCTACGGATCACAGGTGTAAATGGTTCTAAGATTTCCCTCTTTACATTCTAAGAAAATTAGAATAAATTACTGTAAAAATGTTGTCAATCTTAACCTGTACTTTACTGTCTGACCAAAAGTTTATCCTTTTCCTCATGCAGTTCTGACATATAACAGTGGGACGAATAAATTGAAGATACGTCTCATGTAGTACTCTTTACGACCTGACCTTCTTTGTGTTCGACCTTAGTTCTAATGACCCTCTTTATAGTTATTGGAGTCTATACGACTACTGTGGTGGGAATACCGTCTTTCACTTCTCCTTAATTTTTCGGAGAACTACTTTCACTTTCATCTCTTATTTTTTCAACCGAATTTCGAGTTGTAAGTCTTTTTCTTCTAGTACCGTAGACCAGGGTAGTGACGTACCCTTTATCTACCCCTTTGTCACCTTTGTCACAGTCTGATAAAAACCCCCGAGGTTTTAGTGACGGTTACCACTAACGTCGGTACTTTAATTTTCTGTGAGTGAGGAACCTTCTTTTCAATACTGGTTGGATCTATCGTATAAGTTTTCGTCTCTGTAATGAAACGACTGATTCCAGGCAGATCAGTTCCGATACCAAAAAGGACACCAGTACATACCTACACTCTTAACCTGTCACTTCTTCCGACTCACGGCTTCTTAACTACGAAAACTTGCCACCACAACCTCTTCTGAGAACTTTCAGGGAACCTGACGTTCCTTTAGGTTGGTCAGGTAAGACTTCTAGTTGGGACCCTAAAGAAACCTTCCTGACTACGATTTCGACTTTGAGGCCACGAAGCCGGTGGAGTACGCTTATCAACTGAGTAACCTTTTCTGAGACTACGACCCTCCCTAACCCTCGTCCTCTTCTTCCCCTACTGGTTCCTACTCTACCGACCTACAGTAGTGATTGAGCTACCTGCACTCAGACTCACTTGAGGGCCTCAACCACTACCTGTCCCTCCGGACCGTACGACTCTAAGTACCCCACCGTTTCTCAGCCTGTACTGACTCGCTGACTTGACTTGACTTATTGTAAAAATTAATAGGAAACACAAATTTGTATATTTATTTTATAAACTTGATTCTAGGTTTACTAAAGATTCTGATTCTCTATGGTTGCTTTAATTACCTTTTGCCATACACAATTGTTGTACCCTTTTCCGGGTCTACTGGAAGTCTTACGTATTTATTTTTATTGATCACTGTGAACGTATTCCCTGGACTTCTATGAAGTTAAACAAAGAGGTTTACAGTTCAGTGTACGTCAAAATTAATTTTCATCAAAGAAAAAGTTACGTATTTGGTGAAACCTCGATTTGAAACATAGTCAACCTTTAATATATTAAGAGTAAAATTATACGTAGAATCATGGGTCTTCTAAACTTACATAAGTGATCTTATTTAGTGGTTTGAGTCAAGATTTAATCCAACAAAAAAGAATACAACAAGTGTATCAGAATATAAAATATAAGTTTTTAAAATGTGTAGATCTTACATCAAAATATATTTCATGTACACATTACAAAATACAAAAGGTTTAACTATAGATCAACAGGGTTGTGTGTTGGACACACTACTTAAAGTCTTTATTCTAAGAGATCGTTAATACTTATACAAGAAAGAATAAACATAGTATAAAAATATTGCACATAAATATATAAAGACATTTAAGTGACCCGAAGGGTCAACCTTCCTCGTCATTTCTTGGTAGGACGGTTACGTCCTCTGTATTCTCTTCCCTCAAACTAAAGACACAGTCCTTCTAGGGGATCTATTAACGTACCACTTGGTGAAGACATAAGAACGGACCTCTTAGGGTACCTGTCTCCTCGGACCACCCGATGTCAAGTATTCCAGAGTCTCAGTTAGTACTGACTTCGCTGTATCGTTCGTACGTACGTGTATATAAATGATTCGTAAGGAAAAAGGAGACAAAGGAGATAAAAGAAAGTCTAACTTGAATTTATTGTTAATTTTCTGTTTCTAAAGTTTATCATGTCCACTATAATAGATTTTTTTGGTGTTTTTGAGTGAAAACACACGTCTTGGACATAAACTATACATTACCGACCTCGACGACACTTGAGGAACAGTGACTTTCACCTCTGGGACTCCGACGACCCTCGGTACGTACGATTCAACGAAGTCAGCACAGTCTGAGAAACGTTAGGATGACTGACATCGGTACTAGTCTGTGGTTTAGGTGGTCACGGAACTAGACCCTGAAAGGTTGTGAGGTTGTTGACACTCTTTATTCGTTACAGGTAGGTACAATAACATTTACCATTCCAAAGTTATAAAAAGACAACTTATTTTATTATGAGGTAACACACAAATACATATGGTGTTCAAGAAGTAAGTAAGTAAGTAGCTACGTGTAAATCCCACAAAGGCGTAGAGCCGATGACAGTTGTCTTGGCGTCACTTGTGTCCCCAGACATATAGAAAAACTCAATTAATTACCAAAGTCAAAGAATCTTACAAGTCTTTACATTAACGACCTAGTATACCATCAAGATGAAAAAATTAAAAAACTTCTGGAAGGGATGAGAAAAAGTATCACTGATGTGGTTAAATATAAGGGTGCTTGTCACGTTTTCCCAAGGGAAAAGAGGTTTAAGACAGTTGTGAACAACAAAGGACAGAAAAACTATTAACCGGTAAGATTTTTCATACTTCATTATAGAGTGACACCAAAGTTAAACGTAAAAGGACTACTAATTGTCATAACTTATAGAAAAGTACAAGGAAACCGGTAGACATATAGAAGAAACTTTTTTACAGGTAAACCTCGAAGACAGGTAAATAATTAGTCTAGTAAATGAAAAAACGATAATTCAACGCACAATAAATACATAAAACATATAATTGTGTAATAGTCTATATAAATTAATTGAAATTTTGGTATTTTACTTGTAATTCGGACGTACAATATACATTTCTTTTTTGTACAGTTTCTTTAAGGTTACGAGTGATCCATATATTATTTTAAAAGATTGTACAAATCGAAAGTGGTATACGGTCAATGGTATTATTTATAGAAATGTACGTAGTAGAGTGTTGCAAAGACACTATCCATCTTAAATCTTTCGGTTAAAATATTATTTTTTTGACTTCGAGTTCTCCATCATTGAACGACTTTCAGTATGTTGGTTTCTCTCCGTACCAGTCTAAACCCTGTACAAACAAACTAAGGTCTCAGACTGATGAATGAGGACGTAATCCACCTAAAGGTCACACTTTCCTGATCTTAATATCCCATCCTTCTTTCCCTACATCCCTGATCCATTCAATCGGATCGTTGATCTCGTTGTGAAGAAGTAAACGAATGAGTCATTAATGAATGAAAGAAGGATTATACACGACGGAGATTATGTTACTAGTGACTGTCTCTTTTTAAGTGACGTGATTTCCTTTACGAGAAATTAGTTCGACAATAGTAAAATTAATTCGGAGATTGGAGTGTTGATAAAGTAATCGATTTTATTTGTAAAATTTTACCTCATATCGTGTGAACAATTCGTATCTATCCCTTTATATTTATTTTCCTCGTCACTTTACTGATCGCGTTCCTCCGTATGTTAAATTTTTTATAATTTCCCCTTGTTTTATCTTTGTATTTACTACATTATATCTGGACCTGATGTTAAACTTGAAAACGTTCTTTCGATGAAACTTCTTTAGATTCCCCTTTTTTTAACTTGTCCTAAAGAACTTGTTATCTACGTAAGACATCTTGACTTTGGGTTACTTAAAGATTGACACTCTTCTGATATGTTTAGACCTCCGTATATGATCCTTTTATTTACTTATCTGATCTTTTGTTTTCTCTTCCATTATCTGCGTCCTACAGTTTATGTCAGACAGTACTACGTCTAACATATATGACCGTTACATATTTCGGGTTCAAGTATCGGAAACTGATTATAACGGACTTCATTGACATCCCATTTGTCGAGTGGGGGAAGTACTTAGTGTCGGAACAGGACCGCTTCTCCGAACGATTAAGTTACTTCGATACTCGGTACAGCACGTCCCAATACGTTATACCTACCTAGGGTCACTTTTCAAGATCGGTTCGGACCAGGTGACCTCCTCCTTTACTGTTGGGTGTCATAAAAACGGACTTCTCTGTTATTTGTCATATTTTTCCGTTTTTATATATGTTTATACTGTGGTTTGTTACTCGTGGGGTCCAACCTTTCACAGGTTATACGATGACACCTTCTTACCTCCTGTTAATGATTATCGAGTCTTTCTTACTTCACCTTTAACATGAGTCAACACCTACACAGACCACCACTTTCAGTTCAGACTACGATATTTCTTTTTACTACGTATCCATAGACCTTATCATCCAGGTACATAATTCCATTTAACCTACACCAGTTCGTCCTCTACCGTTCTAACTTGTGACTGTAGAGTCCTTAGTCACTTGATTTTACCTACTCTTAGTCTCTTAAGTCTACTTACAATATGCATAATGACACACGTTCTTACGGAATCTTCTTTACCTCGTCGGGAGTCTCAGTTGTTTTGTCAGACTTTACGTCATGAACCCACGTTGGAGTTTTTACTGTCTTACTAGAGTCAAATAAAGGTTCCATTTACTAAGTTATAGTGTCATTAGGTTCAAACACGAGGTTAGTGACTACGATTTCTTCGACTTCAACAATCAAAATACTCTAGATATTGTGAAAGATCTTTATTATTGTTTTTTCTACAGGATAAGTAGTCTACCCTAAGCTTACGTTTTCATCCTTCAGTTCTCTATGGACCTCCTTCATCGTCCGTTTAAACCGGAACCTCATGTTTTACTTCGTCCCGTTTCCGATTTGTCTAAAAAGGACTCTCTCTTGACCACTATCGTTTGTGACAGAAGGTTGTTGTGTTCTCTGCTGAGATGTGAATATGTAGTGGTCTACTAGTTATGACTTTAATCTAACTAATAAAAAAACGTCGACTTCCACCCTTTCGAGATATTTAAGTCGTTTTTGTTCTGTACATCTACTGACACCGAGTTAAGTGCTCGAGGAATAACGTCTTATTTCTTTTCGCGATCCGGTAACTCCATACTGGATTTAGTTTAGGGAAATACTAATGTGTCACCTACACTGTTTATCTAAGCCCCTTATCTAGACCATCTGTCTCATAGACTTCTCGATACTACCTTCAAATATCGCACCAAGTCCTCCGCCACTGGTTTTGGTAGGGTTTCTTTTCCTTTACTTTCTTCCTGTTCACCAACAGATGCCTCTGAAATGTTTATCGACTCCCTTCTTCTTTTCACTGTTCTTACCCTCTTTCCCTTTCTATATGGGTTGACTTCCATGTCAAGATCTCTTATCGTCCCTTTCTGTCCTTCCGGAAAATTTTACTTGTTACGTTTCTTTATGTCCGTTTATCCTACGTTTTCTGATTTCTGGAAACGTTCCTTTAACCTCTATAGTTTCTTTGTAAAGTACATTCCTTACTGTGTTATTTCCTGTCTTTGTCATTCCTGAATTGTCTTCGTCTTCTCTAATTCTTGTCCACCGTTCTTATGTGTCTTGTTGATGTGTCTTTTCCAGTACTACTGGAACTATTACTACTACTACACCAGTGAGTTAATCTCGGTCTATAGGACCCACACTTTAGTTCACCCGGACTTTTTCATAATGATATTTGTTTCGATCACCTCCACTGTCTTAAGGACGATTTGAAAACTTTTAGGATTAATTACACGACGTGAGTCATATAGTCGTTTAAACCTTTTGAGTCGTCACCGGTGTCCTGACCTTTTCCAGTTAAAAGTAAACTCAGGGTTTTTCTCGTTACTGTTTCTTTAAAGTTTGATGATATGTTAACACGAGTAAAGTGAACGATCGTTCCAATACGAGTTTTAGGAAGTTCGATCCGAAGTCGTCATACAGTTTTGACTCTTGAAGGTCTACATGTTCGACCCAAATCTTTTGTGTCTCCTTTGTCTCTAGTTTAACGGTTGTAAACAACCTAGTACCTCTTTCGTTCCCTCAAGGTCTTTTGTAGATGAATACGAAGTGACTGACACGATTTCAGGACCTGACACACTTAGTGGTGTTTGATACCTTTTAAGAATTCTATCTTCTCATGGTCGGGTGGAATGGATAGAAGGTTCTTTGGACATATACCCAGTTCTTTGTTGTCTTGGTCTGTACCTTGTTGACTGACCAAGTTTTAACCCTTTCTTACTGTTCCGACGTATAACGGTAGGACGAATAACTTGAATATGTGTCTCATGTAGTACACTTTACCTTCAGGACTACTTAGTTCCCGACGTTAGTTCTGACGGTCATCTTTATAGTTGTTAGAGTCTATACGTCTACTATGGTAAGATTGTCGTCTTTCAGTTCTCTTTGATTTCTCGGAGAACTACTCTCACTTTCTCCTCTCACTTTTTGGACCGAACTTTGAGTTGTAAGTTTTTTGTTTCTAGTGACGTAGACCAGGGTAGTGAAGTACCGTTTGTCTTCCCCTTTTACACCTTCGTCACTGTATAAAAGAAAAGAACTCGAGGTTTTAGTGACGTCTATCACTGTACTGACGTCGGTACTGTAATTTTCTGTGAACGAGGAATCTTCCTTTCGATACTGTGTGGACCTGTTGTAAAACTTTTCGTCTGTGTAGTGAAACGGTTGTTTGCAGGCATATCAGTTTCGATACTAAAAAGGTCATCGGTACGTGTCTACACTCTTGACCTGACTTCTTAAATATGAAGACTTAACACCAAGACCTCTTGTAAGAACTCCCAGGGTCCCTAGTTCCACTAGTTACGTTGCACTAGTTTGGTCAGTTAGGATTTATTTCAGTTGTGACTCATAAGAAACCTTCAAGACTACGACTTCCATTTCACGGTTGTGAAACAGATTCCTTGACTCGTTGTTATATTTGACGAGTGTCCTCTTTTCTCCCGATCAGAGTACGTTTTCGGTATGAGGAGAGTTAAAAAGGAAACAAAAAGAAAACATAATCTTTACCACACGGTTTCCATTTTATGTTTAATCTCATACATTTATATAATCTATGTGTCAATATCAGTTTCTTCTTGGGTTTTGAATTTTGTAACGATAATTATATTTAAAGGTTTAAAATACTCTGATGTAAAAACAGAGTCTATGGAGTTAGTCACTCACTCTCTTTCTTCATATATTCATACCTAAGCGTTATCATCAGATAGGTTAGGAGTCATTAGGAGGGTCACATTTCCATCATGACGGTGTCGATTTGAACTTCTATACTATTAAGAGGTTTTAATACCGTCAGAGAAAGTAAACACCAAGGTCTTATTGGAACCACTTAAATAATCCACGTATTACAACTTTTACTTTAAGACTTCTCAAAAAGAATTGAAAAAAAAAGAAAGAAGGGAATAATTGGAGTATGTAGTTATTGTTACATTTTCTATTCAAAAATTAATTCGATTCAATTTTCCCTACATCTTACCAAGATAATTTACGTCAACTAAAAAACCTGAAAACCCTTTCACCCTATACGTTTTCAGAACCTAATAAGTCTATTAAATTTAAGTCTTTATCATTTTCTTGACATAAACTAATTAACCGTTTAATTGTAACGTCAGATGTCACGATTAGTCCGATGTCTGAAGCAGTTTTATAATCGCACTAACTTTTTTTGTTTTTTCATCATACCCAAAGTTTAAGGAGATGACGTAACGAGATATAAGACATCGTCATTGTCTTTACTATAATAAATTGTCCTTATGACGTATCATCGAAGGGATAGTTCGACATGTCCTTTTAGTGGACCCAGTAGATTTTTACTATAACATAGACGGGTTTTGATGACTTAGTCTACTCCCATTTCTTTGTATCCAACTTTGTACAAAAATCTTCGTGAAATCCACTTAAAATACATCAGTACATGATATAAATAAGTCTTATCGAGAACTCCTTTTACGACCAAGTCCCAAAAGTAAAGAAACACCGATTTTTCTTTTTCTTAAAGGGAAATTTATAGTATTAATATACAAAATACCCTAAATTATTATTTAAACTCGATTGTCAACGGATTGCGTCTTATGACATATTGTAAACGTCACCAATAAACTCGTTACGATGGTACAGTTTAATAGAAATAACCATTAAAACTAATCTTCTGAATCGATCCGTATTAAGTTATCTCTTTGTCTGATCCCCTATTTCTGAGTCGTTCCGAATATTATATGGAAACCATAATCGAACAGAACTGGACAAAGTCTTTATGAAAAAGGATGTGTACTTTTTCATTAAAAGGACAGTCACAGAGTAGATGTGTTTAAGGACCAGATACCTTACTCCTAAACTGTAACCCTTCGTTTTTATATAGTGAATCGGTACTTTTAAAAGTTATAAGGAACTAAAAGAGAAGTACTCACACGTTAATGGTGTATGTGTCACCTGGTACTCGATCCAGTAATTCATATTTGAAAATAATTATCTTTCCTGTTTTTCGTACACTCGTGTCCAGAGTTCAAGAAATTGAGTGATCCCCCGATCCTCAGATTAGACTATGTAAATAATCCCCTTTAAATAATTCTACACAAAAGTGAGGTGTGATAGTTGTTCCAATATAAAATTTTAATCTTATTTTAATTAGTTTCTATATGTGCAAAAAATTATATTCTTTAATATCTTATAATGACCTTTTCTTTAGTATATATAGATTTATTTACTTATTCATGAATAAAGTACAAATACAACATTTGTACCGTAAAGAGGAGTTTAATAAGAAGTGAAAATCACTTGATATTTAGTTTAAAGTCCACCTAAAAACTTCTTTAATTCTTCATTCAATTAAGATTTTAAGTATGTCTTTACCTTTATTGGTTTCAAACCTCCCTTTGTGAATTTCTTTTTCTTTTTTCTCCTCCCCGGACCCTCTGAACGTAGTGATCTGTGGTTCTAGATATTTTTTTGACAGTGTTAATTCTGTCACACCATTATTTTTTCGAGTGATTCCCTTCTCTGACGTGTCAGGTCTTTGTATTTGTACCTAAAAAAAAGACTACTTATTGAAAATGAACCCTAAGGGACCACCGAGTCTCCCATTTCGTAGACGTGAACCCGACCTGTTTTGTAAACCTCTTGAGATGACGTCGACTCTCGTGACTGAGACGAGACGACGTGACTCAGCGAGTCAGTACAGACTGAGTAACACTGGGGTACCTGTCATCGGAAGGTCCGAGTAGAACAGGTACCCCTAAGAGGTCCATTCTTATCACCTCACCGAACGGTACGGGAGAAACTCCCCTGAAAGGTTGGGTCCCTAACTTGGGTCCACAGGGTGTAACGACCACCTAAGAAATGGTAGACTCAGTAGTCCTTTCAGGTTCTTATGACCTTACCCATCGGATAGGAAAGAGGTCACCTAGAAGGACTGGGTCCTTAGTTTGGTCTCGGAGGACGTAACGTCCGATTTTAGTTCCCATAAAGAAAGGAAGACGAAGAAAGTGTCAAGTCTCGACTTGACACCAAATTTCCGAAGGAAAAACAGAACTGGACAAGGGAAATTGAAATATATATATATAAAGAGAAATAGTCTACAAAGGGGTTATTAGAGAACATAAACAATAGAAGAGGACCGTGAATTCTGAGTCTACTGGATTTGACTGTGGTTCTCGATATTTTAGTATACGCATATACGTAAGTGTATGTTTTAATAGTAGCTGTGTACGACGTACAGTATATTATAATTATAACAGGTACAGACATATAATTCAACTTGATATAACTCCCTCCCCTGACTGAAGGGTCCACAGTGGTTCTTAGTGGGTCAGTTACGTCTTCGGTGTTCTTTGTGGTCAAGTTAGGGACCAAACCCTTCTAGTGGACCTTCTCCCGTACCATTGGGTGAAGTCATAAGAACGTACCTCTTAGGGTATTTGGTTCCCCGGACGACCCGATGTCAGGTATCCCAGTGTTTCTCGACCTGTGTTGACTTCACTGTCACTTGTGTGTGTATAACTCCGTCTAATCCGGATATATATATATATAAAACAGAGTTAGTAATTCTAATTTATAGTAATTTCTTGTAATTTCAAGTAGTTTCCATACCTTATAGTTACTATTAATAATGTAAACTTTATCTACATATTTCGTGATATCCCTAAGGGGATATGTGCTGGGAATACCATCTTTCACTTCTCCTTGATTTTACGGAGAACTACTTTCACTTTCTCCTCTCACTTTTTCAACCGAATTCCCAGTTGTAAGTCTTTTACTTCTAGTACCGTAGACCAGAGTAGTGAAGTACCCTTTATCTACCCCTTTGTCACCTTTGTCGCAGTCTGAAATAAAACCCCCCAAGGTTTTAGTGACGGCTACCACTAACGTCGGTACTTTAATTTTCTACGAATGAGGAACCTTCTTTTCAATACTGGTTGGATCTATCTTATAACTTTTCGTCTCTATAATGAAACGGTTGTTTCCAGGTAGATCAGTTCCGATACCAAAAAGTTCACCAGTACATGCCTACACTCTCAACCTGACACTTCTTTCGATTCACGACTTCTTAACCACGAAAACTCGACACCACAACCTCTTCTGAGAACTCGCAGGGATCCTGACGTTCCTCTAAGTTGGTCAGGTAAGACTTCGTGTAGTCGGGACCCTAATGAAACCTCCCTTACTACGACTTCGACTTTGAGGTCATGAAACCGGTGGAGTACGCTTCTCAACTGAGTAACCTTTTCTGAGACTAAGACCCTCCCTATTCCCCGTCCTCCTCTTCCCCTGTTGTCTCCTAATCTACCGACCTACCGTAGTGACTGCACTACCTACCCTCACACTCACTTGAGGTCCTCAACCACTACCTGTCCCTCCGGACCGCACGACGTTAAGTACCCCGACGTTTCTCAGCCTGTGTTGACTCGCTGGCTTGACTTGACTTGACTATCCCTAAGGGACCAACAGGTCAATAATTCTAAGTTATGAAGGTGACGGTTCCGGACCTAAGTTAAGGACCAATCCCTTGATTCTAATGTGTATGTTGTACCGTACCTCTTCTTTTTGTTTTCTTTCTTTCTATTTTTCGTCACATTTTGTCAAAAAGTATCTGACTATAATAATAAAGGAAATTTATTGTTGTATAATGGTCCTCGAGTGATGGCCATAGAAACTTGAAGGGACCACCGAGTATGTCAGTGGAACGAATAAACTGGATATACGTATCATGTAGTACGTTTTACGGGTCGACCCACTCAGTGTTCGACTTTAGTTCTGACGGTCCCCTTTATAGTTTGGAGACTATCCGTCTATTATGGTAGGAATATCGTCTTTCACTTCTCCTTAATTTCTCGCGGAACTACTCCCACTTTCTCCTTTCACTTTTACGACCGAATTTTGAGTCATAAGTTTTTCAATTCTAGTACCATAGTCCAGGCTAGTGAAGTACCTTTTATCTACACCTTTGTTACCTTTATCACTGTTTAAATAAGAGAACCCGAGGTCTTAGTGACGTCTACCACTGACGTCGGTACTTTAATTTTCTTCGAACGAGGAAACTTATTTTCGATACTGTTCGGATCTGTCATATAATTTTTCGTCTCCGTAAGGAAACGGTTGTTTCAAGACATATCAGTTTCGATACTAAAAACGTCATCAGTACACTCTCAACCTGGTATTTCTTCCGACTCGTGACTTCTTGACTACGAAAGTTTGACACCACAACCTCTTCTGAGAACACTCTGGGATCCTGACGTTCCTCTCGTTTGGTTAGGTGGGATTTTCTTTAGTTAGAACTTATAAGTAACCTTCTTGACTACGACTTCAACTCCGAGGTATGAAAACCGGTGGACTACGGTACACACAAAACGGTCCGAGTCAGTACGGACTGAGAAACGTTGGGGTACCTGACATTGGGTGGTCCGAGGAGACCGGGACCCCCAAGAGGTCCGTTCTTATGACCTTACACAACGGTATAGGGGGAGGTCTCCTAGAAGGGTTGAGTCCCTAACTTGAGTCCAGAGAGTGTAACGTCCGACTAAGAAATGGTAGACTCGGTGGTGGATTACGTTTTTCACTCGAGTAACCTTTTCTGGGACCATAATCCTTTCTAAACTTCCGTCCTCCTCTTTCCCAGCTGACTCCTTCTCTACCAACCTACCGTAGTAGCTGAGTTACCCGTACTCAAACTCGTTCGAGGTGTTCTCCTACCTGTCCCTTCGGACC
The DNA here is from genome assembly GCA_006410555.1 of Capra ibex. Taxonomy (NCBI): domain Eukaryota; kingdom Metazoa; phylum Chordata; class Mammalia; order Artiodactyla; family Bovidae; genus Capra; species Capra ibex. The sequence goes on along the minus strand of SJYO01048061.1, from coordinate 20,115,656 downwards.
GAACGACGTCAGGTACACCAGTGTTTCTCAGTCTGTGCTGACTCGCTGACTTGTTGTTTTACTTTACTTACAGTCATTAAACACAGACTGACAACTAGTGGGGTATCTGATATCTGACGGTTCGAGGAGCATGTACCTTAAGAGGTCCGTTCTTATGACCTCACAACAGTAAGGGAAGAGGTCTCCTAGAAGGGTTGGGTCCCTAGTTTGAGTCCAGAGAACGTATCGTCCACAACCTCTCCAAAATCTCTAGTCTTGTATAAAGAGAATCTACAACCCCCCTTCCAATCTTAAGACGGACAACACGTATCTAATGGACACTTCAACAATAATATTAACACTGAACTATGGAAGATAGTCAAGTCAAGGCAAGTCAGCGAGTCAGTACAGACTGAGAAGTGCTGGGGTACTTAGCGTCGTGCGGTCCGGAGGGACAGGAAACGGAAAAGGATGGCAAGTACCCCAAGAGTTCCGTTCTTATGACTTCACCGAACGGTAAGAGAAGAGGTCACCTGGTGTAAGACAGTCCGGAGAGGTGGTACTGGGAGGGCAGAACCCAACGGGGCTTCCGTACCGAACCAAAGTAACTCAATCTGCTCCGGCACCAGGATCACACTAGTCTAACTGATCAAAAGACACTCATACCGAAGTCACACAGACGGGAGACTACGGGAGAACGTTGTGAATGGTAGAATGAAACCAAAGAGAATGGAACCGCACCCCATAGAGAAGTACCGACGAGGTCGTTTCGTGTATTTAGTCGAAAAAACTCCGAGTTTTTGACTTCATAAACATATTTTAGATCAGTAAACACAGTCTCAATCGATCAAGAATTTAGTTACTGGTGATTTATTTACATAAAAGGGTTTACTTTACATAGGAAAGTTGAAGATCGGTTTGTTTCCATTTTCACCTTTGTTTATCGTGGTTACCAACGACGTTACGAAAACACAAAACAAAGACAACTTTGTATTATTCCTCCTCGCCGTCCTTTATTTCTACGACAGTGTATTGGACTGATTATTTACGAGTTATAATAGAACCAATACCCCTAAAGTATCGTCAGTTACTTATATGTGATTTTCTACCATGTATACTTATTAATAGGTTTCTTATAGGTTTTCTAATCGATAACAGTAGTAACATTACTAGATAAAAAGATCTCGACGTGATAGGTTATGTCATCGGAATAATGATACTAATAACCCGTGAACTTTATACCGATTAGGTTTAACTTTACATGGTAGATCATATTTTCTATATAGACTAAATTTTACAAGTTGTACTGTCTATATTATACAGGGTAATTATTAAAATATAGTCAATAGAAATTTTATTATAAAATCTTAAACCCCAATTTATTTAATATCATTATTTGGTTGGAGTACACAAAGAAAATTTAATAAAATTATATCGAGGAATTTTACAAAGTCAATATATATACAGAGTACATACATGACTCAGTACGACGAGAAAAAGAAGTAACCTCATATTAACGAAATGGTACGACACAATCAAAGACGTCATGTTACTTCACTATATATATATATATATATACATATATATATATATGTATGTGTGTACCTTGACTCGATGAAAATTTTGTTGAATCGTTCTTTATGAAAGAAATCCTAGTTGTAAGTGTAAACTCCTTTAAAAAAATAATAAGGGACGTCAATAAATATTACAAATAAATAAATATCTATTCAATGAATATTTGTTTAGAAAATGGGAAGTGAATGTAAGTCAGTCAAACAATTTTTGTTTACTTTTACTTTTTTTTAGTTGTAAATTTTAACCTTTTCGATAAATAAACTGACCCCGAAGGGTGCACGACGATCAAGATTTCTCGGGTGAACGGTTACATTCCCTGTATTCTCTGTACCCAAACTAGGGACCCATTCCTTCTAGATGACCTCCTCCTATACCGTTGGGTAAGGTTATAAGAACGGACCTCTTAGGGGCACCTGTCTTATCGGACCACCCGATATCAGGTATCCCAACATGTCTCAACCTGTGCTGACTTCGCTGAATCGTTCGTACGTACGGTTACGTCCTCTGTGTTCTCCGTACCCAAGTTAAGGACACAACCCTTCTATGTGACCTTATCCGTTACCGTGGGGTGAGGTCATAAGAACAGACCCTTTAGGACACCTGTCTTCTCGGACCGGTCAATGTTAGGTGTTAAATACCCCGGTGCTTCTCAGTCTGTGTTGACTTACTGGCTCGTGTCTGTGTGTGTGTGAATAAACTGATAATCTTAGTTTTCCGGTTACTCCGAGACTCGGACCACATTTGGTCTAAGACGAGAACAGGAACAAACATGAGGTCTGACGAGGAGACGAACAACTCGAGTAAAGAAGAGAGGAAGGTTCAGAATATTTGACTGGGATCACAAGTAGAAGATAATTAAGTTTTCCCCGATTCACGAACCTAGTCGAGACGGACCGTGTCCTCTTTTACTCTTTACCCCGGTGACAATACGTGTCTTCCGGTTCTTCCGATCTGATTTCCCCTACTGAGAACCGGTCGATGAAGGTTGCCTCGAATAAATTTTAAGAGTGAACAAACTGATTTTGTTTTATAATTACTTAGATGAATTCTCTCGAATATTTACGGCTTCTTAATTTTTCCTACCTCGTACTTCCCGTATTCTTATTAAAAAGTTTTTTAATAGAGACTGGTGAGTACGTGTCCATATTATACATTGAAGAATAAAAATACTTAGGAAGATAACATTTACCTTAGTCATACTGGAAAGGGTATTCCTCTCTTCTTTCACTAAAAAACTATTTTACAGAATCTCTCAACGGATACGAAAATTTTTCAGTATTTTACTAATTCGTTCAAACTCATTGTATGTCTCTGACCTCTTTCTAATGTAACTATTTGTTTGAGACGAACCTTACCTTTATTTAATTGAGATTTAACTTACATCCATCAATTCAGGTCTTTCCGATTATATAAAAATTTAAAAATTATATTTTCCAATATAACGTATCTATTCTTGTATCAACGAAAAGAATTAAACGTTTTATTAATCAAATCAAAGAATCATAAATATACATGGTTGTTGTTTTAAATTATCCAAAAATAAACGATAACTACGGAGAGTTCACATGTAACAAAGAAACTATATGTAATAAACCCTTCACAAACGTTCACACTTTTCTTTTTTCTCATTTTTGCATTTCCTGATTGTGGACGTATAGAGTATTATCGACGTTTTGTCGAGGTAGATTTATCATACGTCTGTCATTTGGACGTGAACGTAATTGATACGTGCCAAAGGAACTTCTGTGCTATTAAATGGTATGTTACCGGTACGGAGTTTTTAATATGTGACTTTTGGGAAGTCTTCTAAACATTCCGTTGTCTAAATACTTCTTCCTTTTTACGTAGTAAAATTTGTGGACGTAATTATTCCTTCGTTGTAAATTTGACTTATTATTTTGTACTTTGATTTTAAAAACGTTTATTGTGAGATGTATGATTATTTACTTCTATAATTTACGTTTTTGTCTCTGTAATAAAATCTTTACTTTCTAAATTAAAAAGTTTCAATTATATAAACTATGTTTAGGTATAAACCGAGTACCTTCTTATTGTTCCAACTGTATCATGAACAATCAGTTTAATATTTTTACCTTTGTCTTTATGATGTTAGTTTTAAATATTTTCCTTATTTTAGATATCTCTATTTTAATTTTAACATGTACTAACATCTGTTCAAGACAATTATTTACGCGAAGAGACCACCGAGTTTATCATTTTACAGACTGACGTTACGTCCTCTGGTACCAAGTCAGGGACCCATTTCTTCTAAGGGACCTCTTCCTTCACCGTTGTGTGAGGTCATGAGAACGTACCTTTTAGGATACATACCTCTTCAAACCATCCGATGTCAAGTGCCCCAGTGTTTCTCGACCTGTGTTAACTATCTGAAGTGAAAGTGAAAAGTGAAAGAAAGACAATTAATCTCACTTATAAAGTAATGATATAACCTAAAAGATCTATTTACCTTATTAAGTTTAACTCAATTTAGTAAATTTATTTGTTTAACACTTTTTTTCTTTAAATCATTGAAGTTTTTCGTTTAAAGTCTTTACCGAATGAAGTATTCATTCACGAAATTTTAGAATTCATATGCACTGATAAAACATTAAAACGTAGAAGTTATTGCATTTTCTTCGTCATTTGAGAATCAATAAAATTTTTTCTTTTACATTTGAACGACGTTTTTGTCTTTTTATGTGTTTTCTTTTTCTTTTTGTTTATCTTTAACTTATACATACGGATATCACCGACTTTAATGTATTATTTAACTTAGGTCACGTATATATATAAATAAGAAGAAAATTTCCTCTCTCTTCGGAAATTTACGGGGGGTGGGAGCGGAAAGAAGAAAGGACAACAGACCGTTTGTGTACTTTAACTTTAACAACCACAGGGTCATCGGTGGTACTCAGTACCTTACTGGATTTTATACCTTTGGTGTACCGACCCTGACTATCTTTTTTTTTTTTTTTTGAACCCGGTTACGAGGGAGTCATCTCGATTTTATGATTGAATAAGAGATGTTGAGACATGGACAAATCAACTCTTTTAATTGAGGACAAATTCGGTAATAGTGAATTATAACTTTAATTAAGATGGCTATTTAATAAACCTACAGAGTTTAAACGAATGAGGAAACTCGTACTATACTTCTATATTATTCCCATTATATTGTTCCCATTCCCTCCCCCAATTCTTCTCATGGTCCCCGAAGGGACCATCGAGTCAACCATTTCTTAGGTGGACGCTTCGCCCTCTGGACCCAAGTTAGGGACCCAACCCTTCTAGGTGACCTCTTCCCTTACCGATGGGTGAGGTCATAAGGTGGGACCTTTTATGTCAGGTACTCCAGAGTTTTTCAGTCTGTTCTGACTCGCTGAAAGTGAAAGTGAATTCTTTATATTTGATCCAGAGTTACGTATTCTACATTTTACACCTTTCTGATTACATCCTGGTCTAATACCTCTACGATCTAAATAAAAGATATTTATATTTTATAAACCTTATACTGAAATTTAAATTGTTTTCATATCACTCTTTTCGTTCTTCAGGACTTGGTACTAAAAATTTTTTTTACTTTGAATTTTTATGTCAATGACTCACTAGGTCGAATCAATCTCGATAACCATTGTTTTTGTTCCCGAAGTCAACTGTCAATTCGTGTTAGTTACCATACTCACGAAGGTTTTAGAGTATGTTTAAATCCATTGTCTTCATTGTAATAATTTTATACTAATTTACAAAATTATCATAATAGTTTTATACTAATGTACGGACAAAATAATGAAGTAATGAAATAGAATTTTAAAAATTTCGTGTATTTTTATAGTTCATATTAGATACGACGAAGTCAAGAGTGGACAATGATATACAACTTAATCGTCCATGAGTTATTGAATAAGGTGTCACTACGACAACAAAAGATCTACATCGTAATCAAGTATTCGGTAAAAGTGTTGTATAATCATAATACTTTGTAAGTTCTTGTTAAAAGAGTGTCAAATTTTACAGAATCGTTATATACTTTTAGAATTCCCTTTTTCGACTTTAAAGACGTACTTGAAGTCAGGAATATATTCATTACGTACTTTGTCGTTGGTGACAAATGATATATCGTAAGAGTATACAGAATAGTAAAAAAGTTATGTAAAAATGAAGATACTTTAAATAAAAACAATTCTTTAATTTTCTTTGTGTAAAATGATAAACTTTTGTGTTTTGTAATAAGTAGACTTATGGAAACTCTCTAATTTATTCTTGTTTATGTTTTAATACTGCGAGAAGATTTTAGTCTTGTCCCTTAATTTCGATATATGTTTGAGTTTTCATAGAAACTATAAATTAAAGAGTTTACCACCATTACTTAATATGTACTAAAAAGTAAATGTCTATTAACACTAAGAACCGTTAGTTTAGTTTATACCATAATTTTATCAAAAATATTCGATAAACAGAATGTGATTATTTTATGAGTCTAGGGTAAATAAAAAAATCATAGAATGGATCGATTACAAAGTGTCATAGATTATAGTAAGTACAAAACTTACAAAATGGTTGTCTTTATCCTGTTGGTCTTACGTCGTAAATAGTCTCGAAATTTTATCACTGGTGTAAGGGATCCCGTATGTAGATAAAATAGTCAAGAGTATAGTAATTTTGAATTTGTTAGTTACATATGATTGTTAAACGAAAGTTTACATTAGAATCTTTAAGGACTTTCGTCACTGGAAGTAAAAACTTTCGACAATTTGCGAAGGGACCACCGAGTCTCCAATTTCTCGGACGGAGGTTACGGTCTCTGGGTCCAAACTAGGGACCCAACTCTTCTATAGGACATCTTCCTTTACCATTGGGAGAGGTCATAAGAACGGACCTTTTAGGGTACCTGTCTCTTCGGACCATCCGATGTCAGGTACCCCAGTGTTTTTCAGCCTGTGCTGACTCGTTGAAGTGAAAGTTTCCGAAATCGTCTTCTATAATTCTTCTCCACCGTTCTTATGTGTTTTATTGAAATGTTTTTTCTAGAAGTACTGGTTCTATTAGTACTACCACACTAGTAAGTGGATCTCGGTCTGTAGGACCGTACACTTCAGTTCATCCAGAATCTTTCGTAGTGATGTTTGTTTCGATCACCTCCACTGTCTTAAGGTCAGCTCGATAAAGTTCAGGACTTTCTACTACGACACTTTCACGACGTGAGTTATACGGTCGTTTAAACCTTTTGAGTCGTCACCGGTGTCCTGACCTTTTCCAGTCAAAAGTAAGGTTAGGGTTTCTTTCCGTTACGGTTTCTTCCAAGTTTGATGGCGTGTTAACGTGAGTAGAGTGTGTGATGAATTCATTACGAGTTTTAAGAGGTTCGGTGCGAAGTCGTTATGTACTTGGCACTTGAAGGACTACAAGTTGGACCAAAGTCTTTTCCGTCTCCTTGGTCTCTAGTATAACGGCTATAGGTGACCTAGTACCTTTTTCGTTTTCTCAAGGTCTTTTTGTAGATAAAGACGAAATAACTGATACGGTTTCGGAAACTGACACACCTAGTGTTATTTGACACCTTTTAAGATTTTCTCTATCCTTATGGTCCGGTGGACTGGACGGAGAACTCTTTAGACATACTTCCAGTCCTTCGTTGCCAATCTTGACCTATACCTTGTTGTCTGACAAAGGTCTATCCTTTTCCTCATACAGTTCCGACATATAACAGTGGGACGAATAAATTAACATACGTCTCATGTAGTACTCTTTGTGACCAGACCTTCTTTGTGTTCGAGTTTAGTTCTAACGACCCTCTTTATAGTTATTAGAGTCTATACGTCTACTGTGGTGGGAATACCGTCTTTCACTTCTCCTTGATTTTTCGGAGAACTACTTTCACTTTCTCCTTTCCCTTTTTCAACCGAATTTCGAGTTGTAAGTAGTTTGCTTCTAGTACCGGAGACCAGGGTAGTGAACTACCCTTTACCCCTTTGTCACAGTCTGAAATACAAACCCCCGAGATTTTAGTGACGTCTACCACTAACGTCGGTACTTTAATTTGTGAATGAGGAACCCTCCTTTCAATACTGGTCGGACCTATCGTATAACTTTTCGAGAGTATAATGAAACGGTTGTTTCAAGGTAGATCAGTTCCGATACAAAAAAAGTCACCAGTACATACCTACACTCTCAACCTGACACTTCTTTCGACTCACGGTTTCTTAACTACGAAAACTTGACACCACAACCTCTTCTGAGAACTCGTAGGGAACCTGACGTTCCTCTAGGTTGGTCAGGTAAGATTTTAGGACCCATAAACCTTCTTTACTACCATTTTGACTTCGACGTCATCAAACCGGTAGAGTACGCTTCTCAACTGAGTGACCTTTTCTGAGAGTGTGACCCTCCTTAAGTGTCGTCCTCCTCTTCCCCTACTGTCTCCTACTCTATCGACCTACCGTAGTGGTTGAGATACCTGTACTCAAAATCACTTAAGGTCCTCAACCACTACCTGTCCCTCCGGACCACACGACGTCAAGTACCCCAACGTTTCTTGACCTGTACTGACTCGCTGACTTGACTTGACTTGACTTTCCGAATTCCGTTAAAAGGAGAATTCCTAATATCAAGTGTAATATAATTCACTCTAGTGTAGTTTTTCTTTTTTTTTAAGACTCTTAATTTCGATACTCATAGATACAGTCTTGATTTCTTTATAGAGTACCCCTATATTAGTATAAAATCTCTTTATTTATATATATATATAAATTTTGATTATTTGAAATGTAAACTTTTGGTAAAAGTATATTTATTCTTTATATTCCTAAAATGTTTCTTGAAGGATACGGAATGTAAGTCAAAGAAATAATAATTAAACAATGTCATCATAACATGTGTAGAATATTAATTGATTAGTTATAATTAGGAAATAATAATCACTTTCGAGTACTATAAGTCTAAACGAAATAAAAAAAGATCCCGGAAAAACAGACATGGTCTTAGAAAAGGTTATATGGTTTAATATGAGTTAGACAGAAGAATTCGAAGAGAACCGATACTGTCGAAAAAAGTATACTAATTTGACCTCAAGACCCCACATTCCTAACTCTAGTGTCTCCAATTCACAGTAAAAGTATTTTAATATAATTTCTACGTAATATAGTCGTACTAAGTGGTAACAACTTAAACTGAAACTAATGAACCGACTTCTTCATAAACAGTGAAGAAGTCACACTTCAATAAGGGACAAAAGGAAGGACCAAGATAGGAAAAGAATGAGAGAAAAAACTTTCCTTCAGTGATACATGTCGAATATGAATTCTTTACCCTGGAATGTGAGAAAGACCTCCCGTTTTATAGAAGTATTTAGTTAACTTTAAGATGTGACCTCTAAATGAAGAAGAGGGTGACTAAACGAATATATTACATAATTATATTTATACCTAATTGTCTACAAATAAAATATTAAATGAAATAATAGTTTATGATGAAATAAACCAATGAATGTAACAAAGTCGAAACCGGTAAACCGAAAAAGTTAGACCACAGAGAAACTACAAATAGTCACAAAACAGAAAACTCGTATAAAAAAAGACCAGTGATGTCTATGAGGTCCGAGTTGAAGATATAAAAACAAAAGGAACCAGGATCTCGGTTAACAAACAGGTTCCTCAGGAGACTGTCGATAAAGAGGAGTTAGGAAAAAATTTTTTACAAGGCGAGATCGAAAATAACTTAATAAATAAAAAACGATACGACCCAGAAGTACCGACGTACCCGAAAAAAGAGATCAACGTCGTTCCTTCCTAATGAGAGACCAACGTCACGTGTCGGAAGAGTAACGGGACTAAAGAGAACAACGTCTCGTGCCCGAGATCCCCTGGGTACGAAGGCATCGACGACGTATACCCGAGCCATCAACACCGAGGGTCCAAGACCTCTTGTCCGAGTCATCAACACCGTGTACCCTCATAAATGAGACGACGTGCACCCTAGAAGGATTTAGTCCCTACCTTGAACACAGAGGACGTGACTCTCCACATAAGAAATGGTGACCCGGTGGTGCCTTCGGGCAGAGGACTTAGTAAAACAATTACTAACGACAATCTTTGACTTCAAACTAAGATCCGCACAAAAAACAATGACCCTAGAGTCTTCTGTTGTGTTAATGTACGTGACATCTATATTTGTATATATATATATATATATATGTGTGTGTCTATAGACGTTTATAAAGGTATTTATTGGTACACATATCGATAATTTGACGTGTTTAAATCTACCTATATAAGTGGAAATAATACAATGGTGTACTTATAATGGTGTCTCATATAGGAAAACGATTGAACATAGGGGACCGAGACTGTCACTCCTTGAACCGGGGGTGTCAGACGGCAGGTAAATGGACAGATTAAAGTCTTGAAAAGTTTCATCATAGTCTTAACAATAGAATACGGGTCTATTCTATGAAATTTCGATCTCACGTCACAACCACATATCAAGGGAAAGGGGATCAAAATGTCAGAGGAGGAAAAATTTCAATGAATCCAATGTACCATAAGGAGGTATGAAAGGAAGTCACTCTAAAATAGTACACAAAATATGTTAAGTAAACAAAATAGTGTAAGACGGAAGGTAGGATCCTAAGGAGGATGGGAATTCCTAAAGTTCTTTTCAATTCATATAATAATCTTTCATAGAATAAAGGTAACATCTGTAACGTCCACTTAAGAAATGGACGGGTCGGTAGTCCCTTCGGGTCGAACATATGTCAGAGGTCGATAAGTTAGTTTTCGATCAACACTAATTTCTGTTACTATTAACTTCTTTCCCAAACTAAGTCCAACTCACTCACTCACTCACTTCAAGGAGTCAGCACAGGTTGAGAAACGCTGGGGTACCTGACACAGATAGTCCGAGGCGGTAGGTGTCCTAACAGGTCCGTTATCATGACTTCACCCAACGGTAAAGGAGTAAAATTTCTACGATTCTCGTTTTACTTAAGGTTCTTATTTACAGGTGTTATCTGACGTCTAATTCGAACACACAATCTCCTTTCGAAGGTCGGAAGGAAAGGACTTTCCTGGGGGGATCCCGTTCTACCGGACGGGGATTGTTATACTATGAACAGATCGGTGAGGGATTTAACAGACTGGGTTAAGGAACGTTAATTAAAAGATATCCAAGATGAAGAGACCAGTTTCTCCGATTATGTTTAAAACCATGGTTTTTTCCCTAGATCTCTTTCTCTTAAAAAACTTATACAAGAGTGTTTACCACAACCCAAAAGACCTTAACAAAGAACTTACACACATCCTTCCTTTGTACGTAAGACTCACCATTTCTTTCGTAACCGTCAGGAACTTTACTAAAACATTATCTTTGAACATTTTACGACGGTAACCTATGGTGTCTGATTTATAAATTGTCTTTAACTTCGGGTTCCACTGTTACAGTTTGTGAAGTTAAAACTGTTTAGAAAAAACGGGTATCTTCACTCTCCCATTATCCATCCTTCCGGTCCTCAGAGATTTACCTCCTTTATCCCACGTTCACAGTCTGTAAAAACTAGAGAGAATTCACGATCCTCCTTTGTTAGATCACAATATAAAAAAGAGGAAGAGATATGTTTAGATTTCTGCAAAGACAATTTTAAGACATAACGTATTACTGTGGACCAAGGTGGACTTGAATTGAAAAGAGTTTGGAACTCGATTGGTTACGTAAAAAGAATACCTTTACAAACAGAATACGATAAAATTACATGGGATCGTAAATGGCATCTGATACGTAAATGGGATTAGAGATAGAAGTTCAACCAAAGTGGATTTTCGAGTCTTGACTGAACTGTTTGGTCATACAATATGAGTACGTAACAAGACGATCAGACACAATTACTTTAATATATAAACATACCTTTAGACGGAAAAAAAGTTCTCAGCACAGTTAGTAAAATACCGGGCCCTACTGAGTGGACCACGGTAAGAGCTTCAAAACTCTGTAAAGGAAAGAAATTAATCGTCTGATGATCATCGATATATTGTAGTTCGACTTCTGATCGTCCCCCCTGAGAAAGACGAGGGAAGACTACAGACACAATCTTCGAAAGAGATAGAGAAAATATGAAATTATTTTGAAATAATGTGTTTTCGAGACTCACTAGTTCGGAGCAGAGACCGGGGTCTAACTTAAGAAGAAGAGGCCTCCGGTTCTTAAGGCCGTAGAAAACACCAAACGACGATTCGGCGAAATCAGCACAGGTTGAGACACGCTGGGGTACCTGTCGTCGGGTGGTCCGAGGAAACAGGTGTCCTAATCCCTCACCCAACGGTAAAGGAAAGCACTAAATCGTTGTTGAAAAGTCTTCGTTGGGAAGTAAGAGAGGAACTCCTACACTCGAGAGGTAACAGACTTCTTAAACGTTGCTGGAGGGGGTGACTACCTCCTCGGACCTTCCGACGTCAGGTACCCCAGTGACTCCCAACCTGTGTTGACTCCCTGAAGTGAAAGTGAAAAGTGAAAGTACGTAACCTCTTCCTTTACCGTTGGGTGAGGTCACAAGAACGGACCTCTTAGGGTCCCTGTCCCCTCGGACCACCCGACGACACGAACCCCAGCGTGTCTCAGCCTTTGATGACTTCACTGAATCGTCGTCGTTCTATCAATATCTCATTCAGTGACTACTAAGAGGAGTTCTGGATCCGGTTGTGGGAATACAAGATCTAAATATTTCTCTGAGCCCAGGGTTCTCTGGGTTTAACACTAACACGAGGTGTTTCATCACGTGACATGTGGTTTTATCGTTGTGTGTAAAAGATTAAACACGAATCGACGAGTCAGTACGGACTAAGAGACGTCAGGGTGCCTGATATCGGGTTGTCCCAGGAGACAGGTGCTCTGAGAGGTCCGTTCTGAGGACCTCGCCCAACGTTAAAGGACGAGTTCCCCTAGAAAGACTGAGTTCCCTACTTTGGAGGTCTGAAAACTGGGAGGACGTAACCGTCCACCTAAGAAATGGAGATCGTGGTGGACCCTTTGGGGAAAGATTAAATGTAATTGTCCTTATACTCCTATACACACCTTTACCTAGAATTCCCATACCGTGGTACCACTTTCCTTTACTTCAAGCTTCCGGTCTAAATAACTGTTCTCGGGTGATTCGTCTATAAGATCTAATGTTCAACATCAAACTCCACAGTCTTTCCTGGGAATGTCAGCCAGACTAAACAACCTAGTGGGTCTACTCCCACTTTACGCATTGACGGAACCATATGACATCTCCTTCCATAGGGTCCTACCTCTCTCTTACCTTAATACACACATTCCACACGAATAGATCTAACCCAATCTTCCTGTGTGTAAAATGATTCTGACACTTTTTATTTAAACTCCTCTCAGGGTCTTAGGAACTTCTCGGAACACAAGTGTGGAAGTTATACAACCTTTAATATCACGTTTGGGAAGAGTAAATTGACCCGAAGAATTTACGTTACTTCTATTACCCTGGAGTCCCACCGTCCCCGATTCCCGTTGTACATTAATGGTGTCTGTTCCACCTCTCCATTACCTATCGTCTCAGTTTCGTCATTATACTTATTAGACTGAACGTCTCTGGATACGTAACTAATACCATAGGGATCTTTCTTCTTTTATTTATCTAATATAACCAAAGGATCATAAGTTATTTTTTGATGTTACTTCACCAACCGACTTTTATCGTTTTTGATAGAAGAGATTGTCCAGACCTCCGATCTTTTGACCTTAGCTCCACAACCGTTCCGGTCCGGGGGAGATTCATTCTTAGGAACGAAAGAGATCACAGATCACTAACGACTGTTGAGAATTATAGTGAGTAGGAATAAGGCATAGTGTACTGTAAAAGTGACATACAGACACATGTCTAAAGAAGAAAATTATAACTGTACTTTAATAAAGTAATCCCCTGTAAGTGGTAACATTGACGTAACTCCTTTCTCTTTATCAGTATAAGGGATCCCTAGTGACATGTGTCTAAGACTTGACTGATTAAAGACTTATAGGTTTCGTAGTGATAACAGGTGATCAGTCTCTCCCCAAGCACCTTCAGTTCGTTAGTGTCCTCAAAGTAGAGCCCAGATAGAGTGCCATCCGAGTCAACAGGGACAGACGTAGGACATCAATAAATTGGTTAGGGTCTTATACATTAAACTTATTTATAAAAATCGTTGACCGTTGTGGGAATGACTAACCACCACACTCCCGAAAATACCACCCTTTCAGGTTCACTAAAGGAGACGTAGGATAAGTTGAAGAGTAAAACCGGATACGTCTTTTACTTAGACCTTCTTACCGTCACCTAATGTCCTTCAACTTAGTAAACAATTGAACAAAACGTTAATGACAAGGTCTACACCAATACGATGTACCCCTTTAATTGTGTAGGAGACCACGAACGATGTGTCGATAACTAGACCTTTTTCGAAAGAGACCTGTGAACAATCATTACAAGAAGTCTTCAGTATATAGAGAACGATCGTTCCGACCACTATGTGAGTGGTCAGGTGGAGTCTCCAAATTTACGGAAACTGGGGGTGTAGTATTAAATAAAACATCTTTCGGACTATGTAAAGGAAAGCTGTCCTGAAGTGTGGTGAGGTACTTTAACCACCGTAGTCCGACTAACTTTGACCACTCGTCCTTTGTCGTCGATGAGATCCACCACAACAATCATTTTTTTAGACGACCCGTTACGTCTCTATATTCTCTACACCCAAGCTAGGGACCCAGTCCTTCTCGGGGACCTTCTCCCGTACACTTGGGTGAGGTCATAAGAAGGACCCGCTAAGGGTACCTCTCTCCCCGGACCGTCCGATACCAGGTATCCCAACGTTTCTCAGTCTGTTACTGACTTCGTTAAATCGTGCGTGTGTGTCGTGAATAGTCATTCTGTAAAGGTACGGTCTCCAATTCTTTATCTGGGTTGTTTTTTAGTCTCTGGAATGTGAACTTACTATAAAGATTCCCAGATCACCACGCCTCGTACAACTCTGTCAGTAAAAGACAACTTCCCATTTAATAACCTGGTGGATATTGGTATGTCCTCTGTGTCAGGGGTCACACAGAACAACCTTAAACCTACGTTTCATAGTAAGAATACCCACACGATAACACTTACTAGGATAATCGGATACTTACTAGGATTACTCGGATAATCACTTACTAGGTTCTTCAACGATGAAAGTTCACTCGTGGTCTTGTCCTTTCAGAGACGTTGTTCAGGTCGGAAGATACGTTTTACGAGACGGTAACCCGGTATATTAGGTTTTGTAGATCAGTACGAACTTCACAGGTGACGTCTATTTGAAGATCTTCAAGGAATCTCTACTAAGTATTAAGTTTAGAATTCCTATTGATATAAGGAATTTTTGTTTTTGTCGAGAACCGAACGATAACCAAAAGTAATTTCTGACTTGTGAACCCTAAAGGACTACCAAGTCACCAACTTTTAGACGGTACGTTATGTCCCCTGTGACCAAACTCGGGACCAGACCCCTCTAGAGTGTACGGTGTCTCATTCATTCGGACACGTGGTATTGATGACTTGGGTACGCGGTATTTCGGGTTCGAGACTTTGTTCTCTTTGGTGACATTACTCTTCGGTCTTCCTTCGGGGACGACTGACGTTGTATTCTTTCGGACACACGTCGTTACTTCTGTGTCGTATCGGTTATTTATTTATTATTCATTTTATATATAACTTTTCTCGGACTACCTGCCTTTTTGTTACTTTTGTCACAGTCTGAAATAAAAACCCCCGAGGTTTTAGTGACGTCTACCACTGACGTCAGTACTTTAAGTTTCTACGAATGAGGAACCTTGTTTTCAATACTGGTTGGATCTATCGTATAACTTTTCGTTTCTGTAATGAAACGACTGATTCCAGACAGATCAGTTCCGATACCAAAAAGGTCACCAGTACATACCTACACTCTCAACCTGACACTTCTTTCGACTCCCGGTTTCTTAACTACCAAAACTTGACACCACAACCTCTTCTGAGAACTCTTAGGGAACCTGACGTTCCTCTAGGTTGGTCAGGTAAGACTTCCTCTAGTCGGGACCCTAAAGAAACCTCCCTTACTACGAGTTCGACTGTGAGGTCATGAAACCGGTGGAGTACGTTTCTCAACTGAGTAACCTTTTCTGAGACTACGACCCTCCCTAACCCCCGTCCTCCTCTTCCCCTGCTGGCTCCTACTCTACCGACATACCGTAGTGACTGAGCTACCCGTACTCACACTCACTTGAGGCCCTCAACCACTACCTGTCCCTCCGGACCGCACGACGTTAAATACCCCAGCGTTTCTCAGCCTGTGCTGTCTCACTGACTTGCTTTGACTTGACTCGACTTGTGTATTGTCACCCGACGATTCAATGGTAACTGGAGTCCACGGGGAACACTTACCCTACAGTAGTCCATGTCGTGCGGTGTTTCAAGTCATACGTCTCGTCATGACATAATAGATCATGTTCAGCAGTCATACTAGTCTTATACTGTCCGTGTTCATTCACCAGACTGAGGGGTATTAAGGATGAAATAATAGAGAAAGAGTCGGGTGTGGATACCGGTGTACTCCTCGACGGACACTGATTGACTGATTCCTTGTGTTTTGTGTCCTGACTACACATCTAGCAAGACAAACTATATGTCTGTGGTAAGATCTTCACCCGGGACACTGGGTCTCGTCAATCTTAGTTTATTTAGTTTTTTACCAGGACTATCCTCCTATGGAGAGATTCAGTCAACTGGATAAATACCTAAAGTACATTGACACAGAAGTGAAGGGGTCTTCACAAATAGGTCGCTCGGACTAGTTCTCTTTGACTCCGTAGTCTTTAGTCTCTCTTGAAACCCTACCCGTCCATCTTGATGTTCTAACGGTTGTAGTATTGTTTATGTTGTGAAATTATTGAAATACTCGTACCTGAGTAAGTTAGAAGTCATAGAAAAAGTACGGATTCATGTTTATAATGACAAAATAATATAAATACCTGAATACACATATCTTTTCACTTTCTTCACTTTCACAATCGACGAATCTACACACATTGAAAAACGTTGGGGTTCCCGATATCAGGGAGTCCGAGAAACAGGGTACCTTAAAGGGTCCGTTCTTATGACCTGACCAACGGTAATGGAAGAGGTCCCCTAGAAGGGTTGGGTCCCTAACTTCTACTCAGAGGACATAACGTCCGTCTAAGAAATGGTAAACTCGATGGTCCTTTCTGAATACACATATCTTTATTTGAAGTTTATCAGTGTTTTTTCTCAATCTGAGTCTTGGTTTACACTTATGATACATAAAATTTTTAACAAAGATAACTCCTTATTCTTTATAAGTTTTCTTTTATGTCGACTAAAACAACAACAACAACGTTAAAGGACAAAATTACCTTTCTCCCACTCTTCTTATTGACAATTTGACTTTAACTCTGGATGACTCACCATTCAATAACTTACTGTCTGGAGACCTAATAAAACGTATTGATGGAACTAAGACTGTTATGTTAAGACCTCAAAAGAATTTTCCACGATAAAGGGAATAAAACGTAAGAATGAGATTTAGACTAACTTCATTATCAAAAGTAAAACGATCGATACGTTTAATTTACTACTTTTGTTGTTTTATTAAAGAATAGTTCCAGGATCTTTGACGACAAAAGAAACAAAAGGTCTAAATGACAAAATTTAAAAATAACATTGCCATTCATATGTAAATGAATAGATGTTTGTTTTCGTTTAACCTCATTAGATTTAACAATAGTCAAAATATCTACCGTTGTTTTTCCAACTTGGAGGAGGTTGAAATAAACTTAACGTAAAATATCTGATTTTCGTTTCAATGTTTACTCTCAAACATGGTTGGGTTACGTATATGTATGTAAGTAAGGTGTTTAGAAATAACTTCCGGAACAGAAATGGTTCCTTTTATGATAATATTCGTCAAGGGTTGAGTTCATACCTAAACGAAGGTTCTCAAAGAACGTTTACAACTGATTGTTGTTGTTGTTTTTACGGATGAACTTTAAGTTTTGTGGAGGATTTAACTATATGTCATACCCGAAACGTTTCGATAGACTAATTTTTTTTTTAGTAAATTACAAAATATCTCTACATGGGATTTACTTTTAGTCCAAGTCCTTGTGAATCAGAATTTCAACACAACGGGACTAGAGATTTTACGTCTGAGACGTAAGAGTGGTTTAGTCGTAAGAAACGCAAACTTGGTAAATAGAATAAGAGATCGGAAGGTTTTACTGTTATCTTCCTTTCGTAAACTCCCTTTTCTATTTTTTTTTTTTAGGTGTTCCCTTTCGCCTCCGACGTCAACTCGTAAATTCGAACCCTGATTATTTTCAGCCACACAAAAATTTTGATCGTGATTTCAATATCGAAATGTGTGGTAAAGAGGAAGAGAGTAGGAAGAGGAGTGCTCCACGGAGGTAAATATTCCTATGTAGTAAAGATAAAGAGACAGTTTGAAATCTAAAGAAAAGGAGAATCTTATCAACCAGTACATATGTGATTTTGTTTTCCGTTAATAAGGGTGAGGGTAGTAATTTGAGTAGTTTTCTAGTAAAAGGTTCATCTTTCGATACCACTTCATGTGGAACTTATCGTGACACTGTATCGTTAGAGAGGTCGATCAACTCGGGTCGAAACGTAAGAATAACATTTTCGTCCTGTAAAGAGGAGACGTCTTAGACGGACGGTTACGTCCTCTGTACACAAACTATAGACCCAGTCCTTCTAGAGGACATCATCTTTTACCGTTGGATGAGGGCATAAGAACAAACCTTTTGAGGTACCTGTCTCCTCGGACCGTCCGATGTCGGGTACCCAGCGTTTGTCACCCTGTATTGACTCGCTGAGTCGTGTATGATGAATCGGGCAGTGGTGATGTACGTCACACGTACTCGCCTGACGTGTACGCGAGAATGAACCGAAAAGACAACGTACTAAAGTTCAATGACATCATAATTATAGACTAAGACTGAGGAAATTTATACACACATACACACACAATCAGGGAGTCATCGCAGGTTGACAAACACTAGGGTACCAGGAGACACTGGTCCGAGGAGATAGACACCCTAAGAGGTCCATTCTTATGATCTCACCCAACGGTAAAGGGGGAGGTACCCTAGAAGGGCTTGGTCCCTAAATTGGACCCAGAAGACGTAACGTCCGTCTAAAAATGGTAGACTTCGTGGTCCTGTTTATATTGATTTCGTAAGACCCCAGGATGTTCATACACCCGTACGATTCAACGAAGTCAACACAGGTTGAGACACGTTGGGATACCTGACATCTTGCGGTCCGAGGAGACAGGTACCCTAAGAGGTCCGTTCTTATGACCTCACCCAACGGTGTGAGAGGAGGTCCCCTAGAAAGTGTGGGTCCCTTTCATAAAACCCCAGGACGTTCCTACGAATACTAATTTCATTCACGTATGTAGAACCCGAAGGGACCACCGATTCGTTATATCTTAGGTCGGTGTTACGTCCTCTACGTCCTCTGAAGAATTAGGGACCCAGCCCTTCTAGGAGACCTCTTCCCCTATCGTTGGGTGAGGTCATAAGAACGGACCTCTTAGGGTACTGGTCTCTTCGGACCGTCCGATGTCAGGTGTCCCGACACTTCTCGACATGTACTGGTTTCGTTGAATTGTACGTTCCTGTGTATGATATAAATGATATTTAATATAAAAATTCACCAAACCAAAATCAAACGGGAGAGGTTAGTTTTAAATAGACTTGTTCTACGACCGAAAATGAAGTTCCAAACTATAAAGAATAACGTATTAAGTTCAAAATTTAACAGATTTGGGACTCCATGACCACTGACAATATTATACTTTCCAGATACTACCGAGTTGTAGTCTCTTTGAACCTTAACAAATTGAGTCTTCATGGTGATAATTTAATAAGACTAGTACGACTGATTTTCATTATAAACCGTATAAAGTAACTGTGAAGAAAGTTCATGTGTTTATCTCGTGTCATATTACTATCAAAAGTGTCGAGATACTTATTATAGGATATTTTATTAAACGAATAGTGAAAAGTCTGTTATTGAATAATTTTGAAATTTCAAATTAAAGACTAAGATTTTTATGTGTGTCTGAACATAATAATATAAAGGGTAAACGGATAGACGTATTTACACAAGAGTAAAAAAGAAAAAAGGGTGACGTTCCTATCGTTAACGTATTTAAGAAAAGATAAACGTTTGGAGTTCAGTCGTAATTTTTACTATTTGTCATAAAGAGATAAATTTTTACCGGAACAACTCCGACGTTAATTTATGAAAAAAAAACAGTGAGGAATTATATTCCGAAATAAAAAGGTAGAGACACAAATTGTACCCTTATTTTTATTTTACTGTACTTGATTATAATTACTTTGGGAATCGTTCATTACCTCCACTTTTCAAGTTGTTCGTTATCTTTTGGGTTATAACTCCTTTTCTCTTATATACTGTTACTTACCAATAGGTGTATAATCGAGTCTACCTATCTCATGTAGTAAATATTAAGACTCTCGGGACAAATCAAAAGTGTACTTAAAATGAAATATATTATGATTCTTTAAAACAAGGTAGTAAAACCTAGAAAGTTTATACATCTAATTTTTTTTTTAGTCCATTCGTTTACTAACGAACTCCCGGTTAAATACAAATAAACTTATGGATAGTTTGAGTTGTAAGACAAGAGTTACCGACCTACTTCGTCCCTTCTCTACTATACTTTATAGTAAAAAAGTAGACGTATTGAGTCTTCATCGTACTTATTTCGTGGTTCTACGGTCTCGATTCCTCTTATAAAATCGGGGTATTAAGTCCTTTACAAGTCGTTTTCAAATAAAATTCCAGTCGATGTTAGATCTTAACCAAGAAAGACGGTTCTCTGGAATAAACATATGTGAATAACCCGAAGGGACCACCGAGTCGACCATTTCCTATACGGACGTTATACCCGTTAGGGACCCAGTCCCTCTAGGGGACCTCTTCCCTTACCGATCGGTGAGGTCATAAGACCTGACCCAACGTTTCGCGACCTGTGTTGACTCGTTGAAAGTGAAAAGTAGATAATGAGTTACGAAAAGTAAACACATTTGACAGGGACTTTTAAGACCTGAGTTGTTTTAATAATTTATGTATAACTAAAGTAATAAAAATATAATCATATAAAAGTATGAATAATTGTTCAATATTTCATCTTGTTTCTTGAGGGTACATGGAAAATACGTATGATTGTAAAACCGGTAAACAAATATATATAGAGGGAAGGATTTGTATGTTTAAAAAACGAGAATTAATACATCATCTTTAAACGTCTATAATATACGGTACTAGATATTTATGAAGACATATAAAATACGATTATTAGTTACGTGAATGTAATATCACTCTCAACCTGATATTTCTTTCGACTCGTGGTTTCTTAACTACGAAAACTTGACACCACAACCTCTTCTGAGACGTTCCTCTAGGTTGGTCAGGTAGGATTTCCTCTAGTCAGGACCCACAAGTAACCTTCCTGACTACAACTTCGACTTTAAGGTTATGAAGCCGGTAGACTACACTTCTCGACTGAGTAAACTTTTCTGGGACTACGACCCTTTCTAAACTCCCGTCCTCCTCTTCCCCTAATGTCTCCTACTCAACCAACCTACCGTAGTGGCTGAGTTACCTGTACTCAAACCCATTTGAGACCCTCAACCACTACCTGTCCCTCCGGACCTCACGACGCAAGGGACCCCAGCGTTTCTCATCCTGTGCTGACTCAGTGACTTGACTTGACTTACGTGCGTGTCCGGAACAGCTCTTAGTCAAACTCTTTACTTTACTTTACTTCAGTAAGTCAGTACAGACTGAGAAACGTTGGGGTCCCTGACATCGGATGGTCCGAGGAGACAGGTACCCTAAAAGGTCCGTTATCAGGACCTCACCTAACGGTAAAGAAAGATGTCCCCTAGAAGGGCTGGATCCCTATCTTGGGCCAGAGGGTGTAACATCTGTCTGCGAAATGACAGACTCGGTGGTCCCTGGTGTATTCTAACAATTACGGTCCTCCTGAAAAAGTACCAGTGGTTTCAGTCTCAGTTGGTGTGACTATATTGTGAAAAGTGTATTCCGACCAGTGAAACTTTTCACTGTCACTGTGTAAAGAAAGGGAAGTACTATAAAGACCACACATTGATTTGACTTACCAAAACACTTGATCCTATCTGAACTCTTACAATATTCTGACATCTATTGAGGATCAAGACCGAAGTAATACAGTAATAATTTTGTCTTTGTGGGACAGATTAAGTACAGACATCGCGAGAGTTAATAATTGGGGAACAATATAAAAGTTCAGACCACTTTGTCGATTGATTAGGAATATTTAAAAACATGAGGTCCATGAGTCTGTTCATCGGTATGACAAGTTCGTCTCAAGTGAATCGATAAGTATGACGTTACCTGAGAACCTAAGGAAAACATAAGTCACCCAATATTAGGTAAGAGTAATAATAAAACTACAAGTTTTACAGGGTATAGACAGGTACCCTTAAGAAATTCGACCGAAAACACTAAAAACAGTTCGGAGTTAGTGAGGAACTTAAGAATAAAAGACCATGTTTTATATAAGGTTAGAGTGTGACATGAAAAGGAGGAGATCGTACCTTTGGACGCTAAAGGAATTCCTTAAGAACAAGGACCTCTTGACACCGCCTAATATAAACCTTGTTTCTAGCTCTGCAACTATACAAATAACAATGAGCTTACATCGTCGTGAGTACGGGAATGCTACCTGTCTCGTTCGAAGTGCACACGCACCGGTACGTGCACGTACATACGTATACGTCTCGAGCGATCGATAGATGGATAGAGATGGTAGATAGTTCTAGTTACTCGTGTGACTAAAGAACTTAAGGTATAAACATTGATAGAGGGAAAAGTCTGTCGCATTGGTCAGAAGACAAAAAGAGTAACACAAAAGAAACCTAGACAAAAAGTCATACATTCGTTCGTGACCATAACACACATCTGTGGGGCGAGTCTCACAAACCCAAGATTGGTGAGAGAGACCCTAAGACAGTGAAGTGATGGTGTTGATTTGTGAGGTGAGAGGAAATTGACACTGTGAGGTGTTTGCTGGAGTAGATGGTACGTTTAAGAGAGTTGTTAAGGTCGAACCTATTACGTACCCTCGAAGGAAAGAGTTTGATGGACCCGCGATTGTGGGGTGACGTTTTGACGGGTATATTTAAGTGGTTAAGTCGTCATTGGGGTCCGGTCACACGCGGGACATGACAAAGTGAAGAGAGGGTCGAGTGTGAGTTGTCAGGGACGGTGAGTGGGGAAGATCCTGTGGGTTGATTAAAGTGATCTGAGGTTGTGGATAAGACGAATTTATTAATAATTTCGTACTCGAAATCAAAGTCTTCAATGTAAAGGAGGTTTTAAATTTTAAGTAACTACTGAATAAATTTGTAAGAAGTGTCAATTCTATGAAGTAGAAAAATTTGTGAAAATTGACAATTTGTGACTTTTATTTTTGTTTCGATGGTAATTTTTGACTAATCTTGGGGCTCTACCGTAATCAACGTTTACAAGACTATATTTGCCCATATGAAAAAAATACGTATATATAATTGACGTGGTCTCTTCCGTTACCGTGGGGTGAGGTCCTGAGAACGGACCTTTTAAGGTACCTGTCTCCTCGGACCATCCGAAGTCAGGTACACCAACGATTCTCAACCTATACTGACTCCCTGAAGTGAAAGTGAAAAGTGAAAGTATGTAACCTCTTCCTTTACCGTTGGGTGAGGTCACAAGAACGGACCTCTTAGGGTCCCTGTCCCCTCGGACCACCCGACGGCAGAGACTCCAGCGTGTCTCAGCCTATACTGACTTCGTTGAATCGTCGTCGTCGTCGTAATCAACATGTCAACACAGACTGAGAAATACTGGGGTACCAAAAATCGGATGAGTCAGCATAGACTGAGAAACACTGGGCACAGATCGGCCGATCCGAGGAGACAGGTATCTTAAGAGGTCCATTTTGTGATCTCACCTAACGGTAAGGGAAGAGGTCTGCTAGAAGATCTAGGTCCCTACCTTAGACTGACGTCACGTCCTTCTAAGAGATGAAAGACTCCGTAGTCCTTCGGGAAAAGGGGGGTGTATGTATCTTAATCTTAATAACGTTACAAAACAATGCCAATATAAGAGTAAATTTAAGAAATTACCGGAAAAATATAAATAACGGAGTGTAACTAATAGAACAAAAGTAAACAATTATTCATGGTCATTTGGTCGATCCTTTAAACTGGATAAACAAGGTACTTGTGGTAGTAGAGACTCGTAAAGTAGACTCTTCTGTAGAACTTAGAGTGATAGTATACAATATTTCAAAATTTCGTAGGTACTACAATAATTTTTCCTGTATACACACGTGTATGTGTGTGTGTCTATGGGTGGGTGTGAGTGTGTAATAAGAAAATTCAATCATTAACCTGTAGTCAAAAACGTGTAAGGGTCCAGTAGTCGACAAAAAAAAAAAGTCAATGTAAATATACTAAGTAGAGATAAGAACACAAGTGGGATTAAGTTAATGAGTCAGTGTACTATAAGAGACAACGAGTATGTAGGTAAAAGGACGGTCACTTTAGATCAACAACAAAAGACTTTAAAGAATACTTTTCATGACGAGACTTGTAAGTACCTTTACATAGGGTCTCATGGACGACTGTTTCAAAGGGGAACCGAACAGAGACCACAACAAATCAGTGAATCAGCACAGGTTGATGAAACGCTGGGGTTCCTGACATTGGACGGTCCGCAGAGACTGGTACCCGAAAGGGTCCGTTCTTATGTCCGCACCCATCGGTAAAAGAAGAGGCCCCCTAGAAGGGATAAGTCCCTACTTAGGTGCAAAGGGCGTAGCCTTCCACCCGAGAAATGGTGACTCGATGGGGCCTTCGGGAAAGGGAGTCATCTATGACCGTTTCTCTTAAAGACCCAACGTTCCGTACATTATAAAAGTGGGAAGTCTTTACCTCGCTGAATTTTAGGATGGTCATTGCGTCGTAGACCTCAGTATAAGAGTGTGAAGTAAGACAGTATAACAAAATATAATTACCTATACATTATAAATACAAGTGTTAAACTTCAAGTATTAAGAAGCAAATGGTCCCCTGGATCTACCAATCCGAAAAGAATAATTTAGTCGACTCTAAAGTCTACACAAATTGCTTGGCATCCTGGTCCCTATTAAAGTCCACTCAGAAAGAAACGTTACAAATATAAGTGGTAGCTCACCTGTTCAGAGGAAGGATCCATGAAGTTAAAACCTTAGAATTAATAAAGGAGTTTTCTACAGACATAACTCATAACGTAGGAAGATAATATATTAGCGATAAATTTTAAAAGTTGAGACAAGAGACTCAACAGAGTACCATCTATGGTCAGATATTTCGACGAATGAGATTCACACCAAACTACACCAGACTAAATGAGACTTGTAAAACAACAGTCGATACTAAAGAATTTAATAGAAATAGTGACTAGTTGTAATAACAATAGGGTGGTTCTAATCATTAAGTGTATAATTGAAATGGGTAAATTTTCAAGAATCGTATAACATTAACTAAACACCGTATTTGTCGATAAAATGTTCTGATAAGTTAATCGTAATATTCCTAATCAATACTGTAACTGTATATATATACATATATATGTATATATACATATATATATATACATCTCCTCTTATATTTTGACTCTTTATTTAAGTGATTATAACACTGTTCCAGTGTTTTCTAAAAACTGATTCAGACGAGTCTATCATATATACATTATAACTAACAAAAATGAGTTAAAGAATCAAACTATAAAATATTGTCTTATGTAACTGTTTACAAATATTAAGTATGATTATGAAATCATAATTTGAATACACTTGATTAATTTTGTATCGAAATTATATATCGAATACGAAATGACTTCGTGAGTCCGAATGAAATTTAAAGGATATAGTTTGTTGTAAACTCAGAAATTAGAATCCGTATTTGAAAAAATCCTATTGTCATTTGTAAATTGTAAGGAACCTCTTTACTGAGTAAAATCTTCACCGTATTCCTTTCATGTTTTACTCTAGGGTTATCGGAGAAAAGATCCGGTCTTTTATCTCTTCTCGAGTTTTTACTATTCACGTACGGATCTTTATATTTCAGTTAAATTTCTATATAAGTGACATGTTTTATAAATTTATAATTGTACTACTATAATTACTTAATATGAGTCAATTGATTTTATTCTTGAGTCCTCGGATATGATTATATTTAATCACTTATCTACAAACTACTTCAGAGTCTTATAGAGGTAGGGTCATGTATATATATATATATATATATATATATATATATGTTTTTTTTTCCTTTTTACTCATTGGAATCTTACCTATTATAATTAATACAGAGTAGAGTTAGTCCATGAGTTTCATTTTTAGTTTTTTGTACATTACTCTGTTTAATTTTGTCACACGGGAATTATCCTGACCTACCCTTCCTGTACTGTGACGAACAACAATTTAGACGGTTTCTACGAATTATACTTAGATTAAAACTACTTTATAAAATCTGAGGGTTCAAATTCCCGTAATATCTTTTATCGATCGTAAACTATAAGGGTACACAGTTCTAGTACTTTCAGTTCTATTTTGACTCTTGACAAGGTTTACTTACTTTAGTTTTAATCAAACTTTTATTTACATACACACGGTAAGACTTAAACTCGGGAAATAAATTCACCTATAATGATCTTATTGACCCCTTTAAATTTACCAGAGTCCTCGTCTAACATCATGATATAATTATATTTAAGGACTAGAAATATAAACGTAAAACCAAAAAGATCTTGTTCTTTTTCTTTACGTTTGTTCGTTTTACCGACAGACTCCTCCGGATTGTTTATCGACACTTTTCTTCCCTTCACGTTTCATTTCCTTTTCCTTTCTTTATGGGTAAACTTACGTCTCAACGTTTCTTATCGTTCCTCTCTATTCTTTTGGAAGAAGTCACTTGTCACGTTTCTTTGTCTCCTTTTGTTATCTTACCCTTTCTGATCTCTAGAGAAGTTCTTTTAATCTCTATGGTTCCCTTGTAAAGTACGTTTCTACCCGAGTTGTTTCCTGTCTATACCATACCTGGATTGTCTTTGTCTTCTATGATTCTTCACCGTTCTTATGTGTCTTCTTGATATGTTTTTTCTAGAAGTGCTGGGTCTATTAGTGCTACCACACTAGTGAGTGTGAGTGGATCTCGGTCTGTAGGACCTTACCCTTCAGTTCACCCGGAATCCTTCGTAGTGATGCTTGTTTCGATCACCTCCACTACTTTAAGGTCAACTTGAGAAAGTTTAGGACTTTCTACTACGACACTTTTACGCCGTCAGTTATACGGTCGTTTAAACTTTTTGAGTCATCACCGGTGTCCTGACCTTTTCTAGTCAAAAGTAAGGTTAGGGTTTCTTTCCGTTACAGTTTCTTACGAGTCTGATGGTGTTTTAACGTGGACAGAGTGTGCGATCATTTCACTACTAGTTTTAAGAGGGTTGGTTCGAAGTCGTTATGTACTTGGTACTTAAAGTTCTATAAGTTCGACCAAAATCTTTTCCGTCCCCTCGGTCTCTAGTTTAACGGTTGTAGACGACCTAGTGACTTTTTTGTTCTCTCAAGGTAATTTTTGTAGATAAATACGAAATAACTGATACGGTTTCGGAAACTCACACGTATAGTGTTTTTTGATACCTTTTAAGACTTTCTCTACCCTTATGGTCTAACGGACTGGACGGAGAATTCTTTGGACATACGTCCAGTCCTTAGTTATCAATCTTGACCTGTACCTTGTTGTCTGACCACGGTTTATCCTTTTCCTCATACAGTTCCAACATATAACAGTGGGACG
Source organism: Capra ibex (assembly GCA_006410555.1). NCBI lineage: Eukaryota > Metazoa > Chordata > Mammalia > Artiodactyla > Bovidae > Capra > Capra ibex. The sequence goes on along the minus strand of SJYO01048061.1, from coordinate 20,088,125 downwards.
AATAAATTGAATATACGTCTCATGTAGTACTCTTTGCGACCTGACCTTCTTCGTGTTCGACCTTAGTTCTAAGGTCCCTCCTTACAGTTATTGGAGTCTATGTGTCTACTGTGGTAGGACTACTGTCTTTCGATTCTTGATTTCTCGGAGAACTACTTTCACTCTCTCCTCTCACTTTTTCAACCGAATTTCGAGTTGTAAGTCTTTTGCTTCTAGTACCGTCGACCAGAGTAGTGAAGTACCCTTTATCTATCCCTTTGTCACCTTTGTCACCTACTGAATAAAAAGAACCGAGGTTTTAGTGACATCTACCACTGACGTCGGTACTTTAATTTTCTACGAATGAGGAACCTTCTTTTCAATACTGGTTGGATCTCTCGTATAATTTTTCGTTACTCTAAAGAAACAGTTGTTTCAAGGTAGATTAGTTCCGTTATCAAAAAGGTCATCAGTACATACCTACACTCACAACCTGACATTTCTTTCGACTTGTGTCTTTTTAACTACGAAAACTTGACACCACAACCTCTTGTGAGAACTCTCAGGGAACCTGACGTTCCTCTAGGTTGGTCAGGTAGGATTTCCTTCTAGTCAGAACCCACAAGTAACCTCCCTGACTACAACTTCAACTTTGAGGTTATGAAACCGGTGGACTACCCTTTTCAACTGAGTAACCTTTTCTTGGACTACGACCCTTTCTAACTCCCGTCCTCATCTTCCCCTTCTGTCTCCTACACTACCAACCTACCGTAGTGACTGAGTTACCTATACTCAAACCCATTTGAGACCCTCAACCACTACCTGTCCCTCCGGACCGTACGACGTCAAGGACCCCAGTCTTTATCAACCTGTAGTGACTCGTTGACTTGACATTGACTCTTGTACTAACCTTCTTTATTTACACCTTTACAAAAACGTTCACTAACCTGTAGTACAGTCGTCAAATCAGAATCCACTAAGTCTTTTGTTTTCAATAAGAACCCATGAACGGTGTAAATAATTGAAACTATAACAAAGTTTCTTTGTTCTCTGACCCTAAGTCAGGGACAAAACACTTCTAAGGGATCTCATTTTGTACCGCTAGGTGAGGTCATAACAACGAATCTTTTAGGGTACCTGTTGACTTCAATAAATCATTAGTGCGTACCGGATCTTTTGCAAATTTAGGGAACTTTGTTACACCTAATTTTTTCTTTCCTACGTTTTTCCTTCGTTTATCATTAAAGAGTAAGTTTTATCTCCTACGAAAAGAGTGTGTACCAAATGAGATGAAATTTCAGATCTTGATGTTATAAAAGGAGTCTTTTCTCTGAGGGACAGTCATTGATGTACAATAATGAACACGTCCGATGTAAAGGGTCAACGACGTCCTATAAAACTGTAAACTGAAGTTGTGTAGGGTCTGATCACAAGTTCTAAGGGGCAAAGAGTTAACAAAAATTCTCACCCGTCCCCTATATCTGTCCCGTGAAGGACACTTGACTCGATATATATTGAATCTACGTATCATGTAGTACACTTTACGGACCGACTTACTTCGTGTTCGACTTTGGTTCTGAGACCCTCTTTATAGTCATTGAAGTTTATACGTCTACTGTAGTAGGACTACCGTCTTTCGCTTCTTGATTTCTGGGAGAACTACTTTCACTTTATCCTCTCACTTTTTCAACCTAATTTTGAGTTGTAAGTCTTTTGATTGTACCGTAGACCAGGGTAGTGAAGTACCGTTTATCTACCCCTTTGTCACCTTGACACTGTCTAAAACAAAATGACCAGAGGTTTTAGTGACGTCTACCATTAACGTCGGTACTTTAATTTTCTGTGAACGAGGAACCTTCTTTTAAAAACTAGTTGGATCTGTCGTATAATTTTTCGTCTCTGTAATGAAACGGTTATTTCCAGACAGATCAGTTTCGACACCAAAAAGGTCACCAGTACATACCTACACTCTCGATCTGATGGTTCTTTCGACTCGTAGCTTCTTAACTACGAAAACTTTACACCACAACCTCTTCTGAGAACTGTCAGGGAACCTGTCGTTCCTCTAAGTTGGTCAGGTAGGATTTCCTTTATTCAGGACTTATAAGTAACCTTCCTGACTACGACTTCCACTTTGAGGTTATAAAACCGGTGGACTACCTTTCTTGACTGAGTGACCGTTTCTGAGTCTACCACGCTTTCTAACTTTCACCCTCCCCTTCCTCTGTTGTTTCCTACTCTACCAATCTACCGTAGTGGTTACGTTACCTGTATTCGAACTCGTCCGAAGTCCAAACCACTATATGTCCCTTCGGACCGTACGACGTCAGGTACCCCAGTGTTTGTCAGTCTTTGCCGACTTCCTGATTCGACTTGACTTATAATGCTACTACGAGTACAGGTAACACAATTTTCTATTACTTCACTACTTTGATATTATTATGGGAAATTTTTTAAGAACTAAGTTAACTGAACTTCGAGTTGTAAGTCTTTTACTTCTAGTACCGTAGACCAGGGTAGTGAAGTACCCTTTATCTACCCCTTTGACACCTTTGTCGTACTCTGAAATAAAAACCCCCGAGGTTTTAGTGACGTCTACCACTGACGTCGGTACTTTAATTTTCTGCGAATGAGGAACCTTCTTTTTAATACTGGTTGGATCTATCGTATAACTTTTCGTTTCCGTAATGAAACGGTTGTTTCCAGGTAGATCAGTTCCGATACCAAAAAGGTCGCCACTCTCATACTTACACTCTCAACCTGACACTTCTTTCGACTCGCGGTTTCTTAACCACCAAAACTTGACACCACAACCTCTTCTGAGAACTCTCAGGCGACCTGACGTTCCTCTAGGTTGGTCAGGTAAGACTTCCTCTATTCGGGACCCTAAAGAAACCTCCCTTACTACGATTTCGACTTTGAGGTCATGAAACCGGTGGGGTACCACTACCTGTCCCTTCGGACCGTTCGACACTAAGTACCCTAACGTTTCACAACCTGTGCTTTCTCACTGACTTGACTTGACTTCCCTTCCTTTAAATTTCTACGTTCTCACCTAAATGTTTTTTCAACGTCTTTATTCATTTTATGTTCTGTAACTCAACTTCCCTTTGTCTTAACAACAAGTCGACGAGTCAGTACGGGTTGAGTTTCTATACTCAGACCTAAATGTTTTTTAAACGTCTCTATCCATTTTATGTTCGGTAACCAAATTTACCTGTGTCTCTTATAAAGTTTATGAAGAGATTTAAGATATGTAAAATATTTTATAATCATGTAAAAGTATTGTATGAGTAAATGATAAAGAAAAATGAAGTCACATTACTTCGTAATACGATGTTAATACGTCTAGTACCCTATTTTCTTTTTATACTTTCCTTACTTTCATAATGTACGTGTGCGTATTTGTATGTATGTGTGACATAGTCAAGTCAAGTCAGCGCGTCAACACAGGCTGAGACGCTGGGGGTACTTAGTGTCGTGCGGTCCGGAGGGACAGGTAGTGGTTGAGGGCCTCAAGTGAGTCTAAGTACAGGTAACTCAGTCACTACGGTAAGTCGGTAGAGTAGAAGACAGCAGGGTAAGAGGAGGACGGGGGTTGAGGAGGGTCGTAGTCTCAGAAAAGGTTACTCAGTTGAGAAGCGTACTGCACCGGTTTCATGACCTCAAAGTCGAAATCGTAGTAAGGAAGGTTTTATTAGGGTCCCGACTAGAGGAAGTCTTACCTGACCAACCTAGAGGAACGTCAAGTTCCCTGAGAGTTCTCAGAAGAGGTTGTGACGTCAAGTTTTGGTAGTTAAGAAACCACGAGTCGAAAGAAGTGTTAAGTTGAGAGTGTAGGTATGTACTGGTGACCTTTTTGGTATCGGAACTGATCTGTCTGAAAACAACCGTTTCATTACAGAGACGAAAAGTTATAAGATAGATCCAACCAGTATTGAAAACAAGGTTCCTTATTCGCAGAAACTTAAAGTACCGACGGCAGTGGTAGACGGCACTAAAACCTCGGGGGATTTTATTTGAGACTGTGACAAAGGTGACAAAGGGGTAGATAAAGGGTACTTCACTACCCTGGCCTTCGGTACTAGAAGCAAAAGACTTACAACTCGAATTCGGTTGAAAAAGTGAGAGGAAAAAGTGAAAGTAGTTCTCCGAAAAATCAAGGAGAAGTGAAAGACGGTATTCCACCACAGTAGACGTATAGACTCCAATAACTATAAAAAAGACCGTTAGAACTAAGGTCGAACACACAGAAGGTCGGGTCGTAAAGAGTACTACATGAGACGTATATTTAATTTATTCATCCCACTGTTATACGTATATGAATTTTAGTTGTAGTCCGTTCTGAATTTTTCATTAGTACTGTAACATAATCCTTCTCAAAAGTTATTTTGTTTTGTTCTATTTTTATGAAATAGATTTATAATAGACCTCATTAAAGATTGGTAAAATACCGTGATCTTAAACTTACACCTTTAAATTGTATCCGGTTTACTATTCACGAGGTTATAAAACCGGTGGACTACACTTCTCGACTGAGTAAACTTTTCTGGTACTACGACCATTTCAAACTCCCGTCCTCCTCTTCCCCCGTTGTCTCCTACTCTACCAACCTACCGTAGTGACTGAGCTATCTGTACCCAAACCCATCTGATGTCCTCAACCACTACCTGTCCCTCCGGACCGTACGACGTCAAGTACCCCAGCGTCTAAACCTGTACTGACTCGATGACTTGACTTGACTTGACTTCTCTTATAAGAAATCTTAAATTAATCTAGTTAATTGATATGGATGTATTCTGATAAAGAGAAAAGTACAAAAAAAGATGACATTTAAATTACAAGTCAAGTCAAGTCAAGACAGTGAGTCAGCACAGGCTGAGGCACTGGGGTACTTAACGTCGTGCGGTCCAGAAGGACAGGTAGTGGTTGAGGCCCTCAAGCGAGTGTGAGTGCAGGCAGCTCAGTCACTACGGTAGGTCGGTGGAGTAGGAGACAGCAGGGGAAGAGGTGGACGGGGGTTAGGGAGGGTCGTAGTCGCAGAAAAGGTTCCTCAGTTGAGAAGAGTACTCCACCGGTTTCATGACCTTAAAGTCGAAATGGTAGTAAAGAAGGTTTCTTTAGGTCCCGACTAGAGGAAGTCTTACCTGACCAACCTAGAGGAACGTCAGGTTCCCTGAGAGTTCTCAGAAGAGGTTGTGGTGTCAAGTTTTTGTAGTTAAGAAGTTACGAGTCGAAAGAAGTGTCAGGTTGAGAATGTAGGTATTTTTAAATTATATGAAAGAATATTTATTTTGTCATTTACAGAATCGTTTATATTGAGGAAATGTAATAGTTGTATATATTACGGTTCCACTATTGGTGGAGTAATCACACACGGGTAGGGTAGTCTATTGAAAATATATTGATATTTATAGGAATATTATTGTTACCATTATTTTTATAAAATGTATCTTTACTCATGTAAACCGAATAAGAAAAACTTATGAGAGAATGTATTTCCTTTTGTGTACAAGAGATAGTCAGTATGAAACTAAATTAGGAATACGTATCTGTCCATCAAAAAGAAAAAAATCCTTTTACATTAAATTCTTCATCTCCTTGTTTTATATTATTTAGAATTATATTAAAGGTAGAAACCCTATAAAAACAAATAAAAAGTGGATGAAATGATAAATTCAGTTTGACCAACGTATATGTCTGTATTTTTATCACGTTTTAACTATGTAGACTTCTTTCGTAACAAGAAATTTATTATACCTAAAGTTCTCATTATAGTACGTTCATATTTTACGGAAATAGACACAAAAACAATCTGTTTATACACCATACAAAATAAAGTAGTGAAAACGACACATTCTTTACTTGTTGTTGGTAGATAACTACAACACCTATGTAATGTTTTAAGGATTTAGTTAAGACGTATTGAAATATAAGACATATAAACCAAACATATAATGAAGATCTGATCTTAAAACAAAAATTTAATTTATAACTTAAGTACTTCTTTATGATAGTATAACGAGATGTCTACTGTTAGATTTTCTATTTAAGAATGATAAATTATTAATTTCTATTGTAAAACAAGTATTGCCAAATTTTTGTTATAAAACCAGTATTACCAGTTTATGAGAGACCATGACTGTGTTAAAACCCCTTCCTCTTCTTTACTATATAAAACTCCGTTTTGTATTTGTAAATCGAAAATTCTTTTATACATACCTTTAAAATCCTAATAAAAAAGAGATACAAATTTTTTAAATACACCATCATAGTATGACTTAAAATAAATGACAATTATCGAATCATTGTTGTCTATCCTGTATAATTTAGACTAAGAAAATATGTGATTTCAAAGACTCTCTTTCTTACACACATGTCCGAAGAGGAACCGATGTACATATTATGTTCCGGTATTTATGTGTGGGTCTTTTCCTCTTCACCTGATACTTTTTATACCTAATTTCTTCCGTTCCTTATAATCTCCGTCACTATTATGCAACTTCCGTGTGAATCTCATAGAAGAATGAAAAGGGGTTTTAACACACAGTGACACCCATTTAGAAAGTCAAAATAATGTGGTCCGGTATCGTAAGGATTGGTATTTTATGTCACATTACTTGATCAAACCTTTACTCCCTAACAAACCCACCACAATCCTCTTCATAAAGTACAGAAGACCTAAAATTTCCAGACAAAAGAAAGTAACTAAATGTCGTAGTTAAGGGACGTACTAGACTAGTAAAGTTTAAGACTTCCCAAACTTTTGTCGTCCATTGGAACATTCTCACTTAAATTTTGGAAGTTTTCAAGGATGAAAATAAAGAGTATCTACAGTTTTGAGGTGTTCGATGTACACTAGAAGTGATTTCCTTATTAGGATGTAGAAATAAAACGAGATTACCGTTTGTAAAGAGTAGAGACAGTCGAAACTTACTTATTGACATAGTCTTTTGATACAAATAACCAGTGTCCTTATAAATAGTGAACGATATGCTTAGTGTAACAGACATTGTTTCAACTAGTGGTCACGGTTAAGTGAAATTCCAGGGACTTCCCGTTGTTGGAACCACAATCTTAACTTCAGATATCATTCTCGTCTTCTGTCTCTCTATTAATACAAATTACAAGTTATTATAACACCTATTCTTACTTTTAATTTAGTAGTAAGTTTATTTTTTGTGACTTAGAAACAAATTTTTTTTTCAATTCCGGCGTAAAGTCGTCATAAAAGATTACGTTACGTTAAAAAGAAGACTACGACCTAAAACGAGAAGAAACCATTTGTTTTGTAATGTGTCTCTTCTCTATGTGATTATATGAAATTACTAAACACCCGTTGATATTCTGACTGCTTTCTTTCTACTCCCCTTAAATTATAAGTATTTAAAGAACTTTGGATAGTAAATCACTAGATCTTTTCCATTTATTCTTGAAAACAAGAGTAAAATAAGTAATATTCAAATAAGAAACATTTGAAAGAGTAAAATATGGAATATTTGTAAATGAATACCTTTTCAACCAATATCCACCTTTTCTTAACGTGTTTCGTAAAATAATGACATCATACTCTTTGGAAATTTTTTTTAAAGTCTAAGAAATGTTAAAGTGAACCATTTTACGATTTTTAGTATAGAAGTATTTCAATTCAAGTGTCGACTCATTAAAAATTGACCCTCTAATAAAGTAGGTATTTTCTTATAGACGAATACATTAATTAAAGGTCTTATATCCGACGTTTACTTACACATGTTTTAATGGATATTATATAAAATCGAAATTTGGAATTCTACAGTTTAAAATATTTAATTATATCCTTTCGTGTTCTATACTGACTGGACGATTTTTAAAGCGTTACTATGATTATAAAACCATTGTAGTAATTAAGCCTTTAACGGTTTTCGGATGGTAATTAAATCAGTCGTAGTCCAAAATTTTGAATAAACAAACTAATTTCACATATGTGTTATACGTAAAAGATTTTTTTTTAATATAGTTATTAAATTTTTATGTAACTATAAACCTGTTGGTGGAAAGAGAGAATCTTTAGACCCAAAAACTTGTTCTTTCTGTTAGAGACCTTTTAGAAAAAGTGAAATACAATGAATACTTTCTTATATTAAGGTAAATTTCGTTTTTCCGTAATTGAACAACAACTGGTTCAATTTCTTTGATTTTCTTCCAACTGTATAAGACTGAACATTTTACTCCGTCTCTTTCCCTTCTTTAGAATTCCCTCTTCTTCTGTACGTAGTCTTAGTGAACCCTTCGGATAATTTTGTGTCTAACAACCCGGGTTGAATCTCAAAGACTAAAACACCCAGATCCCACTCCGTAAAGATTGGTAAAGGACCAACTACCGTTACGATGGTCGGAACCTTGATGTGAAACTCTTGGTGAATTAGTCCCGATACATACTAAGGTGATAACGAAAATAAGACAAGTACTTCGTACACCTTAGAATTGAGGGACTGATCCCTAACTTAGGTGTAGGGAACGTAACCTTTCACTTAAAAATTGGTGACCTGGTACTGTCTTCAGGGAGGTGATAACAAACCTATCGATATAACAACAAAAACAACAACTAAATCAACGATTCAGAATAGACTGAGAAAACTCTACGGTACCTGACAACGGACGGTCAAGGAGATAGGTACCCTAAAGGGTCCATTTTTATGACCTTACCCAACGTAAAGGAAGAGGTCCCCTAGTAGGACTGGATTCCTAGTTTGGGTACAGAAGACGTAACTGTCCATCTAAGAAATGGTGACTCGGTGACCCCAAAGGACAACGAAAAGTTAAACATGATTTGTTAGCGTGTGAACTAAGGACTACTTTTTATTTTACGTATAGATTTTTACCGCGTAGCTGGAAGTCGTAAGTTACTATCATTCTGTTATAGTATAATATTTAACTCCTTCGAGTCAAATTTTTTTTTTTTTTTTTGAAGTCTATCTTCAAACTTGTTACAACCCTTCTTTTAAAACGGAGATGGGGTAATCCAAACTAACTAAACCCTGGACCTTAAATTAATTGTGTTCAGACTAAACAACAAGTCAGTAATTCAACACAGACTTAAAAACTCTGGGGTACCTGTCGTCGTGCGATACGAAGGGACAGGAAGTGATAGAGAGTTTCAGATACCAAACTGATTTCAGACTAATTTTCACCAGTTTCTTCAATTCACATAAGTATACGTCCACGTAAACTTCCATGTGTTTTCTTCACCGAGAGACCTATCGAATCTCTATACCTAAATATATGGGTGAATTAACCCGAAGGGTCCACCGTGATTACCATTTCTTGGGTGGACGGTCGTGTCCTCTGAATTCTTTGAGTCCAAACTAGAGACCCTGTCCTTCTAGGGACCTCCTCCCGTACCGTTGGGTGAGGTGATAAGAACGGACCTCTTAGGGTATCTGTCTCCTCGGACCGTCCGATACCAGATATCCCAGTGTTTCTTGACCTGTGTTGACTTCGTTGAATCGTACGTACGTGAGTGAATTAATCCACCTTCTCTCTCCCCTTTTTTCTGAAGTTACTCTTCTCACTTCACGAATTACGTCCCTCTTCGTTTACTCAAAAATCCCTTTGTCTACATTCAATTCTTCAAACACTGTCGTAAACAAATAAATTAAAGAGGAGTCTAGAAAGAGAAAAGATCACCGTTTTGAGGGAGTGTTACTCCTAAATAACGTTAATGTGAGACACCCTCACTTCGACGGGTCTTCCCCTCTAATGTCTACGGAGGGGAGTCTTCCAAGACGGAAATTAGTCCATTCCCTTTGAACGTTTTCTGAAGACACATGTAGAAAACTTAAATATTTGGATACCGTTCTTTAGTCGAAGGTTGGAAGGATACCTGACTTCATACTAGTTGAAGAGGATAAGATCTTGGTCTTTACAAACTCGATCCTAACTTTCGACATTTTCCCGACATTTTAGTGTTACTTCTACACTTAATTGTTGTCGATTATATATACCAAAGACAGGGTCTAAGGACTATTCTCTAGATCTTTAGGAATCTTGGAGAATACAGTGTTCCTACAGAAATCATACGATTACTTACTTGTCACTAAGACCCAGGGAATCTACCGAAGTCCTACCAAATCCCAGAGGTCTTTCTGATTCGGTACTAATTTCCACACTTTAAAAGAGTGGACATGAGGGGAGTCGAGGTTCCTTTCCTCAAATTAAAAAATGTTATAAATATGTAATAATTTATGTTCCCTATCCTAAAATTATAGACAGTTTTATTATTTCTAAGGGTGTTTGAAACTACGTGATGACTCTTAAACGAAATTCCTTTAATAAGTCGTATTATTTCGAGTCAAGCCAGTCAAGTCAGCGGGTCAGCACAGGTTGAGAAACGCTGGGGTACTTAGCGTCGTGTGGTCCGAAGGGACAGGTAGTGGTTGGGGGCCTCAAGTGGGTTTGAGTACCCGTAACTCAGCCACTACGGTAGGTCGGTACAGTAGGAGACAACAGGGGAAGAGGAGGACGGGGGTTAGGAAGGGTCGTAGTCCCAGAAAAGGTTACTCAGTTTGGAAGAGTACTCCACCGGACCGTTTTCTCAGGTTAGTGGTTACCTTTTTCTAAATTATTTCGTCCGTCTTCATTACTTCGAAGGTAATTTTTTTTTAATATTATGACTTCGAACCTCTCGAAGGTCCAACTACTTATGGTCTTCTCGAACCTCCCACTACACGGGACCCCTGTCGTGCCGTCAAAACACAGAGAGGGAGTCATTGATCGGAATACGTAGAGAAGGTGAACCGACAACACCCACCGTAGGAAATCTTATTTGGTCATTACCATTCATTTCGTGAAAGGGTTCAAGACACTTTAAAAGGTCAGTTAATGACTTGGTCTTCTCCCCCAACACCCTCGGAGTTTGAATATTTGTTCAGTCTATCTTCAAGTCCATCGTACCCGTGGGGCAAACGACCGTAGACTTCATCCCCGTCAGAAGCCCCTGACTGGGAAGTAGCCACCTCTACTACAATTGAGACCCATCAATTACAGTATTGACTTAAATTAATAACCTGTGAGTCAATCATAGTCCCTTAACCTCTTAGACACGACCTTTTCTATATTTGTGTTGGTACAAAAACACAACCCTCCCCTTTTTTGTTTCCACCACCCAACGACGACGAGATTATCGAAGTCAGTACAGACTGAGACACACTGGGGCACCTGACAACGGGTGGTCCGAGGAGACAGGTACCCTAAGAGATCCGTTCTCTTGACCTCACCCAACGGTACGGGAGGAGGTCCCCTAGAAGGACTGGATCCTTAGAAGGACTGTCCTGTTTGGGACAGGACTCCTCCATTTAATAATGAGAACTAGTGTTCTTCGTTTCATTATCTTCTCCGTTTATTCTACTTTCTCTTAAGGTTAAAGAGATTTTACGAAACTTATCAGTTTTAATTAGTAGATTTTAATCTTTAGGAATAAAGATGAAATCAATTTTGAATATACTATATAAAAACGTTTTAATTAAACTATATATTTTAAGGAAGTTCCCCGTAGACAATACTTAAGAATGTCCATATATACACGTATTAGAGTTTTTTTTAGATTTTACAGACGTGGATTTATAGTATAACTCGTAAAATTTAATTATTTGGATATATAAAGTTTTATGTGTAATATTTTTGAAAATTTTACTATTTAATAATATTATTATTTTCAATGTACATAATATTTCTTTTATACTTATTAAGTACTCTCCTCTTTGTCACCCCTTTAATTTGACATCAGTCCTATACGGTTTTTTAGGGTAAATTAACGTACATGAAGAGACATTGTAGATTACTGAAAGTGTTAATACTGCTTAATGGATTCAATAACAGAGCTGAATATTCTACTAACTAATTTAGTAAAGAGGTACGGGGGAAAAAAGAGGTGTCTTAAATAAACATTATAATCGAGAATAAAGTGACTTTGTTATAAAACTACTTGAGTAAAGACCGTGTCAAGTCAAATCAAGTCAACGAGTCAGTACAGGTTGAGAAACGTTGGGCTACTTAACGTCGTGTGGTCCGGAGGGACAGGTAGTGGTTGAGGACCTCAAGTGAGTTTGAGCGAAGGTAGCTCAGTCACTACGGTAGGTGAGTAGAGTAGGAGCCAGCAGGGGAAGAGGAGGACGGGGTTTAGGGAGGGTCGTAGTCTCAGAAAAGGTTACTCAGTTGAGAAGCGTACTCCACCGGTTTCATGACCTCAAAGTCGAAATCGTAGTAAGGAAGGTTTCTTGTGGGTACTGAGAGAGGAAATCTTACCTGACCAACCTAGAGGAACGTCAGGTTGCCTGAGAGTTCTCATCAGAGAAAATTTACTCTTTGTTATATTATATTTGTCACATTTGTAAGGACTTATCTTCTGTAAACGTACAAGATCTAGTCTAGACGTTGTGACATAGTCTCATTCAATGAACTTGGTCAGTAAAAATGACCCAAAGGGGTCACCCACTCACCATTTCTTAGACGGACGTTATGTTTCCTGTGGTCAAGTTAGGGATCAGACCCTTGTACGGTAAAGGATATTCCTTTACCGTTGGGTGAGTTCCAAGAACGGACCCTTTAGGGTACCTGTCTTCTCGGACCGCCCGACGTCAGGTACCTCAGCCTGTAACTGGATCTCTTATTTGTTATCGTAGAAATGAGTCAGTTTCATTTTAAAAATCAAAGAATATCTAGGTTACACAATACTTTGTTTATGATTTTAAGAGAATTTCATTTGTTCATAAAAAAGAAAATGGGGTTAATAATTTATATAGTTACTATTATAGATGTCGGAATACAGGATAGAGGGTTTAATCTCGACGTATGACACAGCGTGCTAAAAAATTATTTTACTTCTCTCTTTGTAACGTAATCAAAAGATAACAAGGACATAATTTAATGGAGTTAAATCATGGAATTTTGGTGTTTACATAATAGAATACCAAAACCGCCAGAATTCTAGACTGCACCAAAAGTGACCCGATTGTAGTTCCGCAAAAGTCTAGACACAAGGAAAGACTCCTGTGTCCTCTTCGAAGATCTGTGAAGCGCGTAAGGACACTGAGAACCACGAGAATGAGCTAAAAGTCAGTCGTTTCAACGTAGAACGACTGAGAGGTAAGTAGTGTAAAAAGACAGAGACTGGAGTCACTCGTTTCACAGAGTCGCACTTACAGGGAATACTAAACTGAACGAAATGAACTCATTTCCTCTTACTAGGGGAGTAGAGTTATACAAATTAGTATAGACGTATATGTAAAGTGGAACAAACAGTCCACTGTATCAGTGTCCAATTACTTGCAATCTGGACCCATAGTACATAACACTCCCTAATAATACGGTCTCTCTCTCTCTCTCTCTTTCTGTCGCTCTCTTATTTACTTCTCGTCCTCCTTACCTCTCCTTTCACAAAGGTATTTTTATTTACATGGATGTATAGTCACAAACTTTACTATCTTAAGTGTGACATAACGGATTATGTGTTGATAAATTAACTAAAAGGAAGTTTAAGATAAGTCACCGGTTATCGTTGGTATTCCCTCACTTTTATTCCGTATTAGAAAATTTATGTACTTTATACAAACACGATTATTAAATCATTATAAAAGAACTCTGTATGTTTGTATGTTTATTATGACCTTTATAAAAAAAGATCTATAAATTTCGTGTATTAGTAAACTAATTTTACTGAATAAAATGAAACACAGAATGTAGTGAATTTTTCTATGTATAAACTAATTACGTATTTGACTTAAGTTTTGTATTATTTTTGTACAAAGTTCTTTGAGGAATTAACTTTTCACGATATTTACAGAAAATAAATTGGATTGATCTCAACTAAGTAACCTTTTCTCGGACTAAGACCCTCCCTAACCCCCGTCCACCTCTTCCCCTGCTGTCTCCTACTCTACCGACCTACCGTAGTGGCTGGGCTACGTGTACTCAAACCCACTTAAGGCCCTCAACCACTACCTGTCCCTCCGGCCGCACGACACTAAGTACCCTAGCGTCTCAGCCTGTGTTGACTTACTGACTTGACTTCACTTGACTATGTCGTACTGATAGTAGGAAGTGCTAATTTATGAACCTTGTCTCGTCCGTTAATCATTTGCTAAAACCTTATTGACATTTCTATTTACATCTTATGTAGGGGTTTAATGAATAGACAGTCTTATATTAGGATCTAAAAGGTTGTATACAAAAAGAAAGTGGTTTTTCATAACGGACGATATTATATTATGTACTGGTAATCTCTAGACATAGAAAGATGGACTGAATTTAGTTCCAAATTTCTTTCTTAATGTTTATAACCATTGAATAAAAATAGTTAAATATAACATTAGTTTTATAAATTTACAGAAAAAGCGAAGGGATATGGGGATGTAATAAATAACTCTTATAAATCGGTAACCGTTTCAAATAGTAATGATAGATGATGGTGGACTTAACGGATAGTAGTAATGATAAAATACTGTTTGGTAATCGGTCTGAGTAGTTCTTCGTTTCTCTCTTTTTAGTTTAGTTATTTTAATCTTTACTTTTACCTCTCTAGTGTTGTCTGTTGTGTCTTTATGTTTCCTAGTATTCTCTGATGATAGTCGTCAACATACGGTTATTTTACCTGTTACACCTTCTTTACCTGTTTAAGAATCTTTTCATGTTAAAAGGTTTTGACTTGGTCCTTCTTTATCTTTTAGAATTGTCTGGGTAGTGTTCGTGCCTTTAACTTTGACATTAGTCTTTAGAAGGTCGTTTGTTTTCGGGTCCAGGTCTGCCGAAGTGTCGACTTAAGATGGTTTTTAAAGCTCTTCTCGATTGTGGATAGGAGGAGTTTGAGAAGGTCTTTTAACGTCTCCTTCCATTTGAAGGTTTGAGTAAGATACTCCGGTGGTAGTGGGATTATGGTTTTGGACTGTTTCTACAGTGTTTTTTCCTTTTGATGTCCGGTTATAGTGACTACTTGTATCTACGTTTTTAGGAGTTGTTTTAAGATCGTTAGTCTTAGGTTGTTGTGTAATTTTTCTAGTATGTGGTACTGGTTCACCCGAAATAGGGTCCCTACGTTCCTAAGAAGTTATAGGCGTTTAGTTAGTTACATTAAGTGGTGTAATTGTTTAACTTTTTATTTTTGGTATACTAATAGAGTTATCTACGTCTCTTCCGGAAACTGTTTTAAGTTGTAGGTAAATACTATTTTTGAGAGGTCTTTCGTCCTTATCTTCCTTGTATGGAGTTGTATTATTTTCGATATATACTGTTTGGGTGTCGTTTGTAATAGGAGTTACCACTTTTTAACTTTCGTAAAGGGGATTTCAGTCCTTGTTCTGTTCCCACAGGTGAAAGTGGCGATGATAAGTTGTATCAAGACCTTCAAAACCGGTGTCGTTAGTCTCGTCTTTTTCTTTATTTTCCTTAGGTTTAACCTTTTCTTCTTCATTTTGAGAGTGACAAACGTCTACTGTACTAGGAGATGTACCTTTTGGGATTTCTGAGGTGGTCTTTTAATGATCTCGATTAGTTACTTATATCATTTCAACGTCCTATATTTTAGTTGTGTGTCTTTAGGGAACGTAAGGATATGTGCTTATTACTCTTTCATCTTTTTCTTTAATTCCTTTGTTAAGGTAAGTGGTAACGTTGCTTTTCTTATTTTATGAATCCTTATATAGATGGATTTCTTTGATTTCTGGATATATATCTTTTGATATTTTGTGACTACTTTCTTTAGTTTCTCCTGTGATTATCTACCTCTTTATATGGTACAAGTACCTAGCCTTCTTAGTTATATCACTTTTACTCATATGATGGGTTTCGTTAAATGTTTAAGTTACGTTAGGGATAGTTCGATGGTCGGTGTAAAAAGTGTCTTGATCTTGTTTATTAAAGTTCTAAACATACCTTTATGTTTTTTGGAGCTTATCGGTTTCGTTAGAACTCTTTCTTCTTACCTTGACCTCCTTAGTTGAACGGACTGAAGTCCGAGATGATGTTTCGGTGTCAGTAGTTCTGTCATACCATGACCGTGTTTCTGTCTGTATATCTAGTTACCTTGTTTTATCTTTCGGGTCTCTATTTAGGTGTGTGTATACCTGTGGAATAGAAACTGTTTCCTCCGTTCTTATATGTTACCTCATTTCTGTTAGAGAAATTGTTCACCACGACCCTTTTGACCAGTTGGTGAACATTTTCTTACTTTGATCTAGTGAAAGATTGTGGCGTGTGTTTTTATTTGAGTTTTACCTAATTTCTAGATTTACATTCTAGTCTTTGATATTTTGAGGATCTCCTCTTGTATCCGTTTTGTGAGAGTCTGTATTTAGTGTCGTCCTAGGAGATACTAGGTGGAGGGTCTTAAGACCTTTATTTTCGTTTTTATTTGTTTACCCTAGATTAATTTTAATTTTCGAAGACGTGTTGTTTCCTTTTATATTCGTTCCACTTTTCTGTCGGAAGACTTACCCTCTTTTATTATCGTTTACTTCGTTGACTGTTTGTTGATTAGAGTTTTTATATGTTCGTTGAAGACGTCGAGTTAAGGTCTTTTTATTTGCTGGGTTAGTTTTTTACCCGGTTTCTTGATTTATCTGTAAAGAGGTTTCTTCTGTATGCCTACCGATTGTTTGTGTACTTTTCTACGAGTTGTAGTGAGTAATAATCTCTTTACGTTTAGTTTTGGTGTTACTCCATGGTGAAGTGTGGTCAGTCTTACCGACACTAGGTTTTTAGACGTTCGTTATTTACGACCTCTCCCACACCTCTTTTCCCTTGGGAGGATGTGACAACCACCCTTACGTTTGATCATGTCGGTGATACCTCTTGTCACACCTCTAAGGAATTTTTTAACGTTTATCTTGATGGAATACTGGGTCGTTAGGGTGACGACCCGTATGTGTGGCTCCTTTGGTCTTAACTTTCTCTGTGTACATGGGGTTACAAGTAGCGTCGTGACAAATATTATCGGTCCTGTACCTTTGTTGGATCTACAGGTAGTCGTCTACTTACCTATTCTTTCGACACCATGTATATGTGTTACCTCATAATGAGTCGGCAATTTTTCTTAAGTAAACTTAGTCAAGACTACTCTACCTACTTTGACCTCGGTTAATATGTCTCACTTCATTCGGTCTTTCTTTTTGTGGTTATGTCATATGATTGTGTATATATACCTTAAATCCTTCTACCGTTACTGCTGGGACATACGTTCTGTCCTTTTTTCTGTGTCTACACATATGGTCTGAAAACCTGAGTCTCCCTCTCCCTCTCCCACCCTACTAAACCCTCTTACCCTTAAGATTGTACATATGACAGTACATTCTTAACTTAGCGGTCAGGTACAGACTGCATCCCACGTCGAACGAACCCCGACCACGTACCCCTACTGGGTCTCTCTACAACACCCCTCCCTCCACCCTCCCCCCAAGTACAAACCCTTGCGTACATTCTTAATTTCTAAAATTTTAAATTTTTTTTATTTTTTTAAAAATTTTATTTTATTTTATTTTATGTCGATTAGGTTTTTTTTATTATTATTTTTTTATTTTGACTTGTCCGTAATATAGGTAACGAACCTACTATTGAGAAAACTTTTTATAAGAAGTAAAGGACTATCCATAACGAAGTAGGGTTAGAATACGTTTTAATTCTCAAATAAAAACAGTTTCAAAATCTCCTATCCAGTGTTCGAGTTTATAGACCTCTCTGACAGTGGATTTCGGAATTCCACTACTCTGGGGTAAAATAAAACTAAACGTTCTGTGACAACCTGTAAGACAAATATAGAAAACTTATCTTATCAAGTGAAATTCATGAACCTTTATGAAAGTCGTCCCAAGACAATAGATGTCGTTCATATCTGATATCTCAAGTTGACGTGTCGATCTGTCTAAAAGATCTCACTATCAGGGAAAGGTATTCACGAACTCTACGGACCACATCACCGTCTAAGTTACGATTAACTATGAGTATCGAAAAGTTTGAAAGATACTTACTCGAGAGTCATTGTGAAGAAAAAAAGAAAAAGACTAAATTACCTTGCGTAAATCCGAAAGTAAAACGAAAGAAGGACAATCGACAAGACTATATAAAACTAATTTGTATATAATTTGTATATATACATATATATATACACATACATATATATATATATATATATATATATATATATATATATATACGAACCTCTTCCTTTACCATTGGGTGAGGTCATAAGAACGGATCTCTTAGGGTACCTGTCTCCTCGAACTACCCGATGTCAGGCGTCTCAGCGTTTGTCAGTCTGTACGAATCGATGATTTGTTGTATATATATACGGTAACCGAAGTTATAATCAGTAACAGAGTATATATATATATATATATATACGGTAACCGAAACTATATCAATTAACTGTTACAAAGTCCGTATACTGTCACTAAGTGTAACTTCGGTTCCCACGTATATATATATATATATATATGTATATATATATATATATACATATATACATTATATCGACTTAGTCAATATAATACGTATATGTATATATAAGAAAAGTATAATAAAAGGTAATATCCAATACTATTCTATAAGTCATCCAGGAACAACAAACAGTCAAAATATATAGTCAAAAGATGTATCATCACAGATAGACAATTAAGGTTTAAAGATTATATAGGGAGGGGATTAATATATAAATTTTTCTTAAATCGATGTACAACTAAATGTAAAAATTAATTTCTTATGATATTAATAAAGGGTACAAAACAAGGGGTGCAGATCATTGTGTGATCTTATATAGTATAGTTTTTATGAGTGTACTTTATATGTTTTTATTTTGAAAACTTAAGATATGGAAGAACTTAGTCTGAAAATAACTGTACCAGTTACTTCATATTAAAATCGAAAGTTGTATATAAAGGACGATAAAATTATACTTCAGTCATTCTAGAAAAAGAGTTGTACAGGAAAGTTCTCTTGATCGTGTACCTTAGAAGTACCTTTATTGAACTCAGTGCGAATTTGTTAGTAAATAAGGAAGGACAAATTATTTATATATAAGAGATTCTCTCCTTACTCCTGTAAGGAAGAAAGTCATTGACACTTTTTTTTAATCATTTGACACGTAAACACTTAAGTTCCATTTGAAAAGTATGAAGGGATCTTAACTCGAGTGTAAGACGTTGCCTCTCTTATTTATAGGAAATTAATCACAGGACGTTAACAGTAGTGAAAACACGGTAATAGAAAGCAAAGAACGTTTCAGTCGATGATAGAGACTGTAACGATACAAGATTTTGATTAAAGGTCGACGTACCGACAAGTGTGTAGACTTTTACTTGTTATTGTTGTTGTTGTTGTTTTGGACATGTACGTACACCATATTACGTCTCCTAAAAACAAAACCTTTATTTTTCTAGATTCAACGATTCAGTGTAAATTAGTGTATTTTAATTACATGACATTTGGATAAGAAAACAGTAAATTGTAACATACTGGATCTATTATTTCGAGACTATTACTCCTCAATACACTGGGACCTCATCAATGAATCGTAGAAGTTTATAAGTGAGCAAAACAAATATTTCGTATTTATGTTCATAATGTATAGATTATCCTGAAAACTTTTATACAAAAATATTGATACATATACGTACCGAGACCTTGTCAAGTACTATATTAAAGTCTATCATATAAACGAATTGTTGACTATCGAAGAGAGACGTTAACCTTCTTCTATTATTTCATATAGTGTAAATATGTAAGAATACCCTTATTGGTGTAAATACTGTATACGATAAACTATTTTACTTCCTATATAATTTCATACATTACCACATCTCCTCCTTAAAAGTCAATAGGATCTTTTAGTGTATCTTATTTCGGAGTTACGGTTCTTGTTATTTATTTTTTGTGGTAGTCAGAGTTATAACTGAGTTTATCGTGGAAATCTAAGGTATCATCTCCTGACTAGTGTGTCGATAAACTACCATTTATGAGTAATGAGAGAGGTCAACGTACATTTGTCAGATCTTTAAATATATTTTTATAAAAATCCCTTTTAGCACGATGACTCTTACGACGTATTTACGGGGGGGAGGTGAAAGATAAACTTTGGAGTGTAAATGAGAGGGAGGGGTGTTGGTTTACTTTCTTAAGAACCTAGAGGGCCTCAAACTTCCTGTCTCAGTAAAAGAACTAAGAACGGAACTTTTAGAATTCTACACTGAGAACCTTGGAGAGAAGATATGTTTTCCTAGAGTTGGTAATGTTTTTTTTTGTTCTGTTTTTAAAATTCCATAATCATAAAAGTGTCTTACGAAACAAACAGTAGAGTTACTTATCTAATTGATAGTGTTTTTATTAATGTCCACACCGAAAGTTGATGACTTTATTGCATATTATACTGTGAGTTAGACAGTCGTTTAAACCTTTTAAGTCGTCACCGTGTCCTGGTCTTTTCCAGTCAAAAGTAAGGTTTGGGTTTATTCCCGTTACAGTTTCTTACAAGTTTGATGACGTGTCAACTCAAATAAAGTGTACGATCGTTCTATTACGTGTTTTAGGAAGTTCACTCCGAAGTCGTCACACACTTCGTCCTTGAAGGTCTACATGTTCAACCTAAATCTTTACCATCTCCTTGGTCTTCAATTTTAATGGTTGTAGACAACCTAGTATCTTTTTTGTTCCCTTAAAATTTTCTTGTAGATGAAGACAAAGGAACTGATACAATTTCGGAAACTGATACACCTAGTGTTGTTGGACACCTTTTAAGAATTTCTCTACCCTTATGGTTTGGTAGAATGGACAGAGAACACTTTGAACATAAGTCCAGTTCTTCGTTGTCAATCTTGACCTGTACCCTGTTATCTGACAAATTTTAACCCTTTCACCATACAGTTCCGATGTATGACAGTGGGACGAATAAATCGAATATACGTGTTATGTAGTACAGCCCGACCTACTTAGTTTTCGACCGTAGTTCTAACGGTCGTCTTTATACTTGTTGGAGTTTATATGTCTACTATGGTGAGATTACCGTCCTTCGCTTCTCCTTAATTTCTCGGTGAACTACTCCCACTTTCTCCTCCCACTTTTCGACCGAATTTTGAGTTGAAAGTTATTTGATTCTAGTCCTTTAGGTCAGGGTAGTGAAGTACCGTTTGTCTCTTTTTTATCTTTGTCACTGTCTAAAAGAAAGGAACCCGAGGTTTTAGTGACACCTACCACTGACAGCAACGTTTTAATTTTCTGTGAACGAGGAACCTTTTTTCACTTCACTCTAAGAGTTAACACAGACTGAGAAACGTTGTGGTACTTGACATCGGACGGTCCGAGGAGACAAGTACCTTAAGGGGTCCGGTCTTAAGATTTCACATCGTCAAGGGAAGAGGATCCCTAGAAGGGTTGGGTCCCCAACTTGGGTCCAAAGAACGTAACGTCTACTTAAGAATTAGTGGACTCAGTGGTCCCTTCGGGTTGATACTGTTCGAATCTGTCGTTCGTTTAATTTTTCGTCTCTGTAGTGAAACGGTTGTTTCCAGACGTATCAGTTTCGATACCAAAAAAGTCATCAGGATACTCTACACCCTCAACCTGGTGTTTCTTCCCACTCACGTTTTCTTAACTATGAAAATTCGACACGAAGACGTCTTCTGAGAACTCTTAGGGAAACTGTCGTTCCTCCAGTTTAGTAGTTATGATTTCCTTTAATTGGGACTTATAAGTAACCTTCCTGACTACCACTTCAACTTCGAGATTATTAAACTGGTGGACTACGTTTCTCGGTTGAGTGACCTTTTCTACGTTAAGTAACCTTTTCTGGGACTACAACCCTTTTTAAATCCCCTCCTCATCTTCTCCTACTGTCTCCTACTCTACCAACCTACCGTAGCGACTGAGTTACCTGTACTCAAATTCGTTTGAGGCCCTCTATTACTTTTTGTCCCTTCTGCCCTACGACTTCATGTACCCCAGTGTTTTTCAGTCTGTACTAAATGATTGACTTTTTGTTGTTTCATATTAAACACTGGGGCACCACCTGACATCGGACGTGGTCCGAAGGACAGGTACCCTAAAAGATCCGTTCTCATGACCTCACCCAACGGTAAAGGAAGAGGTCCCTTAGAAGGGCTAGGTCCCTAACTTGGGTCCAGAGGGTGTAACATCTGTCTACGAAATGGTAGACTCGGTGGTCCCTTCAGGTATTAAATCGTCTTTCGAATATTATAACATTTTCATAACATTGTCGAACTTCGTTTTCTGTTTTTACATCGTTTTGTATTTTTCTTTGGAAACTTGGACTTTACATGATGTTCGTTTTCGTCTAGGTCTATAGGGTTTATAAGACACACGTATTAGTCTGCAAGTCAGTACGGACTGCGAAACACTAAATACGTGATATCCTACGGTCCGAGGAGTCAGGTACCCTAAGAGGTCCGTTCTTATGACCTCACCTAAGTCAAGTCAAGTCAAGTCAAGACAACAAGTCATCACAGACTGAGAAACGCTCGGGTACCTTACGTCATGTGGTCCGGAGGGACAGGTAGTGACTGAGGGTCCCAAATGACTTTGAGTACAGGTCACTCAGTTACTACTGTAGGTTAGTAGAGCAGGGGACAGTAGGGGAAGAGGTGGGCTGAAGTTATCAAGGGTCGTAGTCCCAAAAAAGTTTGCTTAGTCAGGAAGGGTAGTCCATCGGTTTCATAACTTAAAGTCGACGTCGTAGTCAGGAAGGTTACTTATAAGTCCCGACTACAGGAACTACTAACCGACCAACATAGAGGAACGTCAAGTTCCCTGAGAGTTCTCAGAAGAGGTTGTTGTGTTAAGTTTTCATAACTAAGAAAGAAATACCAGGTTAAGAGTGTAGGTATGTACTGATGATCTTTTTGGTATCGAAGCTGATCTACCTCCTCCTCTTAACCACCGTTTGACAACCGTTTCACTACAGAGACGAAAAATTATACGACATATTCAACCAGTATTAAAAAGAAGGTTCCTCGTTCACAGAAAGTTAAAGTACCGATGTCAGTGGTAGACGTAACTAAAACTTCGGGGGGGTTTCATTTCAGACAGTGATAAAGGTGACAAAGAGGAAGATAAAGAGTACTTCACTACCCTGGCCTACGGTACTAGAAGTAAAAGACTTACAACTCGAAATTCGGTTCAAAAAGTGAGAGGAGAACGTGAAAGTAGTTCTCCGAGAAATCCAGAAGAAGTGCAAGACGGTATTCCCACCATAGTAGACGTATAGACTCCAATAACTATAAAGAGGACCTTTAGAACTAAAGTCGAACTCGAAGTAACTTAGGTCGTAAAGAGTACTACATAAGACGTATATTCAATTTATTCGTCTCACTTTTATATGTCGTAAGTCAAGTCAAGTCAAGTCAGTGAGTCAGTACAGACTGAGAAACAATGGGGAACTTGGCGTCGTGTGGTCCGGAGAGACAGGTTGTGATTGAGGGCCTCAAATGGGTTTGAGGACACGTGACTCAGTCACTACGGTAGATTGGTAGAGTAGGAGACGACAGGGGAAGAGGAGGACGGAAGTTAGAAAGGGTTGTAGTCCGAGAAAAGTTTACTCAGTCTAGAAGCGTAGTCCATCGGTTTTATAACCTCAAAGTCGAAGTTGTAGTCAGGAAGGTTACTTGTGGGTCCTGACTAAACGAAATCCTACCTGACGAACCTAGAGGAACGTCAGGTTCCCTGAGAGTTCTCAGAAGAGGTTGTGGTGTCAAGTTACCTGAGGAAAGGGATAAACCTTGGTCAAACAACAAGGTACAAGTTAAGATTGATAACGAAGGACTGGAGTCTAAAGAGTCCTTCGTCCAGTCCACCAGACAGTAAGGGTTGATAAATTCTTAAAACGTCTCAAACAACACTAGGTGTGTCAGTTTCCGCAACCGTATCAGTTATTTCGTCTCATCTACAAAAGGACCTCGAGAGACCGAAAAAACTACTAGGTTGCCTAAAACCGTTAAACTAGAGACCAAGGAGACGGAAAAGATTTTCGTCGATTTATAGACCTTTAAGTTCCAAGTGTATGACGACTTCGGACCGAACCTCTTAAAACTCGTAATGAAACGACCGTACACTTTACTCACGTTAGCATGTCATCAGACTTGTAAGAAACCGTAACGGAAAGAAACCCTAGTCTTACTTTTGACTGGAAAAGGTCAGGATACCGGTGACGACTCGAAAGGTTTAAACGACTGTATAACTCACATCGTAAAAGTGTCGTAGTAGAAAATCCTAAACTTTATCGAATTGACCTTAAAGGAGTGGAGGTGAACGAAATAAGCATCACTACGAAGGATTCCGGGTGAACTGAAGTATAAGGTCTTACAGACCGAGATCTACTCACTAGGATGGTATCACTAAAAGACCCAGTACTTCTAGAAAAGACATATCAAGAAGACACATAAGAACGTTTGAAGAAGAATTATAGACGACGAAGAGAATCCAGGTATATTAAAGACAGGAAATAACTCGGGTAGAAACGTAATGTAGAAGGGAACCATAGTGATTAAAAGAAGTTCTCTAGAAATCAGAAAGGGTATGATAATAAAAGGAGAAAAGAAACGTGACTAGTGGCTCCTTCCGAAAGAATAGAAAGGAACTATAAGAAACCTTGAGACGTAAGTTTACCCATAAAGAAAGAAAAAGAGGAAACGAAAAGTTAAGAGAAGAAAAGTGTTGATAAAACATTCCGAAGGAGTCTACCGGTAAAACGAGAAAACGTAAAGAAAAAGAACCCCTATCAGAATTAAGGACAAAGGAGATGTTACAGGGTATGGAGGTAGGTATCAAGAAATCCGTGATTTCTAGATAGTCTAGATTAGGGAACTTAGATAAAGAGTGAAAGTGACATATTAGCATTCCCTAAACTTAATCCAGTATGGACTTACCAGATCACCAAAAGGGGTCAAAGAAGTTAAATTCAGACTTAAACCGTTATTACTAGACTCGGTACCAGTCGAGACACAGGACAAAAACGACTGACATATCTCGAAGAGGTAGAGACCGACGTTTCTTATATTAGTTAGACTAAAGTCATAACTGGTAGACCACTACAGGTACACTCCTTAGAAGAGAACACAACAACCTTCTCCCACAAACGATACTGGTCACGTAAAAGAACCGTTTTGAGATAATCGGAAACGGCACGAAGTAAGGAGTAAGGTTCCGGTTTAAACGGACAATGAGGTCCACAAAGAACTGAAGGATGAAAACGTAAGGTCAGGGGATATTACTTTTCGTATAGAAAAAACACAGACAATCAAAATCTTCCAGTACATTCAGAAGTCTCTTGGTAAGTTGAAGTCAAAACGTCGTAATGACTGGTCCCGTATCCAAACCTAATGACACAATAACTTTCAAACGGAACCTTGGCTTGTCTCTAGTAAGACAACAAAAACTCTAACGTAGGTTCATGACGTAAAACCTAAGAAAGTAACTGATACTACCGATAAAGTAAAGAAACTTCCCTAAGAACGGGTACCATCATCTATATTAACAGTAGACTCAATTTAAGTGGGTAAGGTCAGGTAACATCAAACGACCAAGGATTTTACAGCTACAAGTGAGAAAGGTAGAGGACAAACTGGTACAGATTAAATGGAACTAAGTACCTGGATTGTAAGGTCCAAGGATACGTTATAACGAGAAATGTCGTAGTCTGAAACGAAGATAGTGGTCAGTGTAGGTGTTGACCAAAAGAAGAAATCGAGGTAGGGAAGAAAGAAAGACCTCAATAAAGAGGTGACAAGAGGTCATCGTATAACCCGTAGATGACTGGACTCCTCAAGTGGAAAGTCACGGGATAGAAAGACGGAAAAGTATGACAAGTACCCCTTGAAAGTGTCACAAGTGACCTCACACATCGGTAAAGAAAGAGGTCCCCTAAAAAGACTGGGTCCCTAGCTTGGTTCCAGAGGACGTAACGTCCGTGTGAGAAATGGTAGACTTGGTAGTCCCTTCGGGACTCATCCACTTCATGGTCAGTAAGAAATCGAGTCTTATTAATAAAAATATATTATATTAAATTAGGAATATTAAAGTAAAAGTTAAGTACGAACTTCTTAAACTTCGAGACTCTGTCTCGAATCGTTTGATTTCGTCGACTTAGTTATAGTAAAAGAAGTAAGTTCTTATAAAAGAGACTTCATACTTTACTTACCAATTTGAGTCATACTGTTGAATGGTCTGTAAAACCACCCATTTGACGGACTTCGAATTGGAGTAATAAGTTTTATGGAAAAGTTACAGTATAAGGAATCACCACTATACTAGATTAAAATCCGGAAACCTTCTCTCTTCATTTATCTGATTCTCTCTTAGATTTCTCGACTTATGTATTTCATAGTTCACACGAGTATCATCAAAATAGGTGTTGTTGAAATTTTCGTTTGTTTGTTTGTTTGTTTGTTTTAGAAATACTTATATTTTTAACGAATAATACTAAAGGACCGAAACATTCTTCAATGTTCAGTAGACGTAACGTTACAGTACCCTTAATCTACCTGTCTTTACGTAAAAAATTTCAGATATATTAATCTTTAATTCAATACAGAAAATACAGTTTAATGTACTATATTTGGTAAAAGGTATAAATGACATATATTACAAAATTTTGATTTTATGTATCGTGAGAAAGGATAGAGAAATAAGAGATTATTAATCACTTAATAATGACTTAACAAGGTACTAAGAGAGGACAATAGAGGAGTCTACGACTTGATCTACAGGGTGGAGGTTGTCCATTTTCTAAAGTGACTGTAATATTGAGAAATATTTGACGAAGATACCGATGACTATTACAATTGACTCTTAGATTTTAGTGGGACGTCCCAGTAGTGCTTAACTAAATATGTATATATAGTATATATACCATACATACATGAACTCAATATCTATTATATAATTATGTTTATGTCTTGACTATACATATAGAGGATGTGTACATAAACAGTACCTTGGATAATCAAGACAAAGAGACAAGACAGAAAGTTATTTATGTGTGTGTAAAAGTATACAAAGTCTTGTCGTCTACCAGGAGGTAAGTTACCTACCCTAAATAGGTTAATCAACTTCTGAAATTTTCGTTTACGTAAAAGGACATGGTCTTTCCTTAAAACGGAGTTCTGACATTATATCTTTAGGACGGATTCAAAAGTATGACGACGGAACGAAACCTCTCAAGTCTGTTAGTACACCAGTTAAAGAGTTTAGAGATTATGTATAATCTTTAGAAAGATTATATGAGAGAAATATTATGTATATATTTCAGATATCTAATATTTATAATTAGTGTGGATGTTTTATGGAAATGTCGTTGTAGGTATAATGATAAACTGGTTTATTGACCCATGTATTGGATTGGTTCGACTTTGTACATTTTAATTGGTACAGTTCTTAGTTCCAATAATGAATAGTAGGAGAAATTCCTATATGTGGACTTACGTTTGGATACGTCGTGTTTCAAAAGACATAAAACATGGAATATCAACATAATATTAATTTACATACAGGAATAGTAGACGTAAGATGTCTCTATCGTTGAGGAACTGTCATCCTCGAATTATCATGATAAAAATATAGATGTCGTGTTTTATATTCTGGATGTGTTTTAAGTAAATTGTTCACTATGTTAAAAATTCCCCGAAGGGACCACCGAATCACCATTTCTTAGGTGGACGGTTACGTTCTCTACGTCAAAACTAGGGACCGACACTTGGTAGAGGACCTCCTACCGTTCCGTTGGGTGAGGTCATAAGAACGGACCTCTTAGGGTACATGTCTCTTAAGACCACACGATACCAGGTACCCCAGTGTTTTCTCAAACTGTACTGAATCGTTGACTTCTTTTTTTTAATACCGTACTATATAATAATGACTTTCACATAATCAAAGAATATTTACCTTAGGTACCTTTTTGTTTTAATCTACTCCAAATTTCTCTTTTTCACGAAATTCACTGATTATAATTTGTATTAAAAATTGACTTTATAAGTACTAGAAGTTGTCACTTTAAAGGTTCTAAATTCTCGGGACATTACACAAATCATATATTCATTATTACTATATGACGAATGTCATAACGAATGACATTCGTAGAGTATCAGTATTAAAATATACTGTCACCGTCTAAGATACTGTAGTTATGATTGTCTACCGTGAATGTTTTACTTGCTTCGTCTAACATTCATGTGACGGTAAATCTAACGTGTATAGATAACATAATACTTTTATTAGTAGATTACTGAGTCTACTCAACGTAGATGTAATCGTTAATCTATAGACTTATTTGTAAAACCTTGTTTTTCTTAACATGTCAACTTTTATGAACTAATCAATCTGTGACTAAGTAAACTCTTTAAAGTCTGTGTTTTATAAATGGTGTCATACGATTGTAGACTATTTTCTTCGATCCATTTGGAATGTATCCAGTTTTTGTCATTGGTGTATAAAATAATATTCAGTTTGATCTTTCCCCAGTCAATCTTTAACACACACATACTTACATTAAGAATACGATTAAACGACATTAACAACTTAAGTATTTTGGTTTAATGAGTATTAAAACACAATTGATAATCTCTTTTTTCCCATGTGATTTTTAGTGGTCTAAAATAAAATGTAGTAAGTATTTATAATTTCTAGTCTACTCTTTTATTTAAGGACACATAAAATGGACAAAATAATAGGAGAAATGATAGTTTCAATTTCCCATTAGAAACAGTGTAATACAAATAGTCTGTATATTAAATTTTTAGTTTAGGAAGTATATAGGTCACTAAAAGAAAGTCAACAAAGTTGTATAAGTCACACTTACGTAAATTTTTTTTTAAATGCAGAGTGAAAGAGGAGGGGAGAGGGGTACAGGTATTCGGATAAGAGATACAGATAAAGAGGTAACAACGGGACGTTTATTTAACAACTCCAAACTATCTTTTGTCGTTTTAAGACATTTCGTTAATAGGAAGTTATTTTTTATTTAATTAAAGTTTTTATTTGTAAATGTTTTCACCCTCCGTATGTTTATTTACACTAAACCTATATCTTTTCGGATACCTACTCATTACGTATACTTAGCATGGTTTCAAAGTATCGGGGAATGTGGTGCAAGTGACAAGTAGAAAATGATCGAGACAAGAAAAGGACACTACAATAATCACTCATTCTTTATTTGTTACCCACCACATATTAAATCGTCTTGTATACAGACAAATAACTATGTTCACTCTGTCAAAGTTTGGTAAACCCAGTCGGGGATAAGGATAAAGGTGTGTGTTAACATATAATGGTGTAAATCGATACATAATTTTCGATCTTGTAAATTAAAAACGAAAAATCCATATGAAAGATTATGTGTTCAGAAAAAATTTCGGGATATTATTAATGTGACACAAAATAAACATAAGGGGGTTTAGATCGTTGTTCAAATTATATTATCTTCTTGACTATGACAGAGGTTTTTTACAGAAAATTTAATTCAAGTTCGTTTGACTTTAGATCTGTACACAAATATCTTTAGTTACTAGGTTTTACAAACTAGTCCATTATGATGACTTAAAGAGTATGAAATTATAACCTTTTTATCTCATAAAGACTACTAGGTCTTTAGGACAAATATTTTCACATATTAAGGGTCGTGAACATTTGTGTCTTTGAGACTCGAGTTATTAGGGAATAAAATTTTAGTTGTTTTTGAGTCGAGAGACATTCACGTACGTCGTAAATTTGAAGTTGTTTGTTTGGGATAAAAGACTATCTACTATTGACACGGAAAATTTATGGTATTAGTAATCAAAGTTGTGGGAGGTCTCGTACTTCCTAAACTAGTGTCATGACTTGAAAAGTAGAGTAGAGTTTGTCTCTACAGGTAAACTTCACTTCTACAGTTAAGTCTTAGCATTTCGTTGCAGAAGCGAATGTCTATTCCTTTTGCAAATCAATATAGTTGTTTAGAATACTTAGAGACCTCCGGTTGAAGAGATAATAAGAGTAGTTAATATACAAAGAAGCTGTCAATTCGATTTTGGGGAAGGATGACTTTATCAAATCGTCTTTTTTAGTTCAAATGTTACGTCAAAGTTTCTCATGTTCTTTTGGTTCTGATTAACAGACTATTTCCTTCGTTGGTATTAGACCTCAAACTTTTAATTAGTACCAACGTTTGTTCTTGATATCTAAGAAATTTTAACGGTAAACTGTTGTGATTCCCTTAAGTCCTTGTACTCTTTTGTCTTAGTTCAGACAAAAGCTTTCTAGTCCTTGTCTCAACAGGTGCACCATTACATCTTGTAATAGTAAGTGTGTGTAACCGTCTTCTTCATTTTTGGATGTCTAATTTAGTGGAGGAGTCTCCTCTCCTTGACTTCCAGGATCATGGATTTACCGAGGCGTACCGGGAGACGTGAGACAAGTCAGTTTTCGAGAGTCTTGTTAAGGACTTATGAGTCTCATGGATGAACGGGATCTCAATGGAGTGTACCGGTGATACTAATATATTTCGTGTACGAAGGGGTTACCGAGTCGCCCATTTCTCAGACGAACGTCACGTCCTCTGTGTCCTCTACACCACGTCACGGACTCAACCCTTCTAGGGTACTCTTCCTTTATCGTTGGGTACGGTCATAGGGACAGACCCTTTAGGGTACCTGTCTCCTCTGACCGTCCGATGTCAGTTCCTCCAGCGTTTCTCAACCTGTGACGACTCTTGTGTCGTGTGAAAGAAGGATAGTTAATAGGTTGTTCGGTACCCCCGATTTTTCTTTTTTATATTAACAAACTTATTTCAACTCGTAAGTCACACAATGATACTGATTCGATTTGAAACATATATCATAGATCGTAGAAATAAAGTTTTATCTATACATATTATATATACATATGTATTTCCTTCAACTTATGAAATTTTTATATATACTTTATAAATCACTTTCAGTGAGTCAGGACAAACCTGAGAAGGACTAGGGTACCTGATATGTCAGGTACCTTAAGGGGTCCTTTCTTATGAGTTCACGAATCGACAAGGGAAGAGATCCCCTAGAAAGGTTGGGTCCCTAGCTTGTGGTCAGAGGACGTAATGTCCTCCTAAGAAATGGTAGACTCATATGTGTTTGAAATGGATACTAATGTATGAAAATTATCTATATTCTTATATAACCTATATAATTTCAAAACTTTTAAAATTTATTTACTTAATTCATTTTTAGTTATACTCGATAATTATCTCACGACGACGTGTATGATCCACTAATAAGTAGTTATTATTCTTGGTGTAGAAGGGATTTTGTGATGACTTGACATAAAAAGATAGGTGAACATAGACAAACCTTAATACACGGACCAAAAGTGGTTCTCTTTTACTCATGTTTCCTATACACGGGTGATGGACGGGGGTGACCGACTTCCCAATTATCATACACAGAATACGTGCCCAAAACAGAAAGAACGACAGTCGGTCTACTACGTCCACTATGTCGGGGGTTTAGGGTTTATAACCTGGGGATCCGAAGTGCCTTTATAAACAGGTACTCTGTATCGAACCTTGTTTCTAGGAATAAAAGAAAAGGGAAACGGGGAAGACCTTCCTCTAACCTCCCCTTTTATTTGTCATAAGACATTTGCGGGGATTCTAAAACATCAACTAACAAATGTAAATGGAATCGAATTATTTATGCTATTTGGTTTAGATCCACAGTTTTTTTTTTTTTTTCGTTTTGGGAGTTTATATATGGTAAGTGAATCATCACTGAGTCTCTAACCTCTCCTTCGACCGTATTCTATGACCTTTCGTCGTGGAAACCCAATAACTCCTCCGGGTAATTCTTGACGGAAGGTTGCATGAACGGAACACAACGACCTCTACAAAAAAGGATAGATCATTCTCTCAGACTCTATCTGACGACTCACTTTCCTGTTTTAAATCGGTGACGAGGTTAACCGGGTCGAGAAGTCTTCTATGAACTTACTTCAAAGGGTGGATGTGGTTAGTCCGATGATAGAGGATCTGTCACCTCACTCTGGTGAACTCTGACAGGTCTGGGTCTACTTTTGACGGGTCCAATCTTTTAGACAGGACAGTTGGTTGTCACGATATTCTTAATTATGGTTTAAGAATAGAATTCAGTCATGTAAAACTCTATTAAATGGTATGTCTTTCTCGTTTCACCGTGTGTTAAACTACACTTGTCTCTTCAAGACGAAATTGTTTTTATGTATGGTGTACCGTAACTGATCGCGGTATAACTCCGACTTTTACACATCCTTTTGTCTTGTCCTATCCTTGTACTACGAGATTAAAATGTCACTAAAAAAAAAAGAAACAGTCTAATCTCATTGATCTTGATATCCTCATCACCATGTTGTTAATCGTTTTACACTTTTTATCTTTTATGTAAATTGTATGAACTCGTCTTATTAGATTAGGCCGTTTTATAGTATTTTCAGGTTGGTTAACCAACCTGGGTCTCAGACACTATTCCATTCTCTTTCTGTTAGATTAATTTTTTTTTTTTACAAATCGAAGGTTCGTCTGAAATCTCCTTAGTCTCTTCTAGGTCAAGAACTACTTAACTTATTATAACAGTGGTAGTCACAGAAAACGACTACTTCTAAGTACTTCACTTTACTCTAGACCATGACTTTTAGTTTAGTTCAAAAGTCGAGATTCTTAGGAACAAATCGTGGAGACTTTCCACTTTCTAAATTTCTTCAGGGATCATCAGTAAGAGTCTAACTGTTTTTTCCGAAGACTATAAAAATTCCAACAACAGAAATTCATCGGACTATACCTCCAGTTTCATCTCTTTATATAATACCTACACCGAAAACGGTGTACCTCACTTGAGTACAGTCTACAAATTCTTTGGTTATGTTGAAAATTATCACCACATGATCGTCGTCGTGATGACCGAACCTCGTTTTTTACTCTTCTGTTCATTTTTAATTTTTCTTTTTTCTTGAAACCTGTAGGTTGAAAGTTAACAACTCTTCGTCTGACTCCTTAGTTTAATACTCGTTAAATAATAATTTTTTATTAAAATATAGTCACCTTTCTTGAACCTAGTTTCTTTGAAATTTCTTCATGTTATACATTACTACTTGCACTCTCGGTGATAGTACCTTGTTTCGATTTAGGGGTAGTTCCTTATAAAAGAGAGGATTCCTCTTTCTAGACCGTTGATAAACAAATGGACTCTAAGTCTTAATGGTCACTGGTCACCAAAAGTACAAGAGGGACAAGACGGTTCCCTCTTCCGTCCGTTGGGTGAGGTCACAAGAACGGACCTCTTAGAGTCCCTGCCCCCTCGGACCACCCGACGGTGGATACCCCAACGTGTCTCAGCCCGTGCCGACTTCACTGAATCGTCGTCGTCGTCGTCGACAAGAAGGTTTGGAAAGGTTTACCGTGACACTAATGTTAATCGGATAAGGATAAAGTCATGCCAAACGACACATTGAAACACCCCATTTAATGAAATAATACGTCAAGTGGTAATAGACAGTTCTCTTATAGTGCGAAACGATTATAACCATTCGAGTGACTCGGTAAAGGTGAATGAAGGATACATGTGTGACGACGTTTTAGGGGTCCAAAGAAAACGTCGGTTGAACAAAGTTCTGAGATAACAGTCTTTCTTTAGGTTCAAAATAAAATTACCAGATTTCTTTCACTTAAACTCAGTCACAAACTTTTAATACCAAATCAGAAGAACCCAAATTTGATTGTTGACTGTCAAGTCATAAACATTCAAAGGGGTTTACTTACCAGGACAGAATAGTACATTATTCAAGACGTAAGGTCCTTCACATGTCCGTCTTAGTTCTACTACAGGACTCTCCATACACACTGTCTCTCTCTTAACCTACTTCATGTCTTACTGTTTATCTCAAGTAGACTTGAAGATTCGTACTAAGTACCTCTCACAACGGACCTCCTGACAACTTCTCGTAACCCTTCAGTTCAGGTACTACAAGTGTCGTACTCACTATACTGGTTATTTGTTATGAAAAGAATCCTTTTCTTTTTTTACATCACTTACTGTTGTGCAAATTTACCGGAAATCGAGATTAAGGTTAAGATGTGAACATCATTCGTTAGAGAATGTATGTCGGACGACAACGACGACGATTCAGTGAAGTCAGTACAGGTTGAGAAACACTGGGATACCTGACATCGGGTGGTCCGAGAAGACAGGTACCCTCAGAGGTCCGTTCTTATGACCTCACCTGACGGTTCGGGAGGAGGTCCCCTGGAAGGGTTAGGTCCCTAACTTGGAGACAGAGAATACAGAAGACGTAACCGTCTTCACGGTGGATCCTTCGGGATATATATCGTATTTTTTATAAGTTTTACGACTAAGTGGTATCCTTATTTAATAATGTTTAATAAACATTATATATCGAATAATTTATATAACAATAAATTTATTCTCGTTATATGGGTTTGTGTCTGTACTTCTTGACGATCCTTAATGACATTTTGAGTAATTTGGAAGAACAACTGAGATTTGCCAACCTATAAGACATAAAGTTTTGACCAATAATGTAGTTCT
This sequence comes from Capra ibex, assembly GCA_006410555.1. Taxonomy (NCBI): domain Eukaryota; kingdom Metazoa; phylum Chordata; class Mammalia; order Artiodactyla; family Bovidae; genus Capra; species Capra ibex. The sequence continues at coordinate 20,053,596 of SJYO01048061.1, read as the reverse complement.
ACTTTTGTATTGTCTAATATAACTCAACCGGTTTTTAAAATAAGTCCAAAAAAGGATTCTACTATACCTTTCTAGGTTTACTTGAAAAATCGGTTAGTTTACAAACTTTGTGTGTTATAACATCAAAAGAAACTTTGTTTCTTACTATTAAAATCAGAATTTAGTGTCAAAATCCCTATATTCACATAGACTTAACTATTATAATAGAATCTACAATAAATGATACTAAATGTTTATACAAACTGAAAGAAAAATTTTCGTCATTTAAAGTGAACCTTATACCTCGAAAAGTCTCTTTCATTTTTTGAACGATTATGATTACAAGAAGTCCGTCATTTATGGGATTCCTGAAGGAATCACCCTTTTCCGACGACTTTTTATAGGTAACTGAAAGTTCTCTTGAACCATTAATTGGAGAACCGTCAAAAGAGGTTCGATAAGACAATCAGAGTCGTGTTATCGTTGAATTAAGATCTTTGTCTTTAATTTATCCGAAACCTTGTTTTAGAAAACTTTATAATTTGAATCATAAGGTACAAATGATTTACATTGATAATCCTGACTGTATTTTACTCTAAAATAAGAGTACGACAATTTAGAATATCATAAATCAAGAGACCAACTTTTTAAACCCTTTTTTACTAAAGTAGAATATATAAATTACATCATATATTTTTAATAACTTTCTGTATTTTCAAAACACCTGAGGGGATCTGTAAATTACATAATGTTTATTGGATCATAAGCATTATACATTTAACTTTTGGTCTAATGTCTAGTGATATATCATACTAGAATTTGATGTTTTGTCTATAATATATAACATAAAATTGATAAATTCTGAGATAAAACTCTTTGTATAACGTGATTCTTATTTTTAATAGTTACGATTAGGAATTTGGTTACAATTGGGAGTTTGATTAAGATACTCCATTTTCTACCGTAATAAATTTTAATACGTTTATTTTACTTCGTGTCTCGTTAACTCATTTGAAAGGTTGGAGTGTTAAATCCATCTCTTTTCCCCATTCGGACTTCCTATCCGTCCAATTGACTTTTTAAATACAATGATCGATGACATCTGTCGACAGACAAATATGTTCCTTTGGATATATTGTAACGTCTAAAAATTTTCGGAAGAAATGAAAGACCGTAACTTTCTCAAAGGTCTAAGTCGAACGTACAAAGGGTGGTGGTAAGATCTTATTTTGTATAAAGGTTCTTCAGAAACAAAGAATTGATATATAAATATAACTATAATTTTCAATCAAAGAGTCTGTATTCTTTGTTACCCAGAATAAAATTCTAGGTGAGTAAGTTAAGGATAAAATTGATGACATAAATCTGGTAAGTGTAAATTTCACTAATGAATGTATCAACGTAATCATAGATGGTGTTAACACTGACAAAAGATACACAACGTAAACGATAGTGAAGTGAAATAGACGGATGAGATCAAAATTGACAAAATATACGAAATTAAAACATAAGAGAGACGTATGAGTAATGTTAAAAGAAGAATTACCACATATGTGCACATACCAACGGGATAGTAATGTCTCAAAATTGTATCTTAAGAGTTAAGAAATAAGAAAGAAAATGGGAGAAATAAAAAGATCCAATCTTGGTCCACAGACTGAGTATAGTAACTATACGATATACTACCTAAAGAAAATTATAAAGAACAGACGATCGATACAGAACTTACAGAGGAAACAAAAACTCACTTTGAAAACGACCTATACCTTAATAGCAGACAAAACAAAAACAACACGAAAAGAAAGTTGTACAATTTATACGGTGAAGTGAAAGAAGAATACATGTACCAAATACTACTTTACAAAGGACGTTAAGTATGGGAACAAGGAGATACCAGTTACAATCCATTTTCTACTGGTCCATGTGGTTTTCTTACAGAATGTCCGAAATTGTCGCTTCGAGAGGGCCCGTCTCAAGGACCTGGGCTTGCCCCGTCCAGCTCCTTTAGACGCGAGGGGCCGGCACGCAATCAAAAAAAATATATACGTGCAACACTCCCTACCGTCCCAAATCACCTACCCCCAAACCTATCCAACGGCCAAGCGTCGCAGTCCCCGACTATCCAGAAAGATACGCCGACCCTGTCCCGCCGAAATCGCCACTTCACACGACAGTAACCAGGGACCCTAGACCCTCCTAGGAAGGCAATCCCTGGAAGAGCGACCGCTCTCCCTCTCCTCCCCGCCGGGTAGTACCGGGGGCCCCAGGCTGGATTGTCAGTTCCACAAAAGGAAACCACAAAAAAGAGATCTGAGAAAGTTATAAAAGAAGAACACTAACAAAATTACGTCAAGCTTATATCATAAGAGTCTACATCAAAAAAATTAATAATAAATAGGAGTTTTCACAAGAGAGAGAAAAAAAAAAAAAGAAGATTCAGAGACCAACCACACACAGGAATCATACCTTTTCAAGAACCGGTAAGAATGGAGTTCGTAAAGAAGATCAGGAAGGACAGAAAAAAGAGAACTATAAAGTTAGTACGGGTACAACATAGTAAATTTTATCTTATAATCGAGAAAACCTACCCCAAAGGGGCCACCGAGTCACCCATTTCTTAGACGGACGTTTCGTCCTCTACGTCCTCTACACTCAAGTCAAGGACCCACCCCTTCTCGGGGACAACTTCCCTTACTGATGGGTTACTGGTTATAAAGACGGAACTCTTAGGATACCTGTCTCCTCGGACCTTCCGATGTCAGATTTCCGACGTTTCATAACCTACATTGACTCGTGTGTGTGTGTCGAGAATACCTATAAGAGCATAAAATAGTATGAAAAAAATAAAAACGTCAAATCAAACCTTTATAGGTAACCAGATAAAAACTAAAGTGATAAAAAAAAAAAAAGGTCCGATACAGATTGGATAACTATCGAATACCACTTTTCACAGCCTAAACACTAGAGGTTTCTTCTAAAATGAAACCCTGGTCCCCGGTCCGAACTAGTGAGTTCTCGAAAACACATCGTCTTAAAATAATTTCATTCATTTCCCTGTCTCTTTCTTCAAAGACTGTATCTGTAGTCTTCTCCTACCTCTCACGGGGGGAGTGATCACAAACGTTCCCTCAATATATGAAAAATTTAATCAATAATGTTATTTAGTTTTCTTACAGAGTTCAAACATTTTTAAAATGGTCTGGATGAGGGTAACAAATGTAAAATCCTATTGTCTTAATGTCAAATTGTTATCTTTCTATGATGGTCTGGGTGAGGGTATTATACGTAAGATTTTATAGTCATAATTAGTCCAAAAGTCCTTCCTCTTTGACAGGAGTTCGTCCTATGTAACAACGATAAATTAGGGATCATGTCTCAAATTTGACTCAGCACATTAGTTGTTAATGTCCGAATTTCTTTTTTCTGACAAAGTACACTGATTCTGATTTCTTACATCTCTTTTTTTACACACAGGAAAGTAGGAGGAACTATTGGGGTCTGGGGAGAGAGGAGGAGCCCCTGGGACCTTAAGATTAGTTGGACGGATCCTTAACTGAGACAGTGATAACTACTCGGGTAACTATCGTAAGAAACAAATATACTGGCACATAAGGTAAAAATAGTATTCGAAAACTAACAATTGAAAACGAATGGAATGAATAGATAAGAACGTACAACAGGAGAAGTAAGTAATCTCGGGAATGAATAAATTTCAATGGAATTTAAAAGACAGGTTACTAACGTAGTAGTCACGGTTTATAAACGAAACAGAGAAGTCTGTCTCAACATAGAACATAGAATCGTGCGAAACATTGAAAATTGACTTCGGTTTGACCTTCATAGACTATTGTCCTTGTAACCATTTCCCCAGAAATTGTTCCAAAGGTCAATTAAACCGATCCTCAACCCAACACAAATTACAAACGACATTGATACTCACGGGGACCGAAGTCTGAAGAGGTTACAGTGACAAATAAAGAGAAGACAAAGGAAACAAGAAGGGATTTTTGAGGAGAAGTCTATCGCAGACACAGAACTTCCAGAGGGTGAAAGTTACGTGACAATGAGATGACCTCGACATAATGACGACTACACCATTCCACACCCCTTCCTCTTTGACGGACGTTAGAATACTAAAGTATTCTAGAATTAGTATACCAATTCAGAATCAAAAAGTCACTCGGAAAGAGGACCCCGACACTGTAAGTACTACGAAGATTTCGAAAGGGGGTGAGGAATTCACTTTTTCTTTTCACATTGTCTCTGAACAGGTACTAATTAGGAACACATGGGACAATCTTGGTACCCTCCTTAGAAAGGATAGAGAAGTGGACCACTACGAGAACCTATAATTAGGGTACTCTCATACGAGAGAATGGAGACGTCGTGGGTCGACAAAGAGTGAGAGTACCATCAGGTGTGAGTAGAAGATAATTTTAATGACAAATCCCACCGACACTTAAATACTGAGGTCCTCGAGACGAAATACCTTCACATAGAATCGACACTGAGAGAGATAAGTGGACATAGAGGTCTAAAGTGTCGTCACCAACTGAGAGACTGAAATCAAGAAACTATCTAGGTTCCTTTTAGTAAGTAAAAGTCAAATAAGTTTAAAAGAAGAACACATTATCCCTGTACTCATTATTGAAAGTTTGATACTTTGTATCGACTTTAGACTCAAAAAATTCAAATTTGGATTTATTTTCATATTTTGTATTATCTATAAATTAATATATAAGACAAAGGTACCTACTCTTCATGATTATAAATAGTTTACAACCGGTTCAACTACATATTCTTCAATTCCTAGAACACTATCCCATCAGTGTTTAGAATGATTGAAGAAAGGGGGAAGGTAATATAGTCCTTAGGAATTTAAAAATACTTGTCTTTAGAGAATACCTATACATTTTTACATTTATATAAATGAGGAACACGTGAACCTGAGTAACAATATTTGAATAAGTTGTCGTTTACTTATCTACTTCTAAACTGAAAGTGTACCTTTTATTACGACTTAGGTCAAAGAGGTGTAGTACGAGAGTTTGGTGTATATTAGACAAGTCTGACGTCGTATCAACTGAAATTTTGTCAGGTAGTCGTCTACTTACCTATTCTTTCGACACCATGTATATGTGTTACCTCATAATGAGTCGGTAATTTTTCTTAAGTAAACTTAGTCAAGACTACTCTACCTACTTTGACCTTGACTAATATGTCTCACTTCATTCGGTCTTTCTTTTTGTGGTTACGCCATATGATTGTGTATATATACCTTAAATCTTTCTACCGTTACTGCTGGGACATACGTTCTGTCGTTTTTTCTGTGTCTACACATATTACCTGAAAACCTGAGTCTCCCTCTCCCTCTNAAGACTACTCTACCTACTTTGACCTCGGCTAATATGTCTCACTTCATTCGGTCTTTCTTTTTGTGGTTACGCCATATGATTGTGTATATATACCTTAAATCTTTCTACCGTTACTGCTGGGACATACGTTCTGTCCTTTTTTCTGTGTCTACACATATT
>SJYO01048061.1:19704143-20048064 GCA_006410555.1 Capra ibex | reverse complement strand
CCTGAAAACCTGAGTCTCCCTCTCCCTCTCCCACCCTACTAAACCCTCTTACCGTAAGATTGTACATGTGATAGTACATTCTTAACTTAGCGGTCAGATACAGACTGCGTCCTATGTCGTACGAACCCCAACCACGTACCCCCACTGGGTCTCTCTACAATACCCCTCCCTCCACCCTCCCCCCAAGTACAAACCCTTGCGTACATTCTTAATTTCTAAAATTTTAATTTTTTTATTTTTTTTATTTTTATTTTTTATTTTTTATTTTAATTTATCTATTTATTTATTTATTTTGTCGTTAGAAAATGTTTGGTTCTCATTTGTCAACATGACAGGTTTTATTCTATATGTGTGTGTATATAGATGTACATAAACTGAGTTGAGACTTATAATTTCTCATACTGTTATACTACTAGTCCAGGAATTCGTATAACATTAGATATTTCGAAGGAAAGAGGGTAATACCTTTTCTTTGAAAAAAGAAAAAAAAAAAAAAAAAAAAAGACTTTCTCTTTCTGAGTAAAAGTGACCACATTCAAAATAAATAAATAAATAAAAAATAGTGATATGGAGGATTATGTCATGATGATTACTGATACTTTACAAACCTGAAAAAAATTCCCCCTTTTTTTTTACCTCTCTTGTGACTCAGTCATTACTTTATTGTTACATTCTTTTACCGATCACTGATAATCCTTAGGTCTATTTCTCTACTTTCCTTTCTCTAAAAAGTTCTTGTACTAGAGAGGATGGAGTGAACTGAGGAATGAGATTCAGTAAGTTTTATGATTCAGGAGAAGGAACTTTACAAAGTGTTATATTAATTTATATATAAGTTAATAAATTAATGGTATAATGAATTAATAAATTATCGGAAATTAACGGTACACCATTAATAAATTAATGTTACTGTGGTAATGGTTGACGAATGTAATTAAAAAAGTTCAGAAATGTTACATCATTTTAATTTATTATTTTGTTTTAATATTGAAAATATATTCGACGTCTGTTAATATTTTTGTATCAGTGACATGACTATAAAAATATTATACTTAGTAGTCAACTACGAGATTTACTTCTTTTGTAAAAAAAAAAATTCAAAGAAGATTCTAAATCTTCGTTTATTAAACCATTTAACTTCCTTTCAGTCTTTTTGTAAACACAACCTGTATAAAATTTAGTTTAAAAAATTTTCACCTATTTAAATTCTCTAATCAATCTTACTCCGAAATTTAGATGAGATAAACAAAAAGATAATTTGAACTTTTCCGTATTTAATAAGGTTTACTAACTCTTACAACCACACTCCAAGGTCGAGTCTACTGTCCTTTTACCGTATCTCCGGGAAGAGATAAAAACGAATATTTAGAAATCCTTAAATTCCGACTGTAAAGAGAGTTCTACAGTTTGTCGATAAGTTCAATATTGTAATACGGTGTGTGGTGAAACTTTTCTTTACACTAAGTTTATAAACTTATTTTATAAATGAATTTGATCTAAACCTAATATACACCTAAAACTCTTCAATCTACGTTGATTTTAAATGTCTTCGAGTATGATCTCATAGACCGTTTCGTATTTTTACATTAGGTGGGAACTCTAGTTTTTCAACATGTACTAAGTTACTCTGACCTACACATTTTTTACGAGAAAACAAAGAGAAGGTGAAACTATGGTAAAGACAAGGATACAAGAGAAAATATTTATACACCTTTGACGGATATTTTCATTGTCATCCTTCAACCGTAAAGTATCTATATTCTTCCGTTTTCAACATAATATGAGTGTGACAAAATAAAAAAAAGTCAGAATAGTCGTCTCGAGGTAAATGTCAACATTGACCTTATATTCATACAGACTCATTTCTATAACAGGAAGAAAAGTCACGACGAAGGTAAGCGGGTACTAAACTGTAAGTAGAAACCTATGATTTCTCAGCCACATTCGGTGTAATTTCTACTGTAAAACGGTGACAGTTTATAAAGGTGTCCAGATTCTCAGTTTTTATTTACATAAATGATCCAAAGAAAGAAATAAAGAAAACTGTCAGAGTTTTATTCATAAGGTTCAGATACATATATCGTATAAGTGTGTGTCCTTCACGTTAAAGTAAATGTAAGAATAACTCAAGTCTGTCTTTTACGGTCCATACGTGGTTTTACATAAATTTCGAGAGATAAAATGACAGTCGTGTTTCTAAATGTTTGTATAGAGGAGTGTTTATACGTGTGCGTATTGAGGTACGTCCCGTTATTCAATCCATAATTTTTACGAATGTCGTCAGAAACAGGTTGTACTAAAAGGGGAGGTCATAAGATAGTAAAGGGTGTATGTTCTATATATTTTTTTGTTTTATTCATTAAAAGGGTCTCCCTATGACTCATATTTTTAATATACAAAGTTGAAGAACGTTAGACCGAAGTTAGACATAAAATTGTCTGTTAACGTTCAAGAAACATTAGACTGAAGTAGACATAAAATTGACTGTTTATTGATAGTGACGACGACGACGATTCAACGAAGTCTGCACAGGCTGAGACACGCTGGGGTACTTGTCGTCGAGTGGTCCGAGGAAGTAGGTACCCTAAAAGGTCCGTTCTCATGACCTCACCCCACGGTAACGGAAGAGGTTTTATTGATAACTCGTATGTGAATTTCACTTAGTGGCACTTTAATTCCTAAACCTTGAATTCCTAAATTCAAGGTAATTCCTAAATTACCATCTTTTAGTTATCCTGGGAAAATAATGTTATTCCTAGTAAGTAAGAGTAATTTTGTCTATGTACTTGGTAAAGTAATAATATTCTTATATATTAAATTAATTATATATTTACCAAGAATACCCTCGTGTTTAAAAAAAATTTGTTAAGTAAAACCGTCTCCTTATGGTTCGTTCTATAATACATCCACTAAGAATTAGACCTGAAACTGTTTATTTATTTCAATCCCTTTCTCCTTTCCTCGTGTTACCTGGTTCAGGTTTTAGTTTCTTTATTACTATACTTAAACACAATATACACAAGACTAATATTTTCATGGGACCTAGCAGTTGTCACCAATAGACACTCTACGTACTCTTAGACACGATATAGTCATTTATCCATTCAATCTTTCTAAATATGTCAGATGTAGTGTCTGTTACACTTGTCTTTAGATGAGAGCCGAGTAGGGTAGTGTCTAAAGATGTCAGTTATTTTCCCTCGATTTATAATATGGGTATGAGTGTGTCTCGATTTTATATTTAAGTACAGTATATAGTGTATATGTACCTTTGTATAACCGAAAATAAAAACCATTCACAAACAGTAAATCCTCAGTGATTCGATTCAACGTATATAAGTTATCGAGTATCTTAGGAGAAATCTTGAGCTCCACCAGTCATAAATACAAAAGTAATGTAAAAGGTTGATGAAGACCGAGTCCTTCGAATATATTGAACGAATTTTACGTATAATTACTTTTCTTAGTTCTAAACAAGTGGATACTTAGACATTTACCCCCTACCTTTACGGAATGTTTTTGTTATAATTACTTCTAATCAACTATGTGACAGATATTTTATGTGTAATTATATACCGGTATCATTAATAAAGGAAAGAAATTCTAAGAACTATTTAGATTATGTTCTGAAATGACCCTATTATAAGTTGATGTGTATCCTTCTATGTTGATTGACTGGGTCAATCCTATAAAAAACAATATTTCTTATATAACTTGACATGACCTTTCTTTATTACTTTCCCTCCCCACCCTGAAGGTTCTTACCGTCTCCCTGATGTGGTTACAAGAAGAAGTATTTTTGTTCCTTCAGTAACCGTTGTTTGACAGTTTCAGTTTTAAAAGTCTTGACACCTTTAATTGTTTTCACAACTTTGTTTGTCCCCGTACAAAGAAACTCTTTTAGACGATTTGAAATCATTCCTGTTATTGTAAATATAGTTATACCGAGACGGATTAGGGTAGAGGAAGAGAAGTCGAGATGTTCTCGGAACTTTTGATCATCTGAGTGTTAGTACCATTGACTCTTTTATCCGACGGGACATCTATGTCCTCACCCCACCCATCCGGTCTAAACCTCAGGGAGTTATTCAAGTCATGGACCTCTTCAAGTGATAAACTGAATAGGCCGTCTAGATGTCTTTTCAGAATCAACGTCTTACTATAGTACTAAACTTGATAGATCTTCGAATGTAAATTAAATTAAGTCTACTGGAAATATAGATGATGACACCCGTTCTTAGTGAATCTTTTTTACCTCATCGGGAGTATCAGTTGTTTTCGTAGACCTTACGTCATGAACCCACGTTATAGTTTTTCGACACCATGTATATGTGTTACCTCATAATGAGTCGGTAATTTTTCTTAAGTAAACTTAGTCAAGACTACTCTACCTACTTTGACCTCGGCTAATATGTCTCACTTCATTCGGTCTTTCTTTTTGTGGTTATGTCATATGATTGTATATATACCTTAAATCTTTCTACCGTTGCTACTGGGACATACGTTCTGTCCTTTTTTCTGTGTCTACACATATTGCCTGAAAACCTGAGTCTCCCTCTCCCTCTCCCACCCTACTAAACCCTCTTACTGTAAGATTGTACATATGATAGTACATTCTTAGCTTAGCGGTCAGATACAAACTGCGTCCTATGTCGTACGAACCCCGACCACGTACCCCTACTGGGTCTCTCTACAATACCCCTCCCTCCACCCTCCCCCCAAGTACAAACCCTTGTGTACATTCTTAATTTCTAAAATTTTAATTTTTTTTTTTTTTTTTGTATTAATAGAGCCAGGTAAAGGTTCCGTTTGGTAAGCTGTAGTGTCATTAAGTTCAGATACGGGGGATGGTGATTACGGTTTCTTCGACTTCAACTTACCAAGATGTTTCTAGATGTTCTGGAAGATTTTGATTGTGGTTTTTACTATAGGAAAAGTAATATTCTCTAACCATACGTTTTGATCCTTCAGTTCTCTATGGACCTCATTGTCCGTTCGAACCGGAACCTCATGTTTTACTTCGTCCCGTTTCCGATTGTTAAAACTGTTATCTTGTGTGACCAGTATCGTTTGAGGAGGATGGTTGTTATGTTCTCTACTGAGATGTGTACTTGTAGTGGTTTACAATTTATAACTTTAGTCTGTCAAATATAATAGACGTCAACTTCTACCTCTGAGAGATATATCAGTCGTTTTTGTTCTGGACCTCGACTGACACCGAGTCTAATACTCTAGTAATGACGTTTTGGGTCCGGACCTCTTAAGGTCTCTGTCTCCTCAGACAACCCGACGACAGACACCCCAGCGTGTCTCAACCTGTGTTCACTACACTGAATCGTCGTCGTTGTCGTCCTTCGGATTAGACTTCTTTCATCCCTTTTGGTGATCCGGTAAGTATACTGGATTTAGTTTGGAGAATACTAATATATCACCTCCACTACTTAGTTGAGTTCGTTAAACCGGATCATCTGTCTTATGGACTTCTTGATACCTACTTCCAAACATTGTGACATATCCTCCGTCACTGGTTTGGTAGGGTTCCTTTTTCTTTACGTTCTTTCGTTTCACCAATAGACTTCTACGAAATGTCTCTCGACTCCTTTCTTCACTTCACTTTCCGTTCCATCTTTTTCTTTCTATGTTGGTTGACTTACGTCTCAAGATCTCTTTTCGTTCCTCTTTATTCTTCCGGAAAATTTTACTTGTTACGTTTCTTTATCTCCTTTTGTTATCTTACCCTCTCTGATCTCTAGAGAAGTTCTTTTGACCTCGATAGTTCCCTTGTAAAGTACGTTCCTACGAGTGCTATTTGTTGTCTTTACCATTCCTGTATCTTCGTCTTCTCTAATTCTTCTCCACCGTTCTTATGTGTTTTCTTGATATGGTTTTTTTCCAGTGTTACTGGACCTATAGGTGTTACCACACCAGTGAGTGGATCCCGGTCTGTAGTACCTCACACTTCAGTTCACCCGGAATCCTTCGTAGTGATTCTTGTTTCGATCACTTCCACTACCTTTAGGTCGACTCGATAAAGTTCAGGATTTTCTATTATAACACTTTCACGCCGTGAGTTATACAGTGGTTTAAACCTTTTGAGTCGTCATCAGTGTCTGACCTTTTCCAGTCAAAAGAAAGGTTAGGGTTACTTCTTCCAACGGTTTCTTACAAGTTTGATGGTATGTTAACACGAGTAAAGTACACGATCATTCCGAAACGAATCCTAAGTCGTCATATACTAGGTTGAAGGTCTAAATGTTCGACCCAAATCTTTTCCGTCTCCTTAATCTCTAGTTTAACGGTTGTAAACAACCTAGTATATTTTTTGTTCTCTTAAGGTCTTTTTGTAGATAAAGTAACTGATGGGATTTCTGAAACTGACACACCTAGTGTTGTTTAACACTTTTTAAGAATTTTTCTACTCTTATGGTCTGGTGGATGGAATGGAGAGAGGACTCTTTGAACATACGGTCAGTTCTTCGTTGTCAATATTGAAATGTACCTTGTCGACTGACTAAGTGTCAACCCTTTCCCCATACAGTTCCGACATATAACAGTGGGACGAATAAATTGTATATACGTCTCATGTAGTACGCTTTACGGTACGACCTACTTAGTGTTCGACCTTAGTTCTAACGACCCTCTTTATAGTTATTACAGTCTATACGTCTATTGTGGCGGGTCGTCGGAGAACTACCTCCACTTTTTCCTCGTACTTTTTCGATCGAATTTTGAGATATGAGTTTTTTGATTCTAGTACCTGAGACCAGAGTGTCGTTTATCTTCCCCTTTTTCACCTCCGTCACTGTAAAATAAAAGAACCCGAGGTTTTAGTGAACCTGTTACTGACATCGGTGTTTTAATTTTCTATGAATGAGGAACCTTCCTTTCGATGCTGTTTAGATCTGTTGCATAATTTTTCGTCTCTGTGGTGAAACGGATGTTTCAAGACGTATCAGTTTGGACAAAAAAAAAAAAAAAAAAATTCGACAGTACATGTCTACACTCTCAACCTGGTATTTCTTCCCACTCGGGCCTTCTTAACTACGAAAGTTTAACACCACGACCTCTTCTGAGAACCCCGAAGGGTCCACCGCAATTAATATTTCTTGGGTGGACTGTTACGTCTTCTGAATTCCCTACACCTAAGTTAGGGACCCAGACCTTCTAGGGACCTCATTCCGTACGATGAGTTGAGGTCATAACGACGAATCTCTTACGGTACCTGTCTCCTCGGACCACCAGATACCAGGTATCCCAACATTTCTCAGTCGGTGCTGACTTCGTTAAATCGTACGTACGTCTTCTGAGAACTCTCAGGGAACCAGACGTTCCTCTAGTTTGGTCAGTTAAGAGTTTCTTTATTTTCGAATTATAAGTAACCTTCATGACTAAGTCTCGCGAAGAGAGTATCGAGTCAACCATTTCTTAGACGGATGTTACGTCCTCTGGGTCCAAACTAAAAACCTAGTCCTTCTAATGGACCTCTTCCTTTACCGTTAGGTGAGGTCATAAGGACGGACCTTTTAGGGTACCTGTCTCCGCGGACCACCCGATGTCAGGTACCCCAGCGTTCTTAGCCTGTACTGAATCACTGATTTGGTGGTGGTGGTGGTGGTGGTGACTAAGACTTCGAGGTTATGAAACCGGACTACTCTTCTCGACTGAGTAACCTTTTACGGGATTAAGAACCTTTCAAACCTCCATTTCTTCTTACCCTCCGTCTCCTACTCTTCAAATCTATCATAGTGACTGAGTTACCTGTATTCAAACTCGTCTGAGAGTCTCTATCTCCTCCTGTCTCTTCGGATCTCAGGACGACAGGTACTCCACCGTTTCTTAACTTGTGTTAAATCGTTGACTTGTTGTTGTTCCTCAAATGTAGTTCCCTCATTCGGGATAGAGGTCCCAGAAACAACTTATATCACTGACTTTATGTATAATTTTGTGTCGAGGTATTTCGACACTATATACAACACCATTTCTTCTCTACCTAGTTTTTCAATTTTCCTTATGGATCCCTTCCTCTATACGTCTTCCCCTAAACTTTTTGAGACTTTATAATGTCCTCGGGATTTGTGAGACGTTCCCATTGTTACACAGGTCTTGGAACGATTACCTTTTATCGTGTTTGAGAGTGTAGACTAACTGGGACTCCAGGATATACTCGTCTTTCACTTTAAATCCCTTCTTAATATTTGATGTACTCGTAATTTCAGTACGGGTTAGTATTTGTGTCTGGGAGACCATTATCCGTTTTCTAACTACCAAGTTCTGTAATTTTTGATTAGTAATCATCGGGAGATTCAATTGACTCGTCTTTGTAGTTACCGGTATACACTGGTTTTTTTTTGGGTTTTAAATTTTTTAATCAGGACTTTCCGTTTTGATATCTCCGTTATTTGATTTTCTAGTCACCCACGGTTTCCACACTTTCACTCCTCTCTACCTTTCCGTCTCGTGTTTTCTAAAAATGACACTACTGATACATATTAATACAAAACAGGATGTTTATGTGACACACACACGACGACACGAGTCACCACAGGCTGAGTCACCAACAGTGAAGGAAAAGGTCCCATAGAAGGACTGGGTCCTTAACTCGGGTACAGAGGACGTAACGTCCGTCTGAAAAATGGTGACGTAGTGAATAAAACAGACCCGAAGCGACCACTGAGTCTACCATGTCTTACACGGACGTTACATCTTCTTCGTCCAAGTTAGGGACCTTACCCTACTAGGGGACCTCTTTCTTTACCGTTTTGTAGGTCACAAGAACGGACCCTTTTTGGTATCGTCTTCTCGGATCGTCCGATGTCAAGTACCCCAGTGTTTCTTAATCTCTCCTGACTCACTGAGTGTGTGTGTGTGTGTGTATGTGTGTGTACTCGCGTGAAACAGTTTTGGGTTACGTATTATGGCTACGTCACATGGTATGGTTCTCACTTTGGAATCTATGTTAAGGTTACAACCTACTAATACTGAACAGTTATATTCAAGTAGTCACCATTTTTGTATTTGGTGAAACTACTTACAACGACTATTACCCCTTCCGGTGAACATGACGTCTCGTCGCCTAAATATCATTTATAGACATTGAGAATGAGTCAAAATAATATTTGACTTTTGACGAGAAAATTTTTCCTAAATTAGGACTTTTAAGTAATTCGTTTACAGTCGTTTTTACTGTGTTGTTACTTTTGTTTTTTGTAGTTATTTTATCAGTAAATTTTATAGAGAGTCTTATCTTCGACACCGTAAGAACTGATCGGGTTTTCTTGTCCTCCTAAAGAATCTTCTTTCCGACCTATAATCTATTATTTGATTACTGTCCTTTTTCGTTTCACTCTAAAAGTCCCGATCCTATTTATTTTTACTTAAATTTTTTATTAGTATAGAAACTTTATTACGGTAAACGTCTTTATACTTACGTGGATATCTAATAGTATGATTCACTTTTTACAGTCTATTTCTGTTTATAGTATACGCCTTAGATTTTATTTTATTACGTTTGATTGAATAAATGTCTTATCTTTATCTAAGTGTTTACATCTTTTGATTGAATCCCAATGATCCCCCTTTTCTTCCCTTCCTATTTAACCCTCTAACCTTAACTGTATACGTGTGATGACATTATTTATTTATTTCATCTATTGATTACCCGTATGGACCACCGAGTCACCATTTCTTAGGCAGACGGTTACGTCCTCCGAGTTCAAACTAGGGACCCAGAGTTTCTAAGGGACCTTTTTATTTACCGTTGGGTGAGGGCGTAAGAACGGACCCTTTAGGGTACCTGTCTCCTCAGACCTTCTGATGTCAATCGGATAGACCCAGTGTTTCTTAACCTATACTGAATCACTGATTTTTGTTGTTGTCTGTCTACCGATTATTCCTGGATAATATGTCGTGTTCCTTAGGATGAGTTATAAGACATTACTGTATATATCCTTTTCTTAGAATTTTTCTCACCTATATACATATACATATTGACTAAATGAAACGAAATGTCGTCTTTGATTGTGTTGTAACATTTAGTTGATGTGTGGTTATTTTAAAATTTTTGGTCTGTAATTTTTTTTTAACTTTCGGTACAAAATTGACCAGAATGTTTCCTATAATCTTATCTTTATATATAAAACAAAAATTTAGATTTACACACTGACTCCGGTGACTCTTTTGATTACCTTTTTTTTTACTATTCTATAACCTTTACTAACTTACTTACGTGAATAAATACCCGGTCTCTCACTTACTTTCTCTTTTCCTTATACAATTGAATTTACGTCTTTTGTCACCATCTCGATTTTATCTTTACTTTTCCTAGATAAATTCGGTCTCTAACTTACTTGTGTTTAATTCTTAGAACTTTCCTCCTTGTCGTTCACTTTTACTTTGTGATTCGTATAGAGTGATCTTTAGATTCTTTACGAAAGTATTCGGAGTCAAGTCTTTACAGGGTTCCTACTAAGGAGACTATTTATTTATTCGTTATTTATTGGGACGAATAAATTGAATATACGTGTCATGTAGTATTCTTCACGACCCGACCTTCTTCGTGTCCGACCTTAGTTCTAACGGTCCTCTTTATAGTTATTGGAGTCTATACGTCTACTGTGGTGAGAATACCGTCTTTCACTTCTCCTTGATTTTTCGGAAAACAACTTTCACTTTCTCCTCTCACTTTTTCAACCGAATTACGAGTTGTAAGTCTTTTGATTCTAGTACCGTAAGCCAGGGTAGTGAAGTACCGTTTATCTACCCCTTTGTCACCTTTGTCACCGACTGAAATAAAAAGACCCGAGGTTTTAGTGACGTCTACCACTGACGTCGGTACTTTAATTTTCTACTAATGAGGAACCTTCTTTTCAATATTGGTTGGATCTGTCGTATAATTTTTCGTCTCTGGCATGAAACAGTTGTTTCCAGGCAGATCAGTTCCGATACCAAAAAGGTCATCAGTACACACCTACACTCTCAACCTGATATTTCCTTCGACTCGCGACCGTTTAAGTACGAAAAGTTGACACCACAATCTCTTCTGAGAACTCTCAGGGAACCTGACGTTCCTCTAGGTTGGTCAGGTAGGATTTCCTCTAGTCATAACCTACAAGTATCTTCCTGACTACAACTTCGACTTTAAGGTTATGAAACTGGTGGACTACGCTTCTCGACTGAGTAATCTTTTCTGGGACTACGACCCTTTCTAACTCCCGTCCTTCTCTTCCCCTACTGTCTCCTACTCTACCAACCTATCGTAGTGACTGGGCTACCTGTACACAAACCCACCTGAATCCTTCAACAACTACCTGTCCCTCGGGACCGTACGACGTCAAGTACCCCAGCGTTTCTCATCCTGTACTGACTCACTGACTTGACTTGACTTATTTATTTTAACCATCCTCCCTTTTTTCGAAATTCTCTATGTAAAGAAATATGTGACCCAACTGGTTTCTCAAACAAGACCAAAAAGGTATTCTACAATACGTAATCCTCCCGTCCGAAAAAATGTAAAAGATTATAAACAATCCTATACGTACTTACACTTTCACATATACACAACCCAATTCTTCCATTCCTGACATTTTAGAAAACACACGGAAAAGAAATAAACCTGAGATTTATACTATGTGTCTTTTTTGTTCAATAGAATGACTCTAAGACTCCTGTGACAGAAGTGAGATCTCACTTTATAGTAAAAGACGATCAGTTTTTTACGGTATAAGAAGTTTCGTCACCTTTTTTCTGAACGGAATACTACTAGTCTTGTTTTGTAGTCCTACGTACTTAAAACCCAAAAGTAAAGAAACCTAAAAATAAATAATTACGTCATTTTTTCCTAAAATTAACATTAAAGATCCCAAAATTAAGAGTCTCTGAACTTATAATTTTGTTTAAATTGTAAATTTGAAACTATAGATCATTCTTAAAGTTATATACTTTTTGAAGGTGTAAATATCGAAGACGTAGTGATAAAATAATAACGATTAGCAAATGTACAATAAATGGAAACAACTTTGTGAAGACTACCCAAAGTACCCTATTTTAATAATATTTTTCAAAAAAAATTATTACGTTTTATCGTTCAATTTATAGACAGAATCTTTGTCTTACGGTAATCATTAATTGGAAATACCGGGTCAAACATCATATTAACCTCTTTTTCGTATACTAGGTGACCTCCAGGCTATTTATGTTAGTCCTTCGATACTCTTCTATGAAAGTTTTCATTGTCAACTTTACAGGGGTATGTGACTATTAGAAGACTATCTAAATTTTACTTTATATCATTCTCTTTTTCCACCTCTTACCATTTTATCGTGAATTTGAGGAGAGGAGTCCAACGATATATATTTCTGTAGGAACTTCTAGACGATAGTAGATGTGAGACCTCCTCACTCTATTGGTCAACTATTCTTTACCTCTTCATCGACTTTTACAATCGAGAACCGTCACTAGGAGACACGAATTCCAATTACATCCGAACTGTTACACCGGTATCCTCTCTAAGTGTCAAAACCCCAATTGTCAATATAAACCTCAAACCCCCTCATATAGTCGTTTGAATGAACCCATACCTCATTCCAGTGTAAGAGGTTTATCGAAATAGTTTTTGATACTTACTATACAAGTCTACATAGACGAGCTGAGAATCGGGAGAGAGAGTTAACAAGTTGAGTTTTCTATACTTTCTCCCAATAATAACTGTAAATAACTAAAGGATATTAGGTCCGTCGAACGTATCTTAAAATGGGTTGTTCCCTGTCTTAAACGACCTAATTACTTTATTAATACAAGTCTCCTACGGTGGTATTTAAACTTTACAAGGGAGTAAACTACCGGAATTCTCGATAGTAAAATTTTTACAAACCTGGTGACTGTTAGAACTTTCTGACTTTCTATAATATTTCAAAGAAAAGTCTTTTGTATATGAATACTTATTTTAGTCAGTATACTGAAGTCTCTAAGTACCCGAGATCTCAATATTAACGAGGAATCCTTTCTGAATTTAGCTTTAAATTCAGTTGCATGTTTAATTAAAGATATATTATAAATCGTAAGTGACATGGAAAATGTAAATTTTGACCTAATTCATAGTACTTAATGAAATATTAAGTCACCTTCCATTTACCGATATTTTTAATTTATATTTCGTGTACAATATCAACTCATTTTGACCGTATAATTCTTGGTCACCGTTCTTTTGTTGAGTAAAAGTGATGATGAATTGTACGTGATAACATTAAATATTTGACAGTTCCTGACTTTTTTAATAGTTACGAAATCATATGACATGTAAAAGGTAATGACCTTATAGATACAAACTTTTTGTTACCTCTTTGAATATATAATCCAACCTGTTTTGTAAACAAACCCAATAAGACATTTTAGAATACCTTTTTGATCTTGGATGAAAAACCAGTTGGGTTATATTACCAAAATACTTCTGTATGTCGTAGAAGATCTTGATTGTGGCGTTTTTCTACAGGAAAAGTAATATCCCCTGACCTTAAGTTTTCACCCTTCCGTTCTCTAGGGACTTTATTGTCCGTTTAAACCGGAACCTTATGTCTTACTTTGTCCCGTTTACGATTATCTCAAAACGGTTCTCTTACGTGACTAGTATCGTTTGTGGGAGAAGGTTGTTGTGTTCTCTTCTGAGATGTGTATCTATAGTGGTCTACCAGTTATGGTTTGAGTCTAACTAATATAAGAGATGTCGGTTTCTACTTCTTCGAGACATGTCAGTCGTTTTCGTTATGGGTCTCGACTGACACCGAGTCTAGTGCTTGAGGAATAACGGTTTAAGTTTTAATTTAACTTCTTTCATCCCTTTTTGGTGATCTGGTAAGTCCGTACTGGATTTATTTTAGGGAATCCTTATATGTCACCTTCACTCTTTATCTAATTTCCCTAATTTAGACTATCTATCTTACGGACTTCTTCATACCTGACTCCAAACACTGTAACATGTCCTCCGTCCCTAGTTCTGGTAGGGGTTCTTTTTCTTCACGTGTTTCCTTTTTATCTACAGACTCCTTCGTAATGTTAATCGACACTTTTATTATCTTCAACTTCCGTTTCCTCTTTTCCTTTATATATGGGTAAACTTACGTCTCAAGGTTTCTTTTCGTTCCTCTCTATTCTTTCGAAAGGAGTCACTAGTTACGTTTCTTTATCTCCTTTTGTTATCTTACCCTTTCTGATCTCTATAGAAATTCTTTTAATCTCTATGGATCCCTTGTGAAGTACGTTTCTACCCGTGTTATTTCTTGTCTTTACCATGTCTGGATTGTCTTCGTCTTCTATAATTCTTCCCCACCGTTTTTATGTGTCTCGATATGTTTTTTTTTACTAGAAGTCCTAGGTCTATTGGTGTTATCACACTAGTGAGTGGATCTCGGTCGGTAGGGCCTTACACTTCAGTTTACCCGGAATCCTTTGTAGTGATGCTTATTTCGATCACTTCCACTACCTTAAGGACAACTCGATAAAGTTTAGGATTTTCTGCTACGACACTTTTACAACGCGAGTTATACGGTCGTTTAAACCTTTTGAGTCGTCACCGGTGTCCTGACCTTTTCCAGTCAAAAGTAAGGTTAGGGTTTCTTTCCGTTACGGTTTCTTACGAGTTTGATGGCGTGTTAACGTGAGTAGAGTGTGCGATCATTTCATTACGAGTTTTAAGAGGTTCGGTCCGAAGTTGTCATACACTTGACCCTTGAAGGTCCAAAAGTTCAACCAAAATCTTTTCCGTCTCCTTGGTCTCTAGTTTAACGGTTGTAGGGGACGTAACAGTTTTTACGTTCTCTCAAGGTCTTTTTTAGATGAAGACGAAATAACTGATACGCTTTCAAAACTGACACACCTAGTGTTGTTTGACCTTTTAAGAATTTCTCAACCCTTGTGGTCTGGTGGAGTAGACGGGGGACTCTTTAGACATACGTCCAGTTTTTCGTGGTCAATATTGACCTGTACCTTGTTGTCTGACTAAGGTTTAGTCCTTTCCTCATGCAGTTCCGACATATAACTGTGGGACGAATAAATTGAATTTACTTCTCATGTAGTACTCTTTACGACCTGACCTACTTCGTGCTCGACCTTAGTTCTAACGACCCTCTTTATAGTTATTGGAGTCTATAATTGATTCCTGTTTATTCAGAGAATTTATAACATCCGAATATAATCGAGGGTTTCAACATAAGTACAATATTAGGGACCTTATACTTTTATAGTAAAATAAACTTTTTTACCAGACACATATAGACTAACTCTATTCTTGGAACTTTATTCATATAGTAGAATCTAATAAAGTCACTTGAGATTTATAGTAGTGTTTATAGGAATGTTCTTTCTCCTTCGTCCTCTATTCACGGTTTGTAGACCTCCTCTTTGTTATACCTTTGTTCGTCTCCCACCACACGACACCACGGTTCCACGACGATAGTCGGTGGTGTTCAACTTCTTCCGTTCCTTTTCTAATAGGGAAATCAGAGGTCACTTTGTGACCGGGACGACTTGGAATAAAAGTCTGAAGTCCTGAGATCTTGACACTTTATTATGTAAAGACAGTAATATTCGGAGTTTAAACACACGCACACACACCAAAATAAATAAATAAATAAATAAATAAATAAATAAAAAATGTCGTCGATTATCTTAACTTCTTCCTTTACCGTTGGGTAAGGTCATGGGAACGACCTTTTAGGATACCTGACTCTTCGGACCATCCGATGTCAGGTACCCCAGGATTTCTCAGTCTGTACTGACTCACTGAAGCGAAGTGAAGTTATCCTTGATTGACATTAGTAACAAGTCAACGATTCAACACAGGTCGAGAAGTGTTGGGGTACATGATGTCGTACGGTCCGAAGGGACAACAGGTGATAGAGGGTCTCAAACGAGTTCAAGTACAGGTAACTCAGTTACTACGATAAGTTGATAAAGTAGGAGACGTCGGAAGAAGAGGAGGGTGCAAGTTAGAATGGGGTGTAGTCCCGTAAAAGGTTACTCAGTCGAGAAGTATAATCCACTACTTTTATCACCTCGAAGTCGAAATCGTAGTCAGAAAGGTTACTTATAAGTCCAAACTAAAGGAAATCCTGACTGACCGAACTAGAGGTACTATAGGTTCTCTGAGAGTTCTCTAAAGAGGTCATGGTATTAAGTTTTTGGTTAAGAAATCACGAGTCGGAAAAGGTTTCAGGTTTAGAGTGTAGGCATGTACTGATGACATTTTTGGTATCGAAACTGATCTGCCTGGAGACTACCGTTTTACTACGGAAAGGGAAATTATATGACAGATCCAAACGGTATTGAAAGGAAGGTTCTTCGTTCGTAGAAGATTAAATTTCCGTATTCAGTGATAGGTGTCACTACAATCTATCTCGAATACTTTATTTTAGAGAGTGACGAAGGTGAAAAGGGGGAAGATAAACGGTACTTCACTACCCTGACCAAAAGAACTAGAATTAAATATCTTACAACTCGGTCCAAAAAGTGAGAGGAGAAAGTGGGAGTAGTTCTCCGAGAAATCAAAGAGAAACAAAAGACAGTGATCTCACAATAGCCGTATAGACTCTAACAACTATAGAGAAGACCGTCAGAACTAAGGTCGAACACTGAGTAAGTCGGACTGTAAAGGTTACTACATGAGACATATATTCAATTTACTTCTTTCACTGTTATATGTCAAAACAAAATGAGAAAGGGATAAAACTTGGTTGGGTAACAAGGTATAGGTCAAAATTGACAACGAAGGACAGGACGTATGACCAAAGAGTCCTCTGTCAATTCTACCAGAAATAATGGTAGAGAAATTCTTAAAAGGTGTCAAACAACACCAGGTATGTCAGTTTCCGTAAAAGTGTCGTTTAGACCTTTTGAAATTGTCGTAGTAAAAAATCCTAAAGTTTAGCGAGTCCATCTTAAGGTAATGGAGGTGATTGAAACAACTATCGTTACGAAGGAGTCCAGAATTCCACCAGTTTAAACACCAGTAAAAAATGTCGTCAATCATCTTTGATTGTACTATCTATTATTGTTAATTCGTAACAAAAAAAGGATTCACATCGAATTCGTGAAAGAAATAAAATCACTTCAGAAAGTTAGATATATCCTAATTCCTTATCAAATGTAAATAGATTTCACCAATAACAAGATTCGTAAAGTGTACTTATTTGAGTGTATTACTCACATACCCATTAATTGTGATAATAAGATTAAAATGTTTCCACTTTTGACTACGTCTCCTTTAATTAATGAAAAAAGGAAGTCTCGATTTACTGATCATTTAATGTCTTAACTCTGAACTTAGGTTTAATAGACCGAGGTCTAAGATATGAAAATTGATACTCTGGTACAACTGGAAGACTCTAAAATCTGTGTTTCGAAACCTTTATTTATCAGGATAAAGAAAGTGTAAAATGTATTATTTTCCCTTCTTTTTGTTCTAATTCTTTTGGGGGTTGACAGTATGTTAATAACTACTTACGTGCTAACTTAGGTATGTCAAACTGTTGTATTAGGACCGAAAGTTAGTAATACAATAGGACAGAGGTTTCATGAAATAATTTAAGTCGGATAAAAAGATGTTCTATGAGAAGACTTTTCGTTTAATAGGTCCTATATATTTACTTAATAACAGTGTAATTTTCTTAACGTGTCCATGAGTCATTTGTGACTGTCTTTTAAAGAATTTTCAAAGGAAATTTTAAACGTTTATGTTGAGTGTTAGTACCTAAAGTGAGTTATACTCATCTATAAAAATGTTGGACTCGTGGCTTCTTAATTGCGAAAACTTGACACCACAACCTCTTCTTAGAACTCTCAGGGAACCTGACGTTCCTCTAGGTTGGTTAGGTAAGATTTCTAGTCAGGACCCATAAGAAACCTTTCTGACTACGATTTCGACTTTGAGGTTATGAAACCGGTGGACTACGCTCCTCGACTGAGTAACCTTTTCTGAGACTACGACCCTCCTTAACCCCCGTTCTCCTCTTCCCCTGCTGTCTCCTACTCTACCGACCTACCGTAGTGGCTGATCTACCTGTTCTCAAACCCACTTGAGGTCCTCAACCACTACTTGTCCCTCCGGACCGTACGACGTCAAGTACCCCAGCGTTTCTCAACCTGTGCTAACTCGCTTACTTGACTTGACTATACGTTTAAAATTAAAGTGTCACTTAAAACTCGGAAAGAAATTTCTCTTTACCGTTTTATAACTTCTGTACTGTGTAATTAAGATTTATGGGAAGAGGGTTTGTTTTATATGACATAAACCTGTAGAGAAAAGTCAAGGTTTGTTTTACCTTTTTTAATTATCTCTTAGGGAAAAATTAACTTACAGTACATTTAAAATCTTATATACACGATAATATCTTATTCCACGAACCTTAAGTAACGTATTTATTAATTTTCAAAACACAATGATAAAAAGTGTTACTGAGTCGTTCATCGACTCTGGACGAAAGGTATAATAAAAAGAGAAATATAACAATTGTATGGGGAAGTAATTGTAGGATGTATGTACGGTGTGTGTGGATGTGTTTGAGTGTGTGTACTATTAAAATCTATAAATCCCTTTTATGTTTTCTTTTTTTTACAGATGATGTGAAAAGGTTACTACTGTATTAGGATCGTTTTCCTGACGTTGTTATCGAAATATATTTTCGAATTAGTATACATATACGTATGTGTGTGCATATATACATTATATAGTTACATATGTATACGAAAATGAAATTTCTAAATGTACCACTGAAGTGTATGTTAGATAAAAATAATTACGAAAATCCAAACATCCGTCACCATATTTGTTAATCAGTACAATCTTGTTGATTTTATTCAACGAACTTATCTGATGACTTTGTCAATTTAGAAATAGAAACCTCCTAAACCGTAAACAATTTATGAATTCTTTATTCATAAACACAGTGTAGTAATATATTGACCTTACTGTACATAAATTGCGACAAATAATCACCAAAAATTATTGAACAACCTCACGATTCTCCCCCTGAACCATAGAACAAAATGATATCGTAAACCGAAAGATGGATAAAAATTGTACCATCAAAAAAGAACAAGATATTGGATATCACTACTTCTCGAAAGACTTCGATTGAAATTGAAGGTGTAAACGTCACTCGTAAGAGTTATGGAGTCGTATGAGAAGGAAAAACTATGGAAAAAAAAAAAAACTTAATTGAGACAAAGAAACAGGTCGAAATATGTAAGGAGACAAATAAAAGAATTTCCAATTCAAGAAATAGGATTAACCGAATTAAGAAAAACCAAAAACAAATATAAGGAACAACAAAACACAACAATTTCACTTTGATCATATTACGTTACTTATACGAGGGTTTATATAGGTCGTACAATTAGGAGTTCTAGAAGAGTATGAGTCAGGGGTTTCTTGAGTGTGTGGGTATGTGTGGCTACTAGACACGTATCAATGGGTAAGACAGAGAAAGGTTACGAGATTTGGAAGAACCACGAAATATAAATATCCATAGGAATGAAAGGTTTATAGAAAGTTCTTGAAAGTCAAGTAAACTTACAAGAAAATTATGTGGATGACTTCATTTCTGTAAGACAACTGACTTCCCTTCAACGAAATCCGGTTGACACGGTTTCGTGTCTTCAGACGGTTGTAGGAATCCCAACGATCTATCACATTTCCTACGGGTTAATTTAAACTTAAAGTCTATTCGTTACTTACAAAATCATATATAAGGTTGATTACGTGTACTGTATGAGTATGATTTTTTTTTTTTGGGATTTTCATAAGGACCTTTTACACTTTAAGATTTAATTGAACAAAAGGGCACAAAAATAAACGATTTAGACCGTCAGAGTCCCACTGATTTCTTTATGATAGAAAACGTCTTAGATTAAAAGTTTCACTTTGAAACCGACAATAAGGTCGCGACATCCTGTGTTTTTACTTGACTTTCTATATGTACTTGATTAGGATAGTTTATATAGAGTCCTTTTCTTTCTGGTTTTTTAAATTTTCTATCATTCTCTGACTTTTTACTTTACTCTTGTAGATATAGATTACACTCTCCGTTACAAATTTCTCTATCACTGATTTGTGTGCTATCTTTAGAAATTCTTTCCGTGTGAATCTGAGTCCTTTGTGTTAAATGAGTTCTTATTGAAATCTGAAATTTGGTATATTGTACTCCGTATTAAAATATGAATTTGAGATCTAAACTTTCAATATCGAAGTCACTTAAATTTATGAGATTTAAGTTAGTAAGAAAAGGAATATCTAAGAACTTTTAGAATTCTATATAACACATAAGGATCTAAAAATATAGAAAGGACTTGTTCAAGTTGTCAAACACTCCCCATGTCTACTACTGAATCGATGTTTTCCATACCGAAATTTTAGAACGACGTCTAATAACGGAGATATGACTAGGACAGACAGAAATATCTTTTCATGTCGATATTTTTCAGTCAATGACCTAAACGAAAAGGTTTGACTACGAAAGATTTCTAGGGTAATATAACAATTGTACTCTTCGTTAATTGTTTGGTGAGATGTCAAGTCGTTGATAACAATAGTTAATATTTAGTACTATTTTTCGTACGTATGTCAATAGTAAACAATAGAGAAGTAGAAATCTAAACAGAAGTCTAAAAGTTCTGGATATTACTTGACCTTACGTTTTCATCCTTCAGTTCTTTGTGGAAGTCATTGTCCGTTTAAACCGGAGTCTCATGGCTTACTTCGTCCCGTTTCCGATCATCTCAAAACGGTTCTTTTACGTGACCAGTATCGTTTGTGAAAGAAAGTTGTTGTGTTCTCTTCTGACATGTGTACCTGTAGTGGGCTACCGGTTGTGACTTTAGTCTAAGTAATATAGGAAACGTCGGTTTCTACCTCTTTGATATATGTCAGTCGTCTTTGTTCCGGTCCTCGACTGACACCGAGTCTAGTACTTGTGGAATAACGGTTTAAGTCTGAATTTAACTTCTTTCATCCCCTTTGGTGATTCGGTAAGTCCATACTGGATTTAGTTTAGGGAGTACTAATTTGTCACCTTCAATCTTTGTCTAAATTCCCTGATCTAGGTTATCTTTCTCACGGACTACTTGATACCTACCTCCAAACACTGTGACATGTCCTGTATCCTTAGTTCTGATAGGGCTTCTTTTTCTTCCGTTTTTTCGTTTTGCCGACAGACTCCTCTGGAATATTTATTGACACTGTTATTCTCATCCCTTTTCGTTTCCTCTTTTCCTTTCTATATGAGTAAACTTACGTCTCAAGGTTTCTTATTGTTCCTCTCTATGTTTTCAGAAGGAACCACTAGTTAAGTTTCTTTCTCTTCTTTTGTTATCTTACCCTTTCTGATCTCTACAGAAGTTCTTTTAATCTCTATGATTCCCTTGTAAAGTACGTTTGTACCCGTGTTATTTCCTGTCTTTACCATACTCGGATTGTCTTCGTCTTCTATAATTCTTCTCCACCGTTCTTATGTGTCTTGATATGTTTTTCTCTAGAAATCCTGGGTCTATTGGTGTTATCACACTACTGAGTGAATCTCGATCTGTAGAACTTTACGTTTCAGTTCACCCGTAATCCTTCGTAGTGATGTTTATTTCGATCACCTCCACTACCTTAAGGTCAACTCGATAAAGTTTAGGATTTTCTACTACGACACTTTCACGACGTGAGTTATACGGTCATTTAAACCTTTTGAGTCGTCACCGGTGTCCTGAACTTTTCCAGTCAAAAGTAAAGTAGGGTTTCTTTCCGTTACGGTTTCTTACGATTTTCATGTCATGTTAACGTGAGTAGAACGTGTGATCGTTTCATTACGAGTTTAAAGACGTTCGGTCCGAAGTCGTTATACACCTGGTAAAATAAGGTCTACAAGTTCGACCTAAATCGTTTCCGTCTCCTTGGTCTCTAGTTTAACAATTGTTAGCAACCTAGTGGTTTTTTGTTCTCTCAAGGTCTTTTTGTAGATAAAGACGAAATAACTGATACGGTTTCGGAAACTGACACACCTAGTATTGTTTGACACCCTTTAGGAATTTCTTAATTTATGATGCTTCCTTTGGTCTTAACTTTCTCTGTGTACATGGGGTTACAAGTAACGTCGTGACAAATATTATCGGTCTTGTACCTTTGTTGGATCTACAGGTAGTCGTCTACTTACCTATTCTTTCGATACCATGTATATGTGTTACCTCATAATGAGTCGGTAATTTTTCTTATGTAAACTTAGTCAAGATTACTCTACCTACTTTGACTTCGGTTANACGGTTTCGGAAACTGACACACCTAGTATTGTTTGACACCCTTTAGGAATTTCTTAATTTATGATGCCTCCTTTGGTCTTAACTTTCTCTGTGTACATGGGGTTACAAGTAACGTCGTGACAAATATTATCGGTCTTGTACCTTTGTTGGATCTACAGGTAGTCGTCTACTTACCTATTCTTTCGATACCATGTATATGTGTTACCTCATAATGAGTCGGTAATTTTTCTTATGTAAACTTAGTCAAGATTACTCTACCTACTTTGACTTCGGTTAATATGTCCCACTTCATTCGGTCTTTCTTTTAGTGGTTATGTCATATGACTGTGTATATATGCCTTAAATCTTTCTACCATTACTACTGGGACCTACGCTCTGTCGTTTTCTCTGTGTCTACATATCTTACCTGAAAACCTGAGACTCCCTCTCCCCCTCCCACCCTACTAAACCCTCTTACCGTAACTTTGTACATATGATAGTACATTCTTTGTTTCACGGTTAGATACAAGCTATGTCCTATGTCCTACGAACCCCGACCACGTACCCCTACTAGGTCTCTCTACTATACCCCACCCTCCACCCTCCCCTTAAGTCCTAACCCTCGAACATATGTGGGTACCACCTAAGGACAGTTACATACCGTTTTGGTTATGTCATAACATTTCATTTTATTTCATTTTTAATTTTTTTTTTTTCTTTATGGTCTGGTGACCTGGATGGAGGATTCTTTAAACATACGTCCAATACTTCGTAGTCAATCTTGACCTGTACCTTGTTCTCTGACCAAGGATTAACTCTTTCCTCACATACAGTTCCGACATATGACAGTGGGACGAATAAATTGAATAAAAGTCTCATGTAGTACTCTTTACGACCTGACCTACTTCGTGTTCGACCTTAGTTCTAAAGACCCTCTTTAAAGATATTTGAGTCTATACGTCTACGGTGGTGGAATACCTTCATTCACTTCTTGATTTCTCGAAGAACTACTTTCACTTTCTCCTCTCACTTTTTCAACCGAATTTCGAGTTGTCAGTCTTTTGATTGTAGTACCGCAGGCCAGGGTAGTGAAGTGCTGTTTATCTACCCTTTTGTCACCGACTCAACAAAAAAAAACAAACAAACGAAAAACAAAAAACAAAAAACTCAAATAAAAAACTCTGAGGTTTTAGTGACGTCTACTACTGACGTCGATACTTTAATTTTCTACGAACGAGGAACCTTCTTTGAAATACTGGTTGGATCTGTCGTACAATTTTTCGTCTCTGGCATAAAACGGTTGTTTCCAGGTAGCTCAGTTCCGATAACAAAAAGGTCATCAGTACATAACTACACTCTCAGCCTGATAC
This sequence comes from Capra ibex, assembly GCA_006410555.1. Classification (NCBI taxonomy): domain Eukaryota; kingdom Metazoa; phylum Chordata; class Mammalia; order Artiodactyla; family Bovidae; genus Capra; species Capra ibex. The sequence continues at coordinate 20,024,431 of SJYO01048061.1, read as the reverse complement.
TTCTTTCGACTCACGTCTTCTTAACTACGAAAACTTGACACCACAACCTCTTCTGAGAACTCTCAGGGAACCTGACGTTCCTCTAGGTTGGTCAGGTAGGATTTCCTCTAGTCAGGACCCACAAGTAACCTTCCTGACTACAACTTCGATTTTGGGTAATGAAACCGGTGGACTACGTTTCTCGACTGAGTAATCTTTTCTGGGACTAAGACCCTTTCTAACTCCCGTCCTCCTCTTCCCCTACTGTCTCCTACTCTACCGACTTACCGTAGTGACTGAGCTACCTGTACTCAAACCCATTTGAGGTTCACAACCACTACCTGTCTCTCTGGACCACACGACACCAATTACCCAAATGTTTATAAATCTGTGCTGACTCGTCGACTTAACTTGACTTATTCCATGAGAGCCTATATGATGTTATTTATCACCCTTTAACGAAATAGAAATAATGACAAATGATCAGTTTCGTAATATTTCAGATCAAATACAATGTTTAAGGACTCTTTATCCTTAATAAATAGTGAAAATTAAAAATGTCTAAAAAATCAACCACCAATATCGAACTTTACTACAAATGTATACGAGTGTAACCGTTTTGGGAATCGTCAAGGTAATAACAAAGAGTCCGTATCTTAAGATTATCGTTTACAATAGATGTAATCTCTAGACCCAAACGTCGGTAATCTTTAGACTGTTTTGTAAGGAAATTTCAATCTTTATTTAGAACTTTAATGACTATAAGTGTTGACCCCCATGATTTTGAAAAAAAAAAAAAATTATTAGTTCCTACTTTCTCTTTCATATTTCCTTCTTCTGTAGAACCTATGGTCATAGTTTATGAAGTAGTATGGGAACACGGTCTCACGTAAACACGTACGATTCAGTGAAGTCAACACAGGTTGAAATACGTTGGGATACCTGACATCGAGTAGTCCGAAGAGATAGGTACCCGAAAAGGTCCGTTCTTATGACCTCACCCTACGGTTCCGGAGGAGGTCCTCTACAAGAGCTCGGTACTTACTTGGATACAGAGGACGTAACTGTCTACCCAAGAAGTGGTAATCGTGGTGACTTTTCGGGTCTTATGACTGAAGAAAGTTGAAGTATTTTAACTTGTGCTCATGTATTTTTTGTTATGTAAACATAGAATAATTTTATTTTTTCGATGAAAAAACAAAGGTTGAAAACAAAAGGTGGTTGTAATTACAAAAGTATAGACTTATCTGAAACGTCTCAATGAGATTTTAAACATAGATACATTTATTATGTGTAAATAAACGACACACACAAAAAGATTATAAGTAAAAGACAAAATTACTTTTCAGTGTCCTAATTATACAAAAGATCCTACAAGACTGTAACATTCCAAAGACCTCTTTCAAAATCTAACTAAAACTCCTAGATGAATTAGAAACTACATATTATAATAATTTTCTGTGTTAAGGAACAGAATAATAATTCACTTCTTAACCCTATGAATTTGTAGTGACAGATAAAATAGTGACAAATAAATATCTATACGACCTTATAATTTTTTTTATTGAATTTACACTTACTCACAATCTTAATGTTATGAATGTAACGGACCTCACACCGTGATTTCTTATAGTCGATCCTTTATTGGTAACAGAGTTTTTAGTATTAACAAGTGCCCTGTTCACAAAGGAATAAAGAGGCAGATAAAGGGTACTTCACTACCCTGGTCTACGGTACTAGAAGCAAAATACTTACAACTCGAAATTCGGTTGAAAAAACGAGAGGAGAAGGTGAAAGTAGTTCTCCTAAAAATCCAGGGAAGTGAAAGACGGTCTTCCCACCACAGTAGCCGTATAAGTTCCAATGACTATAAAGAGGACCGTTAGAACTAAGATCGACCACAAAGAAGGTCAGGTCCCAAAGAGTACTACGTGAGACGTATCTTCAATTTATTCGTCCCACTGTTATATGTCGGAACTGCATGAGAAAAAGGATAAAACCTGGTCAGGCAACAAGGTACAGGTCAAGATTGACAACGAAAGACTGGACGTATGTCTAAAGAGTTCTCCGTCCACTCCACCAGACCATAAAGGTAGAGAACTTCTTAAAAGGTGTCAAATAACACTAGGTGTCTCAGTTTCCGAAACCGTATCAGTTATTTCGTCTTTATCTACAAAAAGACCTTGAGGAAACGAAAAAGGTACTAGGTCACCTACAATCGTTAAACTGAGAACAAGGAGACGGAAAACATTTTGGTCGAACTTGTAGTCCCTCAAGTGCCAAGTGCATAACGACTTCAGACCGAACCTCTTAAAACTCGTAATGAAATGATCGTACACTCTACTCANAAAAGGTGTCAAATAACACTAGGTTTCTCAGTTTCCGAAACCGTATCAGTTATTTCGTCTTTATCTACAAAAAGACCTTGAGGAAACGAAAAAGGTACTAGGTCACCTACAATCGTTAAACTGAGAACAAGGAGACGGAAAACATTTTGGTCGAACTTGTAGTCCCTCAAGTACCAAGTGCATAACGACTTCAGACCGAACCTCTTAAAACTCGTAATGAAATGATCGTACACTCTACTCACGTTAACACACCATCAAACTTGTAAGAAACCGTGACGGAAAGAAACCGTAACCTTACTTTTGACTGGAAAAGGTCAGGACACCGGTGACGACTCAAAAGGTTTGAACGACCGTATAACTCACGTCGTGAAAGTGTCGTAGTAGAAAGTCCTAAACTTTGTCCAGTTTACCTTAAGGTAGTGGAGGTGATCGAAATAAGTATCACTACGAAAGATTCCGGGTGAACTGAAGTGTAAGGTTCTGTAGACCGAGATCTAATCACTAGTGTAGTAGTACTAATAGACCCAGTACTTTTAGAAAAAACATGTCAAGAAGACACATAAGAACGGTAGAGAAGAATTATAGAAGACGAAGAAAATCCAAGTCTGGTAATTTTGCTTCTGGTACCGTAGACCAGGGTAGAGAAGTACCCTTTGTCTACCCCTTTGTCTTCTTTGTCACAGTCTGAAATAAAAAAATCCCCGAGGTTTTAGTAACGTCTACTACTAACGTCGGTACTTTAATTTTCTGCGAATGAGGAACCTTCTTTTCAATACTGGTTGGATCTATCACATAAGTTTTCGTCTCTGTAATGAAACGGCTGATTCCAGACAGATCAGTTCCGATACCAAAAAGGACACCAGTACATACCTACACTCTCAACCTGACACTTCTTCCGACTCGCGGCTTCTTAACTACGAAAACTTGACACCACAACCTCTTCTGAGAACTCTCAGGGAACCTGACGTTCCTCTAGGTTGGTCAGGTAAGACTTCCTCTAGTTGGGACCCTAAAGAAACCTTCCTTACTACGATTTCGACTTCGAGGTCATGAAGACTGTGGAGTACGCTTCTCAACTGAGTAACCTTTTCTGAGACTACGACCTTCCCTAACCCCCGTCCTCCTCTTCCCCTACTGGTTGCTACTCTACCGACCTACCGTAGTGCCTGAGCTACCTGTACTCAGACTCACTTGAGGCCCTCTACCACTACCTGTCCCTCCGGACCGTACGACGTTGAGTACCCCAGCGTTTCTCAACCTACGTTGACTCACTGACTTGACATGACTTGACTTTGACGTGTACGAAGAAATTTACCATCGAGAACCAAATCAAGTCAAATTAAAGAAAACAAGGAGACGAAAAAACCGTAATCTATTAGAATCGAAAAAAAACGAGATCGTGATTTTCGAGAAGAATCGGGATAGTCTCGAAAAGGGTAGTATAGGGTACGATAATTGAAATTACTATATTAATTATCAATCTCACGGTAAAGGCAAAACTAAAGAGATTACACAAGGTTTATGAGGTGACACCGAACTGAAAAAAATTACAAAAAATTTAATTTTTACATTAGGTCTATTGACCATACTTACTTAATATAAACCCATTTATGATCAGTAGTCAGTAGGTTGAAAACAGAGTCATTATTAGTGACTCGTTTTGTCGTTATTATTAGTAATCTACATTATATTTAATAGAACAAAAAGAAGTCCTTTTGAGACACTCTATAATAATGATTGAGACAAAACTTTTATACTGTTGGTTCTGTACCTTTCAAACACTGAAAAAGTATCTAGTTCGTAGATCTTTAACCGTCTCAAATCTTGACTTAGGTTAGGAAGACCAAGTCTATCAAAAGAAATATATTTTGGTATCGACGATCGGTTCCTTTATGAAGTTTCTTACGTCTAAAATTTGACTCATATAGTCAAAATAGGTATATCTGGAGGTTTGTCGATATGAGTGGTGGAAGATGGGGGAATACACAGAAGGAGAGGGTCTTCGGACGTAGTAAATGAGTGGTATATAGAGGGAGTCATTGATGTTGAAGATACCTTTGAAAGTAAGGTAAAGGTATAATTGAGTTGATTTAATAAAGAAATCTGTACGTTAGTTCGACGAATTAATTTGAAGACGACTGTCGTCTCTTACCATCTATATGATCACAGAATAAAATCCTTTAATAGACATTCCTCTCCGTTTACATCGTTGAACATTGTAATAAACCTTGTCGTCATTCATAATTTTAATTTAGAGAACGAATCTCTTAAAAAGAAATATTTAAAAGACAAACATCACTCGGTAATCAATAAAACTAACTTACATCAAAAAGTCTAAAAAAAGAATGCGTTATAAAACTGATTTTAAATTAGACTCTGAAATTTTTCACCACTGATAAGTAATGGGTGTCTAAATAATAATGAAGTTCATCAACGTTAAAAAATACACAACACTATACAAAATTTTAATAGGAGAACGTTTAAAGTTTATATATTATATCATAATAATTAATATTGATGTTACGACACGTAATATAAGAGTCTTGAATAAATAGAATTTTGATCCGAAAACATAGTTATGGAAGACTGATATGTTTAAAATAGACGAAGAGTAGGAAACAGTCTATTGTCGACAGGAGACAGAGACTTCCTAACAAAGGAAATCTAAGGTGCACATTCGCCTATTCTGTCATAACAGGAAGAGACTGAATCAAGCGAATTGATTACGGGATTTCTAAGTAGGTACAACAGTGTTTGTCGTCTTAAAGGAAGAAAATATACCGACTTAAGGTAACATATATGTTGATGTACAAGAAATAGGTAAATATACAAAAACCTGTGACAAAGGTACAAAACCACTAACATTTATTACAACGTAACTTACGACTCCACGTTTTATCGAGAAACAGTGACACTAAAGTAAAGAAAACCCATGTATAGGACTCCACCTCAATGTCATAGTATACCATTAAGAGGTTCAGTCCAAAGTTGTCATGTACTCGATACTTGAAGGTCTGTAAGTTCACCTAAATCTTTTCCGTCTCCTTGGTCTCTAATTTAACGGTTGTAGGTAACTTAGTAGTTTTTTCGTTCTATTAAGGTCTTTTTGTAGATGAAGACGAAATAACTGATACGGTTTCGGAAACTGACACACCTAGTGTTGTTCGACACCTTTTAAGAAGTTCTCTGTCCTTATGGTCTGGTGGACCGGGGACTCTATAGACATATGTCCAGTTTTTCGTTGTCAGTCTTGACCTGCACCTTGTTGTCTGACTAAGGTTTATCCTTTTCCGTATGCAGTTCCGATATATAACAGTGGGACGAATAAATTGAATTTAAGTCTCTTGTACGTATTACTCTTTACGACCTGACCTACTTCGTGTTCGACCTTAGTTCTAACGACCCTCTTTATAGTTATTGGAGTATACGTCTACTGTAGTGTGAATACCGTCTTTCACTTCTTCTTGATTTCTAAGAGAACTACTTTCACTTTCCCCTCTCACTTTTTCAACCGAATTTCGAGTTGTAAGTCTTTTGCTTCTATTGTCGTAGACCAAGGTAGTGAAGTACGTTTATCTATCCCTTAGTTACCTTTGTCACCGTCTGAGATTAAACCCCCCAGGTTTTAGTGACGTCTACTACCATTGACGTCGTTACTTTAATTTTCTGCGAACCAGGAACCTCCTTTTCAATACTGGTTGGATCTCTCGTATAATTTTTCGTCTCTGTAATGAAACGGTTGCTTCCAGTTAAATCAGTTTCGAAACCAAAAAGGTCATCAGTACATACTTACAGTCTAAACCTGATATTTCTTTAGACTCGCGGACTTCTTAACTACGGAAACTTGACACCGTAACCTTTTCTGAGAACTCTCAGGGAACCTGACGTTCCTCTAGGTTGGTCAGACAGGACTTCCTTTAGTCAGGACTTATAAGTAACCTTCCTGACTATGACTTCGACTTTGAGGTTATGAAACCGGTGAACTGCCCTTCTTGACTGAGTAACTTATTCTGGGACTACGACACTTACTAGCTTCCTGCTCCTCTTCCCCTACTGTCTCCTACTCTACCAACCTACCGTAATGGTTGAGTTACCTGTACTCAAACTCATTCGAGGTCCTAAACCATTACCTGTCCCTTCGGACCGTATGACGTCAGGTACACCGGAGTTTCTCTTCGCGGACTCACTGACTTGAGTTGATCAAAGAAAAAAATTAAAAAATTACTTTAAGGTATAACAAAAGGTACACACGTCCGATTCAATGAAGTCAGTACAGTCTGAGAAACACTGGGATACCTGACATCGAAGGACCGAGAAGAAAGGAACCCTAAAAGGTCCGTTCTTATAGCTCGTCCAACTGTAAAGGAAGACTTCCCTAGAAGGACTGGGTCCCTAACTTGGACGTACAGAATACAGAGGAGGTAACCGTCCTACCAAGAAATAGCGATCACGGTGGTACAAAAGGTATCACTGTTGGTCGAAGGTAAGGGTGTTTGTCATCCCAAGGCAAAGAAGAGAGTGTAGGAGTGATCACGAATAATAGAGAAGAATATTATCAGTGAGATTTTTCACCTTCCACAATTGAGTAACGTCAAAACTTAATGTAAAGAGATTACTCACTACTTTAACTTGTGGAAAACTGATAGAAGAAACCTTTTAACGATAAGTCTAGAAAACGAGTAAAAATTAACTTAAAAACACCAATAATGACTGAACATACTCACAGTATATATAAAACTTATAGTTGGGGAATAGTGTATACACCAAACGTTAATAAAAGAGGGTAAGATATCCAAGGGAAAAGTAAGACTAACAAAACAACCGACATATTTTCGTAAAAGTAAACTACATCAGGATCAACAAAAAAGACACAAACAACGAACATGAAACCAACGGTACGGACGTTTGAGTTATTCCGGTTACAATTCTACGAAAAAGGGGTACCAAAAGAGATCCTTAAAATACCAAAGAAATTAGTTAAGACTCAATTAAAAAAACAGTCACCGTAGTTCATCTTAATGTCAAAGTGAAAATACGTACACTCATAAGTTAACAAGGTCGTTGTTGTAAATAAAGGTCGTTAGAAAATAACTTTCTAGTTCATCGAGTCGACCATTTCTTAAGTGGACGTTACGTCTTCTGGGACAAGTTGAGGACCCAACCCTTCTAGGTGACCTCTTTTATATCTGATGGATAAGGTGATAAGAACCCAAAGTCCACTAAGTCGACCATTTTTTAGACGGACGTCACCTTCTGGACCCAAACTAGGGAGTCAACCCTTCTCAGGGACCTTTTCCCTTGTCGATGGGTGAGTTCATAAAGTCGGATCTCTTAAGGTACCTGTCTCCTCGGACCGTCTGATGTCAGCTACCGTAGTATTTCTCAGTCTGTATTGATTCGTTGAAAGTAAAAGTATGAATCTCCAGTTTCAAACTTTCGAAAAGGGGACTCTAGTTCTTTTACTGTTCCTACATATGAGAGTGTTAAGAATAAGTTGTTTTATGACCTATCGGATCGTTTTTGTTGGTCCGTTTTTTCTATCTATTTACAATGTGTTTTGTCTTTCCCTCTTCATTTTAAATATAAACGTCCACTGTACAAGAAGAAATTATTATTATTAGAAAATTTGAAGTACTGAAACTATGTGAAAATAATTCTTATATTATTTACGAAATAAATCTTCGTAATGTAACCTTACGACCGATTGTATGTTCATTTAATTGTAACAAACAAATAAGATAAAAAACATACAAAGTAAAATCGGTTAATAAAAAGTGAATTAATAACTAGATTATTAACCACCATAATAAAAAATTTCAGTAACGAAGTTTATCGTAAATAATTGTTGTATTACCACTGGTTTTAACAACTCCTTATAACCATTGATGTAACTTAATAGTACTAGACAAAAACATTATTGTGATAAAAATAATAAAACGGAAATGAAATAAGTTTCGTGTTTGATTGAACATGGTTGTTAATGTATAAAGTTAAATTTAACGTTACTGTATATATATTAACAAAGGATGTATATCATAATGGATAACAATTTTTTTTATGTTTGTATGTGTGTGTCTGTGTTCCGGAATAGTAATAGTTTACAAATTACTTTGTTGGTCTAGGTTTCAATAAATAGATCTAGGTCCCTTAAACTTAGACCCTGAGACACTGTTGGATCTTCCCACCTTACCCCACCCTCCACCCTCCTTCCAAATTTTTCCTCCCCTGTACACATATCAGGACCAACTAAGAAAGACTACATGTAGTCTTTGGTTGTGTTATAACATCTCGTTAATAGGAGGTTAACTTTTGTTTTAATTTCTTTCTTTTTTAATAATTAGAATAATCCATGAAAGTTTTCATTACAAATTTTCATATTAGTAACAACAGTTAAAGGTATATGTCATAAAATATAGTGGTGTTTGACAAATATATTACTTCTTATTTTCCAAAAGACTCAAAACTCAGTTACTGAGTTTTACTTCTTTACAAAGGACCTAATCATTTCATGTGAATTAAAATCGGTTTTGCAACTCTTCACTATATAATCATTTCAATTCAACTAAAACTGTCATTCTAATTGGAAACGATAACAAGTCAACGAGTCAGTACAGGCTGACAAACGTTGGGGTGACGTCGTGTACGATCCGAAGGGACAGGAAGTGGTTACAGGTCTCGAACGAGTTTAAGTACAGGTAGCTCAGTCACTATGGTATTTTAGTAGAGCTGGAGACAACAGGGCAAGAGGAGGACAGAAGTTAGTAAGGGTCGTAGTCCCAAAAAGGATTACTCAACCGAGAAACGTAGTCCACCGGTTTCATAACCTTAAAGTCAAAGTCATAGTCAGGAAGGTTCCTTATAAGTCTCAACTAAATAATTATCGTATTTAAAGGTCTTGTATAATATTTTACTTTGGAAACAAGAGTTTTCGATCGTTTCAGAATAATACGTATGAACGAACTGTTCTTACTGAAGAACGAGAATTATCTCTTTTCCGAAATAATTTTACCTACAATCCGTACATATATTGAGTAAGAGGAGTACGAACCATTCATTTATTATTTGAAGAAATGAAACGTTCCAAATTTATAATAGACGATTCGTGTGCATTTATATCAAATATTAAAAAAAAAAAAAAAAAAACGAGTTCTCCCTGAAACCCGTCTTTTTGGGTGAATTTCTTTTTATTTTCAAACTGGTTATTCAACAAAATTTTATGTGGAACTACTTTTACTGTGAAAAAAAAACACGGGTCACTTAGATACCAATCTTTTTATTTATCTATTCGTTCTCTTTCATCCTCTTTTATATTAAATTGAACCTCCACTGTCTAATAGACCGATGTCGAGTGTAAACATTCTACTGTTCCCACGAAGTTCATGAAACCAACTAAAAGATAGTAAGACTCCTTTCACTCTATTATCAATCTTCTTAATCATATATTGACAAAAATTGTCTAGACTTTAATTATTTCTTAAGAGTTTTCTAAGTGTATGTGTGTATATTTGTGTATGTGTGTGACACGGTCTTTCTCTTAGAAGTAGTTAGTAATTAGAGAAATCTTGTTTAAAGTAGGAGATAAGGAATAAGGACGGGGGTCCTTATTTCTTCACCTTAATATTAAGGCTAGTTAATAGAGAACGTCTATTATACATTTTACATTTTACTTAGAGGACATCTGTTTTGTAATGTTCTTCAAATAAAACTTAAAACTCGGGTCTCTTTATAAAGTAGTAGATTCTATTAATATAATACCTTATATCCGTTTGAAAATTGATGAAATTTCTGAACAGACTATGACTCATCAATATGTTGTTCATTTTCTCCTGGTAGTGTGTGATATTGGGAATATTCTGAGTGTGTTAATTTTCCTTTGTACTTTTCCTTTCTTTGTCTAACACGACGTAAAAATCGTACTTTATAGTTCATCTACTCAGAATATACAGTCTCTTTTTGTATTTCGTGTTCGGACTCCTTTAGTCAATTATGTGTATTTTGTACTCTCTTACTATAAATTTTGACTATTCCTCCGATGTAGACTGTTACTCTAGTTAATGTAAAAGGAACTAGTGAAAAGAAGTTGTCTATAAAATAAACACAAAAAGGTTCCAAATAACGTCATATTAACTCTTTTGACACTGATAATTTCCATGTGTTACAGAACTATATGTATATCTACCACTTTACTAATGACGTTAGTTCATTTAATATGTTGGTAATGAAGTGTTTCAATGACGAAAATACACACTCCACTTTTCCGCATTCTAGATGAGAGAATCGTTTTAAATTCCAGTATTATGTCACAATAATTCACATCAGTGGTACGACATGTAATATAGGGTCTTGAATAGTAAAATATTTACTTTACAACATAGGAAACTGGTAGTTGACGGATGAAGGGACTGAGAAGACAGGGACTGTTGATGGTAAGATGAAAGACATAGACTCGAGTTAATAATAATGATTATTATTATTACTAATAAGGTGGTATCCTATTCCTTAGAAGGTGGATATTTTTACTCTGATCTAAATTATTTAGTGACTCCACACTGGTTTTCAGTAGGAGTATTTTATATATAACTGTTGACTTGATCCACCTCTACTGGAACCGCTTTAATAGAAATTAAGAGAATTAATGTCCCGTTTCTCACCGTCAATTTTCATAAATATGTTTGATCCAACATCTTTTGATAATTCTGAGTTGTACACCAAATATGTTTTAATTTCCGGTTATTTTTTTGTCTATGAACCGTAAACCGTCTTTCACATAGACCTTATTAGTTGACTTAAACGAACGTACCTTCTGTCAAGTTTGTTTGTCGTAGAGTTCATGTTTTACATACTTTTACTATCTACGAGTCAGTACAGGTTGAGAAACACTGGGTGACCTGAGAGTAGTCCGAGGGGACAGGTACCTTAAGAGATCCGTTCTTATGACCACCTAACTGTAAGGGAAGAGGTCCCCTAGAAGGACTGGGTCCCTAGTTTGGGTCCAGAGGACGTAACGTCCGTGTAAGAAGAATTGGGAGACTTGGTGGTTCCTTAGTATCATTTTCAAAACATATGTATTTAACTTCATTTTTTACTTTGTTTAGTAATATTTTGAACTTCGGGTCCATTGAGAGTGGAAAAACAAACAAAGATCCCTTTTACAACCCGATTTTATTAAAATATTTAGGATTCGTCCACAGATTAATAACACACTATGAAGTGGTTACAGTGTATGAACAGTAGTCTCAGATCGTGAACATAAGTGTGTCTGATAAAGTATAAACCCATAAGGTAAGAAGTAAATATATAGAAGGTGTAAAGTAAACTTAGTTAGATAATAGTAATGTGAACAATCAGTTGAAGTATTTCTACGGAGTCTATATCAATAACAAATTGAACTATAAATAGGAAGTTGAAGGACGTCTGAAATGTATACACAGCTGGATCAAATATGGGTACCGTATTAATTATAATACCGTTACTATAATTAGGAGTAAGAACGAGTGACTGAAAATACAAGTTCAGAGTTTAATAAAGTTAATTAGAAGGGGACGGAGATAATTAACGACTTTTATTAAAATTTTTAAATATCTTACTTTAACGTCATTTAAGTATCGAGTATTGAAGTAAACGTGAAATGACAAAGTGACTTTTAGTTCTCTGAAAATAGTCAACTCTCGAAAGGTACAGAGGTGTTAAGGATAAGACTTGGAAGAGACTTGGAAGAGACACAAGGAGTGTTGAATCTGGTAGAATAAAAGGTGTTGTGTCGTTTTTATCTTCCATATTTTTTAAACAAATAAGTGTGGATTGATATAAAAACAAATAATATCGTGATCTCTACAACACCCCTCCCTCCACCCTCCCCCCAAGTACAAACCCTCGCGTACATTCTTAATTTCTAAAATTTTAAATTTTTTATTTTTTTTTAATTTTTTTTTAATTTTAGATCACAAAGGATAAGGAAAATTCTTGTAGGGATGTTGGATAGAATAAAGTCAAAGTGAACGGAAAGTGAAGGAAATAACATACCCTCTCTTACAACAAGTACGGAAAATAAGAGAAGATTTATAAACTTTTCAACTTTTGTATGTGTTTTTGATCTTCTAATAATAGACAGGTCAAATTAATCTATTGAACCTTGAAGGATGGTGGTTATAAGTATAATTATCTACTTTAGAGATAGAAACGTTATCTTGTTTTAACTCAACACGTCACTCGAGGTATATGATCTTACTTTTAACGGATTTAATATATCTGTAGAATTTTGTCTAGGTTTAAACTCATTTTCTATTTATTGTACAAATGGAGGTTCTTAATTTAAAGGTCTCCCCCCTTTTTACCAACTGAAAAGTTATCCTTTTAAAATTTATGTATAACTAATAATTGGAAGTTGAATCTGTAAAAGACGACCTTTCTCGTAACGACGTCATATTAGTGGTGTCGACTAAACTTTGGTTCAGTAAAAAGTTTACACGGATCCTCAACGGTCTAAGTCGTTTATCCCCAGATTTTCGGATCAATTTACATTTAAAGTCTATTTGTTGTTTTAATGAAAATCATACGTTGACGTAAAGCGTTTTTATTGTGATGATTTCAAGACAACAAATAGACTATAAGTTTAAATTGACTTAAAAATTTATTAAAATGAACCTTATGTTTACAGAATAAAACATTTTATATGTGAAGTGTCTTAGTGTAAAATGTTTTCAGGTCTTTTTTTTTTTTTTTAGCGTCTTGGTCGTAGTATGGATGTGTTGTATACATTGTATTCGTCTAAGTGTCGAGATACCATCACTAGGATTCTTTCTACAAGAGTCTTCGTTTCTCTACCATATTATATGTGGGTATAACGACGATTTTCGGTTTTTTTTTTTTTTCTTTTTTTTAACCATCTCTACCGTCGTTAACCACAATTGTCATTCCCCTCCTCTACCTTATTTAATTTTTTCCTCTGTCTTTTAGGTAGAATTAATATATAAGAATCCTTTGTGGACCTAAGACAACTCCATACATAAAACATGGTATTCGAGTTCTTTCTCGTTACAAAGTAGTTCCTCATAGAATTAGATAAGGTCGATGATATGGTTTTATGGTCTGACCCCTTGAGTTCTAACAAAAATGACTTAATTGACTACTACGCAGTTTTGGACCGATGGTACCTGGAAGTTATTATTTAAATGATGAACAGTACGATCGGAGATTTGGGAGTTGAAAAGAGTCGGTAACTTAGTACGATAAACGTATCATCGTCTTTTTTTTAAAAAAAAGACTGTAAAAGAATAACTTCGACTATATAAACTACAGTGTAACAAGATACGTTAGTGTACATTTAATGTTTATTTAAATTTTATATCAATATTTCTCCTTTAGATGTATCAATATTTCTCCTTTAAAGTTTACACTGGGTTTTTTTTCGGTTTTTTTTTTAAGTATATCTTTTATACTTACCTCAGTTCTCAAGTACCTTCACTGAATCAACTATCGTCTAAACCTATCGTGTTACTTTCTTCTAAAAGTTTACTATCTTCTTTCATTACAAAATTTTAAAATTCCACGAGGTTATTATGTACCCTCGACTCTAATTTTGTTTCTAGTGTTCCACGGGTGGAGTTTCTGGCTAATTATACCGACACAAACCCCGGTGTACTAACATAAAATTAGGTTAGGACTCCACTTAACCTGCTTCGAACAGGTATCGAGAGTGTTAACTTTGGTATGAAAAAAAAAAAAAATTATAATTTGAACTTTTCACCACTCCGATAAAGTGACTCTTGTTTCTGAGACGTCATCTTGATACACCAAAGTGTTGAAAGACAACAAAGGGAACGGACATAAGATCTCGCCATTTTTGTCATGGATGAGGTGTCTCAAAGTACTCTTTATTTTCTTAATTATAAAGATTAAGTAAAACCTTATCACGAATTGGTGGTGGTAGTCATTTAAGAGTTACAAAGAAGAATAATGAAGTACCCATTACACCGATAAATTATATGGTATATTCTTGATTCTTACCGAATTATAGTGTCTACGTACATTGTTCCTTTTTAATAAAATTTTTGAACTAGGCAAATTAAGTCAAGTCAAGGCAACGAGTCAACACAGCTTGAGACATGTTGTGGTACCTGACGTCGTGCGGTCCGGAGGGACAGGTAGTGGTTTGAGGGCCTCAAAATGAGTTTGAGTAGAGGTAACTCAGCCACTACGGTAGGTTGGTAGAGTAGAGGACAGTAGGGGAAGAGAAAATTGGAAGTTAGAAATGGTCGTAGTCCCAGAAAAAGTTACTCAGTCAAGAAACGTAGTTCACCAGTTTCATGACCTCACAGTCGAAGTCGTAGTCAGGAAGGTTACTTATAAGTCCTTACTAAAGGAAATCTTACCTGAACAACCTACGGGAACGTCAGGTTCCCTGAGAGTTCTCAGAAGTGGTTGTGGTGTTAAGTTTCCTTAGTTTAGAAGCCCCGAGTTGAAAGAAATGTCAGGTTGAGAGTGTAGGTATGTACTGATGACCTTTTTTTGTATCGAAACTGACCTGACTGGAAACAACCGTTTCACTACAGAGACGAAAAATTATACGACAGATCCAACCAGTATTGAAAAAAAGGTTCCTGGTTCACAGAAAATTAAAGTACCGACGTCAGTGGTAGACGTCACTAAAACCTCGGGGGGTTTTTATTTCGCACAGTGACAAAGGTGACAAAAGTGTAGATAAACGGTGCTTCCCTACCCTGATCTACAAAAGACTTACAACTCAAATTTCGGTTAAAAAAGTGAGAGGAAAGTGAAAATGAAACCGATGGAGTACACTTCTCAACTGAGTGACCTTTTCTGGGACTACGACCCTCTCTTACCCCCGTCCTCTTCTCCTGTTGTCTCCTACTCTACCGACCTACCGTAGTCACTGAACTACGTGTACTCAG
Source organism: Capra ibex (assembly GCA_006410555.1). Classification (NCBI taxonomy): domain Eukaryota; kingdom Metazoa; phylum Chordata; class Mammalia; order Artiodactyla; family Bovidae; genus Capra; species Capra ibex. The sequence goes on along the minus strand of SJYO01048061.1, from coordinate 20,009,193 downwards.
TGACACGTACTCAAACCCACTTGAAGTCCTCAACCACTACCGGACCGTACGACGTTAAGTACCCCAATGTCTCTCAACCTGTACTGACTCGTTGACTTGACTTGACTTATCGTATTTACACAGACATACGTAGGTTTTTTATAAAAATATTCCTTTTATAAAATGTCAATTTTTCACGGAAAAGTTATTTTTATAGAGTTTAGTACAATGATTATAATTTTTTATGGTTTACTTAAAAGACACCTATCTACTATCCATCTAACTTCTTTTTCATTTTTCTTTTTTTCATTCTTTACTTTTCTTTTAAATTTAAGAATATAGGATCAAGAGTTGAATGGAAATATTATAAATACTTCCATTTATGTTTTTATATTAAACCCCAGTCTTGTTTTTGTTTCGTAGTCTATAAAAGGACTAAAGAAGGTTTCAGTCATTTTTAACACCAAATATATACTAAATATAGACTTTCAAATTTAAACTTACATCGTTAATACACTTGATACCCATCTTGTAAAATTTTACGTAAACTTCTGTTTCTTTTGTTCTGTTAAAATAGATTTCTACACCAATGGTTTAAAATATCTTTCTTTGTTCCTATAATGAATATTTTTACCACAGTATATACCTCTAACAATTAATATGATTTCCATAATTACACAAGTTCATTGAGTATGTTCTCCCTATACAGTAATGACTTCACTATCACACAAAGTCTTAAAAGAAATTGAATAAAACACATGGATATTGTTCCTCCCACTACGAGAAGAATTTATATTTATGAAATAAACGAGTTTAGTCCTCGAAGTACTTTGTTATACAAGAACAATTCAAGAGTCAGGACAGGCTGAGAAACACTGAGGTACTTTACATCGTGTGGTGCGAAGCGACAGGTAGTTGAGGACTCATTCAAACTCGAATGAGTTTGATTACAGGTATCTCAGCCACTACGGTAAGTTGGTAGAGTAGGAGACAGTAGGGGAAGAGGAGTGTGAAAGTTAGAAAGGGTCGTAGTTCCAGAAAAGATTACTCAGTCGAGAAGTATAGTCCACCGGTTTCATAACCTCGAAGTCGTAGTCAGGGAGGTTATTTATGAGTCCTGACTAAAGGAAATCCTACGTGACCAAACTAGAGGAACGTCAGGTTCCCTGAGAGTTCTCAGAAGAGGTTGTAGTATCAAGTTTTCGTAGTTAAGAAGTCATGAGTCGAAAGAAATATCAGGTTGAGAGTATAGGTGTGTACTGATGACCTTCTTGGTGTCGAAACTGATCTACCTGGAAACAAACGTTTCATTAAAGAGACGAAAAATTATGCGACAGATCCAACCAGTATCGAAAAGAAGGTTCCTAGTTCGTGGAAAATTAAAGCACCGACCTCAGTTGTAGACGTCACTAAAACCTCGGGTTCTTTTATTTCATAGAGTGACAAAGGTAACAAAAGGGTAGATAAAAGGTACTTCACTATACGTTTTAGGGGTTTAGTTTATAAAAATTATTGCATTTGATAGTCGAGTCAAGTCAGTGAGTCAGCACAGGCTGAGAAACGCTGGGGTACTTAGCGTCGTGTGGTCCGGAGGGACAGGTAGTGGTAGAGGGCCTCAAGTGAGTCTGAGTGTAGGTAGCTCAGGCACTACGGTAGGTCAACAGAGTAGGAGTCAACGGGGGAAGAAGAGGACGGGGGTTAGGGAGAGTCGTAGTCTCAGGAAAGGTTACTCAGTTGAGAAGCGTACTCCACCGGTTTCATGACCTCAAAGTCGAACTCGTAGTAACGAAGGTTTCTTTAGGTCCCAACTAGAGGAAGTCTTATCTGACCAACCTAGAGGAACGTCAGGTTCCCTGAGATTTCTCAGAAGAGGTTGTGGTATCAAGTTTTCGTAGTTAAGAACCCGTGAGTCGGAAGAAGTGTCAGGTTAAGAGTGTAGGTATGTACTGGTGTCCTTTTTGGTATCGGAACTGATCTGTTTGGAATCAGTCGTTTCATTACAGAGACGAAAACTTATATTATAGATCCAACCAGTATTGAAAAGAAGGTTCCTCATTCACAGAAAATTAAAGTACCGACGTTAGTGGTAGACGTTACTAAAACCTCGGGGGGGGTTTTTTCAGACTGTGACAAAGGTGACAAAGGGGCAGATAAAGGGTACTTCACTACCCTGGCTTCAATACTAGAAGCAAACGACTTACAACTCGAAATTCGATCGAAAAAGAGAGAGGAGAAAGTGAAAGTAGTTCTCCGAAAAATCAAGGAGAAGTGAAAGACGGTATTCCCACCACAGTAGACGTATAAACTCCAATAATTATAAAGAGGGTCGTTAGAACTAAGGTCGAACAAAGAAGGTCGGGTCGCAAAGAGTACTACATGAGATGTATATTCAATTTATTCGTCCCACTGTTATATGTCGGAACTGTATGAGGAAAAGGATAAACCTTAGTCAGACAACAAGGTACAGGTCGAGATTGACGACGAAGGACTGGACGTGTGTATAAAGAGTTCTCCGTCCAATCCACCAGACCATAAGGGTAGAGAAAGTCTTAAAAGGTGTCAACTAACACTAGGTGTGTCAGTTTCCGAAACCGTATCAGTTATTTCGTCTTCATCTACAAAAAGACCTTGAGAGAACGAAAAAGGTACTAGGTCACCTACAACCGTTAAACTAGAGACATTTAGTATTACATTTGATACAAATGTGATAAAAGAATCAGTACATTCTACCAATTTCCAATAATATAGAATTTTATGTATGTAAATTTGGAAGTTATTATCCCTATCTTAACTTTTAAAATACTATTACAAGTTGTAATAAATCTTCGATCTCCAGTTTTTCTTAAGGGAATTAATGTAAAGAACATATCTAACTACAAACCATTATAATACATAAAACTTGTAAATGACTTTCTTTATTGATACGGTACGAAAACATCCTATTTATGTCTAGAAAATTCTGTCTTAAGTGTCTTCGGAAAGTCACACTTTTGAGGGAGACAAGTTATTTTGTCCGATAGTTTATTACTTTTTTTGTCAAGAAATTTTTCCAGAAACTTCAAACGAAAATTCTCCGGAATAATAAAACATTTAAAATATACAACACACATACAAGAAAAAAAAAATTAAAAACAAAAGAGTGTTATTTTTCTAGTCCTTCAACTTAATGTTTCAGAATACTCTGAGTTAACAACACGTACCGGTAAAAGATTGGTCACACGGCACGTAGAACTAAGTGACTACAATTTTTTTTTTTTTTTTTTTTTAGAGAAATTCACATCCAAATTACTCGTAGTGTACCTTCAAAGTAAACACTAAGGAGTGACCCCTTAAGGTCTTTATTAATCACGGTGACTTTGTTACCTTGTCGTAGTCTGAAGGTCAATACTTAATCTGAAGATCAATACTCTATCGTTACTCACAATAATTCAATTAGTTTTTCTCTTATTTTGTAATTATTTCGGAATCCTGTAAAAATGAATATAGGTTAATAAAGGAAATCTTGTAAGGGACTATGAGTCCATATATGTCTCGACGACAGATATTATAACGTCCGTGAGAGAAGAACACGGGTGACGAGAATCTCAGAGAAATAAGGAAATTAATACAATTCCCAGACAAAGAAGATGGGATTCCGACAACGATGGCAAAAAGAGGTCAAAACCGGTAATCCCAAGGAGAGCGAGTCTTTGATCTTCCGTTTAGAAATACAAAGAGTCCCAGTCGTTAGAACCTCGACCGGTTTTTAAAATTGTCTCCAAAAACGGGAATTTTGTGCAAAACAAAACAAGAGAAAAGTAAGGGAATAAGTAAATAAGAACTCCTCCCCTTTCCCCTTTTCTTCAACTTTCTATAAGTCAACACAATTTTCATCCGAGTCAAGTCAAGTCAAATAAAAGAGTCAGCACAGGCTGAGACGGGTTGGGGTACCTGATGTCGTGTGGTCCGAAGGAACAGGTAGTGGTTGAGGGTCTGGAACGAGTTTGAGTACAGGTAGTTCAGCCACTACGGTAGGTCGGTGGAGTAGGAGACAGTAGGGGAATAGGAGGACGGAAGTTAGAAAGGGTCGTTGTCCCTTTCTCAACCGGGAAACGTAGTCTACCGGTTTCATATCTCGAATTCGAAGTCGTAGGCAGGAAGGTATGTAAATTTGGAAGTTATTATCCCTACCTTAACTTTACAAATACTATTATAAGTTGTAATAAATCTTCGATCTATAGTTTTTCTTGAGGGAATTAATGTAAAGTACATATCCAAACTAAAGGAAGTTTTAACAGATCAAACAATAGGAACGTCAGGTTTCCTGAGAGTTCTCAGAAGAGGTTGTAATGTCAAATTTTCGTAGTTAAGAAGTCGTGAGTCGAAAGAAATGTTAGGTTTAGAGTGTACGTATGTACTGATGACCATTCATCAGATGCGTTTCTTCAGATACGTACCTTGCATCCGATCATACAGGTACGACAATAGTGTCACCGATTATCTGTCGCAAAGAAGGTAGAGAGATCAAGTTGACATGTAATAATCTTCCCGTAAGGAGTTTAGGAAAGTCACAGTAATTTGTGTTTTTCTTCCAGATTACATAAACCCTCAAAAGTTGTAATTTTATCTACCGTCTCATTTGGTTGACGTAAAAAGAACCTCGTAAATATTGTGGATATGGTCTTTTTACACAGGACCAAAAGGAAAACACTTTGACCTAGAATTAGAGGGTTTCGATTGTAAATTATAGAACATCTTAGATATTTAATACCGAGGTAAACCACCACTTATTAGTGTATGCGACTTGATTTTCCATTGACGTTATTAAGGACACTAATACTCCAGAATCTTACAATAGAAAGGAACTCGTTTAACTTCGTTATTTAAGTACTAATTATTTTGACTCCGTTGACACTAAACCACATACACACACACACGTATGTACACATATACAACGGTGTTATCGTATACAGACTAATATTACGGAATGAATTAACTAATAACGACATAGACTAAAGAATCAGATTCCTATTATCAAACCCCTTTCACTCCCTGACATTTAAAGTATCTTCTGGTGGTTCTTTTGGATAATTAGTTTGTTTCGATTCATTCACCACCCAGATGACGTTATCCCCTTTTGTTTAGAATTGTATAAGAATATAATAGAATTTCATACGTTTAGTCTCCACCCATAAATATCTCAAAATTCAAAGTCTTAAAAATAATTTATTATCGAACAGTAAAGTCTCGTCTCACTCAGAACATTTGGAACTACTCATTAGACACTGACACTAAACTTTCGTTAAATTAATTGAGTGTCTGGATAAAAGGTCTTCGTTCATAAAAACAATGTACATTTATTTAATAATAACGAGTAAAAAACGTAATAAATTGTATCCTTCAGATTGTATATTTAAGAACCGGGTCTTCACTACAAAATTATTTTGTTGTACTTGTAAATAATCCAGAAGTATTATAAAAAACAGGGTCTCTTTCTTGTCGGTACAATCCTGTTTTTTTTTTTGTTTTTTTTTTTGTCGTTAGTTGTGATGGTGATAGTGATACCTTTTTTTTGTTTGTCTGTATGGGACATTCAAGATTGTACACACATACACACACACACACGCACAAATCGAGAATTAAAAAAAAAGTTTTTTCTAACTGATAACAAAATTAACACCATTTTGTATTGTTTTTAAAACGGTATAAAAAGATTACACAAAAAATAAATATAAAAATTCAAATGATATAGTATCAATTTACAGAATTATATACATTCTGACTTATTGAAAAAGACGATGGTGACTTAATCCTTAACGTTATAGACAGTAGTTGATGATCACCTGGGAATCGTAGCACTCTTATCCTTGTTTTGTATAGAGTGAACTGTGACTTAGGTCATTTGTCGTCTTACGGACTATGTATTTTGTTCGAGTTGTCAAAAATTTACTTAGATAGTTATGAATCCATGACAGAAAACTAAGACCTAAATATATACTAAAAGTCAAGTCTTCATTATGAAAACTCAGTATAGTATGTAACTGAAGGGTTGGGATATACGATATTCTATACCGGTAGTCAAAATTGTACCGTCTTAACAGTAAAGAGTTTAAACTATATTCTAGAGATAAAGGATATGTCACATTCTGGAACTCCTTGGAAATATTTAAGGGGATTTATTAAAGTTATTTCAATACGTTAATTATCGTTATCTTTAGAGTATATAAAGTATACTTGATAAGGGGAAAACCAGAGATCTTCCATAATTTTTTTTTTCCTAAAATTAAGTACTGTGATTTGGGAGTATCTTATTTACAAAGAGTTCAGACTAATGCGTGTTTGTGTGTTGGTGATGGTAGTGGTTTTAGTGGTGTGGGTGGTCCTTTTGGGAGACGGTAGTGATGGTAGGAATGGTATATCGATTTTCCATTAAGACTTAAAAAATTGTCACATTAAATTATGTATTTGGTTTTTTACAAGTCAAGTCAAATCTACGGGTCAGTACAGACTGAGGAACGTTGTGGTGTCTGATGTCGTGTGGTTCGAAGGGACAGGTAGTGGTTGGATACCTGGAACGAGTTTGAGTACAGGTAACTCGACCACTACAGTAGGTTTGTAGAGTAAGAGACAGTAGGGGAAGAGGAGGACGGAAGTTGGAAAGGGTCGTAGTTCCAGAAAAGGGTAGTCAAGAAGGGTAGTCCACCGGTTTCATAACCTCGAAATCGAAGTCGTAGTCAGGAAAGTTACTCGTTACCGAATTCGTTTTATCTTTAGAAAGTATATGATATTACTCCACTTATAAAAGTCAGGTTTTTGACCGGAATTACGTCAATAACTCCACGTCTCCAGGTAAAGATTACAACAAGGTAGTAGGAGTCACAATTTGACAAAGTTCACGTTAGTATCTTCAACTTCCTCACACACCCAGTTTTGTATAAAAGGAATTTTAAGAACCAGACCCTTACTGTATAAACGAGTGTACTGTTACCGACTTGAGTCAGAGTATGTTCCCTCCCTTAAGAAGTCAATCTGAGACCTCGACGAGGAGTCTTCCTTGTAGAAACAGATAAACAGGGAAAATCAGGGTCACCAAGAGATTCCGATTATTGAGAGTGATAGGAAGTACAGGTGTGGACTTTAAGACTGTACCCGTAAGATCTCATAAGAGAAAAACATTCGATATTTTAAATGTGTCCAGAGTATCACGACACAGATAGACAGACAGATCGATAGTAAATAGGAAACTCTGTTGATGTCTCCTATAAAAATCCGAAACGAGTACCACAGGAACCGTTACGATAAAAGACACGTTGACATTTTACCTGATCTTAGTTAATAACGGTCACTGAAGGTCAGGCAAGATAAACTAAACTTCAAGGACATCGATGTGGGGTTTAATAGAGGAGAAGTAACAAGAGGTCAAACAGAGTGAAGAGGTGGGGAGAGAGAGAGACGAATATATATGTATACAACTTTTGTAGACTCTATTTATCTTAACACCCTTCTATGGTGTAAATTAGGTAAAAAAAAGATGTCTCGTTTGTTAGAAATTGACTTTTCTGTTATGTGAAAGAAAAAAGTTTCGGATAAAAGTAGAATAAAGGACGAGAATACTTGGGTTTTGTAGATCGAGAGATTTTAGAAACTTCAATCTTAAGATTTGAGAAGAAAGGATGAAGTAATAACAAACATCTTTTCTATCGTGAGATTAGTAGAGAAACTATGTTGAGAAGGTTTAGTTTTACACCGTAGGTCGTGTGTGATTGTAGGAGAGACTAAAATAGAAGATGTCAATATCTGTTCAACCGTGAATATAACGGAAGGTTTAAAAGTCTTCATCTGTAGAATAATGTATAAGAAGGTGAGATAATGTGCATTGGAGTAAAAAGTCGAAGTAATTAGATAAAGAAGTGAGAGACAACGATTCGACAATTTCGTTACGGCGTATGAAACACTGAAGATAACGTCATATGTTTTAAAACATAACGAATCCCATCTGTATGACGTCATTGTTTATTCGTGTACACATACTGACATCGTATTACCTCCATATAAGAATGAGTATATTATTAAACTCCGTCTACCAGGAGAATGTACATCTTTAAATTATAGGGTTCAATGACACTCATTGAACGAAGGTTGTTTAATTTATACCCATTTCACTGGTCTCGAACTCTCCAATCTCATATTTTGTCAGAGAAAACAGAACTGGTGAGAGAGAAAGAAGACGAGGTTTAAACGAAAGAAACTACTTCGTTCGGTACTACAAGACCCGATATGTTACCCGTCGAGAAGGACCTTTCCTTGATTCCACAGGAAGGTTAAGATCATCCTTGACTTAGTACAGTTGTCAGCGTACTCACTTGAATTTTCGTTCGAGAAAGGGATACCTCTTTTGACCACGTTGGTCGGTTGTGGAACTTACCTCGTAAGACTCTCTGAGTCTCGTACTCCTAAGTCCATCGGTGTGGGTGTAATGACTGGTTGTCTTTTACCACTCTTTCATAAAAACGAGATTCAAAGAATTACACCCCCATTAAGCCAATTCAAGTCAGTCAGTCAGGACAGACTGAGAAACACTGTGGTACATAGCGTCGTGTGGTCCGGAGGGACAGGTAGTGGTTGAGGACATCAAATGAGTTTGAGTACAGGTAGATCAGTCACTACGGTAGGTCGGTAGAGTAGGAGACAGCAGGGGAAGAGGAGAACGGGGGTTAGGGAGGGTCGTAGTCCCAGAAAAGGTTACTCAGTTGAGAAGGGTACTTCATCGGTTTCATAACCCCAACGTCGAAATCGTAGTCAGGAAGGTTACTTGTGGGTTCTGACCAGAGGAAATCCTACCTGACCAACCTAGAGGAACGTCAGGTTCCCTGAACGTTCTCAAAAAGAGATCATGGTGTCAAGTTTTCGTAGTGAAGAAACCACGAGTAGAAAGAAGTTTCAGGTTGAGAGTGTAGGTATGTGCTGGTGACCTTTTTGGTATCGGAACTGATCTACCTGGAAACAACTGTTTCATTATAGAGACGAAAAGTTATACGATAGATCCAACCAGTATTGAAAGGAAGGTTCCTCATGCGCAGAAAATTAAAATACCGACGTTAATTGTAGACGTTACTAAAACCTCGGGGGTTTTTATTTCAGACTGTGACAAAGCTGACAAAGGGGTAGATAAAGGGTACTTTCCTACCCTGGTCTACGGTACTAGAATCAAAAGACTTACAAGTCGAAATTCGGTTGAAAAAGTGAGAGGAGAAAGTGAAATTAGTTTCCGAAAAATCAAGGAGAAGTGAAAGACGGTATTCCCACCATAGTAGACATATAGGTTCAAATAACTATAAAGAGGGTCGTCAGAACTAGGGTCACCCACAAAGAAGGTCGGGTCGTAAAGAGTACTACATGAGACGTATCTTCAATTTATTCGTCCCACTGTTATATGTCGGAACTACATGAGGAAAAGGATAAACCTTGGTCAGACAACAAGATACAGGTCAAGATTGACAACGAAGGACTGGACGTATGTCCAAAGAGTTCTCCGTCCAGTCCACCAGACCATACGGGTAGTGAAAGTCTTAAAAAGTGTCAAATAACACTAGGTGAGTCAGTTTCCGAAACCGTGTCAGTTATTTCGTCTTCATCCACAAAAAGACCTTAAGAGAACGAAAAAGGTACTAGGTCTGTTACAACCGTTAAACTATAGGTCAAAAAGACGGAAAAGATTTTGGTTGAACTTGTAGACCTTCAAGTACAAAGTGTATGACAACTTCGGACCGAACCTCTTAAAACTCGTAATGAAATGATCACACACTTTCACTTTCCTTTGACTTCAACGAGTCAGCACAGGCTGAGATACGCTGGGGTACACGACATCGGATGGTACGAGGAGACAGGTCCGTTATCATGACCTCGCCTAACGGTAAAGGAAGAGGTCCCCTTAGAAGGGTTGAGACCCTAACTTGGGTAAAGAGGGTGTAACATCTGTCTGCGAAATGACGGACTCGGTGGTCCCTTCAGTGATCGCACACTCTACTCACGTTAATACACCATCAAACTCGTAAGAAACCGTAACGGAAAGAAATCCTAACCTTACTTTTAACTGGAAAAGGTCAGGACACCGGTGACAACTCAACCCCCATTGAACAGTAGGGAACACCGAGTCTGTCATTTCACAGACGGACGTTACGTCCTCTGGTCCCAAGCTAGGGACCCAACCCTTCTAGGGGACCTCTTCCTTTACCGTTGGGTGAGGTCATGAGAACGGACCTTTTAAAGTACCTGATGTCTCGGACCCACAGATGTCAGGTACCCCAGTGTTTCTCAGTGAAGTGTTCACGGGGATTATTTCTAGACAAATCCATAACCAAGACAAAGAGGTCCCTTGGGACTCATTATATGGTGACGGATTTTCAAGAGCTCATTATTATTCATTATTAATCAGGAACTAATTCTCCCGTACCTTCGTGGTAAATCGTATGTGTCAAAGAAGATCCAATCGTATCATCAACCCCACTGGTAGCTACAATTATGTAACGGAAATAGGTTACCATTTATTTGAAGAGTATAGAAAATACTATTCTAGTATTAAAACGTTGAACTTCACTTTACAGTCGGTCGACTTTGATCCGAGGATAGACGGGTTTCTTTATCTCTCTGTCTCCAAGAGAGGTAATTACTGATGTATTCTTCTACTAAGGATCCGAGGACTATCAGGACCGAGAATTTCGGACGTTATCCGAACATATCCGAAAATCTCTAAAGGTACATAAAATGTGTCTCAGATGTCATTTTATAAAAGATTTTATTCACGAAATTGTTTTCCTTCCTAATTCAGAGAAGAAGATAAAAGTTCCTCCTTAATTCGAAAAATAAAAAACCATGTATATGAATAATAGAGGATGTATACAATATTTTCTCATTATAATGTTAAAAGACTAACAAAAAGAGGGAAAAGCCTCCTTTAAAAGTCGGTAGATGTAACCTTGTTCAAGTGTCATTTTATCTTTAGTTTGGTTAATGTATTGACTCAATGACTCATAAAAATTTTTAGTCGTGTTATAAACGAAAATCCCTTATTGAAAACTTATATGGTATGATGGCTACTTCTCCACTTAATCTAAAAGATAAGTTTTACATGTCTGAATAAAAAACAGTATACAATAGAAAAAGTACAGTAACATTACAAAAGTAACGAAAGTGCAAGTCTCCCTATTGTGACATAATAAACTATCAAAGAATGCTTCAGAATAGGTCATATTCTCATCGAATTGAGACTTCAGACTATTGTATTAAATAACTCAAATAAAAAATTAAATTCTAAAATTTTCCAGGTTTTCGGTAGAGGACTCAAAGTCAGTTAGTGTACGGTAGTGTAAATATATCAAAAACAGATCCGAGAAATGATACACTAAAAATAAATCCGGAAAATCGTTAAAAAGACAGAAAGATTTATAAATAGGGATTTATATTTTACGTCTCTGTAGGTACCGGGAGTGGATCATAGTGTAAGAATGTCACTCCATGGGTGTCTTTTCATGTCGAACTTGATTTACTGAGATTTTCAAAATTCAGACCCCTTGTTTGAGTAGAGTCCTGAAATAAAAAACCGTAACTCGTATTTAGTTATTAACGTAATAAAGTTGTCAGTTGTTTCAGAGGTACTTATTAACTGAAAGTTGAAACAAATAGATAGATATAACCCTGAACTCACTTAAACGTAGGGGTTTAAGTATTTCACTATAATCTTGAAAGAAGACGTATAAGGTCGATATTAACGGTATAAAGACGAATATGTGGACTCATCTATTAGTGAAAATGAAACAATACTAATTTTTCACAAGTACTCATGTCAGAGTAAAAATAAGAGAGTCGTCAATCTAACAACCTGAAGATTAAAGTCCACGACGAAGTGACTCCCCACCCCGTTCGATCTCGACTAGTCTTTACTCAAACACCCTTGTTAATGATTTTCATGTTCTTCTTTTCTCGTTACACTGTTTACTATGTAAACAAAGATTATTTTACACTAAGAGGTCATTTCATAAACATTTGTTGGATGTCACTTATTCTGTGGTTCCGTCAGATACTGTTGTCACTAGTCAAACGATCTTAAGAAGGTAAGTCAAATCGAGGAATGGTTATAGTCAATTACATCTTTTGAATGTAGACTTCTGAAAACATCGTTCGTGTCTTGTCAGAAGAACTCGAAGACCGAAACACCGTTTGTACTTACGTCTACCTATCAGTCATCGTGAACTTTCCCAGGGATCCTTACTCTCTTCGAAATAAAAAAATTAACATAAAAAACTCATATATTACATCAATATTCTCTTAAGTCAATTCAATCCATGTTCAGTACCAGAGTTTGGGTTTAAGTATCCAAACGTTTGTTAATAAATAAATAAATAAAAATTTGTCTTTAAATTTCCCTCTTTGAGGTAAGAACGAACTCCCATGGTGAGATTTAAAATTGTTTCGGTCACCATTTCGAGATTCTGTAGAATCCTATCACAAACACCTTAACGTGGACTACACAAAAATCTTAAACTAAGTAGACGATATGATCTGAACAGGTCTCGTGACTCCATAGATCCTGAGACGTTTGTAAATGTATTAGGAACTTTCGTTGTCTTTATTTCACTGAAGGAGTCAGGATGAGTCCCACGACAATATGAGGGTTTCATCCTTGACAGACACATAACTCTGAAGTTGTGACTTATAGTGGAAAACTTTTTCCTTTCTGAAGTCCGGTAGTCCTATGGTATACATGGTATAGATCTGTTTTTAGAGAATAAAGATGTTCTTAATCAAGATACTTTAGGTTGATGATGGTTCAAGGATCATTGTGACCAGTCTTGTTTTTAGTACACGAATGGAACTTTGACCAGACACTTCTTGATACGTTTGTCGTGTATGAAAATTATATAAAACTTGTTAAAGTAGAAGAACCATCAGTATCATTCTCAGACCACAGAAATTTTAAATAGAAAATAAGTCTACTAAAACAACTACTGTGTTGTCATTGACTCGTTTACACACCATGTCCTTTATAAAAGAATCGATTAAGGGTAGTAAGTCAGTTTCAAAATAAATCAGCGAAAACATTAGGTACACTGGTAAAAGAAAACAACATTCGTAAAAGTTACGAAAACAATTCGTATAAAAACTTTTAGAAGAAATAACATAATTTAACTTCCGAGATATAAACGTCAGACAGTACCAAACTGTCGTCGAAAACGTCAAAATAGTCAATTTAATAATGAAAATCTTTGAAATAGGAAGACGGAATACACTCCAGATGTTACTTAATGATTATAGACTCGTCCGTCAACATGTCAGAAATAAATAAATAAATAAATAAATAACCTCCAATTAATGAAACGTTATTTCAACATGTCAGAAATTTTTAATAGATACCTAAAAAATACTCTGACAAGTTAAGAGTGACTTTACTTTTGAAAAAATAAATTTTTTACGAAATTTACAAAAAATTATAAATTTAACACTTTAAGATTCACTATTTCAAGTATATTAGGACTCAAAAGACAGTCTCAGGAACGTACTTTACTGTTAATCTAATTCACTACTTTTATGATTGTCGTTTTTCCTTCTGTTATATTTAAAAAAGAAAATTAACTCAAAGAAAAACTCAAGTTTATAAAAAATAAAAAAGTAAGATTAGAGTTATAATCAAGGTAAATAATGATTGTAAAAATAAAATTAATAAAATATGAAACGATAATTTTGATCAACGTACATTAAGAGTTTATAATGACTTACTAACTTAATATATAAGTCATCCAGTTGAATGACTTCTTCTCTATAAATTATATGAAACAATTTTAAAGTAGTAAGTTTAACACAACTCACGGGTGACTTACGTACAATGAAATTATCTACTTCCCGTGTACCCTTTTCCTGTGTTATGATTCTTGTTTTGTTTTTAGAGGTCTAAAACGGGAATTTAAATTCCAGCGACTATGGACTAACCAAGATGTGTTCAATATGTTAGAAAACTTAAAGAATTAAGAATAGAAGTTTGGTTTGTTTTACTAGGATAAATGGATAAGACTCAACATTATTCTATCCTCTCTTTCAGATCCCATGTAATTAGTCTGAGGGGGTAGTTTCCCGTCCATCAATATATTCATTTCACTTGAATAATGATATCCGGTATAAGAAATCTAATCCTAGAATATTATACAGACACTATTTATTCATATGTTTTGTCATTACTGAGAGGATGTGTAAATATGACAAAATAAAAAAGAATAATCGTAAATTAGTGAATAATTAAATTAAAAGTAAAGTACTTTCCTTAGACTGTCTTTTGAGTCATAGTATACTTGAAATTGTGAATTCTCAAAAGTGTCAGACACACTAAATAAGGTTAATCCGGTTTGTATAATTAAAAACCTAGAATTATTTGGAAATTATACCTCAGATGAAAAGTAATCGTTAAAACAGTAAAATAATTCTGAAAGGGTTAGTGACAAGGAACAGTGAAACATGTCGGACAGAGGTCTTTTCTGTTATTCTGTCATAAGATATATCTACGGTAATATTATCCGGTCACAGGAAGTTGACCCGAGGGGATCATCGAGTTGATGATTTCTTAGACGGACGTTACGTCCTCTGGGACCAAGCTAAGAACTCACCCCTTCTAGGAGACCTCTTCCCTATCCTTTGGGTGAGGTCATAAGAACCCGAAGGTACTACCGAGTCGACCACTTCTTAGACGGTCGTTACACCCTCTGGACCCAAGTTGGGGACCCAATCCTTCTAGGGGACCTCTTCCGTTGTCGATGGTGAGGTCATAAGACCGGACCTCTTAAGGTACCTGACATACCAGGCACTACAGTGTTTCTAAGAACTGTTGAATGAGTTCGTTTTGTTCTATAATTAATTTGTGTTTCCAGTTGCATATTACACTAGTATCCTTTTTACCTAAGTCACGTAAACATTCTTTATTCACAGACTGACAGTGTCGAAGTAAACCGTCACTTTACATATTTGGTTATTTATAAATTTCGTAGAAATAATAAAATGTTTTTAAAATTTTAAGTACATTTCTGATGTACCTTTTTAACAGACACTAAATTTTCTTTTTAGTTTATTGGAATCGTTTAGGTTTAACTAGACATCGACGTTAACTTTAACCTCGTATCTATTTTTCAAATTTGTAATTCTTTTGCCATCCTGTTAAAACGTTTTAAACTTTATTAATATAATATACTCACCTTAAACTATATTATTACACAATTCACTTAAGAGTATTTATCTCTCTATGTGTTAGTTTAATATGATAATATGACTTTATAAAAAGTCCAACCATTTTTAGATCACCAAATTATTGTCTAAGACTACACGTCGACACCCCTTTGTCTATTAGGTCAATAATATCGACCTTTACGTTTGTAGTGTTTTCCCCTGTTACGTTTTAGACATTTTAAGGTGTCTGTCAATGGTAAAGTACATCGTCAGAGTTCAAATTCTTAAATAGTGTTTTGAGTAACCTTTTATATATTTTATTTTACGTATTTCTAACATTAACTTTATAATGAACATTGTCGTTTTTAATTTATTCAGGAATTATTATATTATGTTTGTTTATATTTGTCACGTTTATTTTAATTTATACTTGATAAGACTCACTAAAATTGTGAGTCATTAAGCCGAGAGGTAGAGATCGTTTTATATTAGATATCTGATTTCGTGTGTTCACAATCGGTATATCCATACACACACGAATCAACGAGTTAACAGAGATTAACAAACGTTGGGAAACCTGACGTCTGACGGTCCGAGGTGTCTGTATATATTTACCAAATCATTAGTATAACAATTACCCTCAAAACCTTCTTAACTATCAAAACAGACAAGATTAGCACTCGTGTAATACCACTTCTTATGTTATTAAGTAAGTCGTGAAACTAGGTGATGTCACTAAACACGGTTCTACATTCCTAAAATGAAGTTTCTCTTTAAATGTGTTAAACATATTTATTGTTGGGTTCTATTTTCCTGTTTGTGACAGGGTGACGGCATATCTATACAAAAACTAGAACGGTAGTCCTTAATATTGCCTATTCTTTGAAATAAGTATGAATTTTTGATTTTATAATGGACGGTTTGATTTTGGAATTCTACGAACGTTTTTGGGTTCTTGAAACCCATCAAGTCCCCTTTTTTTTTTCTCAGATAATGGGTGTCGTTATCGACATCGACCTTACAATAATAAAATGAGACCAAGGGAGTCTGGGTTGGGGTGTCTTACTATGTTCTTCACAATTGATTTCATAGCATTTAATGGTTATTGAAATAACCGGAGGGATGTCTCAAAATCGGATCAGTTATTTATTCGTTAGTATGAGTGGTTTGTTTTAGTGCAGTAGTTTTTACTAGTGGTCTGTTCTGTCGTGAATCGTGGGGTGTGTCATCCCACATAAGTTCCTCTTCCCAGAACTTAAGTCCCTCGGCCTTTGCAAATATTACCTTTCACTTTCGACCTGACACTTCTTTCGACTCGCGGCTTCTTAACTACGAAAACTTGACACTACAACCTCTTCTGAGAACTCTCAAGGAACCTGACGTTCTTATAGGTTGGTTAGGTAAGATTTTCTCTAGTCAGGACCCACAAGAAACCTTCCTGACTGCGATTTCGACTTTGAGGTTATGAAACCGGTGGACTACTCTTCTCAACTGAGTAACCTTTTCTGAGACTACGACCCTCCCTAACCCCCGTCCTCCTCTTCCCCTGCTGGCTCCTACTCTACCGACCTACCGGAGTAGCTAAGCTACCTGTACTCAAACCCACTTGAGGTCCTCAACCACTACCTGTCCCTCCGGACCGCACGACGTCACGTACCCCAACGTTTCTCAACCTGTCCTGACTCGTTGACTTGACTTGACTTTGGACGGACTTAAGACGGGATCTCCTCTGACAAAAATAATGTGATATCTTAGGGTCCCTACCCCCTCGGACCACCGGACGGCAGATACCCCAGCGTGTCTCAGCCTGTTCTGACTTCACTGGATCGTCGTCGTCGTCGTCGTCTCATTCGTTTAGACAGAGGGTGTTGTCTTGGATTGAGTTTGGTTTCCCTTCTCTCACTCCACTACGTCAGATCCGAGAGTCAAAAAATCTCATGTCTTGTCTTTCAGTGTCTCTTATCTATGCCCTAAACATCTCTCATTAGTCGTCTAACTCTCAGGGAACCTGACGTTCCTCTAGGTGGGTCAGGTAAGATTTCCTTTAGTCAGGACTCACAGGTAACCTTCCTGACTACAACTTCAACTTTGAGGTCATGAGACCGGTGGACTACACTTCTCGACTCAGTGACCTTTTCTGGGACTACGACCCTTTTTAATTTCCGTCCTCCTCTTCCCCTGCTGTCTCTTACTCTACCGACCTACCGTAGTGACTGAGCTACCTCTACTCAAACTCATCTGAGACCCTCAACCACTACTTGTCCCTCCGGACAGTACCACACCAGGTACCCCGACACTTCTCAACCTGTGCTGACTCACTGACTTGACTTGACTTGACTTGGTAGTGTAAAATTCCAAAAGTAAAATAATAACAAAGGAAAAGTAATTAAATTTATTATACGTAAATTAAAAGTAACACACAAGACCTAAGAGTCTGTTTTAGGTAGTCGTCCACAATATTGATACCTAGTCTTCATTATATTTCTGTAATCTAGTATTAAGACGTCTACAAAAAAATTCCTTCATTACCCCCGTCTCAAGTACCTCTAGATCACAATATGAGAAACTTAAAGGGGACTACTACGTATAGGAAAATTTCTTGACAGAGGGAATCAAAACTGGTAAATCAGGAGTCCCTCTTTTCGTGACTTTCAGACGGACAGACACTGGTAATAATTAACATTTGTGCCATAGATGAAGGATAGGTTCGATTAGTGTCGATATAAGAGTAGATTTGGCTAGAAAGGTTTCGACGTAACCTGACCGACAAGAATCTTAATTTTCATATTTTGTCACTCGATACTGTATTTAGAATTAAAAGTAATTATCTTTCACCGTCTGTTTATAGAGAGGATGACGAAAATGACGGGATAGAGATCTCTTAAAAAAAAGACGGTAAGAGGGTCGTCTCACCAAAGGACGTTAGAAAAGATCAAATTTCTGAACTGTATGTGAGACACCAATGTACCGTTAGAAAAGAGGAAATAACTCGGACGCCTTTTATTAGTCAACCTTCTCTTTCACGTTTATTTGGAACCCGACGTATAGAAGAGAGAGTCCGAAGAAGATGACACGAACCCAAGATGTTGGGTCTCATGGAAAACATTGTAAAAAGTACTTTATTTATTAGATGAAGGGTAGACCGTCTCCTGTTTTGTGTTAAGACAAAAGTTGTCAGATGAACAAAGACGATACACGTAGTAAAAATTAAATAGATTTAAGACTTTTAGAGTTCCTGATATACTTCATTACTAAAGACAAAAGTAGTTATAGGACGTAATATATTTTCCGTTTGAGTGGAAGAAACTAAAGGACGTAGGGTTTGCTGAAAATTTTCGAAAGGGGATTTTTTTTTTATTATTATTTTTATTTATTTAATTAATTTTAATTTTAATTTTTTATTTTTATTTTTCGAAAAGGGACAGAAAACAGAAACAAAACTAGTAAAAATAAAGTAAAATCATTCTCACCCCCTTCTTCTTTTATTTAAACGTACGTGTTTACTGGTATGGATTTATCTTTATGGGTGAAAGGTCCGGATTACGAAACGGTAGTCTAGTCTCTACGACTAAGATTACGTATCGGTAATTTGGGGAAAACGTCTCGAAAATGAGTAAAAATTTCAAAAAAGAGAAGTCTATCGATGTCTCGAGTATAAAACAAAAGACATTATGATAGGAAAATTGAATTTTCATTACTCTGGTTAAGAAGATGAGTATCGATGTTCAGATAGATTGAATGAGTAAATTCCTTTTGATACGTAGCTTGGACCTAACCGCTAAACAAAGTATATATAATATGTACAAAGTTAAGGTAAGAGGGTTTAGTAGGACCCTACTGGGTCTCCCTACCATGTCCCTCCCTCCTCCCTTCCCCAAAGTCCTACCCCTCGTGCACATATGGACACCGTCTAAGTACAACTACATACCGTTTTGATTATGTTATAACATTAATTGGAGGTTACTTTTATTTATTTAAATACAATTTTTTTATTTCTTTTGATACTGGACCTTTTATAGGTACACTACCTGATACGTCTCGTTTTCTTTAGTCATATAAAAATAAATTCCTGAAACCTAGTATTTAAATTTTCAAATAAGGATTAACGTAATATACTTATTTATATGTATGTTATTTTGATATACATGGCGTTTACATATTTTGAATGAGAGTATCGTGTAACTCGTATATGAAAGACAATCTAATAAAGGACTAGTAAGGTGAAAGTACTTTTATTGTATCGTTTTCTCAAAAGTCTTTAACTCTTTCGAGAAGTTACAGTTTGGTTTCCAGTCTTCTTAAAAAGTATTCTTATAGTCTATTTTCTAGTTTTAAGAAATGAGTCATTAAATCTTAAAGAAACTTTTCTAAACTGAAAACTTCACGTCAAAATTAGTATTGAAACCTTTATTCTGATGATACGGTATTTTCTAAAAGTCACGTATATTATCCTTCGAGAAAGTAAAGTAAGAAGAAATTTTACAGTTTCACTTGAATTGTATAAAATATATTATAGTCATAGTCTTATCACAGAGTTATTTCGAAGAGTCAAGATTCCTAAGGAAGTTATTAAGACGTTATGTAATAGAGTCTTTATGGAACAGAAGTCGTTAACAAGAAATTAATCAAGAGGAAAAATTTCCGGGGTTGTGAAGGTACTTATAATGATTTACTATGAGACCACCAGTTTTTCTTAGTCACACTGGGAAATAACTGGATTAACTCTCTGATTTGAAATGATGAACATTCTCCATTTTATTAAATCTGATATCAATAGTGTCACATCAATTTTATCGTTTAATATTCATACATAGTCAAGTCAAGTCAGTGAGTCAGTACAGGCTGAGAAACGCTGGGGTACTTAGAGTCGTGTGGTCCGGAGGGACAGGTGGTAGTTGTGAACCTCTAGTGAGTCTGAGTGCAGGTAGCTCAGTCACTACGGTAGGTCGGTGGAGTAGGAGACAGCAGGGGAAGAGGAGGACGGGGGTTAGGGAGGGTCGTAGTCCCAGAAAAGGTTTCTCAGTTGAGAAGCGTACTCCACCGGTATCATGACCTTCAAGTCGAAATCGTAGTAAAGGAGGTTTCTTTAGGGTACCGACTAGAGGAAGTCTTTCCTGACCAACCTAAAGGAACGTCAGGTTCCCTGAGAGTTCTCAGAAGAGGTTGTGGTGTCAAGCTTTCGTAGTTAAGAAGCCACGAGTCGGAAGAAGTGTCAGGTTGTGAGTGTAGGTATGTACTGGTGTCCTTTTTGGTATCGGAACTGATCTGTCTGGAATCAGCCGTTTCATTACAGAGACGAAAACTTATACGATGGATCCAACCAGTATTGAAAAGAAGGTTCCTCATTCGCAGAAACTTAAAGTACTGACGTCAGTGGTAGACGTCACTAAAACCTCGGGGGGTTTTTATTTCAGACTGTGACAAATTTGAGAAAGGGGTAGATAAAGGGTACTTCACTACTCTGGTCTACGGTACTAGAAACAAAAGACTTACAACGCGAAATTCGGTTGAAAAAGTAAGAGGAGAAAGTGAAAGTAGTTCTCCGAAAAATCAAGGAGAAGTGAAAGACGGTATTCCCACCACAGTAGACGTATAGACTCCAATAACTATAAAGAGGGTCGTTAGAACTAAGGTCGAACACAAAGAAGGTCAGGTCGCAAAGAGTACTATATGAGACGTATCTTCAATTTATTCGTCCCACTGTGATATGTCGGAACTACATGAGGAAAAGGATAAACTTTGGTCAGACAAAAAGGTACAGGTCAAGATTGACAATGAAGGACTGAACGTATGTCTAAAGAGATCTCCGTCTAGTCCACCAGACCGAAAGGGTAGAGAAAGTCTTAAAAGGAGTCAGTTTCCGAAACCGTATTAGTTATTTCGTCTTTATCTACAAAAAGACCTTGAGACAACGAAAAAGGTACTAGGTCGCCTACAACCGTTAAACTAGAGACCAAGGAGACGGAAAAGATTTTATCGTTGAATGTAAAATTGGATATCAGAGTATATAGGAGATCCCGAGGGGTCCACCACACCGTTTCCCAGGTAGTCGGTTACGTCCTCTTCATCCAAGCTAGGGAACTAACTCCTCTAGGGACCCTCATTCTTTACCTTTGGGTGAGGTTATAAAAACGGACCTTTTAAGGTATCCGTCTCCCTGTACCGTCCGATGTCAGGAACCCCGGTGTTTCTCGACCTGTGTTGACTCGTTGATTCGTGGAATATATCGGAGATACATCACAAAACTTGATAAAATTACAGTTAATCCTTTCACGTTTTTCGGAAGGTTTATTAGAAGTTGTTTTGTCACTAAATCTTAAAGTTATTTTACGACGGTTTATGAAACAAAAAAATCTACCATAATGACAGTATCCTAAAGAACAGTAACAGTACAGACGCAAGTTAATTCGACTGAATTCAGTCATTAGTTCTTACTTGATCCAACGTTTATAGCCGGGCGATTACATGTAGACCCCTTATTTATTTCGAATTTAATTTTCAATTACGAGGTAAAGACTATTACTTACTGTGGTAGAAATCTATAATATTGTAAATAACATCTTTTATAAATAGAGTTAGAACTAACCATAGATCTGTTGAAAGTTTTGTAAATCCTCAGTATTGAAAGTTTTGTAAATCCTTAGTAATTAAAATAAAAAAATCTTAAACAAATAACTGAAGAAAAATACTTCCTCCACCTAATCAAAAGTTTAAAATGAATAATCGAAAGTTTGAAAGTTTGAAGTTTGAAATATATATATACGGTTAAGAAGGAATATGTAAGAGATAGTTATCTGTGAATCCAACAAAAGTACAGGACCGACACTTTTGTCACAATCTTATTTGTAACCCCAGGTACATAGAAAACCTTAATACCAAAAGAGATCCATATATTTGTTTCTAACCTGATGACCTAGTATACTATCGAGATAAAAATCAAAAAATTCCTTAAATGTATAACAAGAGGTGTCACCGACACGGTCAGGTGTAAGGGTGGTTGTCACATCGTCCCAAGGGAAAAGAGATGTGGGAAAGGTCATAAACGACGAGTCTCTTAAAAACTGTTATACCGGTAAGACTAACCGTACTCCACTATTGAGTAACATCAAAACTAATTTTTCCTTGTTTTGACAACGAAACGTCTCTGTACCTACCTAGATCTCATACAGTATGTCTTACTTCTTTCTCTTTTTGTTTATGACAAATTACGTATATACACAAGAGATCTTTTCACGATACCCACTTGGATAAACGTTTCGTCTTTATCTCTGTGTCTACACCTCTTCTTTGTATACCTATAGTTTCCCCCTTTCCTCATCCTACTTAGCCCTCTAATCCTAACTGTATATATGTGATGATACATATTTTCTCTGTTCGTTACTCTTGGATGACATACCGTGTCCTTCTGATGTGTTACGAGACACCACTGTATTTACCCTTCCTTGATTTTTTTTCTCCCCTATATACATACATATACTGACTACGTGAAACAACATACCATCTTTTATTGTGTTACGAAATTCGTTTATATATGGTTATTTTAGTCCGTACTGAATTTAGTTTAGGGAATACTGATACGTCACCTTCCCTCTTTATCTAAATTCCCTGATCTAGACTGTCTATCTCACGGACTACTTTATACCTTCCTCTAAGTACTGTAACATGTCTTCTGTCCTCAGTTCTGGTAGGAGTTCTTTTTCTTTACGTTTTTTCGTTTTACCGACAGATTCCTCCGGAATGTTTATCGACACTTATCTTTCCTCCACTTTTAGTTGTCTCTTTCCCTTTCTATATGGGTAAACTTTCGTCTCAAGGTTTCTTATCATTCCTCTCTTTTCTTTCGGAAGGAGTAGTTAGTTACGTTTCTTTATCTTCTTTTGTTATCTTACCCTTTCTGATCTCTAGAGAATTTCTTTTAATCTCCATTGTTCCCTTGTAAAATACGTTTCTACCCGAGCTATCTCTTGTCTTTACCACCCCTGGATTGTCTTCGTCTTCTATAATTCTTCTCCACCGTTCTTATGTGTCTTCTTGACATGTTTTTCCTACAAGTACTGGGTCTATTAATACTACCACAATAGTGAGTGGATCTCGGTCTGTAGGATCTTACAATTCAGTTCACCTGGAATCCTTCGTAGTGATACTTATTTCACTACCTCCACTACCTCCATCACCTCCACTACCTTAAGGTCAACTCGACAAAGTTTAGGACTTTCTACTACGACACTTTCACGACATGAGTTATACGGTCGTTTAAACCTTTTGAGTTGTCACCAGTGTCCTGACCTTTTCAGTCAAAAGTAACGTTAGGGTTTCTTTCCGTTGAGGTTTCTTACGAGTTGGATGGTGTGTTAACATGAATAGAGTGTACGATCATTTCATTACGAATTTTAAGAGGTTCGGTCCGAAGTCGTTAAACACTTGTTACTTGAAGGTCTACAAGTTCGACCAAAATCTTTTCCGTCTCCTTGGTCTCTAGGTTAACGGTTGTAGGTGACTTAGTAACTTTTTCGTTCTCTCAAGGTCTTTTTGTAGATAAAGACGAAATGACTGATACGGTTTCGGAAACTGACACACCTAGTGTTGTTTGACACCTTTTAAGACTTTCTCTACCCTTATGGTCTGGTGGACTGGACTGGACGGAGATCTCTTTGGACATACGTCCAGTCCTTTGTTGTCAATTTTGACCTGTACCCTGTTGTCTGACCAAGGTTTATCCTTTTCCTCATGTAGTTCCGACATATAACAGTGGGACGAATAAATTGAAGATACGTCTCGTGTAGTACTCTTTACGAGTCGACCTACTTCGTGTTCGACCTTAGTTCTAACAGTCCTTTTTATAGTTATTGGAGTCTATACGTCTACTGTGGTGGAAATACCGTCTTTCACTTCTTCTTGATTTCTAGAAGAACGACTTTAACTTTCTCCTGTCACTTTTCAACCGAATTTCGAGTTGTAGGTCTTTTGCTTCTAGTACCATAGACCAGGGTAGTAAAGTACCCTTTATCTACCCCTTTCTCAAATTTGTCACAGTCTGAAATAAAAAACCCCGAGGTTTTAGAGAGTCTACCACTAACGTCGGTACTTTAATTTTCTACGAATGACGAAACTTCCTTTCAATACTGGTTGGATCTACTGTATAATTTTTTGTCTCTCTAATGAAACAGTTGATTCCAGGTAGATGAGTTCCCATACCAAAAAGTTCACCGGTACATACCTATACTCTCAACCTGATATTTCTTTCGATTCGTGACGTCTTAACTACGAAAAATTAACACCACAACCTCTTCTGAGAACTCTTATAGAACCTGACGTTCCTCTAGGTTGATCAGGTAGGATTTCCTCTAGTCGAGACCCACAAGTAACATTCCTGACTACAACTTCGACTTTGAGGTTATGAAACCGGTTGACTACACTCCTCGACTGAGTAAACTTTTCTGGGACTACGACCCTTTCTAACTCCCGTCATGTTCTTTCCCTGCTGTCTCCTACTTTACCAACCTACCGTAGTGGCTGAGTTACCTGTACCCAAACCCACCTGAGGTCCTCAATCACTACCTGTCCCTCCGGACCGCACGACACCGAGTACCCCAGTGTTTCTCAGCCTCTGATGACTCACTGACTTGACTTGAATGTGGTTATTTGTAAAAGAATTCTTTCTAGATATAAATCCAATATACGAATAAGTACGGACTCACAAAGATAAATCCTTTAACAAAGGAAATGAAAAACCAAATAGGAATTCAATCATTGACAGGTTTGAAAAAAAATTAAATGGAAAAATAACTTCCTATAAATGAAGTGTCTTAAAACAACGAAAGACAGTTTGGAGTTGTACTTAGTCGGTATCCATATGTATATAGGTGATGGAAAACTTTGAGGGAGGGTAGAGGGAACGGTAGGGTTAGGGACATCCGACTATGTCTCGGGTACAAACTAAAAGGACTCGGTATGTCGTTTAAAGGTTACCGATAGAAAAATGTATACCATTATCTTCAAAGGTACAATGAGAAAGGTATGTAGAGTGGGAGAGGAGGGGAGAGGGGTACAGGCATTCAGATAAGAGATATAAACAAAGATGTAACGACGAGACATTTATTCCAGAAGTCATGGTCGGTAGATCTAAGGTATATTTACACAATCTTATACTTTTAATAGAAAGAGAAAGACTGAGTGACGTGAGACATATTATCGAAGATCCAAGTAGGTGGAGTAGTCTTGACTGAGTTTACGTAAGTAAAAATACCGACTCATTATAAGGTGACACATATCCAAGGTGTGAAAGAAATAGGTCAGTAGACAACTACCTGTAGATCCACCGAAGGTACAAGATCGATAACATTTGTCACGACACTACTTGTTACTCTATGTGCACAAAAACAAAAACAAAAAAAAAAGAAAAATTTAAAACCAAAGGAATCCCATATACGGTTCTCACCCTTACGACCCAGTATCTCACCAAAATCAGAATGAAATTAATTTCTTAGAGGTATTGTAGAAGGTATCACCGATAATAGTTAAATGTAAGGGTGGTTGTCACGTTCTAGTAAGGGAAAAGAGGTGTGGGAAAGGTCGTAAATAACAAACATCTGTAAGACTCCCGGTAATACTACCCACACTTCACTATAAAGTAAAACAAAACTAAACGTGAAGAGATTATTATTCGTCACAACTTGTAGAAAAGTACACAAACAATCGGTAGACATACAGAATTTTCATTACATACAAATCCAGAAAAGGGGTGAAAAACTAACCCAACAAACAAAATCACCGTAACTCAACATACTCGACGAACATACAAAACCTTTAATTAGGAAACAGTCAACAAAGAAAACGATAAGAAAGAGGGTAAGACTCCCAACAGAAAAGTAAAAAGAATATCAAAGGAAACGACACGTTTTCGAAAATTCAAGTCAGTCCAGGGTGAACAAATGAAAACAAAAAATAAAGGCAATGAGTTTAGTGACGTCTACTACTAACGTCGGTACTTTAATATTCTGCGAATGAGGAACCTTCCTTTCAATACTGGTTGGATCTATCGTAAAAGTTTTCGTCTCTGTAATGAAACGGCTTTTTCCAGGCAGATCGGTTCCGATACCAAAAAGGTCATCAGTACATACCTACACTCTCAACCTGACACTTCTTTCGACTCGTGACTTCTTAGCTACGAAAACTTGACACCACAACCTCTTCTGAGAACTCTCAGGGAACCTGACGTTCCTCCACGTTGATGAGGTAGGATTTCTTCTGGTCAGGACCCACGAGTAACCTTCCTGACTACAACGTTGACTTTGCGGTTATGAAACAGGTAAAGTACACTTCTCAACTGAGTAACCTTTTCTGGGACTACGATCCTCCCTAACCCCTGTCCTCCTCTTCCCCTGTTGTCTCGTACTCTACAAACCTACCGTAGTGGTTGAACTACCTGTACTCAAACTCATCTGAGGCCTCAACTACGTGTCCCTCCGGACCGTACGACTCTAAGTACCCCAGTATCTATCACCCTGTACTGACTCGTTGACTTGACTTGACTTGACTTCTCCAACCAGCACCTCCTATAATGAAATACAGTGACTCACAAGACGGATACAAAAGGAGATTCTCAAAATATCAAAGACCAAAATGTAAATCCAGAAATTAGGTAAAACTCAAATAGAAACACATACCACAATCCTTAACAAGATTAAAGTAAGAAAATGTACATCGACCGGTCAAAAGGGTCATGGTAAATAACTTCTCCGACAGACAGGGTAACGTATAAGAACGGAGGAAACAGTCCTTTCCTCTATGTATCTATGTACCCAAATAAATGACCGTAAAATAGAAAAAGGTAACCAGGTATAAACAAAAACACGGTCATGGTATGAGACAACTACTGACATCGAAACATCATATTAGACTTCAGTTCTTCGAACTAAGGAGGTCGAGGTAAGAAGAAAGAGTTCTGACGAAACCGATAAGTCCCAGAGAACACAAAGGTATATTTAACACCTTAAAAAATAAGATCAAGACACTTTTTTACGGTAAACATTAAACTGTCCCTAGTGTGACTTAGACATCTAACGTAAACCATCATATTAGTAAAAGTGTTATAACTCAGAAAGATGACTCTTTGTACTCTATAGAGAGGTAGACAAATACAGTAGAAACCAAAGAAAGTAGTCACAGTATTAAAAGAGCATGTGAAGAAAACAGAGGAATTCATTCAAATAAGGATCAATAAAGAAAAGAAAAAGAAAAAAAAAAACGTTACCACTTACCCTAACTAAGGAATCAAAGAGAAAGACTAAAAAGTAACAATCATATATCTTTACGTTCACTAAAGACACATAACTAAAAGATAGGACTTTCAAACGGTTTAAGTGACTAATCGAGATCATTAAAAGACTATGATAGAAATCCCAAAAGATACATGTCATAGTACAGTAGACGTTTGTCACTCTAGAAATGAAAATAAAAGGTTAGACCTCAAGAAAATAAAGAAAAAGAAGAGACTAACGACTTCCATCCTGAAGGTTTTGCTATGACTTATTATCATCACATTCACCTGTGGGAACAGAACAAGGACTAGAATCCCCCTTACGAAAGTCAAAAAGTGGTAACTCTTATTACAAACGACATCCGAATGGTATATACCGGAAATGATACAACTCCATCCAAAGAAGGAAAACCATCCTTCCATCCGGGTAAAAATCTCTCTCATCGATGGGTTAAAAATCTTTGTAAAAGAAATAACAACTTAAAAGTCCTTAGGAACGTCTCTGTTGCATTTGAGTATAACCGTTATCAAAAATTATGAACGATAATATCTATAATGTTTTCTCCTACACCATATTTGTTGACTAATGTGTTCTCAACCTTTCTCGTTAACCTTTAATACTCCTTGGTAGTATGAAAACTTGACACCACAACCTCTTCTGAGAACTCTCAGGGAACCTGACGTTCCTCTGGGTTGGTCAGGTAAGACTTCCTCTAGTCAGGACCCACAAGAAACCTTTCTGACTACGTTTTCGACTTTGAGGTTATGAAACCGGTGGAGTACACTTCTCATCTGAGTAACTTTTTTGAGACTACGACCCTCCCTAACCCCCGTCCTCCTCTTCCCCTACTGTCTCCTACTCTACCGACCTACCGGAGTGGTTGAGTTACCTGCACTCAAACTCACTTGAGGTCCTCAACCACTACCTGTCCCTCCGGACCGTACGACGTTAAGTACCCCAGCGTTTCTCGACCTGTGCTGACTCGTTGACTTGACTTGACTTGACTTCCTTAATTACCCTCCGTCGACCATCTTATTTGTTTTTCCTTCTTTACCCTTAATTTTTATAGTCTTTACAGTCCCTTTTTTTTTTTTTTTTGTACCTAAAATGTGAACCCAAAACGATATCGGACTTATACACACACGGGAGTTTTAAGTACAACTTTGGATTACGGGTTATATTACCATAAACCTCCACCACGGAAACCCTCCACTAATCTAGTACTCTCATTTCGGGAGTATTTATATTCATCACGGGAATACTTTCTCTGTTTTTCTCTCGAAAGAGTGTGTAAGCTTGTACACTTTTGTGTCATTCTTTTAGGAGAGTGTTCTATGTCTTAGAGGCACGTGGAAATAGAACCGGAAATTTGAAGGTCTTGGTACTCTTTATTTAACAAGACGAAGAAATCTCTTCGTCTCTTCCGGTTTACGAAATCCTGGTAGTTTCATGAACCTTTCCCCAACCAAAATTTCATCAATCCCCTGTCTTGGTGACGATCTTACTTCACGACTACGATCTCTCTTCGAGTGTTCTTTCTGTTCTTTTGGTTTTCCCTCACGAGGGAAGAGGACTGAAGGTTATAAAGAGATCCTTAACAGTTCCTACTTTAGATTTTACTTCGTTCGGTTGTTCATAGATATTGTACATGAAGTATTTTAAGGACAGGATCAAAGTCTTTGGTTCATCTGGAAAGATCTAGACCCGTAATCTCAACTCCACAACTGTTAAAGGACTCTAAAATATAGTTATGACTATGTAAAAAAATTTAAAAAAAAATAAGGAGAAAAGAAAAGGTCGACCTAAATAAATAAGACTCTAAACCTCCTACGACAGGAACTTGTAACCCCCCTTTTCTCAAAGAAGAAGAAATCGTTATAAGTCTTTTGAAACCCCTTCGTTGAATTATGTCTCTTCAAGTTTGAAAAACATCGATCATATCATTATAGAACGTGTATCACATTCACACACACACGTACACTCACACACATGTGTGATCGTACTCACGAGTTAGTTAGTACAGACTGAGAAGTGTTCTGATACATAACATCGGACGGTCCGAGAAGCTAGGTACCCTAAAAGGTCCGTTCTTATGACCTCACTTAACGGTAAAGGAGAAGGTCCCCGAGAAGGTTTGGGTCCCTAGTTTAGGCACAGAGGACGCAGAGGACGTAACCGTCCGTCTAAGAAATGGTGAATCGGTGACCCTTCGGGTATTGGATATACTATATTAGGTATTAAACCGGTTCAAAAAGGTTCTGAGTACAGTGTAACAGTACGTTTGTAATGAGACATATATATCTTCAAACGTTTGTTGTTTTCTGTGTATCATAAAGACGTTTACCAACATATTATATTCCCGACATAATCAGAAGTTCATATCAAAATTCGGGATTTAAAACGGACTTATGATGATAGTAGACCCATAAATTCCAATATTAGAAGTCAAGTCAAGTCAAGTAAAGTCAGCGAGTCAGTACAGACCGAGAAACGCTGGGGTACTTAACGTCGTGAGTAGTGGAGGGATAGGTATTGGTTGAGGGCCTCAAGTTAGTTTGAGTACAGGTGGCTCAACCACTACGGTAGGTCGGTGGAGTAGGAGACAGTAGGGGAAGAAGAGAACGGACGTTAGGGAGGGTCGTAGTCTCAAAAAAGGTTACTCAGTTGGTAAGTGTACTCCACCGGTTTTATGACCTAAAAGTCGAAATCGTAGTAAGGAAGGTTTCTTGTGGGTCCTGACTAGAGGAAGTCTTACCTGACCAACCTAGAGGAACGTCAGGTTCCCTGAGAGTTCTCATAAGAGGTTGTGGTGTCAAGAACCTTTCCGTGTTACTGTTACTAAAGTAATACCATTTCTAAGTAAGGTTAGGAACAAAAAAGTCAGTAACAGAGAGTATTATTTCTCTTCCTCGTACTGTGTGTTCTACGATGTACTATCTTTATGGTATAGGAGGAAAATGAGAACCCGTTCATTAAATTATGTAAAATTTTAAATTTGACCATACTATTATATTGAATCATTTCTCGTGTCTAGAGGGAATTTCTAATTTTTATTATATACTTCTTTAATATAAAAACTTTCAATGACTAAGTATAACACTATGTTGACTGAGGAAGTTTAAGAATTCTCAATTTAAACACCAACCCATCGAAATTTATTTACGTAAATACAGAGATCATAATTATAAATTGTAAATTTACAATTAACACCTTAATTAAAATTCTAAAAACTGTTTTACTCTAAAATAAAAAGAGTAAATACTATATGGACAAGGGTTGAGACGATCGAGAGGTAAGTGGTTTAATATTACTCTTTCATAAGGGAAAACCGAGTCAATCATTTCTTAGAACAGACGTTATGTCCTCTGGGTCCACACTAAGACCCAGTCCTTCTGGTGGATCTCTTCCTTTACCTTTGGGTAAGATCTAAAGAACGGACCTCTTGAAGTACCTCTCTCCTTGGACTGTCCGATGTACCCCGTCGTCTCAACCTATACTGACTCACTGATTGTGTACGTCTGTTTAATATGTTGTGGTGATTGTATATTAAACCAAAACTTCACGACAAAGAGGTACAACAACTACTATGACAAACAATGTCCAAGTGAAAAACAGAGAGACTGTAACCAGAATAAGTAAAAGAGTGGAGTAGAGTTAAAGAACAGAATCCTCCCTTATTACTACCGAGTCTTATTGTGCTCGACTCCTACATTTACAGATACAATCTTAGGTACGAAACATAGGGTTCTTCTTCTTTACGTTTTTCAGTTTTACCAACAGACTCCTTCGGGATGTTTATCGATTCTTTTCTTCTCTTCGATTTCTGTTTCCTCTTTTCCTTTCTATATAGGTAGACTTACGTCTTAGATTTTCCTATGGTCCCTCTCTATTCTTTCGGAAGGATTCACTAGTCACGTTTCTTTATCTCCTTTTGTTACCTTACTCTTACCGATCTCTACCAAGTTCTTTTGATCTCGATGGTTCCCTTTTAAAGTACGTTACTACCTGTTTTATTTCCTGTCTTTACCATACCTGGATTGTCTTCGTTCTATAATTCTTCTCCACCACTCTTATGTGTCTTCTTGATATGTTTTTTCTATAAGTACTGGGTCTATTGGTGCTACCACACTAGTGAGTATATCTCGGACTGAATGACTTGACGTTTCAGTTTCCCCCGAATCCTTCGTAGTGATGTTTGTTTCTATCACCTCCACTACCTTAAGGTGAACTCAATAAAATTTAGGATTTACTTCTACAACACTTTCACAACGTGAGTCATTCGGTCGTTTAAACCTTTTGAGTTGTCACCGGTGTCCTAACCTTTTCCAGTTAAAAGTAAGGTTAGGGTTTCTTTCCGTTATAGGTTCTTACAAGTTTGATAGTGTGTTGACGGGAGTAGAGTGTCCGACCGTTTCATTACGAGTTTTAAGAGGTTCACTCCAAAGTTGTCATGCACTTGACTCTACAAGTTTGACCTATTTCTTTCCCGTCTCCTTGGTCTCTAGTTTAGGTCACCTAGTGTCTTTTATGTTCTCCTCAGGTCTTCTTGTAGATGGAGACGAAGTGACTGATACGATTTCGGAAATTGACACACTTAGTACTGTTTGACACCTTTTAAGAAATTCTCGACCCTTATGGTCTGGTGGAATGGACGGTGACTCTTTAGACATACGTCCAGTTCTTCGTTGTCAATCTTCGTCTGTACCTTGTTGTCACCAGACCAAGGTTTAACACCTACCTCATGTAGTTCCGACATGTGACGGTGGGACGAATATATTGAATCTACGTCTTATGTAGTGCACTTTACAACCCAACCTACTTCCTGTTTGACTTTGGTTCTAACGGTCCTCTTTATAGTTATTGGAGTCTATACGTCTACTGTGGTGTGAATGCCGTCTTTTTCTTCTTGATTTCTCGGAGAACTACTTTCACTTTCTCCTCTCACTTTTTCAACCGAATTTTGAGTTGTAAGTTCTTTGATTCTAGTACCGTAGGTCAGGGTAGTAAAGTACCGTTTATTTACTCCTTTGTTACTTTTCTTACTGTCTGAAAAAAAGAACCCGAGGTTTTAGTGACGTGCACCACTGACGTCGGTACTTCAATTTTCTGTAAACGAGGAACCTTCTTTTCGATACTAGTCGGATCTGTCGTATAATTTTTCGTAATGAAACGGTTGTTACCAGACAGTTTCGATACCAAAAAGGTCATCAGTATATACCTACACTCTCAACCTGATATTTTTTAGCTCACGACTTCTTAACTACGAACTTGACGCCACGACCTCTTCTGAGAACTCTCAGGGGACCTGACGTTTTAGTTTGACCAGTTAGGATTTCTTTTATTCAGGACTTATAATTAACCTTCCTAACTACAACTTCGACTTCAAGGTTATGAAACTAGTGGACTACGCTTCTTGACTGAGTGACCTTTTCAGGGACTACGACTCTTCCCAATATCCGTCCTCCTCTTCTCCTACTATCTCCTACTTTACCAACCTACCGTAGTGACTGAGTTACCTGTACTCAAACGCGTCCGAGACCCTCGACCACTACCTGTCTCTTCGAAAGAAAGACGTCTGATACCTCGACGTTTTTCAGTCTGTGATGACTCACTGACTTGTCTTGACTTGACTCTTAGGTA
Source organism: Capra ibex (assembly GCA_006410555.1). Classification (NCBI taxonomy): domain Eukaryota; kingdom Metazoa; phylum Chordata; class Mammalia; order Artiodactyla; family Bovidae; genus Capra; species Capra ibex. Next base: position 19,976,131 of record SJYO01048061.1, on the reverse strand, counting down.
CGAGGTAATAGAATTGGAGAGAACTAAAACGAGAATTAGTAAACTACTGTTATTCTTACTGTAGAAGAAGTACACTATCGAAATTCTACTTTGTTCTAGTATACAAAATTCAACAATCTTACGACCTTGAGTCATTTGCGATGTTGAATATATACAATCGAAAGTAGTCGGTGAACTACAACAACGCTCTGAGAAGGTATTTGAGAGAAAAGAAAGGTAAAGATACATAAGAAAGTTTTAGTGGAGAATATCAGGTACCAAAGTTGACAAGAGAATAATGACCCTTTAACAATTCAATTTAAAAAAAAAAAAAGTAAAGATTGATTAGAATACACAACATCGAATTTTGTAAGTCAAAGAATAAGTCTTAGAAATAGATTTTGGGCCGTACACTTATTGACCGGGTATACAAAAAACAAAACAAAACAAAACAAAAAGGAAATGTATCTATGGGTGAAAAGACGGACAAATATACCATGATTCTAAGTAGTTCAACCAATGCGGTCTTTAGACGAACAGTAAAACTGAGGAAAAAAGGACTGAGAAGTGTCGGTTAATTGGTATATCGGAAGGGTAAAATTTAAAAGTTTCATACAAAATGGATAAAAAAAGGAGTCATGAAACCTAAAATAAAATTGTAGACATTCAAAAAAAAAAATTTATTTGAGAAATGTTATAAGAGTTACCAATTTGAACGAGGTAAGAATGTTTCATTAGTATGTCTCTAGAAACGTTATATGATTATAATATTTTTTAAAGAAGATGTTCATTAAGTAGTTATAGAACGGTATTGGGAGATGGTGTATAGAATATTTCACGACGTAGAGGAAAGAAAACGTGTCCTACGAAGTCGTTAAGATTTGTACAAGTGAACGGTTTCACCTGACACCTTCTTACGTGTCAGACTCTACTGATAATATGTGTATTGACCATTAAGGACGGGTGGGGTAGGGGTAGTTCTGTGTCTTAAGTACAATAAAGGTAAACGTAGATTCACCCTCGGACACTGAGGAGATCGGTCATCTCATGTCACTTGTGTTAGGATCTAGAGAAGATTCCGAGTCGGAACTTTTCCTAGACCGAAGGAGGAAAAAGATAGAGATCGAGAGAACAGAGAGAGACACACAGAGAGATAGAGAGAATCCTATAAGTGGGAATCCTAGATCGGTGGTACGACATTCTTTTGGGGTTTCTCAGTTATATCTTTTTGGTGTACTTTACGGGGTATATATCTCTTTAGCCTTAGGTTTTAGTTGTTGGTCGTAGTTTCCAGTATATATATTTAGTTCAAAATGACTTGGTGTTTTAGACACTTACAATATTTACCAATAAATTACGGTGATTTAAAGGGACATTAAACAGTGTGTCGGTATAATGACCCTTATACATGGTACGATAATATATAGATAAGAGACCTTTAATTGAAGGAAGACTTTTTAAAAGTTAAAGAATTGTAGAGTTTAGTTCTATCTTCGTTGTAGTCGAAAGGAGTAGTTGTCGATAAGTTCAATAATTAATATTAAATTTATAATGAAGAAGACCAGTAAAAAGTAAGGAGTCTGACATTCCAGAGAATAATAACGAATACGGATAATTATATATGAGATAAGAAGGTAATAGTTTCGTGAGGAGTTTGAACTGTACTTATTAACGGTTGGAAGTAACCTTACATTGTAGTCACTCGTGACTTATAGAGAAAAGAGATATTAAGGTACCCCAGTGTGTCTCAGTATGTCCTGACTTCTCTGAATCGTATTAGGGGAGTACACGGTTCACTCTGTCACTTAATACGTTTGAACACAATACACGACTTAGTCATAAAAAATTAGTCTAGATATTCGTTGTAAGGTCGTGTTCGACCTTAGTTCTAATGGTCCTCTTTATAGTTATTGGAGTCTATACGACTACTGTGGTGGGAATACCTTCTTTCACTTCTCCTTGATTTTTCAGAGAACTACTTTCACTTTCTCCTCTCACTTTTTTAACCGAATTTCGAGTTGTAAATCTTTTGCTTCTAGTACCGTAGACCAGGATAGTGAAGTACCCTTTATCTACCCCTTTGTCACCTTTGTGACAGTCTGAAATAAAAAACCTCGAAGTCTTAGTGACGTCTACCACTAATGTCGGTACTTTAATTTTCTGTGAATGAGGAACCTTCTTTTAAATACTGGTTGAATCTGTCGTATAATTTTTCGTCTCTGTAATGAAACAGTTGTTTCCAGACAGATCAGTTCCGATACCAAAAAGGTCACCAGTACATACCTACACTCCCAACCTGACACTTCTTTCGACTCCCGGCTTCTTAACTGCGAAAACTTGATACCTCAACCTCTTCTGAGAACTCGCAGGCAAGCTGAAGTTCCTCCAGGTTCGTCAGGTAGGATTTCCTCTAGTCAGGACCCACAAGAAACCTTCCTGTCTACGACTTCCACTTTGAAGTTATGAACCCGGTGGAGTACCTTCTCAACTGAGTGACCTTTTCTGGGACTACGACCCTCCCTAACCCCCGTCCACCTCTTCCCCTGCTGTCTCCTACTCTACCGACCTACCGTAATGGCTGAACTACCTGTACTCAAACCCACTTGAGGTCCTCAACCACTCCCTGTCTCTCCAGATCGCACGACGTTAAGTACCCCAGCGTTTCTCAACCTGCGCTGACTCACTGTCTTGGCTTGACTATTCGTTGTTTTTCGTTTTATTACTTTTTCTTTAATTTGAATTTATCGAATTAAGTACTAAAGGAGGTTAAATTACCTAAATATTTAACTGGACCTTTTATTTTGATTTTTAGTTTTTATAAATATTAAAAAGGACGTGTTCGGAAGTTCACTTAAACCAAAGAATCTAAAACAATTTAATCGTATTATCAATCTGAATTTTTACCAGTTTTACCTTTTACCTACATCAACAAATTGTATTCTCTACTACATATACGAACATTAATCTAGACATCAATTTCTTTACCGTTACGTGAGGTCATAAGAACGGACCTTTTAGTGTACCTACCTCCTCGGACCATCTGATGTCAGGTACACCAACGTTTTTCAACCTGTACTGATTCGTTGAAGTGAAAGAAAGAAAGAAAGATTTACGATCCCTTCATCTCTATAATCCCCGGACGAGATTCATACTGACTTTTGTATAACTCCAACCATAATCATAAAGAACACATGTCATACATCATGTAAAGGATGAAAGTAACGACACTTTTATTTCAACGGTCGTACAAATCGGTAAATTCGTCTTAAAAACGAAACACCATATAAACAAAACGAACAAATACACTACACTACTGTAGGTTTTCTCGATGTACTATTTATAACTGTCAAAACTTCAGTCGACACCCTTCGCAAGAATTCGGACCAAATTAAAGAGATCTTGTAGAGAACTATAAAACATACAACAACAACAACCATCTGAATTTTATTAATGATAATTTTTATTATCTAATTTCGGAATTTTCCCTTCCTTTTCTTATCAGTAATAGTAAGTACGATAAAAGATCTATTTATAACATCAACATTTACATACTTATTTTGTTACAATCAGTCTCAGTTTTTTACCTTTTTTTTTTTTTTTTTTTTCAAATCGGTCCGATCTTTATTCATCTTAGATCCATCGAGAATGAAGATGAAACTTTACCAAAATACTTCCATATAAACAACTTATTTTACAGACCAGGAACCTAAAATAGTCCATTCTACACGACCTTTTTTTATGTAGTCAGTGAATGTCGAAATTTATCGGTAACTCTAATAAAAGAAAAGGGGTCTAAAAAAACCCCCTGACTAGAATCCGTCTAAAAATTAAAAGGAGATACGGGTAAGAGATGGGTATCATTTAGTAAATCAATGAGTCAAAAGTCAGTAAAACTAAGTATATCCCAATGAATTAAACTTAGAATACACATTAGTACCTTAAGTTTCGTGGTCCTTTTGTGACCTATAGATAAACTGTATTCTTTTCTTCCATTAATAGAAACCGTGGTGACCTTAATGTGTACAAGATAAATATGTTTGACATACCCATTTATTTTGGACTTGTCTTCATGTTAAAGTTTATTTTGATGTCTACATCTAAACCTACAGTTATTTCTGTATTTGAACTCATACGACACATAAATCAGTGAGTCAAAACAGACTGAGAAACGTTAGGATACCTGATATCGAACGGTGTGATAAGACAGGTACCCCTAAAAGGTCCGTTCTTATGACCTCATATATATGTCATATATTTACATGAAAGGGGGTATCAGATAATTTTAATTAGTGATGTTTTGGAGTTTAAATCATAAAAGATCTCTATAAACAAAAGAAGGAACGTTTGGACAAAGTTAAATTTGGATAAAGAACGGATAAAGTACCGTAGTCTCAGGTCCTTTTAGGAAAACGGGTACACGTTTTGTACGTTGATTCGACCTAAATAAGAGAAAAGGAAGTGATAGATGGACAGTCTTAATGTCTACCAATATTCAGTCTTAGTACAGAGTTAAGACCGACGAAGTACAACAAGGTTTTCCACAACACAATTATACTGGGTGTTTTAAGACCAAAGTCATGGTAAATATTTTTACGAGAATGACCTAAAAAGGTTAATGTCTTACAGTGATCGGTAGACCGAGATGTTCCTAACTCAGTGATCGGTGTCATCGGTGACTGGAATCTTTGGTAGGGGTTTCTCAAGTGTCGTCTCCAGTCCTTACTTCGTGAGACGAGACCCTTTTAACCATCTTGTCTTGAAGTTTGTCAATAGATAAAAGTTCTCTTAGAAAAGTACTTGAGTCTAAGAACTTAGTAGGGTGCGAATCTCGTGATTTTACAAATTGATTCCTTTGACGAAAAGGACTGATGGTCGTTGGAAGATGTCTCTAAACACACACCACCGTACATAGGACAACCGGTTTTAGTGTGCATCGTAAACGAAGGGAGGAATGGAGTAGTCTTGTCAAAGAGTCACGATAGACTCTCCGACAAAGAACCCGATAACAGGAGTCTTCTGTGACTTATTTCTGTTGAGTGTCGAAATTGGAACACGTAAGGAAAATCAGTTGCTTAGAAACGTACCTCAGGATACAGAGTTATCTCCGAAGGGAACAATGAAGGTCCTTAACTAATGAAAAGTTCTGTTCGAAAATCTGATAGTCTTTAATGAAAAAGAAAAAAAAATTTAATTAAACATAATGTGATATCAACGGAATGTTTTAACAATCAAAGATGGTATATCGTTTGTTTGAGTTAGTATACATATGTATATAAGGTGTACAAGGGAGATAGAACCGAAATACAGGGAAAGTCTATTGGTGTTTCTTAACTTATTTCAAGGGACATAATATGTCACACAAAAGTAATCAATAGGTGAAATATGTATCATAGTCATCAGGATGGGGAAAGGGAGAACCATAGATATATAAACAAGACATGTAGACACAATGGATAATAACAATTCGAGAAGAACACGGACCGATGGTCAGGTGAGTCCGTTTTAGGTCGAAGTCTTAAGAACTTCATCTTTCGACAGTGAGTGTGAGGTTCCAGTGTTTGTGAGGGTTTAAGAATTTTTTTGGACGTTAAAGAAGTCTTTGACTAGACTTCTACCACGAAAACTGTATTAGAGTTTATTTTACGTACAATAATATGAATATCTAAATCATTTGATACAGTTTAATTTAGTTAGATATTTGACCAACTTTACGACCCTCTCCTTCCTATTACGGAGTTACAAGGAACATTAAGACTTTAGAGAGTAAAACAAATAACAAATTTACTGGTAGACTTACCCTGGAGAGTATTATAGAATATACCCCTTTAGATTTTGTTTGTTGGTTTTTTAACAGAGAAATAAGGTCATGTTTAGTTTAAGCCCCAAGTTTAGGATTCTTATATTTTTTTCGTAGCACTCGAGTCAACGAGTCAGTACAGGTCGAGAAACGGTGACGAACTTGATAATATAAGGCGTTCGAGGAGACGGGTACCTTAAAAAGTCCGTTCTTATGACCTCACCCGACGGTAAAGGAGGAAGTCCTTTTATGTAGTATCACTCGTTTTAAAATATCCAATATGAGTTACAATCAGTCTATAGTTTTGAAGTAAACTTTAACTTGACTATCATAATTTTAAAATAAATTGTATATAACTATTAATGTCTAAGGACTTTCCTAACTATAAGTTCACATACAAGAAAAAATATTTAATAACGTATGACGGAGTATTTAATACGTTTACTCGTAATTCTATACAGACATAAAGGGTTAAAATTAATAGACATGTGAAAGATTTTTTCAATTACTGATTAAATTCTAGTTTCAATTAAATGACAGATGGGAATTTTACGGATATTTTGAATAAACTTAACGAAACTACAGTCATACAAACTCCTCTACATGTGTCTGTGTTCGATTAGTATATGTTATGTTTAGACTAGTTAGTCATGTATTTTTCTATTTACATATGTGGTGAAACGACCTTTCTTTAACCGTACTAAATCTTTAACACTCAGATCCAATATCTGTACAAACAGGTAGAGACAACTCACTTTCCACTATTTTAACTTTAGAGACGTTCCAGTCGCGACTTACTCTCTAAATACATATTATACACTGAATTAAGGTTTTCATCTCTCCATTTTTCCTTTTAATAAAATTTGGATAGTTATAGTGAAGTTTTATATACTCTTTTTTAACTGTTTTATAACGTAAGTTTGTCAGTTTACCTAAAAATTTCTCTAAAAAAAAAATTGTCAGTCTTTAAGTTTCTTTTTCGTCTGGTTTTCAATAATATTTATGACTTCGTTACTTTATTACTATAACTTGTTGTAGTAATTGTTCAAACCCCATTATCTACATATCTTAAGACGATTATTAATTACTGACTATTTGAAAGAAAAGTTAGTATATTTTTTACGAACACACGGAATTTTGTATTTTTTTTTTTTTCTGACTTTAACACTTCCTGTACCAAAAGTTTTATTATATTAACAATTTTTAATACTTGTTTATGTTTCAAAAGGGACTCAAACCCTTTATTTTTCCTATGAAGTTTTATTTGATATAATACTTCCTTTTTATCTTTTGTGTACTCATTTCTTTTGATCCTTTCATTTTGTTACTTTTATCTCTATTTTATTTTTTCTTTTATTTACTTTTCTGATAAATCGTCGTCTTTTCGAAAAATTTTACACACAAGAGATTGATAAATGTCCTAAGGAATTCTACATAAATAATATCTTTATTCACGATGTCTAACCCTGACTTTTTTTATTTTATTATTTAAGAATGTCATTATACTCGACAAATACGGATGTATTAGAATGGTACTCTCTTCCTTCCGACAAGAAACTTAGGTAGAATCTAAGTTTCATCAAGTCAGTGAGTCAGCACAGACTGAGAAACGGTTGGGTTCCCGACGTCGTACTATTCGAAGGGACTGGTAGTGGTCGAGGACCTCGAACAACTTTTAGTACTGGTAGATCAACCACTCGGTAGGTTGATAGAGTAGGAGACGACAGAGGAAGAGGAGGACGGAAGTCAGAAAGGGTCGTCGTCCTAGAAAAGATTACTCGTTCAAGAGACGTAGTCCACCAGTTTGATAACCTCGAAGTCGAAGTCGTAGTCAGGAAGGTTACTTATAAGTCCTTACTAAAGGAAATCCTAACTGACCAACCCAGAGGAACGACAGGTTCCCTGAGAGTTCTCAGAAGACGTTGTGGTGTCAAGTTTTCGTAGTCAAGAAACCACAAGACGAAAGAAATACCAGGTTGAGGGTGTATGTATGTACTGATTACCTTTTTACTATGGAACCTGATCTGTCTGGAAACAACCGTTTCAATACACAGACGAAAAATTATACGACAAATCCAACCGGTATCGAAAAGAAGGTTCTTCGTTCTCAGAAATTTAAAGTACCGACATCAGTGGTAGACGTCACTAAAAACCTCACGGGTTTTTATTTCACAGAGTGACAAAGGTAACAAAGGGGTAGATAAAAGGTACTTCACTACCCTGACCTACGGACTAGAATCAAAAAGTTTACAACTCAAAATTCGGTCGAAAAAGTATGAGGAGAAAGTGGAAGTAGGTCTCCGAGAAATTAAAGAGAAGTGACAGACGATATTCCCATCACAGTAGACATATATACTCCACCACCAATAAAGAGCGCCTTTAGAACTAAGGTCAAACGTGAGGTAGGTCAGGCCGTAAAGTGTCCTACATAAAACGTATATTCAATTTATTCGTTCCACTGTTATGTGTCGGAACTGTAGGAGGACAGGGTTAAACCTTGGTTAGGTAACAAAATACAGGCCAAGATTGAAAACAAAGGACTGACCGTATGTCTAAAGAGTCCCTCACCCATTCCACCAGATCATAAGGGTCGAGAAATTCTTAACAGGTCAAACAACACTAGGTGTGTTAGTTTCCGAAATCGTATTTGTTAATTCGTCTACGAAAATACCTTAAGACAACAAAAAAAGATACTAGGTCACCTAGTAGAATATATGACCCAGTGTTTATGTCTATTGTCTCGTATACAACTCCTCCTTTCCGGTTATACTCTCGACTTCCTAACTTTGAGAGACCCTGTAAATAACTTCTTACTTAAACAATTACCAAAATCTTATTCATTCGTCTACAAGTGTCGTCTTGGACGATCACAACCCCCTCCCCTCTTAGTTTCCATGTAATCCTCAATCTATTGATGACTAATATCTTAGATTTAAATTGTTCGTCCACGTACTACTATATAAACCTTATAATTAACCACTATCCAACTAATGAACTCTTTATTTCAATAAAAATATATAAGGAAGGGTTGAATGTAGGAAAGTCTAATGAGGTAGATTTATAATCCATACCTCGGAGGTAAAAAGAACCTCTGTTCACCCGTTCCTGGGGTAAAAATCCAAGATTTAATTTTATTGACGTTAAGAGTAACACTCTATAACATCTTACAAATTTTTAACCACGTTTGTCTATTTGCAGAATTTCACAATTCTGTTTAACAGATCGACGGGGGATGATCGGTGTTCACTCTTCAATCTACTAGGAAACTTTACTTTCATGACTTATATGGACACTCTTAAATCTGTATTTCTCGACTTTCACTCTCCGTCGTAATTCACGTTCTGGTGGTGGGTACCAAGAATTCGTCAGTGTTTGCTCTGTTTAACTCTTGCATTCCTTATATACTCCACCAAGATGTACTTGAAACACTTGGTTACTCTCCCTCTCGTGTAATGGTAAAAGGTCGAAGTCCGAAGTCACTCCATTAACTTTATACAGAATATGATAGTCTAAACTCAACGTGACCATTTAAATCCGTACTTAAATTTTAAAAACCGAATAAGATTTGGGATGCAACACGTTTCTGGTTTCTCACTGTGCATTCACTAGAGTAGTACTCTATTACTCGTGTACTTATAATGGTTACGATGTGTAGAGTCTTTCTCCCTTATATTTGATTCTTCTACCATCATCCACCTTTATTATTTATCAGGACCTAAATGTAACAACGACAAATCTACGAAAGAAGTTAAATTCAGACTTAAACGTTTATTCCTCGAGTACTAGACTCGGTGTCAGTCGAGGGTCAGAGTAAAAACGACTTACATATGTCGAAAAGGTAGAAATTGACGTTTCTTATATTAATTAGACTAAAATCATAACTGGTAGAATACTACAGGCACACATCTCAGAGAACACAAGAACCTTCTCCCACAAACGATACTGGTCACACTAGAGAACCGTTTTGAGATAATCAGAAACTGCACGAAGTAAAACATGAGTTCCGGTTTAAACGGACAATGAGGCCCCAAAAGAACTAAAGGATGAAAACGTAAGGTCAAGGGATATTATATGTAGTACTCTTTACGACCCGACCTTCTTCGTGTACGACCTTAGTTCTAAAAACCCTCTTTATAGTTATTGGAGTCTATACGTCTACTGTGGTGGGAATACCGTCTTTTACTTCTCCTTGATTTTTCGGAGAACTACTTTCACTTTCTCCTCTCACTTTTTCAACCGGATTTCGAGTTGTAAGTCTTTTCCTTCTAGTACCGTAGACCAGGGTAGTGAAGTACCGTTTATCTGCACCTTTGTCACCTTTTTCACAGTCTGAAACAAAAAACCCCAAGGTTTTAGTGACTCTACCACTAAGTCAAGTCGAGTCAAGTCAGCGAGTCAACACAGGTTGAGAAACACTAGGGTACTCAACGTCGGGCGGTCCGGAGGGAGAGGTAGTGGTTGAGGACGTGAACACGACACGAAATGATTGAGATGCCACATGAACACACTTACTTACCGTACGGGACGCGCTTCGTTCACTCCTCGGGACGAACGTCAAGGTATCACTAGAGTATACCGAATGCCGTCTTTGGACAGTCCCCAAATATGACTGGACGGTTACGGTTCTCCGTGGGTTACAGAGGAAGCTCTTGGCTGGTCTTTGCCCGTTTTACACACCTGGCTAGAGAGGAAAGAGTCAGTTTGAAAAGTCAGAGAAACTGGTAAAGGATTGAGGAACCCTTAATCTTCATAATTGGATTAGATAGTCTAGTATCTGAAAGTTCCCTGAACACTAGATATGACAATGACACATGATAATGACTCCAGGGTCTGAACCTAACCATCAGTCCTTTCACGGATCGGAGTGATCCTTAGTTTTCAAGTATTCGATCTACCTCGAGATCGAGGTTCTTGTAGAGACTCCAATTTCCAATGAGTCTAACCCTGGCGTTGCCACAAAAAAAAAGGAAACCATTACGACCGAGAATCACCTGGTCTCCTCTGAGAATATGACTACACCACTACGAACCTTCCTTGCAGAGTCAAAATACAAGTATTGCCAGAATAACACCAGTCCTGTTAATACTGGGAATATAACACTGGGAATATGAGTCCCAGTACGTGTCCGTTAGTCCACTACTTACAAAGGGGTCTCCAGAATCGAACCCTCCGTAAGGTCTTCCAATGAGACTAACGTGGGGTCCACCGTAGTCTCCGTTCGTTCCAATTACCACTTCTCGACCTACAGTCAGTCCCTACAGTAGTCCAGATTGGGACCATGTAGGGGTGGGGTAGAGCCACCATCTTGGCCCTCTCTACTCATACCGTGGACGTAGTCATTCCCCGTCTGATTCAGGCTGGTCCTTGCTTTTCGAAAACCACATTTAAGACAGGTGTGGGGGTAGATCTCGTCCCTCCCTGCGGAGGTCGTCTTTCTACCGTGACCGACGAAAAAAAAGAGAGAGTGTCTACCCTTGATTGTTAAGGTCGGAGTGAGGAAACTTGACATAGGACCTTTTGACCCTATCTAAACTAGGGGTCCCGAATTTCTTCTGTGTGGAGCAAAAGGATACACTATCACGTACCAGTGCCATACGTAACCTCCTGTCACTTGCCACCGGTCAACCTCCCAGAGAATTCATATTATGACAAAATGTTAATCTGGTCAAGACATTGCTTATTCCCTTTACCCATCTTCATCGTATACATAACGGGAAAAAGAGAGACGTTATATACGGTCTGACCAGCGGTTCTCAGCCTATGCTGGCTCGCTGAAATGAAAGTAAAAAGTGAAAGTATGTAATCTCTTCCTTTACCGTCGGGTGAGGTCACAAGAACGAACCTCTTAGGGTCCCTGCCCCCTCGGACCACCCGACGACAGATACCCCAGCGTGTCTCAGCCTGTGCTGACTTCACTGAATCGTCATCGTCATCGTCATTCAGGTTTCCCATATCTAAACCCACACTTTGAAAGTCGAGGGAGGACAGGAGAATGAAAAGGGGATATGGACCCTGAGGTTTGACTTGTTTGACTTTCGGTCTCTTGGGGGGAGTCTTCCCAACGGAACCAGAGTCACCTTTGGGTTTGACTCTAAGTTTGACGGAACCAGAGTCACCTTTAGGGTCGACTCTAAGTTTCACGGGTGTACCTCCAGGTTTGTTGAGGACAGAGTCATACTGGAGTCTGATGAGACCGAAGTTATCTTTGAGTCTGGTGACTTCATTCTCTACTCTCCCTCCTGTCCTTTGTTTCTCTTTTTCTTTTTGTCCAAAGAGGTTAGATAGGGACCCTAGTATACGTGTCTCGTCGGTCTCTCTGACTCCTTGTCGGTGTGTTCGACAACGAAGAAGTACTTTGTGGGTGGACCTCTTTATTAGTCAGAGACTCTCAATTATTCGAAAAAACAATAGTTCTTTATGTTTCTTAGTTCCTCCTAGACCCTCTGATAAATCTCCTGGGTCTTTTATATATATAATTCCGAAGATTTCCACAATGAGACGAAATACTGGAATGAACCTTCCTACACTACAAATAGAACCCTGTTTACGACTGAGGGTTGAGTTTTTGAGCTCAAAACTCTTTTCACCAACGAATACCTCTACTTGCCGAACCATTACTTAGTCATCCCTTCTCCCTCCTACTCTATCGCCGGGAGGGGTGACCCTTAGTCCATCACGGTTCATGTCTTGGTCTGACCCTGATGTTGTGTCGATTTCCTTCTACCCTAGTCTCAGTAAAACAGTCTACATAAGAACTTCCTGAGTCCGTCCGTACAAGATTCGGAAATTTGATACCGTTTAACCGTCTATATCTTGTCCTCTTCCTTCGAGGACCGTTTAAGGATCTATCCGACTCTCTTCGGGAAGCGTCTAAGTGACTCTAACTAGGGTTTTCACTTCTCCCTTTTCACTAGAATTTCTTATCTAAAGAGTGAGTCAGCCGAGGTCTATAGACGGCATTCGATAATTTTGTCCGGATACCTGGTTGATTCCAGACAGATCAGTTCCGATACCAAAAAGGACACCAGTACATACCTACACTCTCAACCTGACACTTCTTCCGACTCGGGGCTTCTTAACTACGAAAACTTGACACCACAACCTCTTCTGAGAACTCTCGGGGAACCTGACGTTCCTCTAGGTTGGTTAGGTAACACTTCCTCTAGTCGGGACCCTACAAAAACCTTCCTTACTACGATTTCGACTTTGAGGTCATGAAACCGGTGGAGTACACTTCTCAACCGAGTAACCTTTTCTGAGACTACGACCCTCCCTAACCCCCGTCCCCATCTTCCCCTGCTGTCTCCTACTCTACCGACCTACCGTAGTGGCTGAGTTACCTGCACTCAGATTCACTTGAGGCCCTCAACCAAATACCTGTCCCTCCGGACCGCACGACGCTAAGTACCCCAGCGTTTCTCAGCCTGTACTGACTCACTGACTTGACTGACTACCTGGTTTAGTCAGAAATCTATGAGACAATGTTGATCAAGTCTGTCAGATAATACCATCCCTTATACTCCTTTTCTTTCTTTCCGTCTTTTTCTGTTTCCTTTTCCGTCTTCGGAAGTGTTTCCGATACTTTTTGAAAGAATTTGTCGGAATTTTTTTACGGGTCTCCCTGGGTCCACTTTTCCCTACCCTAACGATAATGACACCTTTCCTCCCCGTGGACTTCGCCCTAACGGGAACCCGTAGATTAGGCGGGGACCGAGGTAGAGAACAGACGTTTCCTGATGTGAACTTCTCTCTGACGGGGGGTCTCCGGATCCAGAGGGAGAGTTCTGTTACTCCTGACTTCCACGGGTCCCCAGGAGTGTGTTCGAGGACAGGATTGATATGGACTCCTTGGGGTCCACAATTATTAACACCCCCCCGGTTAGGTAGCTAAAAGAAAATCTATGACCCCGTTGAATGAGACACGAATAACTTCGGGGACCGGGAGAAAGAAGGGGTAGGTGAAGGTATTACCCTGACAGACCTGCTCGGTTTTCCATAATAAAGTCAATAAGAAATAGAACATTGACCCTAAGACACGATAAAAGTGTGCTCAAAGACTAACACGGTCTTAGAGGGAGTGGGGAAAACCCCTCCCTATATGACTCGTTCCGGGTACAGAGACAAAAGTACTTATTCCTCGGGAGAAAAAGAGAGGGAAATCAACTTGTTTTACATTTAGGATCTCATACCCGACTACCTTTTAGACACCCAACTCATGTTTTACGAAAAGGACATCAACAGGTCGAGTTTCTGGACGTGAATAAAGGTGTATTCATCGTCATAGGTGACTTTGGACTCCTATTCCTTCCTAATTTTGGGTAGTAGTTTTTAAATTTCTTCGTCCCTGATAATTAAGGGACATTGTGGGGTTATAAAACCCATATTTCTTTAGTTTACCATTTACCTATGATCAAGTTCTAAATGTTTATTATTTACTTCGACATCAAGGAAATGTGTGGCTCCACGGATTAGGAATGTGAGATAACAGACTTTAAGGACTTATCCGGTTTATAAAGAGTCATTAACTAAACTTTCCCGGAAGATAAGTCACGGAAACCCCCTCTTTCAGTTAAAGATAAACGGAAATTTCTGGGATGCGTCGGTCGAAGAGTCAATTGGACCTCTGAAAACGGGGTCCCTAAAGCACTGTCATGACTGAATAAACCTGTATTAAACAGTACCTTAGATGTTTTGAAATTATCGAGACTTCGCCACCACAATGTTATACATCTACTATAAAAGGAGACACGACTCTGTCTCTTTCGAACAAGCGTTCGGTGTTTAAAGAATTTGAAAGACCGTCCGACGCCAATGTTCCTTATTTCTCTTTAACCAGAGTCGAAACAGTTGTTAGCCGATCTATAGACCCGGATTATTATAGGATTCCCTGTTCCCGGTATCCGGCACGCTCTTAAGTCAAGTCAAGTCAAGTCAGCGTGTCAGTATAGGCTGAGAAACGTGGGGTACTTAACGTCGTGTGGTCCGGAGGGACAGGTAGTGGTTGAGGACCGTAAGTGAGTATGAGTGCAGGTAGCTCAACCACTACGGTAGGTTGTTAGAGTATGAGCCAGTAGGGGAAGAGGAGGACGGGGGTTAGGGAAGGTCGTAGTCTCAAAAAGGTTACTCAGTTGAGAAGAGTACTCCACCGGTTTTATGATCTCAAAGTCGAAATCGTAGTCAGGAAGGTTTTTTTAGGGTCCTAACTAGAAGATATCTTACCTGACCAACATGAAGGAACATCAGGTTCCCTGAGAGTTCTCAGAAGAGGTTGTGGTGTCAAGTTTTCGTAGTTAATAAGTCGCGAGTCGAAAGAAGTGTCACGTTGTGAGTGTAGGTATGTACTGGTGACCTTTTTGGTATCGGAACTGGTCTGCCTGTAAAAAACCGTTTCATTACAGAGACAAAAAGTTATACGATAGATCCAACCAGCATTGAAAAGAAGGTTCCTCATTCGTAGAAAATTAAAGTACCGACGTCAGTGGTAGACGTCACTAAAACCTCGGGGGGTTTTATTTCAGACTGTGACAAATTTGCGAAAGTGGTAGATAAACGGTACTTCACTACCCTGGTCTACGGTACTAGAAACAAAAGACTTACAACTCGAAATTCAGTTGAAAAAGTGAGAGGAGAAAATGAAAGTAATTCTCTGAAAAATCAAGGAAAAATTTAAAGACGGTATTCTTACCACAGTACACATAGAGACTCCAATAACAATAAAGAGGGTCGTTAGAACTAAAGTCGCACACGAAGAAGGTCGGGTCACAAAGAGTACTACATGAGACGTATATTCAATCTATTCGTCCCACTGTTATATGTCGGAACTGCATGAGGAAAAGGATAAACCCTGGTCAGACAACAAGGTACAGGTCAAGATTGACAACGGAGGACTACACGTATGTCCGAAGAGTTCTCCGTCCAGTCCACCAGTCCATAAGGGTAGAGAACTTCTTAAAAGGTGTGAAATAACACTGGGTGTTTCAGTTTCCGAAACCGTATCAGTTATTTCGTCTTTATCTACAAAAAGACCTTGAGAGAACGAAAAAGGTACTAGGTCACCTACAACCGTTAAACTAGAGACTAAGGAGACGGAAAAGATTTTACTCGAACTTGTGGTCCTTCAAGTACCAAGTGCATAACGATTTCGGACCGAACCTCTTAAAACTCGTAATGAAATGATCACACATCCTACTCATGTTAACACACCATCAAACTCGTAAGAAATCGTAACGGAAAGAAACCCTAACGCTACTTTTGACTGGAAAGGGTCAGGACACCGGTGACGACTCAAAAGGTTTAAACGACTGTATAACTCACGTCGTGAAAGTGTCGTAGTAGAAAGTCCTAAACTTTATCGAGTTGACCTTACGGTAGTGCAGGTGATCGAAACAAGTGTCACTACGAAAGATTCCGGGTGAACTGTAGTGTAAGGTCCCACCGAGATCCACTCACTAGTGTGGTAGTGGGTCACTAATAGACCCAGTACTTATAGAAAAAACATGTCAAGAAGACACATAAGAACGTTGGGTAAGAATTATAGAAGACGAAGACAATCCAGGTATGGTAAAAAAGGAAATAGCACGGGTAGAAACGTACTTTACAAGAGAACCATAGAGATTAAAAGAACTTCTCTAGAGATCAGAAAGGGTAAGACAACAAAAGGAGATAAAGAAACGTAACTAGTGACTCCTTCCGAAAGAATAGAGAAGAACGATAAGAAACCTTGAGACGTAAGTCTACGAATATAGAAAGGAAAAGAGGAAACGAAAAGTGAAGAGAAGAAAAGTGTCGATAAACATTCCGGAGGGGTCCGTTGGTAAAACGAAAAAACGTAAAGAAAAGGTACCACTACCAGAACTAGGGACAAAGGACATGTTACAGTACTTGGAGTCAGGTATCAAGTAGTCCGTGAGATAGATAGTCTAGATTAGGGAATTTAGATAAAGAGTGAAGGTGACATATTAGTATTCCCTAAACTAAATCCAGTATGGACTCTCTTGATTTGGATATGATGGGATGGATACTGAAATTCTGTTAACCCTCCTAAACCCCCCTAGTGTCCAATGACAACGTAAACCTAAGGCGCAATACCCCTTGAACAGACTGGAAATGTATTTGAATATCGACTTTAAGTGGTCCGAGTTTGGTTCTTTGACCAAACCAGAGGTCTTTGAGTTTTCAGAAAATTCAAAGAAGTCTGACGAGAGGATGTGTGGGTCGAGACTCGAACGGGTGTCCCAGTCTTAAATTAAACAAACAGTGACTTTCTTTTCCATACCGGAACCCTCAAAACTGTGTTCGGGGGCTCCCGGAGTAGTCGTTGGATAACGAATAGATTCGTCTCTTAATCTACATTAAAGTACACCCACCGGGGTGACGGAATTTCATTAACCCCGTTGTCGAAATAATCGTGGACTTCGAAATTTTTATTAGTTACCTGTTTTGAAATGACATGACTGAAGAGTACTACACTCACTTTATAATTTAACATGCCAATTATAAACCTACTGTCTGTCATCCGAAGAATTTATAGTTAGTAACAACAAACTTCCTCGTCATTGATTCGAATTTCAAACACCTTTAAATTTAGGACGGTAAAAGGAAGGACTCTTCCTTTTACTTTGTGGACTAGTGCTAACAAGGGTTAAGAATTGAAATTTGATACGTCGAGCCTTCCTAGATTACCTATGGGGTAATCTGTTAGGACTGTACCTTTATAAATGTCTACCGTCTAGAAAACAAGCCTTACCTTTCGCATTTCGTACAATACGGTACCACTGACGACTTGTCCAAAATCTTCGTTTTAGAGAGGGGTCCCTTGGTCACGACACCACTGACGACTTGTCCAAAACCTTCGTTTTAGAGAGGGGGTCCCTTGGTCACGAGTCAATCGTCTCGAACACCGAGAGACTAGGCTCGAGATCTCAATTCGTTTCCCGTCGCTCATTTATAGATGTGACTAAGATTCATACGAATAAACTGAAATGTACGAGTACGACGTTATACCTTTCTTTCTGTCAAATTTTGTTGTTGTCCTCTTGGATAATTCGTAAAGTCTCTCTAGCTCTCTGAAAATTGACGATATATAACAGGATTTCTTCATCGACAATACGTAACGTTTCCCGTGTCGTCCCTACCCTCGTTTCATCGACTTCCATTAGTTGACCGACTGACAGTTCGGTCTTTTCGTCGTTAAATACTTTGGGAAGTGATGTCTGCGGAAACTAGACCTGTCCAGGACACCTTGTCCTTTTTGGTGTTATATGACTCCTTCTTAATTTTTCTACACTCTTTTCTCTTCGTTTCTAATGACTATTTCCTACCAATGTCAGGTTCCTACCTACTAATTATTAAGGATTTTTACGAGTCACCTTTTCAGAATTCCCAAACGTAGTATCAAAATTAAACCCACGTCTTTCATGAATGGTTTACCGAAGAGAAACTTCCATTTTTACATTACTTTTGAATTTTCTTGTAATAGTTTTTCACACTCCAAACAGTCCTTTTATTAGGTTTTTGACTTTTCGATCGTTTTAGACCTAATGTTACTTCACCCTTCATAGGACCTCTCCTGACCCATTAACTAAAATGGGTATAAGGTTTTCGATTACCTATAAGAACGAATGTTCAAACCCATATATGAAGATGACCTACTTAACTCCGAAAAGGGACAGCATCACTCGTCTGATTCCTCCAATATTCTAAAATTAGGTACTTTAACAGGGGTCCAAACCCGACGTTCCCTCGGAAGGCTCACTGTTCCCGAGGTGGAATTTTCGACGACATTGAGTCCCCAATAGATTTCGAGATCCTTATCTTATAAAGAATGTGACAAGGACCTCTGGGGTTAGGAGTCCTTTCCAACTTTTTCGATTACTGTAATAGTTTCCTGTATACGCGTTTAATTGAGTTCTCTGCGTCCTGTTAACCTAATTTCAGGATGGGTATCGAAATTACTCCCGAGTTTGACGAGGGGAGGGGGGGGGTTTTTTTTTTCCTCCCTCACAGGGGGAGACTTACATAAATACCTTCCGGAAAGAATACGTGTCTGTAACAATAACTGGGACTTCGGAACCTTAATTGATCAATACATTGAGTCGAGAGTCGAAAAGTCATCCGTAATTGTCTTGAGGTCTTTCTGAGGACTGGGTCGGAGACTTAGTTCATTCGGAGATAAACTCGGTTCTTGCCTCCATGAGTATTTTGTAACCCTAGACCCTCGGGTAGGGAGCTCGGGGAGACCCTTCCGGGAATGGTCCAATAAGAAAGAAGAGGGTGTCGACAGTTTCACGGTCCTCAACTAAGGACCCATGTAGTGCGAACTCAATTCTCCACCGTGGGACTGGTCTTGATTCACTGAAGTAAAATACAGAAATGTAAGATACGAGACTGAAACATGAAAAGTCTACCCGGGCTATTGGATACACTCGAATGAATACGACTGAGGTCTTTAGGACTCAGACGACAAACTAGGAGTTCTGTTACGAAAGGACAGGACCCGAGTGAGGATGCGATGTAAGGTGTTAGTCAGACTGACGACCCAGACACCTTGTGAGGGGAGAAGTAGTTACCTTCAGAAGGGTACCATAACTATAGAGGTGAAGTTCCTTTTCTGGAAAAGATTCAGACACTTATGGAAACTGTTGTTAGTATACACTACGGAGAAGAAGTAGACTACTGTAGATTGTTGGGATTTTACCTGACCACGTTGTGCAACGTGAAATTGATAACTGTATTACTCTGAAAATTAAAACTAAAATTGAACAAAATTACGACGAATAAATTGAATATACGTCTCATGTAGTACTCTTTGCGACCCGACCTTCTTTGTGTTCGACCTTATTTCTGACGACCCTTTTTATAGTTATTGGAGTCTATACGTCTACTGTGGTGGGAATACCGTCTTTCACTTCTCCTTGATTTTTCGGAGAACTACTTTCACTTTCTCCTGTCACTTTTTCAACTGAATTTCGAACTGAAAGTCTTTTGCTTCTAGTACCGTAGGCCACAGTTTGTCACAGTCTGAAATAAAAACCCCCGAGGTTTTAGTGACGTCTACCATTTCTGAGAATGAGGAGTCTTCTTTTCAATACTGGTTGGATCTATCGTATAAGTTTTCGTCTCTGTAATGAAACGGTTGATTCCAGGCGGATCAGTTCCGATACCAAAAAGGGCACCAGTACATACCTACACTCTCAACCTGACACTTCTTCAGACTCGTGGCTTCTTAACTACGAAAACTTGACACCACAACCTCTTCTGGGAACTCTCGGGGAACCTGACGTTCCTCTAGGTTGGTCAGGTAAGACTTCCTCTAGTCGGGACCCTAAAGAAACCTTCCTTACTACGANTCTTTTGCTTCTAGTACCGTAGGTCACAGTTTGTCACAGTCTGAAATAAAAACCCCCGAGGTTTTAGTGACGTCTACCATTTCTGAGAATGAGGAGTCTTCTTTTCAATACTGGTTGGATCTATCGTATAAGTTTTCGTCTCTGTAATGAAACGGTTGATTCCAGGCGGATCAGTTCCGATACCAAAAAGGGTACCAGTACATACCTACACTCTCAACCTGACACTTCTTCAGACTCGTGGCTTCTTAACTACGAAAACTTGACTCCACAACCTCTTTTGCGAATCCTCAAGGAACCTGACGTTCCTCTAGGTTGGTCAGGTAAGACTTCCTCTAGTCGGGACCCTAAAGAAACCTTCCTTACTACGATTTCGACTTTGAGGTCATGAAACCGGTGGAGTACACTTCTCAACTGAGTAACCTTTCTGGGACTACGACTCCCTCTAACCCCCGTCCTCCTCTTCCCCTGCTGTCTCCTACTCTACCGACCTACCGTAGTGGTTGAGCTACCTGCACTCAAACTCACTTGAGGCCCTCTACCACTACCTGTCTCTCCGGACCCCACGACTCTAAGTACCCCAGCGTTTCACAGTCTGTGTTGACTCGCTGACTTGACTTGACTTGACTTCACTTACTGATAAAACGGAAAGTAGACATTGACACATTGACCTAAACAAAGATCGCCGTACTTTCGAAAATTCAATGTTTACCAACGAGTTTGAGGACGATGACGACGTCGAAGGAGGTTGATGATAAACCCCGGGGACCTAGTCTATAGGAGTTATACTCCTAATCCTCATATTCAACGGAGTGGTAAAATCCCTGTTGCGGTGAACAGTCGAGCCTTCGTCAATACCTTCCTCTTGTTACGGGGAAAAGGGATCCGTTGTTTTAAGAGGATTTTATTTTCCCCTTTACTCTCTCATTATCCGTCCTTGCGGTCCCCAGTGGTTTACCGCCTTTATCGGACGTTCACAGTCTTTAAAAATAGAAAGAATTTGCCGTCCTCCTTTGTTTGATCGCTATATAAGGAAGAGATATGTTTTAATTTTTCTCCAAAGAGAATTTTATGACATGACGGTATTACTGTGGACCAAAGTGGACTTCAATTGATAAGAGTTTGGAACTCTACTGGTTACGTAAAAAAGAATACCTTTACAAACAGAATTCGATATGATTACATGAGACGTAAATGGGGTTTGAGAACAGAAGTTCAGCCAAGGAGGATTACCGAGTCTTGGATGAACTGTTTGTCCATACAATATGAGTCTATAACAAGGGGATTAGATACATTTACTTTGATAAACTTACCATTAGACAGGAAGATGTTCTAAATTCAATTGGTAAAATACCGGGTCCTACTTGGTAAAGGACGGTTCTAATAGGGTTTTTCGTAGAATACCGACTCCCCGGACCACGGTAAGACTCAAAATTCTGTAAGGAAAAAAAGTAATTATCTGACGATCACTGATATATTGTAGGCTGACTTCTGATGGTCCCCCCATGAGAAAGACGGGGGAAGACTACGGATACAGTCCTCGAAAGAGATAGAGGAAATATGAAATTATTTTGAAATAATGTGTTTCAAGACTCGCTAGTTCGGAGCAGAGACCGGGGCCTAACTTAAGAAGAGGAGGTCTCCGGTTCTTAGGGCCGGCAGAAAAGTAAGTCATTGTTGAAAAGTGATTGTAAGGTCCAAGGATACGTTATAACGAGAAATGTCGTAGCCTGGAACGAAGATAGTGGTCAGTGTAAGTGTTGACCCATAACAAAAACGAAATCGAGGTAGGGAAGTAAGAAAGAGCCCAATAAAGAGATGACTAGAGACCATTGTATAGCCCGTGAATGACTGGTCCCCTCAAGGAGAAAATCATAGGATAGTAAACCGGAAAAGTATGACAAGTACCCCAAGGGTTCCGTTCTTATGACTTCACCAAACGGTAAGGGAAAAGGTCACCTGACGTAAGACAGTCTGAAGAGGTGGTACTGGGAGGGTAGAACCCACCGAGGTGTGCCGTGTCGATCAAAGTAACTCAATCTGTTCCGACGCCAGTCACACTAGTCTAACCGATCAAAAGACACTAATCACAAAGTCACACAGACGGGAGACTACGGGAGAACGTAGAATGAACCTAAAGAGAATGGAACATTCACCCCATAGAGAAGTGCCGACGAGGTCGTTTCGCGTCGATGACGAGGAATGAAACCTACTCCCTATAGAGGAGTACCGGTGGGGAGGACAGGACTTTGTACCTCATCGAGGAGAGCCGGAGGGACGCGGGTACGTCGGCGACGAGGGACCTGTACACCAACAAGGAGAGTCGGTGACGGGGACTGTAGTCCACACACCATTAAGGAGAGCCAGCGGCGGGGACTAACGTCGGTACTTTAATTTTCTGCGAATGAGGAACCTTCCTTTCAATACTGGTTGGATCTAGCGTATAATTTCTCGTCTGTGTAATGAAACGGTTGATTCCAGGCAGATCAGTTCCGATACCAAAAAGGTCACCAGTACATACCTACACTCTCAACCTGATATTTCATTAGACTCACGTCTTCTTAACTACGAAAACTTGACACCACAACCTCTTCTGAGAACTCTCAGGGAACTTGACGTTCCTCTTGGTGGGTCAGGTAGGATTTCCTCTAGTTGGGACTCACAAGTAACCTTCCTGACTACGACTCCCACTTTGAGGTCATGAAACCGGTGGAGTACACTTCTCAACTGAGTAACCTTTTCTGGGACTACGACCCTCCCTAACCCCCGTCCTCCTCTCTCCTGTTGTCTCCTACTCTACCGACCTACCGTGGTGACTGAGCTACCTGTACTCAAATTCATTTGAGGTTCTCAACCACTACCTGTCCCTCCGGACCACACGACGCTAAGTACCCCAACGTTTCTCAGTCTGTGCTGATTCGCTGACTTGACTGACTGGGGATATTACTTTTTCTGTATAAAACCCCCACAATCAAGATCTTCCAGAACATCCAGAAGTGTCTTGGCAAGTTAAAGTCGAAGAAGTTGTAATGACCACCCCCGTTTCTGCCTAATGACACCATAACTTACTAAACGAAGCCTTTGCTTGTCTTTAGTGAGACAGTAAAACGTGGGATCGTGACGTAAAACCTGAGAAAACAACTCATACTTCCGATGAGGTATAAAGATTCCTCATAAAGTGGGTAAGGTCATATAAAATCAAACAACCAAGGATCTTACAGCTGCAAGTGAGAACGGTAGAAGACAAACTGGCGAAGGTTAAATGGAACTAAGTACCTGGATTGTAAGGTCCAAGGATACGTTATAACAAGAAGTGTCGTAGCCTGAAACGAAGATAGTGGTCAGTGTAGGCGTTGACCCACAACAAAAACGGAACCAAAGTAGAGAAATAAGAAAGACCTCAATTAAGAGGTGACAAGAGGTCATCGTAAGACCCGTGAATAGTTGGACCCCTCAAGTAGAAAGTCACAGTATTGTAAAACGAAAAAGTATGACAAGTACCACAAGAGTTCCGTTCTGATGACTTCACCAAACGATAAGGGAAGAGGTCACCTGATTCAAAGCAGTCTTGAGAGGAAGTACTAGGTAGGTAGAACCCATAGGGATAGACCGTACCAAGTATCAAAGTAACTCGATCTGTTCCGACACCAGGTACACTAGTCAAACTAATCAAAAGACACTAACACCAAAAGTAAGACAGACGAGAGACTACCTATTTCTATTCTCCCAATATCTTTGAAGGACTAACCTCTCTGATTGACTCCCCTTTGGACCCACAACGAGATTACCAGTCCTGGTACAAGTCATTTAGAAATAAAAAAGAGAACTACGTACCCCGACAAAAGGGAGGGACAACGAACTGGACTCCTGTTTGAAGGTACCACCATTACTTCTATTAACGTTGGAGGAAGTTTTCCGGGACTTTACGTAGTGATGACTGGGTACGGAGTCAACCTCTACGGACATGTGAGTACCCGTACAGACCCAGTCAGAGAACACCCCAGTGACGAGGGAATAGGACCCAGGTCCATACGTGTTCAAAAACAAACACGGGAGGTTCTCTTACAAAGGGGTCAGGACACATTCAAGACTGTGTAGCTGCCACCCCGATTGTGACTGGAGAAGGTTCTCCCGTATACGGTGTGGGTCCATACGACGTGGGTCTCGGAGACGGGAACGTCGTCCGGTGACGACTGTATGAGGAACTGTCCTGTGTGAGTCTGTGTCAAGTCAGTTTAGTACTGAATTTGCCTTCTTTCATCCCTTTCGGTGATTTGGTACTTCCATACTAACTTTAGTTTAGGGAATGCTCATAGGGAAGAGGGTTGTTGTGTACTCTTCTTAGGTGTGTTCCTGCAGTGGTATACCGGTTGTGACTTTAGTCTAACTAATATAAGAAACCTCGGTTTCTACCTCTTCGAGATATGTCAGTCGTTTTTATTCTGGCCCTCAACCGACACCGAACCTAGTACTTGAGGAATAACGGTTTAACTCTGAATTTAACTTCTTTCATCCCTTTTGGTAATCTGGTAAGTCCAGATCTGGATTTAGTTTATGGAATACTGATATATCACCTTTACTCTTTATCTAAATTCCCTGATTAGACTATCTGTCTTACGGACTACTTGATACCTGTCTCCAAATACTGTAATATGTTCTTCGTCCCTAGTTCTGGTATGGGTTCCCCTTTTTTTAAGTTTTTTCTTTTACCGACTCTTCCGTTTTGTTTATCGACACTTTTCTTCTTTTTTGATTTTTCTTTACTCTTTTCCTTGATATATGGTTAAACTTACGTCTAAAGGTTTCTTATCGTTCTTCTCTTTTCTTTCGGAAGGAGTCACTAGTCACGTTTCTTGATCTCCTTTTGTTGTCTTACCCTTTCTGATCTATAGAGAAGTTCTTTTAATCTATATTGTTCCTTTGTAAAGTACGTTTCTATCCGAGTCATTTCCTGTCTTTACTAATGCTGGATTGTCTCCGTTTTATATAATTCTTCTCCACCGTTCTTATGTGTCTTCTTGACATGTTTTTTTTAACAGTATTGGGTCTTTTAGTGCTTCCACACTAGTGAGTGGATCTCGGTCTGTAGGTCCTTACACTTCAATTCACCCGGAATCCTTCGTAGTGATGTTTGTTTCGATCACCGCCTCTACCTTAAGTTCAACTCGATAAAATTTAGGATTTTCTACTACGACACCTTCACGATGTGAGTTATACGATTGTATAAACCTTTTGCGTCGTCTCCGGTGTCCTGACTTTTTGCAGTCAAAAGTAAGGTCAGGGTTTCTTTCCGTTACGGTTTCTTACGAGTTAGATGGTGTGTTAACGTGAGTAGAATGTACAATCATTTCATTACGAGTTTAAGAGATTCGGTCCGAAGTCGTTAAGCACTTGAAGGTCTACAAGTTCGACCAAAATCTTTATCGTCTCCTTGGTCTCTAGCTTAACGGTTGTAGACGATCTAGTAACTTTTCCGTTCTCTCGATGTCTTTTTGTCGTTTAATACGAATTAACTAATACGGTTTCGGAAACTGACACACCTAGTGTTGTTTGACGCCTTTTAAGACTTTTTCTACTCTTATGGACGGAGAACTCTTTAGACATACGTCCAGTCCTTCGTTGTCAATCTTGTCCTGTACCTTCTTGTCTGACCAAGGTTTATCCTTTTCCTCATTGAGTTTCGACCTATAACAGTAGGACGAATAAATCGAATATTCGTCTCATGTAGTACTCTTTACGACCCGACCTACTCGTGTTTGACCTTAGTTCCAACTGTCCTCTTTATAGTTACTGGAGTCTATACGTCTACTGTGGTAGGAATACCGTCTTTCACTTCTTAATGATTTTTCAGAGAACTACTTTCACTTCTCCTCTCACTTTGTCAACCGAATTTCGAGGTGTAAGTCTTTTGTTTCTAGTACCGTAGACCAGGTTAGTGAAGTACCATCTATACCCCTTTGTCATCTATTTCACCGACTGAAGTAAAAAGCCCGAGATTTTAAAGACGTCTACCACTGACGTCGGTACTTTAATTTTCTGCGAATGTACAACCTTCCTTTCAGTACTGGTTGGATCTGCCGCATAATTTTCGTCTCTGTAAAGAAACGGTTGGTTACAGGTAGATCAGTTCGGATATCAAAAAGGTCATTAGTACATACCTACACTCTCAACCTGATATTACTTTCGACTCACGGCTTCTTGACTACGAAACTTTATACTACAACCTCTTCTGAGAACTCTCAGGGAACCTGACGTTTCTATAGGTTGGTCAGGTAGGATTTCTTCTAATCAGGACTAACAAGTGACCTTCACGACTATAACTTCGACTTTGAGGTTATGAAACGGGTGGCCTACACTTCTCAACTGAGTAAACTTTTCTGGGATCACGACCCCTTCTAAATTCAGTCCTCCTCTTCCCCTACTGTCTCCTACTCTACCAACATACCGTAGTGGTTGAGTTACCTGTGCTCATTTGAGGACATCAACTACTACCTGTCCCTCCGGACCATACGACGTCAGGTACCCCAGTGTACTCAACCTGTACTGACTCCCTGACTTGACTTGACTTGACTGATACTAATATGTCACCTTCATTGTTTATCTAAGTTTATTTATCTAGACTATCTATCTCACGGTCTTGTTGATACCTACCTCCAAGGACTGAAACATGTCCTCCGTGACTAGTTCTGGTAGGGGTTCTTTTACTTTATGTCTTTCCGTTTTACCGAGAACTCCTCCTGAATGTTTGTCGACTCCTCTCTCTTCAATTTTCGTTTCCTCTTTTCCTTTCTATATGGGTAAACTTACGTCTCAAGGTTTCTTATCGTTCCTCTCTATTCTTTTGGAAGGAGTCACGGTCACGTTTCTTTACCTCCTCTTGTTATCTTACCCTTTCTGATCGCTAGAGAAGTTCTTTCAGTCTCTATGGTTCCCTCATAAAGTACGTTTTTACCCGTGTTAATTCCTGTCATTACCATACCTGGATTGTCTTCTTCCTTTATAATTCTTCTCCTCCGTTATTATGTGTCTTCTTGATATGTTTTTTCTTGAAGTCCTGGGTCTATTAACATTACCACACCAATGAGTGTATCTTTGTCTGTAGGACCTTACACTTTAGTTCATCCGGTATCCTTGGTAGTGATACTTGTTTTATCACCTCCACTGCCTTAAGGTCAACTCGATAAAGTTTAGGACTTTCTACTACGACACTTTCACAACGTGAGTCATACGGTCACTTAAACCTTCCGTGTTATCACGGTGTCCTGACCTTTTCCGGTTAAAATTAAGGTCAGGGTTTCTTTCCGTGACGGTTTCTTACAAGTTTGATGACATGTTAAAGTGAGTAAAGTGTGTGATCATTTCATTGCGAGTTTTGGGAGGTTCGGTCCACAGTTGTCATGCACTTGGCACTTGAAAGTCTAAAAGTTCTACCTAAACTTTTTCCGTCTCCTTGGACTCTAGTTTAACGGTTGCAGACGACCTAATAGCTTTTTCGTTCTCTCAAGGTCTTTTTGTAGATAAAGATGAAATAACTGATACGGTTTCGGAAACTAACACACCTAATGTTATTTGACACCTTTTAAGAAGTTCTCTACCCTTATGGTCTGAGGAATTAGACGGAAAACTCTTTAGACATACGTCCAGTCCTTCGTTGTAATCTTTACCTGTATCTTGTTGTCTGACCAAGGTTTATCCTTTTCCTCATGCAGTTTCGACATGTAACAGTGAGACGAATAAGTTGACTATACGTCTCATGTAGTACTCTTTACGACCCGACCTACTTCGTGTTTGACCTTAGTTCTAACGGTCTTCTTTATAGTTATTGGAGTTTATACGTCTACTATGGTAGGAATACCGTCTTTCCCTTCTTAATTTCTCGGAGAACTACTTTCACTTTGTCCTCTCACTTTGTCAACCGAATTTTGAGTTGTAAGTCTTTTGATTCTAGTACCGTAGACCAGGGTTGTGAAGTACGCTTTACCTATCCCTTTGTTACCTTTGTCGCTGTCCGAAATAAACGCCCACCCCCCCACCCGAGTTTTTAGTGACGTCTACCACTGACGTCGGTACTTTAATTTTCTGCGAACGAGGAACCTTCTCTTCCATACTGGTTTTATTTGTCAAATAAGCTTTCGTCTCTGTGATAAAATGGGTGTTTCCAGTAGATCAGTTTCAATACAAAAAAGATGATCAGTACATACGTTTACTCTCAACCTGATATTTCTTTCGACTCGTGACTTCTTACTTACGAAAACTTGATACCACAACCTCTTCTGAGAATTCTCATGAAACCTGACGACCTCTAGGTTGGTCAGATAGGATTTATTTTAGATAGGACTTATAAGTAGCTTTCCTGACTACGACTTTGACTTTGAGGTTATGAAACCGGTGCACTACGCTTCTTGTCTGAGTGACCTTTTCCGTGACTACAACCCTTTTTAACTTCCATCCTCTTGCCCTGCTCTCTTCTACTCTACCAACCTAGCGTAGTGGTTGCGCTACCTGTACTCTAACTCGTTCGAGGACATCACCCACTACCTTTCCCCCTGGACCACACGACATCAGGTACCCCAGTGTCTCTCAGTATGAACTTACTCACTGACTTGTCTTAACTTGACAAATCAACGATTCAGCAGTACTCCCGTATTTTCAGATCCAATCTTAGGTACGTGACATAGCATAGAATAGAGAGATGTGTTTTTACAAACGGTAAATCAGTACAGGATGAGAAACACTGGGGTACTTGACATCGGAGGGTCCTAGGAGACGGGTACCTTAAAAGGTTCGATCTTATAACATCACCTAATGGTAATGGAAGAGGTCCCCTGGAAGAACTGGGTCCCGAACTTGGATACAGAGGACGCAACCGTCCGTCTAATAAATGGTGACTCGGAGGATCCTTGGGTCACCTAAATAGACACTCTTATTTGACAGATCTACTACTACAGTGAACTATCTCAGTCATGGTCTGTGATAAAGACGTTTTTTTGTATGTAGAATCTCCTGTTGGGTGAGATCGTGACACCACGTATCTATGGATAAAAAGAGGTGGCCCGTCGTCATGAGTTTAAAGACTCCATAACTAAATAATCTCATTCACCACTTTCTTTCGGATTTTCTTAAAATAAATAAATAAATAAAAAACTGACTTGTTGTTTACTTGAAAATAAATAAAATAAATAAAAAAAATCAAAAGACTTACAACTCAAAAAAAACAAAACAAAACAAAAAATGAAATAAAATGAAATGTTATGACATAACCAAAACGGTATGTAACTGTACTTAGGTGGTACCCACATGTACGCAAGGGTTTGTACTTGGGGGGAGGGTGGAGGGAGGGGTATTGTAGAGAGACCCAGTAGGGGTACGTGGTCGGGGTTCGTACGACATAGGACGTAACCTGTATCTGACCGCTAAGCTAAGAATGTACTATCATATGTACAAAGTTACGGTAAGAGGGTTTAGTAGGGTGGGAGAGGAAGACTCAGGTTTTCAGGTGATATGTATAGACACAGAAAAAACGACAGAACGTATGTCCCAGTAGTAACGGTAGAAAGATTTAAGGCATATATACACAATCATATGACATAACCACAAAAAGAAAGACCGAATAAAGTGAGACATATTAGCCGAGGTCAAAGTAGGTAGAGTAGTCTTGACTAAGTTTACNGTATATATATATATACGTACGTATATATATATGTATATATATGTATATATATGTATATATATGTATATATATATATTTTTGATACATATACATTTCAAAGTTGATAATAAGGGTTCCTTGATGGAAGGTCTCTACTACCTAGTTGGGGACCCAACATCTTGGGAAATTTTATCTATTTTTAAGAAAGAAGAATACACAGACAAAATCTCGAATAACCTTACCGGTCGTGTCTTACTAAACTTTACCTGTAAAGACTTTCATTCGAGTTCCCTCATTACTCCTCTTCTCTTTCTTCTCTTTAAGATCAACGGTTTTACTCTGTTTACGAGTCCATTTACAGTCGGTATTGTGTCTCGACTCGGTCGTGTCAATAAAATTGTCTACTTACCTATTTCAGTACCACGTATGTATGTCACCTTATAGTAAGTCGATATTTTTCTTTACTTTACTCAATGGATATCCCTACGATACTTGGAGTCAAGTCAAGTCAAGTCAGCGAGTCAACACAGACTGTGAAACGCTGGTGTACTTAGCGTCGTGCGGTCCGGAGGGACAGGTAGTGGTAGAGGGCCTCAAGTGGATTTGAGTGCAGGTAACTCAGCCACTACGGTAGGTCGGTAGAGTAGGAGACAGTAGGGGAAAAGGAGTACGGACTTAGGGAGGGTCGTAGTCTCAGAAAAGGTTACTCAGTTGAGAAACGTACTCCACCGTTTTCATCAGCTCAAAGTCGAAATAGTAGTAAGAAAGGTCTCTTTGGCGTCCCGACGAGAGGACATCTTACCTGACCAACCTAGAGGAATATCAGGTTCCCTGAGAGTTCTCAGAAGAGGTCATGGTGTCCAGTTTTTCGTAGTTAAGAAGTCGTGAGTCGAAAGAAGTGTCAGGTCGAGAACGTAGGTATGTACTGGTGACCTTTTTGGTATCGGAACTGATTTGCCTGGAAACAACCGTTTCATTATAGAGACTAAAAGTTATACAATAGATCCAACCAGTTTTGAAAGGAAGGTTCCTCATTCACAGAAAATTAAAGTACCGACGTTAGTGGTAGACGTGACTAAAACCTCGAGTTTTTTTTTTTTTTTTTCAGACTGTGACAAAGGTGACAAAGGGGTAGATAAAGGGGTACTTCACTACCCTGGTCTACGGTACTAGAAGCAAAAGACTTACAACTCGAAATTCGGTTCAAAAAGTGAGAGGAGAAAGTGAAAGTAGTTCTCCGAAAACTCAAGGAGAAGTGAAAGACGGTATTCCCACCCCAGTAGACGTATAGACTCCAATAACTATAAAGAGGACCGTTAGAACTAAGGTCGAACACAAAGAAGGTCGGGTCGTAAAGAGTACTACATGAGACGTATCTTCAATTTATTCGTCCCACTGTTATCTGTCGGAACTGTATGAGGAAAAGGATAAACCTTGGTAGACAATAAGGTACAGGTCAAGATTGACAACGAAGGACTGGACGTATGTCCAAAGAGTTCTCCGTCCAGTCCACCAGACTATAAGGGTAGAGAAAGTTTTAAAAGGTGTCAAATAACACTAGTTGTGTCAGTTTCCGAAACCGTATCAGTTATTTCGTCTTTATCTACTAAAAAGACTTTGAGAGAACGAAAAAACTACTCGGTCGTCTACAACGGTTAAACTAGAGACTAAGGAGACGGAAAAGATTATGGTCGAACTTGTAGACCTTCAAGTGCCAAGTGGATAACGACTTCGGGTCGAACCTCTTAAAACTCGTAATGAAACGATCGTACACTCTACTCACGTTAACACGCCATCAAACTCGTAAGAAACCGTAACAGAAAGAAACCCTAACCTTACTTTTGACTGGAAAAGGTCAGGACACCGGTAACGACTCAAAAGGTTTAAACGACCGTATAACTCACGTCGTGAAAGTGTCGTAGTAGAAAGTCCTAAACTTTGTCGAGTTGACCTTACGTTAGTGGAGGTGATCGAAACAAGTGTCACTACGAAAGATTCCGGGCGAACTGAAGTGTAAGGTCCTACAGACCGAGATCCACTCACTAGTGTGGTAACACTAATAGAACCGACACTTCGAGACAAAACATGTCAAGAAGACACATAAGAACGGTTGAGAAGAATTATAGAAGACGAAGACAATCCAGGTATAGTAAAGACAGGAAATAGTTCGGGTAGAAACGTACTTTAAAAGGGAACCATAGAGATTAAAAGAACTTCCCTAGAGATCAGAAAGAGTAAGACAACAAAAGGAGATAAAGAAACGTAACTAGTGACTCCTTCCGAAAGAATAGAGAAGTACGATAAGAAACCTTGACACGTAAATCTACAAATATAGAGAGGAAAAGAGGAAAGGAAAAGTGTCGGAGGGCTCTGTTGGGAAAACGAAAAAACGTAAAGAAAATGCACCCCTACCAGAACTAGGGACAAAGGACATGTTACAGTACTTGGAGTCAGGTATCAAGTAGTCCGTGAGATAGTCTAGATCAGAAAATTTAGATAAAGAGTGAACGTGATATATTAGTATCCCTAAACTGAATCCAGTATGGACTTACCACATCACCAAAAGGGATGAAAGAAGTTAAATTCAGACTTGAACTATTATTCCTCAAGTACTAGACTCGGTGTCAGTCGAGGGTCAAAATAAAAACGACTGACATGTCTTAAAGAGGTAGAAACCCACATTTCTTATATTATTTAGACTAAAACCACAACTGGTAGACCACTACAGGTACACATCTCAGAAGAGAACACAACAACCTTCACCCACAAATGATACTGGTCACGTAAGAGAACCGTTTGAAGATAATCGGACATGGGAGATCAACACTTGGATCTCCACCAGTATGTCTGACTACATTTAGTCTTTGTCTTTTTGTTATAACATATAATTTCGTATATCTACCACAGTTCTTTTAACCGGGACTACTTAGATAGACGTCTCGTTCTTATCTCTACTTCTGTATCTCTTGAACACCTGTGTCGTCCCTTTCCTCTCATACCCTGTTTACCTGTCTCATCGTTACTGTATATACGTGATAGTATTCATTTTGTCTATCGATCCACCTTCGACGACATATTGAGTCCCTTGGGACGTCCTGTGAGGCATTAGTGAATCTACACACCTTAAACCCCGCCCCCCACTCCCTCAGTCTTCCTCCAAGTTTTCTCTCCCTTACATACATTTGTGTACATATCGACCAAGTGTGACAATATGTCACCTTTGGTTGTGTTATAACATTTCATTAATAGGAAGTTAAATTTTTTTTTTTCTCTCTTTTCAGATTTGTCAACACCTTTGAAGTGTTTTCCACACGTCCCTTTTGTCCTTAAGCCTTTACACTTCGTCTTTGTCTTTGAGTGTCGTTCCTTTCATCTAATAAATTATTACCCGTCTGTTTTATTAACTTAATTAATATTAAATGACTCCCCCATATTCTTTGTAAAGGAGGAGTATTTTGTATGATCGTGACTCCTAATCTCTACCTCTTTACCTCCGTTACAGGGGTGACAGAACGGGAGTTTCCCGATATGGTTTCTCGACGACGGGTCAATGGTGGAGACATAGAGTCCCCCCAAAGATTCAGTTACCATTTTCTTTCTATTAGAGGTTTAGGGGTCACTGACGATCTTTCTTCAAAATACGATGGAATATTAAAAGAGTTACTTAAGTCTCCTTGTTGTTGTATTGTATTTATTAACCTCTTGGTCCGAAATTTTCAATGTTCATATACTTTCATCCCACTTAAAACACTTTTAATATAAGGTAATTTTAAGTGTTCATGTCGTTGTATTAATACATACATAAAACAAGAAATAGAGACGGATTATACCTAAGTAACATTTATCTATTACTAAATAATTTCAAATTATACTGGATTAAAAAGAATTTGATACGTACTACACGTCTAGTACGTCTGGAACAATTTAGGAATTTACTAGTGGATTTTCATAAAATTTCAGAACGAGGGATTCTCTATAGAAATAAGGTTTTTCTAGGGTCCTCAAACTCCAAAACGTCGTAAATCTCAACAGACATTGTATGTATAAACGGTTGTTTCTGATAGTGAACGGTAGACCAAGATGTTCAGTGATTTGTGACATCAGAGTCTGGATGTTGTATTAGACTTTTTCTTAAGACCCGTTTTTAGTCTTTCTCCGAAAAATACTAGACCCCTTTCTCCGTTGTGTACGGGAATCTATTTGTCTTGGTAAAGTCCTCTTTAAAAAAAATGTTTAGAGTCAATAACGTAGTAGGGTATGAATCTTTTCGTGATTTTAGTATTGACACTATAGACAAAGAACACTGGTGTAGTGGTTTTAGTGTATATATAACCTGATAAGGGGATGGAGAAACATCGCATAGGAGTTTCGATAAAGACCCAATATCAGATTCTAGATGTTTTGGAAGATCTTAATTTTGGGTTTTATCTACAGGAGAAGTAATATCACCTGACCTTACGTTTTCATCCTTCAGTTCTCGATGGGTCTCATTGTCCGTTTAAACCGGAACCTCACGTTTTACTTCGTCCAGGTTCCGATTGTGTCAAAACGGTTCTCTTGTGTGACCAGTATCATTTGTGGGAGAAGGTTGTTGTATTCTCTTCTGAGATGTGTACCTGTAGTGGTCTACCAGTTATGGTTTTTGTCTAACTAATATAAGAAACGTCGGTTTCAACCTCTTTGAGATATGTCAGTCGTTTTTGTCCTCGTCCTCGACTGACACCGAGTATAGTACTTAAAGAATAACGGTTTAAGTCTGAATTTAACTTCTTTCATCCCCTTTGGTGATTTGGTAAGTCCATACTGGATTTAGTTTAGGGAATACTAATATGTCACCTTCACTCTTTATCTAAATTCCCTGATCTAGAGTATCTGTCTCACGGTCTTCTTGATGCCTGTATCCAAGCACTGTAACATATCCTCCGTCCCTAGTTTTAGTAGGGGTTCTCTTTCTTTACGTTTTTCCGTTTTACCTATAACCTCCTCCGGAATGTTTATCGACTCTTTTCTCTTCAATTCCGTTTCCTTTTTTCTTTTCTTTGTGGGTAAACTTACGTTTAAGGGACTTATTGTCGTTCTTCTTTCGAAAGGAGTCACTCGTTACCTTTCTTTATCTCCTTTTGTTATCTTCTCCTTTCGGATATCTAGAGCAGTTCTTTTAATCTCTATGGTTCCCTTGTACGGTACGTTTGTACCCGTGTTAATTCATGTCTTTTCCATACCTGGATTGTCTTTCACTTTCACTTCAGCGAGTCAGTACAGACTGAGAAAAGCTGGGACACCTGATATCGGATATTCCGAGGAGACAGGTACCCCAAAAGGTCCGTTCTAATGACCTCACCCAACGGTAAAGGAAGAGGTCCCCTAGAAGGTCTGGGTCCCTATCTTGGGTCCCTAGCTTGGGTCCAGAGGGTGTAACCTCCGTCTGTGAAATTGGAGACTCGGTGGTCCACTTATACCGTTTCGAAGTTTACATCAGTTGGATCCAAATCAATCTGGAGTTGTGACTACTTCAAAACAAAGTAAAAATTAAATAACAGTACGACAGATTATAAAATAAATAATTACTAGTACTGGATAACACAGATCTTTACATCTTAATTCTAAAACTCTTGTCTATTGTACCTTTAAACTTTATAAGAGGTATTCACCTTATGTTAAATATGAAGTAGTATACATAATTAAATAAACGGTCATTTCTATCCTACTTTGGTGGGAATGTCGTCTTTCTCTTCTCCTTTTTTTATAGGAGAGTTACTTCCACTTTCTCCTCTTACTGTTTCAACCGAATTTTTAGTCATAAGTTTTTTACTTCTAGTACTGTAAGTAAGGATAGTGAAGTACCATTTATCTATTCCTTTGCTATCTTTATCACTTTTAAAAATGTAAGAACGTGAGGGTTTAGCGACGTCTACAACTGACGTCAGTACTATAATTTTCTACGAACGAGGAACCTTCTTTTTGATACTGTTTGAATCTGTCGTATAATTTTTTGTTTCTGTAAAGCAACAACTGTTTCCAGGTAGATCAGTTTCAATACCGAAAAGGTCATCAGTACGTACCTACACTCTCAACCTGGTGTTTCTTTCGACTCGTGACTTCTTGACTAGGAAAACTAGAAAAACTTCACAACATCTTCTGAACTCTCAGAGAATTTGACGTTCCTCTGGTTTGGTCAGTTAGGATTTCCTTTAGTCAGGACTTATAAGTAGTCCTCCTGACTACGACTTCGACTTTGAAATTATAAAACTGGTAGACTACGTTTCCCGGTTGAGTAATCTTGTTGGAACTACGACCCTCTCTAACTTCCGTCCTTCTTTCCCCTGTTGTCTCCTACTTTACCAACCTACCGTAGTGACTGATCTACATGTACTCAATCTCATTCGAGGTCCTCAACCACTATCTGTCCCTTCAGACCCCACGACCTCAGGTACCCCAGAGGTTCTCAGCTTGTACTGACTCACTGACTTGACTTGACTTTTCTATCCTACTCCTATTCTAACAACCTATGGTAGAGACTGAGTTACCTATACTCAAACTCGTTTGAGGTACTCTATCACTTCCTGTCCCCTCTGACCAGGAGACATCAAGTACCCCAACGTTTCTCAACTTGTACTGAATCACTGACTTTTGTGTTGTTATTTCTATCATGTCGTATTACTGTCGTAGAAAACAATTAAACGTTTAAGACAGGGATTACTAAGTTACATCTTACACATTATAGTATGAATTTTTTGTACTCTCCCGAAGGGACAACCGAGTCACCAATTCTTAGACGGAAAGTTACGTCCTCTGTACCCGAACTAGGGACCAGACCCTCCTAGGGTGTACAACATCTCGTTGATTCGGAGAGGTGGTGTCGATAGGTCTGACACAAGAACTCGGGTCTTACGTTGATAACTCAGGTTCACGGTGTCGATGACTTCGACCGTAAGGGACCTTGAGTACGAGACGTTGTTCTGTCTTGACTTTACTCATCGGACAAGTGACGTTGTTTATCATCCGGGACGAGTGGTATCAGTCTCTTTTCGGACGAGTCGTTATTTCTAGGTCTTGTCAGTTTTTATTTATATATTCATTTTAATCATTTTGTAGTCGTTTTTTGTTTGTCGTTATAGTTTTTGACAAATCTTAATGTCCTGGTCCATTTTATTACACTTTATTTACGTCCTATTAAAAGTATAAAATCCATAAAGACCAAACCCGTCAAATGTAGGAGTGTGTCAACATTGAGTAACTTAGGTCACACATCCAAATTAAGGTAGAAACAGAAATCTGTTACGTTAAAAAGTTAACCGATGACCCCTTAAATTTCTTTAAATTGAATGGTGAGACAATGAGTGGTGATGTGTTAAGACAATCGTAGGTCCAAACCTAAAAGACATGATCAAACCTTTTGTCTATAAGATCAATAGGGTGCTCCGACTTTCAAACAGAACGGACAACATAGTTAAATTGACTCCAAACGATAACAAACAGAGGAAGGATCGTAGAACACATCGAACAACGACGACGACACAGCGAAGTCAACACAGGCTGAGACACGCTGAGGCATCTACCGTCGGGTGGCCCGTGGGGGTAGGGGCCCTAAGAGGTCCGTTCTTGTAACCTCACCCAATGGTAAAGGAAGAGGTTACGTACTTTTACTTTTCACTTTCACTTCAGCGAGTCAGTACAGGTTGAAAATCGCTGGGGTACATGACGTCGGGTAGTCCGAGGAGACAGGTACCCTAAAAGGTCCGTTCTCATGACCTCACCCCACGGTAGCGGAAGAGAACACAGTGAACAATGGAGGGAAGTTTAAACTTTCACACTTATCGGATTGACATAAGAAGTAGACGATATAACAAACTTAGTAAAGTCTTAGACAATAGGGTAAGTTTTAGCCACGTCGTTAACGAGATAATCTAATGGCACAAAAGATATTTGACTTGAAGGAACACAGTACACTAGACCCAGACAAAACTAGATGGTAGTGGGTCTAATAAAATTCTGTCAATGTAGACTGATGTATATTATTGATAGGTCGACGAAAATTTACGAGTGTTGTTTGACCAAGAACCACAAAGAAGACTGAGTGTAAAAACAAAGATCAAACTATGTATGGAGAAAAAGACTACGACATTTTAGGAGTATACACTAAGCTGATTGAACCTTAAAAATTTATTACAAAGTTCTTAAACTTAAAGTAACGGAGATTAGATGAATTAAGAAAACCGATTTAGTTTTTAGGTAAGTCCTGAAATTTTTATGTTGGAGGATCTTCACCGTTCAACTGACCGTAAGACCGGGTCATTTATACTAAATCCAATCCAAACTTCTTCGTCTGTAAATACAATAGTAAAACAAGTAGAGACAGATGGGGTAAAACGACTTCAATTAATCGGGTATGAACCTGATTAACCAAGTTAAGTAGATTCAATAGTTTAGACATCTGTCAGTAAACATCGAAAGTAATAGGTAAATTACAGGTACTCTAGTAACGATTACTTGGATGAAAGTAAAAAATATAACCATTACACGAAGAAGGGATGAAAAGAATTAATTACATATATCTCAGAATAGTCAAAATAGCTAGAAAAGTTTGGTGTTCTTAAACTGAAGCAACAAAAGATATGACAGAAGACAAAGGTCAAAGTAACTAAAAACGGGATTAAATACTTAGAAGACGAACAAAATCTGGAGTTAACGATAAGAAATAGAACAAGGGATTCCATTTCCGAATCTAATAACTAAAATCTTTAAAGAATAAAATATTGTATGTGTCAAATACGGTATTAAAATCGGAATCTTTACGATCGTGTCCTAGATCTTTTAAATTGATCCAAATATAATTAAAATAAATCAAGATTTATAAGTTTTAAGTATAACTCGAAAAATTATTAAATTTAACCAAGATTTAATGGTTCCACGATAAATCTTTAAACTACACACTGAAAACTTATAAAGTTTTTTTTAAAAATCGATAAAAGACCATAATTACAGATTAAACATTACGAGTTTAAAGAGGTTCGGTCCGAAGTCATCGTGCACTTGGTACTTGAAGGTCTATAAGTTCGACCAAAATCTTTTCCGTCTCCTTAGTCTCTAGTTTAACGGTTATAGACGACCTAGTACCTTTTTCGTTCTCTCAAAGTCTTTTTGCAGATAAAGACGAAATAACTGATACGGTTTCGGAAACTGGCACGTCTAGTGTTATTTGACACCTTTTAAGACTTTCTGCACCCTTATGGTCTAGTGAACTGGACGGAGAACTCGTTGGACATACGTCTAGTCCTTCGTTGTCAATCTTGACCTGTACCTTGTTCTCTGACCAAGGTTTATCCTTTTCCACATGCAGTCCCGACATATAAAAGTGGGACGAATAAATTGAATATACGTCTCATGTAGTACTCTTTACGATCTGACCTCCTTCGTGTTCGACCTTAGTTCTAACGACCCTCTTTATAGTAATTGGAGTCTATACGTCTACTGTGGTGGGAATACCGTCTTTCACTTCTCCTTGATTTTTCGAAGAACTACTTTCACTCTCCTCTCACTTTTTGAACCGAATTTCGAGTTGTAAGTCTTTTGCTTTAGTACCGTAGACTAGGGTAGTGAAGTACCCTTTATCTACCCCTTTGTCACTTTTGTTATAGTCTGAAATAAAAAACCCCAGAGGTTTTAGTGACGTCTAACAATGACGTCGGTACTTTAATTTTCTACAAACGAGAAACCTTCCTTTCAATACTGGTTGGATCTATCGTATAATTTTTCGTCTCTATAATGAAACGGTTGTTTCCAGGCAGATCAGTTCCGATACCAAAAAGGTCACCAGTACATACCTACATTCTCAACCTGACACTTCTTTCGACTCACGACTTCTTAACTACGAAAAAAAAAAAAAAATTCTAAATTTTACAAAATGAAAAATAAATAAATAAAAAATTTAAAATTTTAGAAATTAAGAATGTACGCAAGGGTTTGTACTTGGGGGGAGGGTGGAGGGAGGGGTATTGTAGAGAGACCCATGAACACCACAACCTCTTCTGGGAATTCTCAGGGAACCTGACGTTCCTCTAGGTTGGTCAGGTAAGATTTCTAGTCAGGACCCACAAGTGACCTTCCTAACTACGACTTCGACTTTGAGATTAAGAAACCGGTAGAGTACCTTCTCAACCGAGTAACCTTTTCTGAGGCTACGACCCTCCCTAACCCCCGTTCACCTCTTCCCCTGCTGTCTCCTACTTTACCGACTTACCGTAGTGGTTGAGCTACGTGTACTCAAACACACTTGGGACCCTCAACCACTACCTGTCCCTCCGGTCCACAAGACACTTAGTGACTCAACGTTTCTCAACCTGTGCTGAGTCCTTGACTTGACTTGACTTACAGATCAAATTAAGGTGACACTAAACTCTTTCCTGAAACATATTAAACGATAGGAAAATTCAACACAAAATATAGAATCTTATAATAAAATGAAACATTTATAGGGTAAACTGGAACTCTTCTTAGATTGGTCGGCCAACCACTACCTTAATATGGAATGTACAGTTCATCTAGTTAAATAGACTATCACGACGACCCCCGTTGATATTGAAGTAACTAAAAGAGGTACGAATTAAACAGTTAATAACTTTTATTTAAAGAAAAGAGAAAAAAGTCGATAATCAGAAAATAAGTTTCAAAAAATATCAGAGAACCACCACCACCAGTCCCCCCCACCCCACCACCAAATGAACGATTCAGTTCAGACTGAGAATGTTGGGATACCT
Source organism: Capra ibex (assembly GCA_006410555.1). Lineage (NCBI taxonomy): Eukaryota > Metazoa > Chordata > Mammalia > Artiodactyla > Bovidae > Capra > Capra ibex. Next base: position 19,935,604 of record SJYO01048061.1, on the reverse strand, counting down.
CTCATCGGGTGGTCAAAGGAGACCGGTAACCTAAAGGGTCCATACTTATAACTTAACCGAACGGTAAAGGAAGAGATCCCCTCGAAGGACTGGGTCCTTAGTTTGAACACAAAGGACATAATATATGTTAAATCCTTTCAAAATAAAATTCTTAATCAGATGAATAGAAGTATATTATTGAGATAGGGACTATTTCAGGGAACAAATCTTAAACCGAAACAGTCTTCATTATGTTAATAAGATCGAAAGGAAACTAATTATACTCTTACCATAAATCAAAAGATAGGGAAATGGAAATTAGATAGGAAGAGAAATATAAATTACACTTAAAGAATATCTTTTATATCGACCTATAAAAAACAATAAAACCTATTCGACAAAAAATTTTAACCAAGTGAATACGGTAAAATTAAATCTCCAATAAGTATATCAACCTAAGTTAAGTCAAGTCAAGTCAGTGAGTCAGCACAGGCTGAGAAACGCTGGGGTACTTAGCGTCGTGCGGTCCGGAGGGACAGGTAGTGGTTAAGGACCTCAAGTGAATCCGAGTGCAGGTAGCTCAGTCACTACGATAGGTCGGTAGAGTAGGAGACAGCAGGGGAAGAGGAGGACGGGGGTTAGGGAGGGTCGTAGTCCCAGAAAAGGTTACCCAGTTACGAAGCGTACTCCACCGGTTTCATAACTTCAAAGTCGAAATCGTAGTAATGAAGGTTTCTTTAGGGTCCCAACTAGAGGAAGTCTTACCTGATCAGCCTAGAGGAACGTCAGGTTCCCTGAGAGTTCTCAGAAGAGGTTGTGGTGTCAAGTTTTCGTAGTTAAGAAACTTCGAGTCGGAAGAAGGATCAGGTTGAGAGTGTAGGTATGTACTGATGACCTTTTTGGTATGGGAACTAATCTGCCCGGAATCAGTCGTTTCATTACAGAGACGAAACCTATACGATAGATCCAACTAGTATTGAAAAGAAGGTTCCTCGTTCGCAGAAACTTAAAGTTCCGACATCAGTGGTAGACGTACTAAAACCTCGGGTTTTTTATTTCAGACTGTGACAAAGGTGACAAGGGTTAGATGAAGGGTACTTCACTACCCTGGTCTACGGTACCAGAAGCAAAAGACTTACAACTCGAAATTCAGTCGAAAAAGTGAGAAGAGAAAGTAAAAGTAGTTCTCTGAAAAATCAAGGAGAAGTGAAAGACGGTATTCCCACCACAGTAGACATATAGACTCCAATAACTATAAAGAGGGTCGTTAGAACTAAGGTCGAACACAAAGAAGGTCAGGTCGCAAAGAGTACTACATGAGACGTATCTTCAAGTTATTCGTCCCAATGTTATATGTCGGAACTACATGAGGAAAGGGATAGCCTTGGTCAGACAACAAGGTACAGGTCAAGATTGACAACGAAGAACTGGACGTACATCTAAAGAGTTCTCCGTCTAGTCCACCAGACCATAAGGGTAGAGAGAGTCTTAAAAAGTCAAATAACACTAGGTGTGTCAGTTTCTATAATCGTATCAGTTATTTCGTCTTTACCTACAAACAGACCTTGAGAAAATGAAAAAGGTACTAGGTCGTCTAAAACCTAATCATAGACGCTATAAACATTGACAAAAGAGATGTAAGGTAAAGAGGACAGAAGATTGTAGTTGTAAAAGGACGGAACAGACCGCTATTAACTAAAAAATTACTAAGTTAAGATAAGGAGGTAATCTTATAGTTTATACCAGGATTTTCGTAAAATCACTGACGGAATCACAAACGTTATATATTAAAATTAATAAGTGTTTGGTGTAAGTTCATTGTGATACAACAAAATGTATAACACGTGTATAAAATCTCATCACTTTATGGAGGGAAGGTAGGGAAAACTATAAAAATAATAACTTGATACATACATATCAGCGACGATACTATCTTATGGTATCTAACCAATCAAAATCGTTGTAAAAAAAGAGTATCAAGACGTCACACCTTTCAAGTTCTAGTTTCACGGTCGTCTAATCTACAGACCACTCTCGTGAAAAGAACAAAACGTCTGTTGGTAAAAGAACGTTTTCGAAGTGTACGGACTCTCTAGAGAACAGAGGAGATTCCAGTTATTAAGGTAGTTTTTTTGGATAGAGAGTGCTATTATATTGGGACTAATGGAAGTTTTCGGGGTAAAGTTTTACCCCTAACCCGAAGTAATTACACTTCTCTTGGATTTGTCACTTGGGTTTCGTCAATGATAAAAGATAAATTTCAATGTAAAATCTGATTGAATCTTATTCTTACTACTTTATAAAATAAACGGAAGTAATAAAAGGAAAAAACTACGAACAGGAAACACATACATTTAATATATAGCCTGGACTTAAATAAAGAAGATTTACAATAGACAGACGGAACCGAGTACCAGGGGAAGAAGATAGAGGTCACTGTCGTTTTAATTGAGAATCAAAGAAGTCATCAAAATAGAAGGATACACCGGGTGACCTCTTCCCTTACCGTTCGGTGAAGTCATAAGAACGGAACTCTTGGGGTACTTGTCATACTTTTCCGTTTTTCTATCCTATGGTTTTCTCCTTGAGGGGTCCAGTAATACACGGGTTATATGATGACCTCTAGTCACCTTTTTATTGAGGACTTTCTTACTTCCGTACCTTGGTTTCGTTTTTGTTATGGGTCGACACCTACACTGACCACTATCCTCGTTCTATGCTACGACATTTCTCGTTATAACGTATCCTTGGACCTTACAGTACAGGTACTTAGTTCCGTTTAACCTTCACCAGTTTGCTCTCTACCGTTCCCACTTGCAACTGTAAGATCCTTAGTCGCTTGATTTTGCCTGACCTTACCCACTTAAATTGAGTCTACTGGTAATATAGATGATGACACCCGTCTTTAGGGAGTCTTCTTTACCTCATCGGTAGTACCAGTTGTTTTTCAGACTTTACGTCATAAACCTACGTTAGAGTTTTTGCTGTCTTACTAGAGACAAGTAGAGGTTCCGTTAGGTAGGTTATAGTCAATAGGTTCAGATACGGGGTTGGTCATTGCGACTTCTTTGACTTCAACTTACCAAAATATTTCTGGATGTTCTGAAAACTTTTATTGTGGGTTTTTTCTACGGGAAAAGTAATATCCCCTGACCTTACGTTTTCATCCTTCAGTTCTTTGTGGACCTCAAACCGGAACCTTACACCATACTTCGTCCTGTTTCTGATTATCTCAAAACGGTTCTTTTACGCGACCAATATCGTTTGTGTAAGAAGGTTGTTACGTTCTCTTCTGAGATGTGTACCTGTAGTGGTCTACGAGTTGTGACTTTAGTCTAACAAATATAAGAAACGACGGTTTCTACCTCTTCGAGATATGTAAGTTGTTTTTGTTCTGGTCGACTGACACCGAGTCTAGTACTTGAGGAATAACGGTTTAAGTCTGAATTTAACTTCTTTCATCCCTTTTGGCGATCTGGTAAGTCCATACTGGATTTAGTTTAGGGAATACTAATATGTCACCTTCACTCTTTGTCCAAATTCCCGGATCTAGACTATCTATCTCACGGACTACTTGATACCTTTCTCCAAGCACTGTAACATGTTCTCTGTCCTTAGTTCTGGTAGTGGTACCTTTTCTTTACGTTTTTTTTCTTTTTACCGAGAGACCCCTCCGGAATGTTTATCGACACTTTTCTTCTCTCCACTTTTCGTTTCCTCTTTTCCTTTCTATATTCGTAGACTTACGTCTCAAAGTTTCTTATCGTTCTTCTCTATTCTTACGGAAGAAGTCACTAGTCACGTTTCTTTATCTTCTTTTCTTGTCTTACCCTTTCTGATCTCTAGAGAAGTTCTTTTAATCTGTATGGTTCTCTTGTAAAGTACGTTTCTACCCGAGCTATTTCCTGTCTTTACCATACCTGGATTGTCTTCGTCTTCTATAATTCTTCTCCACCGTTCTTATGTGCCTTTTTGACATGTTTTTTCTAGACGTACTGGTTTTATTAGTACTACTACACTAGTCATTAGATCTCGGTCTGTAGAACCTTACACTTCAGTTCACCCGGAATCTTTCGTAGTGATGCTTGTTTCGATCACCTCCACTACCTTAAGGTCAACTCGACAAAGTTTAGGACTTTCTACTACGACACTTTCACAAAGTAAGTTATACGGTCGTTTAAACCCTTTGAGTCGTCACCGGTGTCCTGACCTTTTCAAGTCAAAAGTAAGGTTAAGGTTTCTTTCCGTTACGGTTTCTTACGAGTTTGATGGTGTGTTAACGTGAGGAGAGTGTACGATCATTTCATTACGAGTTTTAAGAGGTTCGGTCCGAAGTCGTTATCCACTTGGCACTTGAGGGACTACAAGTTCGACCAAAATCTTTTCCGTTTCCTTGGTTTCTAGTTTAACGGTTCTAGGTGACCTAGTACCTTTTTCTATCTCTCAAGGTCTATTTGTAGATAAAGACGAAATAACTGATACGGTTTCGGAAACTGACACACCTAGTGTTATTTGACAACTTTTCAGAAGTTCTCTACCCTTATGGTTTGGTGGACTGGACGGGGAACTCTTTAGACATACGTCCAGTCCTTCGTTGTCAATGTTGACCTGTACCTTGTTGTCTGACCAAGGTTTATCCTGTTCCTCATGCAGTTCCGACATATAACAGTGGGACGAATAAATTGAAGATACGTCTCATGTAATACTCTTTGCGACCTGACCTTCTTTGTGTTCGACCTTAGTTCTAACGACCCTCTTTATAGTTATTGGAGTCTATACGTCTACTGTGGTGGGAATACCGTCTTTCACTTCTCCTCGATTTTTCGGAGAACTACTTTTACTTTGACCTCTCACTTTTTCAAGCGAATTTCGAGTTGTAAGTCTTTTGCTTCTAGTACCGTAGGCCAGAGTTGTGAAGTAACGTCTATCTACCCTTTTGTCACAGTCTGAAATAAAAAACCCCGAGGTTTTAGTGACGTCCACCACTGCCGTTGGTACTTTAATTTTCTACGGATGAGGAACCTTCTTTCCAATACTGGTTGCATCTATCGTATGAGTTTTCGTCTCTGTAATGAAACGGTCGTTTCCAGGCAGATCAGTTCCGATACCAAAAAGGACACCAGTACATACCTACACTCTCAACCTGATCCTCCTTCCGACTCGCGACTTCTTAACTACGAAAACTTGACACCAAAACTTCTTCTGAGAACTCTCAGGGAACCTGACGTTCCTCTAGGTTGGTTAGGTAAGACTTCCACTAGTTGGGACCATAAAGAAACCTTCTTTACTACGATTTCGATTTTGAGGTCATGAAACCGGTGGAGTACGCTTCCCAACTGAGTAACCCTTTCTGAGACTACGAACCTCCCTGACCCCCGTCCTCCTCTTCCCCTGCTGTCTCCTACTCTACCGACCTACCGTAGTGACTGAGCTACCTTCACACAGACTCACTTGAGAGCCTCAACCACTACCTGTCCCTCCGGACCACACGACGCTAAGTGCCCCAACGTTTCTCAGCCTGTGCTCACTCGCTACTCAACACAAATCACTCACAACTGTAGTTATTAGAGGGGAGAGTTCCAGGAATTGGATTAATCATGAAATCGGAGGGAAGGGGGGTAATCCATTGTATCAATACTCCAGGTCACTAGCATCTTTAGAAACCTAAGGGTTATGATGACATAAAAAAAAATTTAATTTCTCTATCACTTTCACAACACTACGAGCATAAGGATTTTTAAAATAGTCAATGTACATACGGTAATAGGGAGTTTTCTATCTCTTTGTACTGTTTTTTATAAAAATTACTATATATTTTACGATACATAGGTTCTATTGAAATTCTCTAAAATGTGTGTGTGTGTGTGGTAATTTTTTATGAAGTGTTGATTAAAGACTTGAGTAATTCTAATTTCTTAAGCAACCTCCCAATTCCTTTGTAAAATAATTTGAGATTAATAACACGTTTACATAGTGTCGTTGTATTTTTACATGATGTTTCGTTTATATTCAAAAATTTACTTCTTACAAAGATAAAAACGAATTACACCGGTGTCTCTTTGTTTTATTCACCTTTCTCATTTTGACGTACATACTACGTAAATCACGTAATTATTGAAATTAAGATAGGTTTAAAACCATATCTTAGTTACGTTGAAAAAGAATATAATACATTTTATCTACCCCCCATAACCCCCTTTTACAAAAGGAATATATTTCTACTTATATTATTTTTGTTAAACCTTCCTTACTATCTTAATGTTTTAGTAGTGAAAGGACAGTAGTTCCAACTAAATCGTTTCTTAGTAATCACTTACGATTTCTACCCCCATTTTAGTAATTCTACTTATTCTATCAAAATCTCAAGTTTTATAGAGAAATTTGAATGAATAATATTCGTATTTAAATGTCTGATCTGTGGACCAACTGTGGTATTATTGGTTCCCAAATCTCTAATGTAGTAATCATTATCTGGTTTGATTGTAGTACATAGTAGACTATATTACGTCGTGCTTACAGTGATGTAGTGAAGACATTCCCCTACTTATTCACGTTTGAATTGATAAACGTACATTCCGTCAAATCAAGTCAAGTAAGTCAGTCAGTACAGACTGAGGAACACTAGGGTACCTGACGTCGTGCGGTCCTAAGGGACAGGTAGTGGTTAGGACCTTAAACGAGTCTGAGTCCGGGTAACTCAGCCACTACGGTAGGTCGGTAGAGTAGGAGACAGTAGGGGAAGAGAAGGACGGAAGTTAGAAAGCATCGTAGTCCCAGAAAAGGTCCCGCAGTCAAGAAGTGTAGTCTACCGGTTTAATACCTAGAACTCGAAGTCGTAGGTAGGAAGGTCTCTTATAAGTCCGGACAAAAGGGAATCCTATTTGACCAACTTAGAGGAACGTCAGGTTCCGTGAGAGTTCTCAGAAGAGGTTATGGAGTCAAGTTTTCGTAGTTAAGAAACCACGAGTCGAAAGAAGTATCAGGTTGAGAGTGTAGATATGTAATCATGACCTTTTTTGTATCGAAACTGATCTACCTGGAAACAACCGTTTCATTACAGAGAGACGAGGAATTATACGACGGATCCAACCAGTATCGAAAGGGACGTTCCTCGTTCTCAAAAAGTTAAAGTACCGACGTCATCGGTAGATGTCACTAAAACCTCGGGGGGTTTTATTTCAGAGAGTGAAAAAGGTAACAAAGGGGTAGATACACGGTACTTCACTACCCTGACCTACGGTACTAGAATCAAAAGTCTTACAACTAACAATTAAGTTGAAAAAATGAGAGGAGAAAGTGAAAGTAGTTCTCCGAGAAATCAAGAAACGAAAGACGGTATTCCCACCACAGGAGACGTATAGACTTCAATAACTATAAAGAGGGTCGTTAGAACTGGGTTCTACCTGTCCAGTACCACCTCTCAAGACTGTTTTGTACCAGATGAACTCTCCCCTTACCGTTTGGTGAAGTCATCAGAACGGAACTCTTGGAATACCTGACATATTTTTCCGTCTATCTATCCTGTGTCTTTCTACTTGAGGGGTCCAGTCATCCACGGGTTATACGATGACTTCTTGTCACCTCTTTATTGAGGTCTTTATTACTTCTCTACCTCGGTTTCGTTTTCGTTGTGGGTTAACACCTACACTGATCACTACCTTCATTTCAGATTAAGACATTTCTTGTTATAACGTATCCTTGGATCTTACAATCCAGGTACTTAGTTCCATTTAACCTTTACCGGTTTGTCCTCTACCGTTCTCACTTACAACTGTAAAATTCTTAGTCACTTCATTTTCCCTGACCTTTCCCACTTAAATTGAGTCTACTGGTAATACAGATGATGACACTCGTTCTTAGGGAATCTTCTTTACCTCATCGGCAGTACCAGTTGTTTTCTCAGACTTTACGTAATGAAACCTCGTTAGAGTTTTTGTCGTCTTACAGGAGACAAACAAAGGTTCCTTTTGGTAACTCCTAGTGTCATTAGGTTCAGATACACGGTTGGTCATTACGACTTCTCCGACTTTAACTTGCCAAGATACTTCTGGATGTTCCAGAAGATCTTGATTATGGGGGTTTTCTACAGGAAAATAATATCCCCTGACCTTACGTTTACATCCTTCAGTTCTCTAGGGACCTCATTGTCCGTTTAAACCGGAAACTCATGTTTTGCTTCATCTAGTTTCAGATTGTGTCAAAACGGTTCTGTTGTGTAACCAGTACCGTTTGTGGTAGAAGGTTGTTGTGTTCCCTTCTGAGTACCTGTAGTGGTCTACTAGTTATGATTTTAGTCTAACTAATATAAGAAACGTCGGTTTCTACCTCTTCGAGATATGTCAGTCGCTTTTGTTCTGGCCCTTGACTGACACCGAGTCTAGTACTTGAGGAATAACGGTTTAAGTCTGAATTTAACTTCTTTCATCCCTTTTGGTGATCTGGTAAGTCCATACTAGATTTAGTTTAGGGAATACTAATATGTCACTTACACTCTTTATCCAAGTCCCATAATAAAGACTATCTGTCGTACGGACTTCTTGATACCTGATTCAAATACCGTAACATGTCCTCGGTCACTAGTTAAGGTAGGAGTTCTTTTTCTTTACGTTTTTTCGTTTTACTTACAGACTCCTCCAGAATGTATATCGACTCTTTTCTTCTCTTCGATTTCCGTTTCCTCTTTTCCTTTCTATGTGGGTATATTTACATTCCGTCTTAAGTCTCCATAAATCACTTACATAATTACTATCTTTTATTTTCTTATGAGAAATGACGTCAAACACGATTATTTTTGACTGCACACTCTGTTTTCCTGTTATGTCATACACCAGATCCAATTTAAATCGTGCGTAGAGACTCTTTACAATGTGTAGATCCTACAACTAAACGAGTGATTTCCTTCACTCCCCGAATTACTCCACTGTCTGACAAGTAATAGAATATCTTATAAAACGGAGTTTCAATATCTAGTTTTTCTCAAAATTAAAGTATTCTCTTAACCATTAGATCGACTAGTAATCGTTGGGTAGAAAATTCTTGTTCCTGAGAAGTTTTAATGTAGTTTTCCTCAACACAAGTGGTCAAAAGTAATATTTTCTCTATTTTCTATGAACAAACCGGAAATCTTGAACGTGTTTTTAACATAAAATTACGTAAAATATAAATGGATGTTGTAGTCTGTGTCTTACAACTTTATTTAAGGAATTTACACCGTTGTCTCGCTTTACCATCGTCTTTAAGAAACTTGACACATCTTATTTTTATCTTTCTCAAACAGAGAAGACAAGGATTTCTATGCAAAGGTAGTAATCGATTATTTTATACTGTCAGAATATAAAGTGAGGGGGTTTTCTGATCTTAAAGAGTCTATTTGTCCTAATAAGTCTATTCGGATTCACATTATAGCTGGTATAATTATCGATCTTACTACAGTCTTGTTGTACCTCAAATCGTGACCTTTAATTTGACACTTGGTGGTACATGCTACGAGCAGTCCTTTTCCTTTGTCTTTACTGAAACTTTGAAATTTTTTACACGAACATCCACCGTACATGGTTATTCACACGTAGACACATATACACACAAAGTATATTAGTGAAATGATAGGTATCACTAACGTAGTAGTTCAATCTACCTTACCATCTTTCTGACTTATAAAACAGAACAGTAAATAAAAAGACATTATCTTATTTTGTAACAAAGATTTACTTACAAAATTGTCTTTCAATATAGTCCACAGACGAACTCCTCGAATACACATATGAGGTTTAAGACGTAGACAGAGAGTGTGTATGTGCACACGTGTGTATTTTAATATAAAGTTTACTATATAAACAGTATGACTATGTCTGTCAGTACTTGTTGGTAAACTTAAGTATATTTTTACCGTAAAGGAAAACTAAACGAGTCCAACTCTTATTTGTACGACGTAGTGTCTAATACTTATACCTATTTATATGTAGTTAGACATATGTATATATAAGGATATAATATATGATTAAAAGACTCTATTTAAAACGGTTGTTAGTAAATATTGATCTATTCTATTCCTAAAACAAATACAGAAAGTAAGGAACCATTTTTGTTTTGACAGTAGAATTTCTTATTGTAAATACATACATTAAATGTGTACAAGGACAGAGAATTTTAGGGTTAGAACTCTGACGATAGTGACTGCTATTCTATCTCAGAGTTGGGAGTTCTTTAATTTTAATGATTAAGTCAATATTAAGGTGTGTTGATCATTTATACATATCAAATTTATAGTAACACCATTTAAAATAATGTTACGTGAAACTTCATTGTTAAAATTATTATAGAAGTGTAGATGTCATCAAGGACAAATAGGACAAAGTGAAATCTATCAAAGTCAATAGGTACCAGTCTTTTGTGACTTAGGATCTTTAGTTAAATATACAAATTTTAACTCGTATAAAGACTCGTCATACTGGATCAGTACACGACGAGACGAGGTCGGACGGAAACCCGTAATTAGTAAGAAAAGAGTCCATATAGGTACGACATATGAGATGGACGGGTAATCGTATCCCTTTTTTAGTATGATATATATCCCGAACCATGATAGGAGTCAAATTCCACAAGGAACCCCCAGAACCTTGTACATAAAAGGATAGACCTGGTGTGACGTGTAAATAGAGAAATGATAACATAAAAATGACTACTATTATTTATTTTCACTACTTTACAATTTACTTAGTCACATATTTCTCTTGTAATGGAGTGGACTAATTCCTTCTAATGTAATTTATAATAAAATCACATTTAAAACCTATTAAGAAAATATTATTAATAACTAATAGAGGTTATACAGTCGTAAATTAACAGTGTGTATGACCACTTATTGTGTCTGTTACTGTTGTCGTAGGTACTTCGTAAGGTGAAACTCTTTTGTTCTTTCCGAACGTCTACAAGAATTTGACAACTTATACTTGAATTTTCGGGCCTTTAGAGTAGATCACTCTCACCCGTCTATACTTAGTGCCAAACCCTGACTGAGTCCTCACACTCTCCACCACTCCCACGATCTTTCCATAAACATCGTCTTCTTTATCTTACGTACTTTCAAATTTAGTCCTTTTTTTTTTTTTTGAACCACGTCATTACTACTTGGGTAAACGTCCCTTCGTTACCTCTGTTTCTACTTACCTGAACACCTGTGTCATCCCCTTCCTCTCTCACTCTACTTACCTCTTTCATCGTATCTGTATCTATGTGATGGTATACATTTTACCCAAAGGGAAAACCGAGTCCACCATTTATTAGACGGATTTTACACCCTTTGGAACCAAACTAGGGACCCAACCGTTCTGGGAGACCTCTTCCCTTTCCGATGGGTGAAGTCATAAGACCGGACCTCTTCAGGTACCTGACGTATTAGGTACCCCACTGTTTCTCACCCTGTGTTGATTCTTTGAAAGTAAAAGTGAAAGTATACATTTTATCTATCGACGACTCCTCAACGACATATTGTGTCCCTCAGGTCGGTCCATGAGACACTACTGGATCATCTTACCCTACCCTCCTCCACTCCCTCCGAATCCTTCCTCCCATATAAACATATCCACATCACCTAAACGTAACACCATACCGTCTTTGTTAGTGTTGTAACATTTCACTAAAAGGAGGTTAATTTTTTATATTTGTTTTTTAATTCATCAAACTCTAAAATTTTTTTTTCTTTCTTTGAACCACGTTAGATCCCTGTGTTTCTTCCAGGTACGTCACACATTTTCGCCGTACGATCTCCAGTTTTGACCTTTATTCGGTGTCTTTCCAACATTAAAGACAAAATCCTTGTCCAAGTGAATCAGTGTGTAAATGTTTGAATTTTTACATGTATGCTGTAAGTAGTATATTATGACAAAGTTAATCCCGAAGGGTCCACCATGTCACCATTTCTTGGGAGGACGGTTACGTCCGTCGTATTCTCTCTGTTCAAGTTATGGACTCAGTACTTCTAGGGGACCTCCTCTGCACGGCCCCCGGTCGCACTCCTTGAGACGGGTACCGTTTCCAGTACTCCTTCCTCCGAACCGTATGCGTTTCCGCACTAGTTCGGAGTCCTTTGGGGGACAAGGGCTCGTAGATGGGGTTTTGGTCTCAGACAAAATACGAGAGTGGATGTGGAGACTGAAATGCCCCCCGAGAGGGGGGTAGTGGTAAAGAGAGCCTCTTCCTCAATTGCACGTCGAGGTTCAGTTATTTTTAAGGACCCGTACTGTTCTCACAAAGTCGAATGTCTGAGGAGACTTCCAATAGATCGGGCGGACATATCCAAGTAGGTCGATGTACACTAACANATACGAGAGTGGATGTGGAGACTGAAATGCCCCCCGAGAGGGGAGTAGTGGTAAAGAGAGCCTCTTCCTCAATTGCACGTCGAGGTTCAGTTATTTTTAAGGACCCGTACTGTTCTCACAAAGTCGAATGTCTGAGGAGACTTCCAATAGATCGGGCGGACATATCCAAGTAGGTCGATGTACACTAACAAATGTCGGAGGGTTGGACTCTCCGTGCTCTACAAAATCTGAATGATTCCCGTTTAAGAAAACCCTTTAACAGTCATATCACCCAACCAATCTTTAATATAACCACTTCACAAAAAAGTGAACAACACGGTTATTAACGACGATTAAGGGACGGGACCCACACTGTTCTCACAGAGTCCAGTTTGGAGAGACGACACACACTGTCTGATCGAACACACTGTCCTAATAGGTATGAGGACGGTGATGCGTGTACTGACAAATGATAGAGAGTTGGTATTTGTCGTGTCTCTCAAAACTTCATAAAACTTTCAGAATCAATCGTATCCCGAAAAGAGTAACAACTCAATTACTAACGGCGGTCCAGAGGTATAGGAATCCGTGGACCCTTATATAACTAGTTACATAAACCTTATATCTTTTCCTTTATATCATCCAAAATTCCAATCGTTATGATTTGAAAAACTCAATTACTTAAAACAGAAAACATTATCTAGTGACATGAAACAATATTTAGTGACACAGGAACGATACATTTTTACGTTGAAATAGTGATAGAATTCTGATTCATCTAGAATTCCCCTTATAACCACTTTCCTAAAAGTAAACAACCGAACTACAAACGACGATTTAGAGGTACAAGGGACGGGAATATTACTTATATTGATCGTATATCCTCTTTATTCATAATTGGAAATTCGTACATCCTCTTTACTCATAATTGGAAATTCTAATTAGTACAATTGGAACCCAATTTATTTAAGGAAAGAACTAACATTGAGTGATGTGGGAGTGGGATATCTTTACATCGAAATAAACCTCCCACCACGGACCAAATTCTTTTTTTGTGGGAACCTTCTTTATTCAAAAAACCAACAGTCTTTCTTTCCTAGTATTTTACAGTCGTCCAGAGTACCGGTCTTCTACTACATTTCAGGGACTCTGGAAAAATACACTTCGTGGACTAAAACTATTTCCAGTCCTGACGACTGGGGGTACACTGAGACATAAGTAGGGATACACATTGTTTTCGATATATATTCGTTTGGGTTTTTATTTCTTTAACCTAGTCAAAGGTCTTTCTGACTAAGGTGGTACAGTAAAGAAAGAACGAGGAGCAAAAAGACCGACTTAAGGGTAGACCTCGTACCTACAATAAGGTGNGATACATTTTTACATTGAAATAGTGATGACTGGGGGTACACTGAGACATAAGTAGGGATACACATTGTTTTCGATATATATTCGTTTGGGTTTTTATTTCTTTAACCTAGTCAAAGGTCTTTCTGACTAAGGTGGTACAGTAAAGAAAGAACGAGGAGCAAAAAGACCGACTTAAGGGTAGACCTCATACCTACAATAAGGTGCATTTGGTTCAATAAGTCGGAGAAAAAGAGGTGATTAAAAGGATGATGTGATAGGTAAAGATTAGAGAGATATAGAGACATTAATTTATACATAAAAAGGTTCCTGTGGTTGAGGTAGAGGTGGAAGCTTAGTGGGACCTAGGTGGCCCCGACCTGGGACCGTCTCTACCTTTGGGTAAGGTCATAAAAACGATCCTCTTAGGGTACCTGTCTCCTCGGACCACCCGGTGTCAGACATCCCACCGTTCCTAAACTTAGTGTCGATTTCACTAAATCGTCCGTGCAGAATTACTTCTGTAGTTCGTCATTCGAACCCTATTAAAGATATTGAACGAAAGTTCAGTGTATTTCAAAAGAAATTACACTGTTTGGTTGAAAATACCTAAAAACATTACGTCTACGATAACTTCAATGGTGAGTCATTTCTTTTTTTCTACGGTGTTCGTTTTAAAACATGTAAACTGAATCCGTAAATCGACTATACTGTACATTCAGTTTATAAACTAAAGAAAACATCAATAATTTTTAAAGGTAATGTCCGACTATGTATAAGTTAAACAATACGTAGACATTCTACGCGACACATGTCTTAACACAGCGACTTAGTTTATGTAATGTTATTTGTTATACATTATCTGATAGATAGTATCATGTAACAAAACAAATCGTATATAATCTCGAACTAAAAGAATCTTTCAGGGTAAAATCATATGATCTTTCGACTCGCGGCTTCTTAACTACGAAAACTTGACACCACAACCTCTTCTGAGAACTCTCAGGGAACCTGACGTTCCTCTAGGTTGGTCAGGTAAGATTTCCTCTAGTCGGGACCCTAAAGAAACCTTCCTTACCACGACTTCGACTTTGAGGTCATGAAACCGGTGGAGTACGCTTCTCGACTGAGTAATCTTTTCTGACTACGACCCTCCCTAACCCCCGTCCTCCTCTTCCCCTACTGTCTCCTACTCTACCGACCTACCGTAGAGACTGAGTTACCTGCACTCAGACTCACTTGAGACCCTCAACCACTACCTGTCCCTCCGGACCGTACGACGCTAAAAACCCCCGCGTTTCTCAGCCTGTACTGACTCGTTGACTTGACTTGACTTGACTCACTGATAAACCTTTTGACTTGTATGACGTAAGATGTTAGTAAACCCCTTTTTGCCTTAATACGACATATAATTACACTAATCAACGAGTCAGGACAGACTGAGGGACACTAGGGTACCTGACATCGGAAGGTCCGAGGAGACAGAGACCCCTAAGAGGTCCGTTCTTATGACCTCACCTAACGGAACGAGAGGAGGTCCCCTAGAAGGTGGGATCTATAATTTGGATCCAAAGGACGTAATGTCCACCTAAGAAATGGTAGACTCGGTGGTCTCTTCGGATATTTATATAATATTAAACTTTAATTTGCAAATAATAAATATATGTTTTACATACGACGTATATTTATCATTTACAAATTAAAGTTTAATTTTATATACATTATATATATTAATATATATATATATTAGTCTACGAACTTAGAGTTTCCCAAGTTAAATGAATTGTAAAAATAGTTATGATTATATGTATGTCTTTGACCTTAGTTTGCTTACCAGATACATGTAAACTTATTTGTCTAAGCTATATTAGTATATCTTTTATTGGATAAGTTTATTTTTCTTACTCCATAAAGATGGGTGATGTTATACTTCTTTTAAAAGAGTCACCTTCTTCGTTCTATACCTTCTCATGTATAACAATAATAAGGTAAGTACGTTTTAAGACATTCCCTGTTTAGATAACGTGTTTCTATATTTAGTTTTAAAACCAACAGTTCTACCACCCATACTCTTCTGTATTTATTTACTCCAGGTTCCCTAAAAGACTCTAATGTATATTTATATGTGATGTATGAATTTGGACCACAACCAATATGTACCATATAAAACAGTTTTGAGTTATTTGACATATGATTTCGTAAACATCAAATAATATTTCTTAAATAGTAAGTTTTTATTGATTTTTAACACCAGATTCCTCTTTTTCGTTAAGTTTCACAGTTGTTGAACGAGTAATTGGTCTTTTACATTGGACCTTCTTTGACTAATCGTAAAAATACTTTTTCTTTTTTTATATATTGATATATTTTCTTGTGTAGTGGTTTTTTATGTTAGAAGTTTTTCATCGTTGTATAATAATTTGTATATACTGATTCTTTAAGTAATTTCATTCGAGTACACAAGGGTTTTATAAAAAAAAATGAACAGCTCCATGTCATATTTTATACAGTAACTACGACAAGAAATGATTTTACGTATATAAAAACTTTCCTTTAATAATTACGTTTTTATTACTAAACGTACAAGTAGTTACATTCTTTTTTTTACAAAACCAGAGTCCATCAAGAAACCTTCCTTACTACGATTTCGACTTTGAGGTCATGAACCGGTGGAGTACGCTTCTCAACTGGGTAACCTTTTCTGAGACTACGACCTTTTCTAACCCCCGTCCTCCTTTTCCCCTGTTGTCTCCTACTCTACCGATCTACCGTACTGACTTGAGGACCTTAACCACTACCTGTCCCTCCGGACCGCACGATGTCAAGTACCCCAACGTCTCAGCCTGTGTTGACTCGCTGACTTGACTTGACTTGACTTGACTTGACTTATGATTAATAAACTCTTAAAGAATAGAGAGATATTCACGGGTCGGAACACGTAATTTGTTATGAAAGTAAGATAAAGACTCATCTATTGTAATTTAGTAGGAGTACTAGATGAAACTGGAAGTGAAAGACGTTTGGACAGGAGAGAAGTTTTATGGGAACCTTCAATACACTGTGGTGTTTGGAGTATAAATCTCTGTCTATGAACTTAGAGTTTCCCAAGTAAAATGACCTGTAAAAATAGTTATGATTAGTTAAAGTTTTTTTAAGTACAAAAAACTAGAAATATAATGTATATGATAAGAATGTCGTTTCCAAGTGTGACAGAGATTAAACCTACTAAATTTATATCAGAAATGCTCAGATGGACTGGGACTTTTCACTTTCAGCGAGTCAGTACAGACTGAGAAACGTTGGGGTACCAGATAATGTCAGATACCTTAAGAGATCCGGTCTTATGACCTCTCCCATCTGAAAGGAAAGAGGTCCCATAGAAGGGTTGGGTCCCTAGTTTGGGTCCAGAGGGTGTAACGTCCGTCTAGGAAATGGTCGACTCGATGTTCCCTTGGACTGGGATCGGTGTGTAATAGTGTTAAAAATTTTAAACTAAACAATAAATAGTTAGATTATTACAATAGATTGGTGTTAAAGTACTATATATTTGTTTTTATAAATAATCTCGTTTAGATACCGTATTAACCCGAAAGGACCACCAAGTTACCATTTTCTTATATGGACGGTTACGTCCTTTGTGTTCAAGTTAGGGACACAACTCTTTTAGGGGACCTCTTCCTTTACCGTTGGGTGTGGTCATAAGTACAGACCTTTTAGAGTACATGTCTCCTCGGACCACCTAATGTCAGGTAACTTAACGTTCTCATCCTGTGTTGAATCACTGATTTGACTGTGGTGT
This sequence comes from Capra ibex, assembly GCA_006410555.1. NCBI lineage: Eukaryota > Metazoa > Chordata > Mammalia > Artiodactyla > Bovidae > Capra > Capra ibex. The sequence goes on along the minus strand of SJYO01048061.1, from coordinate 19,918,180 downwards.
ATCGTATTAATAAATCTTCAAATCATTATAACGTCTGTAAGATCCCGTCAGTCAGACAATCGATGTATTAAAATTATCTCGAAAATTTCATGAATAAACTAAATCTTTACACTTACAATAACGACCTTTGTCCCAAAAAAAATTTATATTTAAATAAATAAAATTAACCTCTTTGTCTAAACCATCTTGATTACAAGTGAGTGAGTCAGCACGGGTTGAGAATCCCTGTAGTACCTGACGTCGTGTGGTCCGAATACACAGGAAGTGATAGAGAGTCTCAAACGGGTCTAAGTACAGGTAACTCAGTTACTGTGGTAGGTTGGTACAGTAGGAGACAGTAGGGGAAGAGGAGGACAGAAGTTAGAAAGGGTCGCACTCCCAGAAAAGGTTACTCAACCGAGAAACGTAGTCCACCGGTTTCATAACTTCGAAGTCGAAGTCGTAGTCAGAAAGGTTACTTATAAGTCCCGACTAAAGGAAATCCTAACTGACCAAACTAGAGGAACGACAGGTTCCTTGAGAGTTCTCAGAAGAGGTCGTGGTATCGTGGTGTTAAGAAGTCACGAGTCGGAAGAAATACCAGGTTGAGAGTGTAGTCATGTACCAATGATGACCCATTGGTACCGAACTGATATGTCTGGGAAAAGCTGTTTTCAGTACAGAGACGAAAATTATACGACAGATCAAACCAGTATCGAAAAAGAAGGTTCTTCGTTCATAGAAAATTATAGTACTGACGTCAGTGTAAGACGTCACTAAAACTTCCGGGTTTTTTATTTCAGACAGTGAAAAAAGTAAAAAAAGGTAGAGAAACCATCTTACCAATCTTATTTACGAAACTACCAGGAACGTTACTGAATGATACATATATATGGAGTATAGACTCTGAAACTTATGACGACCTTTAAATTTGTATTAATTTGATTCCTACTTTATTTCAAGTTCATTCATCAGGTAAGTTCCTTTTCTTTTATCACTAAAACAAAATTTCTGAATGAGTATAACTCGTAAATATACATTTCTATCGTACCATTTGGTTTTAAACTGGATAAACATAAGTATAAAGAACATTACGGAAGTAGTTATACTTTTAAATGATGTACAGTACACGATAGACTATTATAAATGTTCTATCTATATAATAATTAAGCCCTTCTTAAAAGTACATAGTAATGTTGTTACTACTCCCAGAGAAAAAAAATTAAGTAACTCTGATTCTTTTTTCATGGTCATTTGTACATGTGAATGAGGTGTTTATTTATATGTTATATTTTATTTAATATTATATTTTGACCTTTAAACTCCAGAGAATATATAAATAATACTCTATAATTATAGATTATAAGTTACAAAAGGATATTATAATATAACTCATGGATGTTCTATTCTTTTGTTAAATCGTTTTACTATTTAAGGTTTTTAATAATGGTTTTTTATTCGATGTTATTCACACGTGATTTTAAACACTAGACTCCAAGGGTGTTTAGATTTTACTTAAGATGTATATATTACTTTCTAAAACTTTTCATCGTTATCTATTGATTATATTAGATCAGATACTGTATAAACCCCGTATAATACAATAAAAAACCGATGAATGTCGATAATTTTCTTAAGACGACGACGACGACGACGACGACGACGACGATTCAGTGAAGTCAGCACAGGCTGAGACACGCTGGGGTATCTGCCGTCGGGTAGTCTGAGGGGACAGGGACCCTAAGAGGTCCGTTCTTGTGACTCCACTCAACGGTAAAGGAAGAGGTCACGTACTTTCACTTTTCGTTTTCATTTTCACTTCAGTGCTGGGGTGCCTGACGTCGGGTGGTCCTAGGAGACAGGTACCCTAAAAGGTCCGTTCTCATGACTTCACCCCACGGTAACGGAAGAGTCATATTTAGAGGTTAATATAACACGTAAATTTGAAAAAGAAAATAAAGTTACGTCTGTTTTGACACCGAGTTTCTTGAACCTCAAGGAGGAAGAAACTAGAAGAACTGTGATCAAGGAGACCTGTGTGTAAAAACAAAAACAGAAACAAAATCATAACGAATGAAAATTTTAAATGTATATACACTAATACACACAGGATAAATGAATAAATAAAAATAAACTGGTACACTGTACACCCTAGAATCAGGGAGTTTATCCCTAACTTGAACGTGAAGGACATAGGGACGTGTCCTTCGTGTTTCGGAACTGGTGGTCCGACGGTCACTTTAGGGTTATGACTAAAAAATATACTCCGAACATTCCTTCGTTAAAGGAAAGACAACCACCAATGACGAAAAGACGGAATATAACAGACCGACGTCTACAAAAGACTTACTATTTATGGGGTTAAGACATGAAGAAGACCCACGTATATCCAAATACTACGTTTTTTCGATGGGTTGGTGAGTTAGTCAACTACCTCTTCCGAACCACAACTAGGTTGTAGAGCGAGAGGTGGAAAGGTTGGTGTCGAGGGTGGTAGTACCCAAGAGCCCAAGAGTAAGGATCGGAGAAAAAACGATGTTTCAGATCGGACAACTCTTCTGGGAAACAATCCTATGATGTTGTACTGAGTTGATATGAATGAAAGGTGTTACAGGTATAATAGGTCGGTTTTTAGTACATGAGAGGGTGTTATATATTATCCTCACCACCGTTGAGGACCCAGTTGTTATGAAAGACTAAAAGGGAGAGAGACTTCAAAGAAACTGGACGAGGTTTTACGTGTTCTCAACTAAAATTTTAGGACATGGGTGTGTCTATATTTTACGTTTTCCTTTTTGGACAAATACCGAGAATGTCCGTAGGGTTTAAAAAGGTTGACAAAAAGGGACCTTCTTGGGAAGATACAAATGTTCTTATATCGATATCTTTCCCTTTCTTATTGGAAAGTCGTTTGTTTCCGTGGGGATTTTATTACCACTGTTACCGAGGAGAACGAAGATTTCACCCATCCCTGAATCACCTAAATAATAATTCCAGGAAAGACGAAATAAAAGTTTTCAGGATGATTTCCATAGAACGATATTATGACCAATAGTATTCTTATACCTACCACAAACGAATAGAAAAAAACAGTTATAATCTGACATCGACGTTAATTGAACGATACACAAATTCGTCATTATGTACTACTACACTAGTAAGTGGATCTCGGTCTGTAAGACCTTATACTTCAGTTCACCCGGAATCCTTCGTAGTGATACTTGTTTCGATCACCTACACAACCTAAGGTTATCTCGGTAAAGTTTAGGACTTTCTACTATGACACTTTCACAAAGTAAGTTATACGGTCGTTTAAACCTGTTAAGTCGTCACCGGTGTCCTGACCTTTTCCAGTCAAAAGTAAGGTTAAGGTTTCTTTCCGTTACGGTTTCTTACGAGTTTCATGACGTGTTAACGTTAGTACAGTGTGCGATCATTTCATTACGAGTTTTAAGAGGTTCGGTCCGAAGTCGTTATGCACTTAGCATTTGAGGGACTACAAGTACGACCAAAATCTCTTCCGTCTCCTTGGTCTCTAGTTTAACGGTTGTAGACGACCTAGTACCTTTTTCGTTCTCTCAAGGTCTTTTTGTGGATAAAGATGAAATAACTAATACGGTTTCGTGACACACTTAGTGTTATTTAACACCTTTTAAGACTTTCTCACCCTTATAGAAGGGTGGTTATCCATTTCCTCATACAGTTCCGACATATAACAGTAGGACGAATAAATTGAATATACGTATCATGTAGTACCCGAGGGGACCACCGAGTCTCCAATTTCGTAGACGGACGTTACGTCCTCTGGATCCAAGCTAGGGACCCAACCCTTCTAGGAGACCTCTTCCTTTACCGTTGGGTGAGGTGATAAGAACGGCTCTCTCGGATTACCCGATGTCAAGTACCCCAACGTTTCTCAACCTGTGTTGACTCGTTGAAGTGAAAGTGCTTTGTGACCCGACCTCCTTGGTGTTCGACTTTAGTTGTAACGGCCGTCTTTATAGTTATTGGAGTCTATACGTCTACTATGGTGGAAATACCGTCTTTCACTTCTTCTTGATTTCTCGGAGAACTACTGTCACTTTCTCCTCTCATTTTTTCAACCCAATTTCAAGTTTAAGTCTTTTATTTCTAGTACCGTTGGCCAGAGTAGTGAAGTAGTGTTTGTCTGCCCATTTGTCACCTTTGTCACCGACTGAAAGAAAAAGACCCGAGGTTTTAGACACGTCTACCACTAACGTCGGTACTTTAATTTTCTGTGAATGAGGAACCTTCCTTTCAATACTGGTTGGATCTGTCGTATAATTTTTCATCTCTGTAATGAAACAGTTGTTCCAGGCTGATCAGTTCCGATACCAAAAAGGTCACCAGTACATATCTACACTCTAAACCTGACATTTCTTTTGACTCGTGACTTCTTAACTACGAAGACTTGACACCACAATCTCTTTTGAGAACTCTCAGGGAACCTGACGTTCCTCTAGGTTGGTCAGGTAGGATTTCCTCTAGTCAGGAACCACAAGTAAGCATCCTGACTACAACTTCGACTTTGAGATTATGAAACCGGTGGACTACACTTCTCGACTGAGTAAACTTTTCTGGGACTTCAACCCTTTCTAACTCCCATCCTCCTCTTCCCCTACTGTCTCCTATTCTACCAACATACAGTAGATCTGAGTTACCTGTACCCAAACTCACCTGAGGGTCTCAATCACTACTTGTCCCTCCGGACCACACAACTCTAAGTACCCCAGTGGTCCTCAACGTGAACCGACTCATTGACTTGACTTGACTTGTCTCTGTTTTAATCGTAAATAAAATAAAAAAACATAAAAGAGATTAATACACATAAACTCCTTAAGTGAATGCAGTGGAGTACAGAAACTTTGAGTCAAAGGAGTTGACTGTTCAAACACACACACTATGATCCGTTGATAGTGACGTCGGCTCTCACCGTCCGATGCTGGCGCGTCCTCGTCGGTTCTTCTCGAGAGGGTGCAGGCTCCAATCTCCGCCGCCGATCCTTCTCGATGGAGTACGACTTCCAGCCCCGTCTCCGACTCTCCTCGTTGGGGTACTGGTTCCTCACACCGACGAGTCCGTATCCTCCCGGCTCTCCTCCATGAGGTGCAAGTTCCAGTCCTCCCCACCACCACTCCTCTATGGGGAACAGGTTTCATTCCTCGTCTCCGACACGAAACGACCTCGTCGGCACTTCTCTATGGGGTGCAGATTCCATTCTCTTTGTGTTCAATTCTGCCATCCACAACGTTCTTCCGTAGTCTCCCGTCTGTGTGACTTTGTTATTAGTGTCTTTTAATCGGTTAGATTATTGTACCTGGTGTCGGAACAGATTGAGTTACTTTGATTCGGTACGGGACACCCCGGTGGGTTCTACCCACCCAGTACCACCTCTCCAGACTGTGTTACACCAGGTGACCTCTTCCCTTACCGTTTGGTGAAGTCATAAGAACGGAACTCTCGGTGTACTTATCATACCTTTCCGTTTTACTATCCTGTGACTTTCTCCTTAAGGGGTCCAGCAATCCACGGCTTATACGATGACCTCTAGTCATCTCTTTATTGAGGTCTTTCTTACTTCCCTACCTCGGTTTCGTTTTTGTTATGGGTCAACACCTACACTGACCACTATCTTCATTACAGGTTACGACATTTCTCGTTATAACGCATCCTTGGACCTTACAGTCCAGGTACTTAGTTCCGTTTAACTTTCATAAGTTTGGCATCTACCATTCTTACTTTCAGCCGTAAGATCCTTAGTCGTTTCATTTTACCTGACCTTACCCACTTAAATTGAGTCTACAGGTAATATAGATGATGACACCCGTTCTCAGGGAATCTTCTTTACCTCATCGGTAGTACCAGTTGTTTCCTCAGGTTTTACGTCATGAACCAACGTTAGAGGTTTTGCTGTCTTACTAGAAACAAATAAAGGTTCCGTTTGGTAAGTCATAGTGTCATTAAGTTCAGATACAGGGTTAGTCATTACGACTTCTTCGACTTCAACTTGTTAAGATACTTCTGGATGTTCTGGAAAATCTTGATTGTGGGTTTTTTCTACAGGAAAAGTAATATCCCCTAACCTTACGTTCTCATCCTTCAGTTCTTTGTGGATCTCATTGTCCGTTTAAACAGGAACCTTATCTCTTACTTCGTCCCGTTTCCAATTATTTCCAAACGGTTCTCTTACGTGACCAGTATCATTTGTGGGAGAAGGTTGTTGTGTTTTCTTCTGAGACGTGTACCTGTAGTGGTCTACCAGTTGGGGCTTTAGTCTAACTAATATAAGAAACATCGGTTTGTTCCTCTTCGAGATATGTCAGTCTTTTTTTTTTTTTTTTTCTCACGCTCGACTGACACCGAGTCTGGTACTTGAGTAATAAAGTTTTAAGTCTGAATTTAACTTCTTTCATCCCTTTTGACGATCTGGTAAATCCATACTGGATTTAGTTTAGGGGATACTAGTATGTCGCCTTCACTCTTTATATAAATTCCCCGATCTAGACTATCTCACGGACTACTTGATACCTACCTCCAAGTGTTGTAACATGTCCTCTGTCTCTACTTCTGGTAGGGGTACCTTTTCTTTACGTTTTTCGTTTTACCGACAGACCCCTCCGGAATGTTTATCGTCACTTTTCTTCTCTTCACTTTTCGTTTCCTCTTTTCCTTTCTATATTCGTAGACTTGCGTCTCAAGGTTTCTTCTCGTGTTTCTCTATTCTTTCGGAAGGAGTCGCTAGTTACTTTTCTTTATTTCCTTTTGTTGTCTTACCCTTTCTGATCTCTAGAGAAGTTCTTTTAATCTCTACGGTTCCCTTGTAAAGTACGTTTCTACCCGAGCTATTTCCTGTCTTTAACATACCTGGATAGTCTTCGTCTTCTATAATTCTTCTCAACCGTTCTTATGTGTCCTCTTGACATGTTTTTACTAACAGTGCTGGTTCTATTAGTGGTACCACGTTAGTGAGTAGATCTCGATCTGTACGACCTTACACTTCAGTTCACCCGGAATCTTTTACAGTGATACTTGTTTTATCACCTCCACTACCTTAAGGTCAACTCGATAAAGTTTAGGACTTTCTACTACGACACTTTCACGACGTGAGTTATACGGTCGTTTAAACCTTTTGAGTCGTCACCGGTGTCCTGAACTTTTCCACAAAAGTAAGGTTAGGGTTTCTTTCCGTTACGATTTCTTACGAGTTTGATGACGTGTTGACGTGAGTAGAGTGTACAATCATTTTATTACGAGTTTTAAGAGGTTCGATCAGAAGTCGTTATGCACTTAGTACTTTAAGGACTACAAGTTTGACCAAAATCTTATCCGTCTCCTTGGTCTCTAGTTTAACGGTTGTAAACGACCTAGTGACTTTTTCGTTCTCACGAGGTCTTTTTTGTAGATAAAGACGAAATAACTGATACGGTTTCGAAAACTGTCGCACCTAGTGTTATTTGACACCTTTTAAGACTTTCTCTACCTTATGGTCTGGTGGACTGCACGGAGAACTCGTTGGACATACGTTCGGTCCTTCGTTGTCAATCTTGACCTGTACCTTGTTGTCTGACCAAAGTTTGACCTTTTCCTCATGTAGTTCCGACATATAACAGTGGGACGAATAGATTGAATATACGTCTCATGTAGTACTCTTTGCGACCCGACCTTCTTCGTGTTTGACCTTAGTTCTAACGGCCCTCTTTATAGTTATTGGAGTCTATACGTCTACTGTGGTGGGAATACCCTCTTTTACTTCTCCTTGATTTCTCGGAAAACTACTTTCACTTTTTCCTCGCACTTTTTCAACCGAATTTCGAGTTGTGAGTCTTTTGATTCTGGTACCGTAGACCAAGGTAGGGAAGTACCCTTTATCTACCCCTTTGTCACCTTTGTCACAGTCTGAAATAAAAAGACCCCAGGTTTTAGTGACGTCTACCACTAACGTCGGTACTTTAATTTTTTTGAGAATGAAGAACCTTCCTTTCAATACTGGTTGGATCTATCGTATAACTTTGAGTCTCCCTAATGAAACGGTTGTTTCGAGACAGATCAGTTCCGATACCAAAAAGGTCATCAGTACATACCTACACTTTTAACCTGACACTTCTATCGACTCGATTCTTAACTACGAAAACTTAACACAACAACCTCTTCTGAGAACTCTCAGGGAACCTGACGTTCTTCTAGGTTGTTTAGGTAAGATTTACTCTAGCCAGGACACACAAGAAACCTTCCTTACTACGGTTTCAACTTTGAGGTTATGAAACCGGTGGAGTACGCTTCTCAATTGAGTGACCTTTTCTAAGACTACGACCCTCGCTAACCCCCGTCCTCCTCTTCCCCTGATGTCTCCTACTCTACTGACCTACTGTAGTGGCTGATCTACCTGAACTCAAACTCACTTGAGGCCCTCAACCACTACCTGTCCCTCCGGGCCGTACGACGTCAATTACCCCAATGTTTCTCAGTCTGTACTGACTCGTTGACTTGACTTGACTTGACTTAACGTACCGATTAGTTAGGATTTCCTTTAGTTGGACTTATTCGTAACTTCCTGACGACGACTTCGACTTCGAGGTTATGAGACCGATGGACTGTGCTTCCAGTTGAGTGACCTTTTCTGGGAGTACGATCCTTTCTAACTTCCGTCCTTATACCCGCTATCTACTATCCCACCAACCTACCGTAGTGACTGAGTTACTTGTACTCAATCTCGGTAGAGGCCCTCTATCGCTTCCCATTTCTTCGGACCATACGACGTTAGATGTCCCAGTGGTTCTAGTCTGTGCTGACTCCTTGACTTACTGTTATCTTAATAGTTGTCATGAAGTTACTAGAAAATACTTTTAAATAAACAAACGGATATAAGGATTCCCATCTTAGTGACTCACTATCCTACTAAGACACAAGATGAAAAACTCTTATACGGTTTTATAAAGGTGTCACTGACTTTGTAAAATGTAAGGACAGTCGTTACATCCGCACGAGATTTAAGAGGTACAGGAATACTTGTGTTACGTAAAAAAATTTTTAATATCGTAGGAACACCCACACTTCACCATAGAGAACTAAATGTAAACGAATTAATAATTAGTCTAACTCGAAGAAGGATACATGAATGAGTTTTAAATAGTAGAAACCTGCTCACAAAAAAGCTGAGAAAACGAGTAAGAAGTGAACTTAACAAGTTTGAAAAAATACCAACTCAACACTTTCAAGGTAATATATAAGGCCTGTGATTTCATAGTCTATATGTTAGTCTTTATGTTAGACATTATAAAAATGGTAAGACATCCAAAAAAAAAAAAAAAATTAGATTCAAAGAACTGTTACAGGAACTACCCGTTTTCATCAAATAAAACTAGCTCGGGTTTAAAAGATTATGAAAAGGAATAAAGGAAACACAATAATAATATATATTTAAAAGTAACTGTTTACGTTTCAGTACTTCTAAATGAGGATACAAAAGAGATTCTTAAAATCTTGAAGGTTCCGTTAAACTTACCGTCGCCACTTTATGACACCCACAGAAAAAGAATTTGAAACGTCTTTTCAAAAGTCAGAAAACGGACTTATACAACAATCGAACAAAACAAAAAAAAGTATTTATGGGAAATGGTAGAACTTCTTTAATTCAGATAAGGATGAAAAGACAAACAAAAATTAGTGTTTTCTCACAACCTAAAAAAGTTTACGAAAAAAGATATAGTTATATCTATATTAATAATGGACAAAAAGAAAGGGGACAGTAAAGTCATTACAACACATAATGTAACTAACTAATTAAATATGAATTAGTTGAAATGTAAGGACTCTACTTAGATTGGACCAGTAGTCAAGTCAAGTCAGTGAATCAGTACAGGCTGAGGAACGTTGGCATACTTGACGTCGTGCGGTCCCGAGGGACAAGTAGTGGTTGAGGGTTTCAAGTGGGTTTGAGTACAGGTAGCCTAGTCACTACGGTAGGTCGGTAGAGTAGGAGACAGCAGGGGAAGAGGAGGACGGGGGTTAGGGAGGGTCGTAGTCTTAGAAAAGGTTACTCAGTTGAGAAGCGTACTCTACTGGTTTCATAACCTCAAAGTCGAAATCGTAGTAAGAAAGGTTTCTAGTGGGTCCCGACTAGAGGAAATCTTACCTGACCAACCTAGAGGAACGTCAGGTTCCCTAAGAGTTCTCAGAAGAGGTTGTGGTGTCAAGTTTGCGTAGTTAAGAAACCACGAGTCGAAAGAAGTGTCAGGTTGAGAGTGTAGGTATGTACTGATGACCTTTTTTTTTATCGGAACTGATCTACCTGGAAACAACCGTTTCAGTACACAGACGAAAAATTATACGATAGATCCAACCAGTATTGAAAGGAAGGTTCCTCATTTGGATAAAATTAAAGTACGGACGTTAGTGGTAGACGTCACTAAAACCTCGGGGGTTTTATTTCAGACTGTGACAAAGGTGACAAAGGGGTAGATAAAGGGTACTTCCCTACCCTGGTCTACGGTACTAGAAGCAAAAGACTTACAACTCGAAATTCGGTTCAAAAAGTGAGAGGAGAAAGTAAAAGTAGTTCTCCGAAAAATCAAGGAGAAGTGAAAGACGGTATTCCCACCACAGTAGACGTATAGACTCCAACAACTATAAAGAGGGTCGTCAGAACTAAGGTCAAACACGAAGAAGGTCGGGTCGCAAAGAGTACTACATGAGACGTATACGCAATTTAGTCGATCAGTAACACATACTATATAAATTATACGTCAAACTTACCCAAACAATTATAAAATAAGTCCTTAAAACGTAGATATAAGTATTCTATAAATAGACATCAAAAGAAAAAGAGATTACACAAACAGACTAAAACTATTCCATCACGACCGGTGTGTCTTAATCAATCGTTCTCAATGAAAGACGTACGACCCTTGTGTCTTATAGAATGTACGATATCAAAAGAGGGGTAGAGGTAAAGGAAGATGACTTTATACTCACTTTTTATTGTAAAATGTAGTAACTTTGATAAAATACAACACCAAAGAACCAATTTCTCCGAATACGACATAGTATTTATTAAGTTCTAAGTTTTTGCAGTAGGTATATATAGACATTAAGTTTTACACGGTTTCACTTTAATTTATTATCAAAATCTACCTGTTTTGGGTTTTATAGTCTTGTTCCAGGGACCGAGAAGGTAATGAACCTCAATCTATTACTGTCTTTCTTATTTATTTTAAAGTATTTTATTTTATATGACTACTCTTTAGTTCTGTATTATTATCTCTTCATTTCCTACATAAATAGACTTTCTCGTCAAGAGGTGACTTCCTATGTCAGAGGTCCTTTGTAAACTTATATATTCTTCTCCAAATAAGGAAACAACAACAAAAAGAACAAGAGTATTGAGTCCCTCTTTGACTGTTTTTTCACGTGTAGCTTTACATGAAACAATTTATATTGAGACGAAAGAGGATAAAAGGTAAAACTTTATTTCAATAAGGTTTTGAAAATGTACATTACTACATTTTTTATTAGAATACTACTTAAATATAGTTTTGGTCTAAGGTCTATTTTTAACCTAGTTGTATAAATATATATTATACCAAGACATAATCACTTATTGACAACATAGAGTATCCATATTTTATATATCGTTTGTTATATATTTTATATATCGTTTGTAGACTTTATATATCTTTTTATGGATAATTAAACACTGTGCCTGAGTTAAAAATAAAGATAAATAAAACACACACACATACATGTAAATTTTTTCCGTATCTGATTTTCTTCACACAACTAAACTGTATATATTAATTACAGTTTTACAAAGAATTAATTTTTTCTTTCAACGGATATCTGTAAACGAAGATAAGATCCTCCATCACTCATAAATTAAACGAATTAAAATTTTTATTGTAGTAGTAGCAGTACAAGTAATAGTAGAATATATTGGACACCTAAATTAGACATCAGTTTTATCACCCGTCTCTGTCTTTGATCTGATCTCTGGTACTAATCGTCATGCAAACCCGAGGTACTTCAATTAGTGTCGTACATTTTTCCACACTATCTAAGTATAAGTTATACCTATCAATATTATGTGATTCCCTCAGATACATAATGAGGTGATCAGAACGGACCTTTTAAAGTACCTACCTCCTCGGAACATCCGACGTCAGGTAGCCCAACGATTCTCAGTATGTCCTGACTCGCTGAAGTGAAAGTGAAAAGTAAAAGTACGTAACCTCTTCCTTTACCGTTGCACTAGGTCATAAGAATGGACCTCTTAGGGTCCCTACCCCCTTAGACTACCCGACGACAGATACCTTAGCGTGTCTCAACCTGTGTGGACTTCACTGAATCGTCGTTCCCTCAGATACATTAGTAGGACCTCGGTTTCTCGTTTTCTAGTTTACATAATTATAGATTTCCCACGATTACAGTTTCTAACACCGGTGAAAGAAACTTTGTAACGGAAAAAACCCCCACCCCCACCCCCACCCCAGTCCACCAACCGCACGTTGTCTGGAGGGTGTTATGATAAACCAAAGACTAGTAGTGAGTCGTTAGGTGAGTGAGTGTCCAGGAGTTCTTTTCTTTCACTGTTTAGACTAACTATAGTTAACCAAGGTGTGCAGATGTTAAAAAAATACAAACAGAAATTCTGTTTCTTATAAAGAATACGTAACGAGAAGAACAATCATAGTCATCAAAGAGAATGGAAAGACTACTCATCACCATGACTCCTACTAGTACTTTAATTTTACCAAAAAGATAAGTACAAGACGGACTTCATCACTCCATTGAAATTGTTTCGAGAGAGGAAAGGTCTTCCGGGAAGTGAAAAACTTGAAGTTTTTGTACGTACAACCCTCTACTTACACTAATACTAGTCTAAGAATGGAATGAAATGAAACGGAAAATAGAATGGAATTAAACGTATCCAAACCATTTTTGTAACCGATACGGTAAATGGGGTCAATTCTTGAGTCATCCGTATTTCTATACTTTTTAAGTCGTTGTTTACAGTGTGACTTGGAGGTATTCGTCATTGACGATTTACAGAAGACGTCACGTTTTTACGTTACACTGACTCTGTGACGATTTGACTCTAGTGTGTTTGGTTTTCTCACGGAATTTTTTTTTTTTTTTTCAATAAATAAAGAATTACTGGGTTACACCAACGAAAGGATAAGATATGAAGGTGAAACCGAAACTACTGTATCGAGGTCAAAACAAACTTTCAAGTAATCACCGTTGCACAAGTCCCTTACTCTGACAGATCAAGTTCCCATGTTTTATTAAACAAATCCTGTTGTCTCTAATAGAATAAGGGAATGACGATAAACAAATAAAAACGTCTTCTTTAAAAGACTAGGTTAAGATCAATTACTCCTAACTTTCAGGAAACCCCTCAAAGATCTTTTAATACATAAAGGGACGATTGTTTATCATAATTTGTTCTTAAACTAAGAAGAGAGAGAACCTATCGAAGTATAAAAATGACAAATAAGGGTGTTATCTGTAAGACGTTAGGATTTTGGTCTTAAATAGTTATATGACTCCTACCGTGTCGTTTTACTGCTACTTTGCCCACGATTTATACAAGTATACCGAGATTTAATAGGGTAGAACTTTACTGGGATAAAGGTAATTTAGACAATAAACTCTGTTACTGGTAAAAGAACTCATTCGGTGAAAAATCAACCAAAATTCATTAAAAATGAGAAATATTAACATAGACTAAATTGATACACACCGACTTACTTAGATGACCACACCACCACCACTTCATAGACGTCGACTTCTTTACTGTATTATTAGAAATAGACCTTTTGTAGACTAAACGTAGGTCCGTACGTACTGATTATGGTTCTTTATTTTCTACGTTTATTGGTATTTACTCATTACATATTGACTTAGTCGTATGTTTTGTATTGTTACACGTTTTTAACGTCTGTACTTTTTGAATTTTTAGAAACTTTCAAGAACTGTCTTTCGGGGTTTAAATATCAAATTTTTCCTTATGTCTCTTTCCTACTCTTTCCTTCTATATGGAGTTACTTGAATTAAAATTTTAATAAAAAGACCTGTATAAACTAAATCTCTGACGTAGATAAAAAAGGAGTTATACAGGATTGAGAACAAAGAAATTTTTTTTTTTTTTTTGAAACTTAAACGAAGTTTAACTTATAACAATTATACTTTTTCCAATTGGTTAAAAGGAGGATGAAAAATAATATATTCTAAATATTTCTATTGGTAATTATAAATATTGGGTCTAGTGTATAAAGGACACAACCTAGTCGAACCATAATTTTTGTAAACCGTGTAATATATTAAATAAGATGTCACTATAAATAATTAATCAATTAACCGAACACACTGGAGATTAAAATTAGTCATACGGAAAACTTAGATTAAGTATTTACAAAATATTTTAAGTAATTGTAAATTCGGAAAACGTTAATGTCCAGAATTAACAATTAAAAGTCTATCCTAAAATACATTAGAAAGGAACATGTTAAATATGTTCCTTTCTCTACCTGATGATCAATTATAAGGAAAATTTTAAATTAAATCTTTTAATTTAACCATCTTGAGACTAGGAGCATAAGAAGACGAAGTTACTTTAATGAAGATTCTCAGTCTCTCCAATTATTAAACAGGTTTGCACCTTTTAGTGTGTGTGTAATGTGTATCTGTTTGTACGTATATATATGTATATAATAAAATTAGCAAGAGAGAGTGTTTATTAAGTTATATTGGGAAGTTGGGTCCGGTACAAGGGTTAAAGTATTAGACTTACATAATGTCACGAAGAATTTCTAATTGATGTAATAAGGGTAGTTAACACTATAGAGACAAATAAAGTCTGTGGAATTTTTGGGTCAAAAGAGTCTATACTGTAGTTTTCGAGTCCGTCGTTGTTGTTTTTGTCCATTCACCCTACTGTAGTTTCGTTTCCGAAGCCGTAACGTTTGTTGAGTCTTTTTCCGTTAAATACCTTACTCCCATTTTATAAACGTTTAGTGTATAGAGTATTGTCGATTATAATTTTTATATGTTTCTTGTGGAAATCGACTTCTTGTTTCTGTTTTTATTTGGTTCAAAATTTTATATTTTTCCTGAGATTTACTTTTAATTTTAGTATTACTACGTAATTTTGTGAACAATCCTACCGAGTAGTTTTTTGACTCACTACTGTTTATTACCATTTCTACATCTTTTTTATCAAACCTTTTGACGACCAATCTTACGTTTTATCACATCACATCAACGATACCTTTTATCATACCTCCGAGGAATTTTTGATTTTCTTTGTTTGTTTGTTTCTCGAAGTTATACTAGACGGTTAGTCTTTAGACCTGTACATTGTTTTTATTTTGATTTCAGTCATAAAGTTTATTATTGAATTTGACGGTACAAGTAATCTTGTAATAAGTGTTATCAGTCTTACACCTTTAACTGATTTGTAAGTAGTTTACTTACCTCTTTCTTCTATAATGTAAATGTATGATATATATATATATATGTTAACCTATAATAAGTCGGAATTTGAATTACCGTTTGTTTGACCTTTTTTCACCTTTCTGACTGTCTAAAACACAAGAATCCGAGATTTTGGGTGCTTTAATTTTCTGCGAACGAGGAACCTTCTTTTAGATACTATTTGGATCTGTCACATAAGTTTTCGTCTCTGTAGTGAAACGGCTGTTTCCAAACATATCAGTTTCGATGCCAAAAAAGTCATCAGTTCATACTTACATTCTCAATCTGGTGTTTCTTCGGACTCGCGACTTCTTGACTACGAAAACTTAACACCACGATGTCTTTTGAGATATATCTCAGGAAACCTGACGTTCCTCTAATTTGGTCAGGTAGGATTTTATATGGTTGGGACTTATAAGTAACCCTCCTGATTACGACTTCGACTTCGAGGTTATGGAACCGTTGGACTACCCTTCTCGGTTGAGTGACCTTTTCTTGACTACGACCCTTTTTAACTTCTGTCCTCCTCTTCCCCCGCTGTCTCCTACTCTTCCAACCTACCCTAGTGACTGAATTACCTGTACTCGAACTCGTTTGAGGTCCTCTGTCACTTCCTGTCCTTTTGGACCAGACCCCAAAGTTTCTAAGTCTGTGTTGAATCGTTGACTTATTTTTGTCGGAATTTTTTCTTTTTTTTTTAGACGGTGTATACTGTTATACATAATTGTATCTCCTGAAATGATCCACTTTATTCGATCAGTGTCTTCTTTTTTTTTTTTGTTGACACCCTACACTGAGTACACTCCACAGATTTTATCAGTGTCTTTGTCTCATCTTACCACTTAATGTCTACGACAACCCTCCCTCTTTACCTCTCTACGATAAGTCGAATTTGTGTTCGATTTATTCAAGATTTATAGACTGTATTTTGTAAAACGGATATTACTTGTTGTGACGTGACATATGAATTTTTGTTTTTATTTTTTAGATTAGGAGAGTTCGGTGGAGAATACTGATTCTAAAGGTATGATTACCATAACATATTAAAGATTAGGTTGACTTAGGGGTGTAGGGAACGTCTAGACACTCGTGACATCAATGATGATTGTCCTAAGGAGTTCAGAATGATAAAGGGATTACGGGGGAGTAAAGAAAGAACAAAAATTGGTAAAACAGGTACTTTTGTGACATAGTAGGTATTGAATAATTCGTCCAACACAAAAAGAAAAGGTGAGGGGTATAATTCCAAGTTATTCACCCTGATAGAGTGAACAGAAAACGACATTCGTTTTGTTGATCTGGAGGAAGAATTGAGTGTTCGAACTCAAGGTAATTTCCTGTGACAAACCGATATGATTGATTGACAAAGACAGGGAGGGTCGAAAGTCATACCAAAAAAGTCAGTATAAAGAATCGAATAACCCCAGAAATGGTGGGTCTAAATACAGAAAATATTACAAAAGAACACTATATAAAATAATACCATTGACAATGGTGGTAAAATCTACTGAGTAAGTTATTTATGTGGACAGTTTAAGAAATGGGTTCAACTTTTTTTTTTTGTTTTGGAAAAAGGATAGTGAAGGATAGAAAAAAGGAACGAACGAGATTTTGTTTATGAAAATCGGTATACTATGAGTGGCTACGTGATGGGAATTTATAAAAGATAAATGTCGTTCAGAAAGAAAAGTGGTTTAGTCTAGTGTATTAAACTGTTATTATTATGGGATATTGGTGACACTTTTTATATGCAAAGAGGAAAAATAATATATGTCCCACAACCCCCCCCCGTCATAGAGTGATTTATTCTGTTGCAGACAGATTGTATTATTTTGATTCATTTATCGAGTGGACATCTCGAGTTATAACGACCTCTTTTTAGTGGGATTTAATTAAATGAAATGGTTCTTGAAACTGGAGTTCGGAGTATACACGTAAATTTCGAAGGGTAATTAAAATGTAACGACAACAACAAGTCAGTGAGTCGACACGGACTGAGACGTTGGGGTACCTGACATCGGGTTGGTCCGAGGGATTAAGTACCCTAAAGGGTTCGTCTTTATGACCTCACTCAACGGTAAGGGATAATGAGGGGAACTTTTAGTCCCGTAGAATGGTTTTAAATCGTTTTAAACGGTTTTAATGGTGTAACTAGAGTTATAACGACTATACTATTGGTGAAAAGTCAAATATTTATAAACTTTTTATGTCATCTATTATGTCCTTTAACGGGAGTTAAAAGGTTAAATTAAATTTTAAACGTAAGTTAAATATTAAAAAATAAATGTGTAAAATTTATACAAAAGGAAAAAAGAGTCAAGAAATCCACCTATTTACGTGGACTTGTCCTGGAATACCTCGAGAGAGTCTTATCTTGGGGACAGGAGACGGACGGAGAACAGACGTCTGTTAAAAATCAGATGGTCCGGAAGACTCAAATGGGTTTGAGTACAAGTAACTCAGCTACTACGGTATGTTGGTAGAGTAGGAGACAACAGGGGAAGAGGAGGACTGAAGTTAGAAAGGGTTGTAGTCCCAAAAAAGTTTACTCAGTCGAGAATCGTAGTCTACGGGTCACTTAACCTCTAAGTCGAAGTTGTAATCAGGAAGGTTACTTGTGGGTCCTGACTAAAGGAAATCCTACCTGTCCAATCTAGAACGTCAGGTTCCCTGAGAATTCTCAGAAGAGGTTGTGGTGCCAGGTTTCGTAGTAGAGAATTCGTAAGTCGAAAGACATATCGGGTTGAGATTGTAGATATGTACTGATGACCTTTTTGGCATCGAAACTGATCCACCTGGAGACAATAATTTCGTTGTAGAGACGAAAAATTAACGACAGATCCAAACAGTATTGAAAGGAAGGTTCGACATTCACAGAAAATTTAAAGTACCGACGGTAGTGGTAGACTTCACTAAAATCTCAGGTTTTTATACTTCAGTCGGTGACAAAAGTGACAAGGGGGTAGTTAAAAGGTACTTTACTACCCTGACCTACGGTACTATAACTAAAGACTTACAACTCGAAATTCAGTTTAAAAAGTAAGAGAAAAACTGTCTCATTTGGTAGTATAGACTCCAGTAACTATAAAGAGGACCGTTAGGACTAAGGTCGAACACGAAGTAGGTCAGGTCGAAAAGAGTGTTACATGGGACGTATATTCAATTTATTCGTCCTACTGTTATGTGTCATAACTGTATAAGGAGAAGGATAAACCTTGGTCAGACAACAAGGCACACGTCAAGATTGACAACGAGGGACTGGACGTATGTCTAAAGAGTTCTCCACCCAGTCCACCAGAACACAAGGGTAGAGAAAGTGTTTAAAGGTCACACAACACTAGGTGTGTCAGCTTCCGAAACCGTATCAGTTATTTCATCTTTAGCTATAAAAAGATCTTGAGAAACGAAAAGCTACTAGGTCGTCTACAACCTTTAAACTGCAGTCCAAGGAGACGGAAAAGATTTTGGTCGAACTTGTAGACCTTCAAGTGGTAAGTGGATAATGACTTCGGACCGAACCTCTTAAAACTCGTAATGAAATGATCGCACAATTTTCACGTCAACACACTATCAAACTTTTAAGATACTGTAACGGAAAGAAACCCTAACCTTACTTTTGACTGTAAAAGGTCAGGACACCTGTGACAACTCAAAAGGTTTAAACGACTGTATAAATCACGTCGTGAAAGTGTCGTAGTAGAAAGTCCTAAACTTTATTGAGTTGACCTTAAGGTAGTGAAGGTGATCGAAACAAGCATCATTACGAAGGATTCGGGATGAACTGAAGTATAAGGTCTTACAGACCGAGATCCACTCACTAGTGTAGTAGTATTAGTAGACCCAGCACTTCTAGAAAAAACATCTCAAGAAGACACATAAGAACGGTGAAGAATTATAGAAGACGAAGACAATCCAAGTATAGTAAAGACAGGAAATAACTCGGGTAGAAACGTACTTTACAAGGGAACTATAGAGATTAAAAGAACTTCTCTATAGATCAGAAAGGGTAAGATAATAAAAGGAGATAAAGAAACGTAACTAGTGACTCCTTCCGAAAGAATAGAGAGGAACGACAAGAAACCTTGAGACGTAAGTTTATCCATATAGAAAGGAAAAGAAGAAACAAAAAACGAATAGAAGAAAAGTGTCGATAAACTTTCCGGAGGAGTCTGTCGGTAAAACGAAAAAATATAAAGAAAAAGAACCCCTACCAGAACTAGGGACGGAGAACATGTTACAGCGCTTGGAGGCAGGTATCAAGTAGTCCGTGAGATAGTCTACATCAGGGAATTCAGGTAAACGGTGAAGGTGACATATTAGTATTCCCTGAACTAAATCCAGTATGGACTTAACAGATCACCAAAAGGGATGAAAAAGTTAAATTCAGACTTAAACCGTTATTCGTCAAGTACTAGACTCGGTGTCAGTCGAGGACGAGATCAAAAACGACTTACATATCTCTAAAAGGTAGAAACCGACGTTTCTTATATTATTTAGACTAAAGTGACAACCGGTAGACCACTACAAGTACAGATCTCATAAGAGAACACAACGACCTTCTTCCACAAACGAAACTGGACACGTAAGAGAGTCCTTTTTGAGATAATCGGAAACGGGACGAAGTAAGACATGAGGTTCCTTTTTTTTTTTAACGGACAATGAGGTCCACAAAGAACTGAAGGATAAAAACGTAAGGTCAGGGGATATTACTTTTCCTGTAGAAAAACCCACAATCAAGATCTTCCAGAACATCTAGAAGTATCTTGGCAAGTTGAAGTCGAAGAAGTCGTAATGACCAGTCCCTTATCTGAACCTAATGGTACTATAACTTACCAAACGGAATCTTTGCTTGTCTCTAGTAAGACAGCAAAAAGTCTAACGTAGGTTCATGACGTAAAGTCTAAAAAAC
Source organism: Capra ibex (assembly GCA_006410555.1). Classification (NCBI taxonomy): domain Eukaryota; kingdom Metazoa; phylum Chordata; class Mammalia; order Artiodactyla; family Bovidae; genus Capra; species Capra ibex. The sequence continues at coordinate 19,897,800 of SJYO01048061.1, read as the reverse complement.
AAGTGGTACTACCGATGAGGTAAAGAAGATTCCCTAAGAACGGGTGTCATCTTCTATATTACCAATAGACTCAATTTAAGTGGGTAAGGTCAGGTAAAATCAAGCGACTGAGGATCTTATAGTCACAAGTAAGAACGGTAGAGGACAAACTGGTAAAGATTAAATAGAACTAAGTACCTGGATTTAAAGTCCAAGGATACGATATAACGAGAAGTATCGTATCCTGAAACTAAGATAATGGTGTTGACCCACAACCAAAAGGAAACCAAGACAGAGAAATAAGAAAGACCTGAATAAAGAGGTGATTAGAGGTCATCGTATCCCGTACATGACTGGACCCCTCAATTAGAAATTAACAGTATAAAACGGAAAAGTATGACAAGCACCCCAAGAATTCCGTTCTTATGACTTCACCAAACGGTAAGGGAAGAGACCACAGGACGTTATTTGTGAAATGAAAGGAAGTAACGTTGGACTGCAGGTATCTAACTTAAATGTCACGTACTCGTTCGCCTAGGTACAAACCAAACCACAGTATTTATTGAAGACGGAAATAATTTCAGGCCAGACAAGATAAATAAAAGACCCATTGAGTAGAATACAGTAATAGAATTTATAATTAAGGTATTCATAATATAGATATAGAATAAAATTGGTTGACAAGATTTAATAATATATTAAGTATAGGTATATGTACTTGGTAGAGTAAACGATAAAAAATTTTATACAAGAAGACCAGGGTAAGTTAGTGGAGTTGTTATTGGATAAATAAAGACAAAAAAAAAAAAAAAATTTAAATTTTGACTGGTTTTATAAAGATATCAAATTAACAGATGAGAGAGTATAAGACTAATAGAGTAGTTAAAAACCAATAAGAGTTCATTTTGTCTAGAAAAGTTTAAGAATTATTCTTACCTGAAAAACCATCGAAAACTTTGAATAAAAGAACTTTATAAAAACAGGACCAAACGTACTGTGGCATCTAGAGATTAAGTTGAATAAAGAGTTAACCGAGAATTAAACTGGATAAACAAAGAGAGTAGAATGGTGTGTTATGGAAAGACTATATTTATATATAAAAAAAGGTTTTATAACTTTAGAATTTTTAAGTTTTATGAAACATTTATTTCTGGAGTTAATTATAGTGAACAATCCGAAAGGAATAAAGGTGATGTATAACAAGTATTAATATAACATCTCGAATAATCGAACGGTTTATTATGTGTAGTAAATATCTATTTAATATAAAAATGTATCTATTAGTACCCAATCCTAAGTATAAAAGAGTAACAGTGACTCCTTCCGTCTAGATACGTAAAGGCTCTAAAAATAATATTGAAGAAGGTAAAATGAAAATGTGGATTATAATAGAATTATGTATAAGTCAAGTCAATTAAAGGTAAGTCAGAGAGTCAACACAGACTGAGAAAGACTGGGGTACTTATCGTCGTGTGGTCCGGAGGGACAGGTAGTGGTTAAGGACTTCAAATGAGTTTGAGTATAGGTAACTCAGCCACTACGGTAGGTCGGTAGAGTAGGAGACAGCAGGGGAAGAGGAGGACGGGGGTTAGAGAGAGTCGTAGTCCCAGAAAGGTTACTCAGTTGAGAAGTGTACTCCGTCGGTTTCATGACCTTAAAGTCGAAATCGTAGTCAGGGTGGGTCCTGAATAAAGGAAAACTTACCTGACCAACCCAGAGGAGCGTCAGGTTCCCTGAGAGTTCTCAGAAGAGGTTGTGGTGTCAAGTTTTCGTAGTTAAGAAGCCGTGAGTCGAAAGAAGTGTCAGGTTGAGAGTGTAGGTATGTACTGGTATCCTTTTTGGTATCGGAACTGATCCGTCTGGAAACTACCGTTTCATTACAGAGACTAAAAGTTATACGATAGATCCAACCAGTATTGAAAGGAAGGTTCCTCATTCCCAGAAAATTAAAGTACCGACGTTAGCGGTAGACTCTCTAAAACCTCGGGGTTTTTTATTTCGATCGGTGACAAAGGTAACAAAGGAGTAGATAAACGGTACTTCACTACCCTGGTCTACGGTACTAGAATCAACAGACTTACAACCCGAAATCCCGTTGAAAAAGTGAGAGGTGAAAGAGAAAGTAGTTCTCCGAGAAATCAAGGGGAAGTGAAAGACGGTATTGCTACCACAGTATACGTATAGACTTCAATAACTATAAAGACGACCGTTAGAACTAAGGTAGACCACGAAGAAGGTCGAGTCGTAAAGAGTACTACATGAGACGTATATTCAATTTATTCGTCCCACTGTTATATGTCGGAACTGTATGAGGAAAAGGATAAACCTTCGTCAGACAACAAGGTGCAGGTCAAGATTGACAATGAAGGACTGGACGTATATCCAAAGAGTTCTCAGTCCAGTCCACCAGACTATAAGGGTAGAGAAAGTCTTAAAAGGTGTCAAAAAAACACTAGGTGTGTCAGTTTCCTAAACCATCATTAAGACGAACGTGACTATACTAAAAGATGAAACAAGGAGTATATTTCATATGACGTTAAAATTATTCTAAGTCCTAATACAAAGTCTAAATAGACCGTTATACCGAGAGACCTTATTAGTGTAACTAAAAACGAAGTTATTAAGGTAATGTATTAAGTAGTTGATTTCTCACAATAGTCAAACGTAGACTCATAGACTCCAGTTACTAGATCTATTAAAGGATCAGATATAGACATCTTTTAGGTTCTTAATATAATAAAGTGTACTCAGTCTTGTTTTTGTAACATTATGGTAACACTTTACTAAAAAAAAGAAAAAGTATAATGTATAAAAATACATTATAGGATTACGTTACCCTCGTGATTGAAACCGACATCGATTTATTAAGACTTATTATTGCCTTGTAGATTTAGTAGTTCTAAAAATGAGACGTTTTTGTCAGATTAATAATTTTTAATATATAAGTTGATGATGACAAATAATTAACTTCGGTAGATATGATCATTTTATTTTACTTTAAAATTTATGAATGTATAAATGTCCGGAACTTATCTTGTAAGTAAGTTTATAAGGTCTTTCATTTAAAATAAATTTATTCTGTTTAAAATAATAGACGTTTTGGTCTATTCTCGATTTCTTAATAACACACGAAAGGTACATGGTCTATAATTGGACGATCTTAGAACTTTGATCCCATAGGTCGAAACGAACGAATAGTTTACATAAGGTCTTTTGTTACAATAAAATAAGTAAGTGAGTTCTTTCGACACATAGTCGTGAAGAAACGATTAAAGGTAAAATGAGGATCCATATCGTAGGTTCTTCTCCTAACCTCTATAATTAAACAGTTAAAGTTTACAATGTGTCAAAAATAATACATATTACTCAGACATTGGTTTTATTTCGTTCTCTTATTTTTGATTTATTTTTGAGTGACATTATAATGATCTTAGAAATTACAACACGATAAAATATTGATCTCTAATGAAATAAGATATGAATATTTATCCATATCTTATATAATATTAGTATCTTATATATTCATAGTCAAGTAAAGGTAGCGAGTCAACACAGTCCGAGAAACACTGAGGTACTTAGTGTCGTGTGGTCCGGAGGGGTCGGTAGTGGTTGAGGGCCTCAGATGGGTTTGAGTACAGGTAGCTCAGCCACCACGGTAGATCGGTAGTGTAGGAGACAGCAGGGGAAGAGGAGGACGGGGGTTAGGGAGGGTCGTAGTCCCGGAAAAGGTTACCCAGTTGAGAAGCGAACTCCACCGGTATCATAACCTCAAAGTCGAAGTCTTAGTCAGGAAGGTTGCTTGTGGGTCCTGACTAGAGGAAAATTTACCTGACCAACCTAGAGGAGCGTCAGGTTCTCTGAGAGTTCTCAGAAGAGGTTGTAGTATCAAGTTTTCGTCGTCAAGAAGTCGTGAGTCGAAAGAGAGTGTAGGTATGTACTGGTGACCTTTTTGGTATCGAAACTGATCTGTCTGGAAACAACCGTGTCATTACAGAGACCAAAAATTATACGACAGATCCAACCAGTATTGAAAGGAAGGTTCCTCATTCGTAGAAAATTAAAGTACCGACGTTAGTGGTAGACGTCATATATGTATATATATATATGTGTGTGTGTGTAAATATATAAGATATATTAGTATCTTATATAATATATTCATATATAAAATATAATCTTATATATAATATACATATTATATATGTGTGTATATTATACACATATATATGTGTATATACATAATATACATATGATATATATAAAAATACACACATATATATAATATAATATATATATATATTTTATATATATAAAATCATATATGACTCTCATGTTGTTCATTCTTGACCATAAAGAATTCGTATTTTAGGTAGTGGAATGTGAGGTTTGGTTGAACGAAGAGATATGATCACAGGTCCGGTGACCTGAGTTTGAAGTCTCAGTAGAGATAGAGAAGAAATATAGGTAAAGGAAAGAAAAAGTGTGTAAGTAATCCATCGGTTTATGACACTTAAAAACAGACGAGAAATAAAGAATGTAGACGGAAAAGAAGTAAAGGAGAGATGACGGGATCAAGTTGAGGATTCGTCCAGAGTGGATTTACTGAGACACGGTAGAAGATAGGTAAGTAGTACCTAAAAACCTCGACAACGATTTGACCTAAAATAAATGAACTCAAGACTAGTATAATTAGTCAACGTGTCATGACAATGATTACGGACAAGTGAATGACTTGAATTCAGTGTACACTTATGTCTCGCGTTTCGGGAGAACCTAGATTCAGGGAAAATGTGTTTATAGACATCAAAAGACACAAACTAAGACTAAAAATAAACCGAGGGGAATAAAGATTGTAAACGTTGGGACCTGAAGTAAGTTTCTAAGTAAGTTTACGGAAAAGTAGGATATTTTATCAAGACCAACGGAAGGGTTCCTATTTAATCTATTATTTTTCTAGTCATAATTATTCGTAAATTAAGGGTTTAATACCCTTAAAAAAACAAAAAATTACAAACGACGACCTGTTGTTAAGAGTAGAAACGAACTATAAAACAAACAAATTATAAAAGACGAAACATCAGACCGAAATCAAAAGTAAATTAAATTCGGTCAACTAATAAGAAACTTTGTCGTTTTACGTGCACGACTCATCTCGTTCAACTACAGAAGGGATTATCTTTAATACTTCAGATTAGGAACTCCATGTTTAGTAGGAGGTAAGAGGGATTAGGTCCATAATATGAATGTGACAATAACAAAACTTATAAGGATTGTCGAATTTTTTTTTTTTTTCAACACGTCTCGTCTTGAAGGATCTTTGTTCGAAGACAACCAAAAGAACCTTCCTCTTTTTCGTTTCCGGGAAACATATCCTTCCTTTTCTACATCGACACCTCACTTTATAACGTATCCGGAGACGCCTTATTCCTTGCACCATTTTCCTTACAAAAGATTAGTCATAACGGACCTTCTGACGGGGTAGAGGACTTTAAGGATGGAATATTTCAACGAAAAAAAGAAAGTGGAAGTTACGGTTGAGAGACTAAACTTCAACGTACAGTCAAACACCACCCTCCATTTCCTTTTTTTTTTTTTTTGTAGATGAATTTGTGTCGCGACGAAGGGACCTTATACACTCACTGAATCGGTAAGTCGATTTAAGATAGTTTTAGTTTAAAAGTTTAGAGTCGTCTGGAACACTTCATTTTATAAATAAAAATAAGAATTCATTAGAACTCAAGGATTGAATCAATGATGTTTATTCAATTCTTTGATTCTAAGTCCAGACACCAAATTACCGTTAGTAAGATCAAATCAATGCATTAATAGACCAACAACACGGTAATTAAATTGATTGTAGGTTAGAACTTTATATGGAGTTCAGTTAGTAATTTAACGTTAGTGAATAAAATTCCAAGTGGTACTGTCAAAAAAGAACTTGTCAAATATTTCAATTCACTTTCAATTTAACGAGTCAACACAGGCTGAGAAACACTGGGGAACCTGACATCGGGTGGCCCGAGGAGGTAGGTACCCTAAGAGGTCCGTTCTTATGACCTCACCCAACGGCAAAGGAAGAGGTCCCCTAGAAGGTTTGGGTCCCTAGTTTGGGTACATTGGGTGTAATCTCCGTCTGCGAAATTGGAGACTCGGTGGTCCCTTCGGGACTTGTCAAATATACAGTAGTTCAAGGGAACTTGATTCCCTCAGTATCAAGAATATCTAAATTCCCGGATCTGGACTATCCATCTCACGGACTACTTGATACCTACCTCCAAGCACTGTAACATGTTCTCTGTCCCTGGTTCTGGTAGGGGTACCTTTTCTTTACGTTTTTTCGTTTTACCGACAGACCCCTCCGGAATGTTTATCGACACTTTCTTCTCTGAACTTTTTTTTTTTTTTACTCTTTTCCTTTCTATATTCGTAGACTTACGTCTCAAGGTTTCTTATCGTTCCTCTCTATTCTTTCGGAAGGAGTCACTAGTTACGTTTCTTTATCTCCTTTTGTTGTCTTACCCTTACTGATCTCTAGAGAAGTTCTTTTAATCTCTATGGTTCTCTTGTAAAGTACGTTTCTACCCGAGCTATTTCCTGTCTTTACCATATATGAATTGTCTTCATCTTCTATAATTCTTCTCTACCGTTCTTATGCGTCTTTTTAAAATGTTTTTTCTAGAAGTGGTGGGTCTATTAGTGCTACCACACTAGTGAGTAGATCTCGGTCTGTAGGACCTTACACTTCAGTTCGCCCAGAATCTTTCGTAGTGATGCTTGTTTCGATCATCTTCACTACCTTAAGGTCACCTCGATAAAGTTTAGGACCTTCTACTACGACACTTTCACGAAGTGAGTTATACGGTCGTTTAAACCTTTTGAGTCGTCACCAGTGTCCTGACCTTTTCCAGTAAAAGTAAGGTTAGGGTTTCTTTTCGTTACGGTTTCTTACGAGTTTGATGGTGTGTTAACGTGAGGAGAATGTACGATCATTTCATTACGAGTTTTAAGAGGTTCGGTCCGAAGTCGTTATGTACTTGACACTTGACGGACTGCAAGTTCGACCAAAATCTTTTCCGTCTCCTTGGTCTCTAGTTTAACGGTTGTAAACGACCTAGTACCTTTTTCGTTCTTTCAAGCTCTTTTTGTAGATAAAGACGAAATGACTGATACGGTTTCGGAAACTGACACACCTAGTGTTAGTTGACACCTTTTAAGACCTTCTCTACCCTTATGGTCTGGTGGTCTGGACGGAGAATTCTTTGGACATACGTCCAGTCCTTCGTTGTCAATCTTGACCTGTACCTTGTTGTCAGACCAAGGTTTATCCTTTTCCTCATGCAGTTCCGACATATAACAATGGGACAAATAAATTGAAGATACGTCTCATGTAGTACTCTTTGCGACCCGACCTTCTTCGTGTTCGACCTTAGTTCTAACGGCCCTCTTAATAGTTATTAGAGTCTATACGTCTACTGTGGTGGGAATACCGTGTTTCACTTCTCCTTGATTTCTCGGAGGACTACTTTCACTTTCTCCTATCACTTTTTCAACCGAATTTCGAGTCGTAAGTATTTTACTTCTAGTACCGTAGGCCAGGGTAGTGAAGTACCGTTTATCTACACCTTTGTCATCTTTCTCACAGTCTGAAATAAAAAACCTCGAGGTTTTAATCAGGTCTACCACTAACGTCGGTACTTTAATTTTCTGTGAATACGGAACCTACTTTTCAATACTGGTTGGATCTATCGTATAAGTTTTCGTCTCTGTAATAACACGGTTGATTCCAGGTAGATCAGTTCCGATACCAAAAAGGACACCAGTACATACCTACACTCTCAACCTGACACTTCTTCCGACTCACGGTTTCTTAACTACGAAAACTTGACACCACAACCTCTTCTGAGAACTCTCAGGGAAACCGGACGTTCCTCTAGGTTGGTCAGGTAAGACTTCCTCTAGTCGGGACCCTAAAGAGACCTTCCTTACTACGATCTCGACTTTGAGGTCATGAAACCGGTGGAGTACACTTCTCAACTCAGTAATCTTTTCTGAGACTACGACCCTCCCGAACCCTCGTCCTCCTCTTCCCCTCCCGTCTTCTACTCTACCGACCTACCGTAGTGACTGAGCTACCTCAGACACACTTGAGACCCTCAACCACTACCTGTCCCTCCGGACCGTACGACGTTAAGTACCCCAGTGTTTTTCAACCTGTGCTGACTCACTGACTTGACTTGACTTTCCCTCAGAATTATTATTCTGAACTATTATTCTGAATAATGTATATATAAATACGTAAATATGGATCCGAACGTAAGGTTTTATAATGACTAAAGAAGGCGTTTGAGAGATTTTGTATAGTAGAGAAAGATATCTCATTACGTAGTTGGTAATCCTTTGGTAACCATTGATAATTTAAACTAAATTGACTTACCTTTTAAATTAGTTAGTTTGCATATCGTGAAGTAACAAAATCCTTTCTTGTAGTATTAAAAAAAAGTTCTGTTTCCCCTTTTACGTAATCGTGAGTTTAGTGGAATGTCCCTTGAACTAAAATAAAAAATATCGTTAAACTTTTTGCTGACTATATACCAGTTTAAAAGAAGATAATTTGAACGTATAAAGAAGTAAGTCACAAATCCTTTATGAGACATGGTTACTAATGTTAAATTTGAAGTCTATAAAATAAAAATGAATTAAATTTATTTTACCTTATAAAAGGAACAAATACAGAAAATTTATCGTACAGAAATCATGAATTTCAGACTTTAGACAGATATCGATGATACGAGTGACAATTTTAATCATAAAGTTTGTACTAATTCTTACGACGGAAAGTCTTTAAGTATCATACAACCCTAATTTTAGTTTACTTATTAATATCATTGTAGAATGTTCACTGGAAGATGTCAACAGGTTTTATTTTACACTTTACTTAAAATAGACCTTCGTTATAATTCTTTAGATAATTAGTTCAATCTAACCCTTCGTTCTAAATTTTTAAGATCTTTTTATACACTTTTTTATTAAAATTTTTAAGTATTTCCTATCATCCTTCCGATTATTTAATAAAGTTTACCGACGTTACGTCACTGCCACACACACACATATATATATATACGTGTACGTATTATACACATGTATGTATTCATATACACCCATGTATAATAAGTACAAATAATAAAAAGGTCCTAAATTTGGTTTTTTTTTTCTTTATATTTGTCCATTGGAAACAGTGACTGAAATAACGGACGGGTTTCCTCTTACCTAAAATGAAACATTTTACCACTAGACGAACTCTCAAGACACTTCCCTCCGTAAAACTAGTCTACGGAGGAAATTCTTACTAGTAAATGTTACCTCATAATGAGTCGGCAATTTTTCTTAAGTAAACTTAGTCAAGACTACTCTACCCACTTTGACCTCGGTTAATATGTCTCACTTCATTCGGTCTTTCTTTTTGTGGTTATGTCATATGATTGTGTATATATACCTTAAATCCTTCTACCGTTACTGCTGGGACATACGTTCTGTCCTTTTTTCTGTGTCTACACATATGGTCTGAAAACCTGAGTCTCCCTCTCCCTCTCCCACCCTACTAAACCCTCTTACCCTTAATATTGTACATATGACAGTACATTCTTAACTTAGCGGTCAGGTACAGACTGTATCCCACGTCGAAAGAACCCCGACCACGTACCCCTACTGTGTCTCTCTACAACACCCCTCCCTCCACCCTCCCCCCAAGTACAAACCCTTGCGTACATTCTTAATTTCTAAAATTTTAATTTTTTTTTTATTTTTTATTTTTTTTTTTCTTACTAGTAAATTGTGTCACACCTTTGACCGAATCTCTTCCTGTCCAATTCTTTCCTTTCGTTCTTCTATCTACAATAAAACCCTTAGATTCATTCTTTCCTAATCTTCTACAAGCCCAAGGTTCCTGTTAAATACAAAATGATATTTGTTGTCTTATTGTCTCACCGTCCATATAGTTTGGATGTATAATTGTACCCAAACAATAAATTTCAAGTGTCATCCGTAGAGTATCTATAACTTGATTTTATTGATTTTGTGGTGTATTTCAGTTCATGTTACCCGAAAGTTTATTTGAAACCTCGTTACTATAAACGTTATATAATAAAAGGTTATTTTATTTTTTTTATAACGAAGTGATAAGAAATTTTTTCTAAGACGATTACGAAACTGTAGTTAATTTTCATCCTTGGAACTATTAAATTTAATATAATTGTGTACTTTAGAGAAAGTAAAATATAGAGTACAGAGGTAATTATAGTCTTTGGTCCTTCGTAGATAAACTTTAAGATAAAAACCATGTACAGAATCAACCGACCCGATAACATTGTTTTATGGTCCTTGATCGTCCTTCGGACTCTACTCTCCTAGTCCTACCAACTCAAGACGACTCCCAGACGAAGGATCAAACATCTGTCCTACCAGAGTGACATAGTAGTGTGTCGGGTTTCTGTTTAGACGACAGAAGTAAGGGGAATGTACCCATAGTTACTAAGTACCCTTTAGGTGGGTTGTACTGGAGTAGGTTTGTGTTAAAGCAAGAGTTCTGGGGTGGAGGTTTGTGACGCTGTGACCCCTAATCCCTAAGTTGCATACTCAATCCCGTAGAGACTAACGAGTTCCCCATTTCTCAGGTGGACGTTACGTCCTTTGTCTCCTCTCTGTCGAAGTGAGGGCTCCGAACCTTCTAGGGAACCTCTTCCTTTACCCTTGGGTGAGGTCATAAGAACGGTCTTGTTAGGGTACCTGTCTCCTCGGACCGTCAGATGTCAGGTTTCCCGACGTTTCTCAGTTTGTGCTGACTCGTTGATTCGCGTGACTCGTGACTCGTGTATACTTAAACCAGTCCCCTTCCATGTGTAAGTAAGTAAAGTACCTTTATGTACATTGACCCTCAATTATGTGTATCTAATTAATTTTATTAACAGTTAGAGTTTGATGATAAATGAATCGTTCCGTTTTTTTTTAAAAAAAATTACATATTTCCTTTCTTAAGGAAGATGAAAGGGTCAATGTAAGACGATAACATTGAGTAGATAAACGACACGTAGAAAAGTATGTCAAGACACAAAAGTTTCTCTTTTAGAATGTATTCTGTTTAACTATACGTAAACAGTAGGAATGTGCATATCATATACTACCACACAAGATACCACTCGATTTTATGTCAACTTTTTTATCAGTTTATAGTATTCGTTACGTAAGAAACATAAAGACAAATATAACGTACTAGTACAGACACGATGTAAAAAATGAAAAGAATACTAAAAATAGACTACGATAACGGTGTCGACGGGTGGAAGGATTGATCTCTTTCCCTTTAATAGACTACTTTAAATTTGTGTAATACGACTCCAGTGTGTTTAGTCGACTTCACAGTCAACTGGTACGAGAGTAGTGTAAGAACTCGAAAGAGAGATCAGGAGTTCATACAAGTCCCGGAAATAGGAAGTTATTACTGAAAAAAAAAGAAATGTGTTCGAAGTACTCTAAGACTTGGATTAAAATTAAAGAATGAGAATATAGAGATGACGGTTCGAGTCACGAACTAGTAATATACAAGAATATTTATAAATATTTACGTACCGACAATTCATAGATAATCGCATGTAACCGAATTGTGAGTTGTTTAAGGAGAAGTAGAGGATTAGGGTACGTCTTAGATAAGTCCACGAGTTAAGAATCTTTGAACACAGAGTATTCTTAAACCAAAAGACAGATGTCCCTTCAATTTGTAAGTTCTTCCCTGATAATTTTTTAGTTTCGTAACGGACACCGATAAGACAGAAGTGAAAAACAGAAACTAGACGGTCAGTAGGGTACACTACATCAGAGAAAGGAGTTCGATTGGAATAAAAAGAAAGAAAGAAAAAACTTTGTATATAACGACTAATGTGTTAAACGGTTCTACCCCATACATACACAATCGTCCCCAGTTAGTTTACCGTTCATTCGAGAAAATTCGTGTCTTACCGTAGTCCTATTAAGAATGACATTAACCATTTTCTGACAACAAGAATTCTTGTGTTTATAGTAAAGGGGACAAAGGGACGTTTTAATTAGAAACCCTTCCCCTTCCTCTATATTAAATCCTTGTCAGTCACAAATACGTATGTAATTGAAAGTTATGTTTAAAACAAATATAGGACTATATACGTACGTGTGTGTGTATGTGTATAATATATTCGTAAAAACAACTACAAGTCAACGACTCAGGACAGTCCGGGGGTCCAAGGAGACAGGTACCCTAAAGAGTCCATTCTTATGTCCTCACCCAACGGTAGAAGAGGGGGTCCCTTAGAGAGTCTGGTTCCCTAGTTTAGGTACAGAGGACGTAACCGTCCTCCTAAGAAATGACGACTCGACGGTCCCTTATATATACGAACATATATTCGTGTATAAATACATTTATATGTATACACTTACCCGTATGTGTGTATGTTGACCGTTACCAAGTAGGAAAGATAGTAAAATTTTATTATTAAATAAAATAAACCTTGGGAAAACCATATATCTTCACGTCCGTCGAACCCTCATGAACGAATTTCGATATCGTTTTATAAAGGGTTTCTAATAAGTTTATAAAAATAAGTAGGACTTTCTGTATAGACGTCCCTTTTTGAGAATAGAAAAGTTAAGGTGTGTACAAATTCGGAGATTTAAAACAATAACGGTCGTCTCTAAAAGACAGTTCGTGAAATTAAACTACAAACTAAAGTTGGACAATTACTGAATGTAATGTGTCCCATGTAATCCGTTTCACTCGAGTTTTTTAAATTTAAACCCCTGAACACAAACCTTACGTGTAATTCTCTTGTTACCAAGATTAGTAAAAATTACCGAAACAATTTCTGTTACAGTTATCATGTAATCATGTCTCAAATTAAAATTAGTTGTGAGTATAAGTGAAGTTAAATATACCCCGGTAAAAAAGACTAATAAAAATTCAAGTGACTTTCTGTAAAGTATTTTGCTTTAATAAAGAGTTTGTAATTTTCTCTTATCGAGAGTACTTGTAAATAAAAGTCAATAAACTCCCCTTTAACTCATGTCGCTATTGTAAAGTTAAATAAAGAAAATTTAAGTGGAAATATAAATTTGTTCATCAATAAAAATTTCATATAATCAACGATACGTCGAATAAACTCAAAGGAATTCGTGATTACAATTCTTCCGTCTCCTGTAATGAAAATACGAACACTTCGTAATTGGACATAAACCCTAGAACGATTTGTTAGAATAATCTATTAGACATCAAAAAAAAAAAAAAAAAGGTAAGTCCATTAATAGAGAAAACACTTAATTTTTACTAACGAAAAGATATTTCGTTAATAGGAAGTTAATTTTTATTTATTTAATTTTTTTTACTAACGAATGAAGTTCAGAGAAGGGATAATAAACAAGGTGGGGGTGAATAAGTCGACCAATTAACATTAGTGAGAACGGACAGGAGTTGTTGTTAAGATAAACCAGTTGGGTCGTTCTTGAACGGAAGGAGAATTACAGAGGAGAATCATTAAAAAAAGTAGTCGTTTCAACGGGGGTGTAGGTTGTACGTGGAACCGACATTAGTGGTAGACCAGAAAAAAAATAAAATAAAATAAAAATGAAATAAAATGAAATGTTATGACATAACCAAAACGGTATGTAACTGTACTTAGGTGGTGCCCACATATGTTCGAGGGTTAGGACTTAAGGGGAGGGTGGAGGGTGGGGTATAGTAGAGAGACCTAGTAGGGGTACGTGGTCGGGGTTCGTAGGACATAGGACATAGCTTGTATCTAACCGTGAAGCAAAGAATGTACTATCATATGTACAAAATAACGGTAAGACGGTTTAGTAGGGTGGGAGAGGGAGAGGGAGTCTCAGGTTTTCAGGCAAGACATGTAGACACAGAGAAAACGACAGAGCGTATGTCCCAGTAGTAATGGTAGAAAGATTTAAAGTACATATACACAGTCATATGACATAACCACAAAAAGAAAGACCGAATGAAGTGAGACATATTAGCCGAGGTCAAAGTAGGTAGAGTAATCTTGACTAAGTTTACATAAGAAAAATTACCGACTCATTATGAGGTAACACATATACATGGTGTCGAAAGAATAGGTAAGTAGACGACTACCTGTAGATCCAACAAAGGTACAGGACCGATAATATCCTTTGGTTTTAACTTTCTCTGTGTACATGGGGTTACAAGTAGTGGTAGACAAGAATGACGTCAGTTTCAACTCGGGTTGTCCTGAAGAGAGGGGATATATTTAGAAGAACTGTAAAAAGAGTTGTGAGGACTTATTTTGTAGGAAGTGGTATAATTGTTCACAGTCTTATTAAGAATTATGATTAAATATAATCCTAAAGACATAGATACAAATCTTCACCCTCATCGTATCGGATCTAGTCAAGGTAGTTTTAAATTTTAAATAAATAGAGGAAAGGAACTTTTTAATTATATTCCGTCCTTAAAAGAGAAGAAACAAAGTAATCAAAAGTATTGAGGTATCCTAGTATAAACACGTATTCACCGAAATTATTAATGACTAAAAAAATGGACGACGATCCATATAAGTCAAAAGATTTAAAATGAATTTACAGTAAATACGAAAAGAGTTTTTAGTAGGTAAACAGAAAAAAGTTTATATGATCTGTATTTCTGAGGATGTCATCAAAGATAACTCTAAATACAAGAAAAGGGACACACATAACAATCCGTAGAAAGAGGAAGGGATGTATTAATAGAAATAGAGAAAAAGGAACTAGTCAAAATAGTCCCCTAAAAATAAAATAGTCAAAAAAAAAGAAGAGTTAATGATCAAAGAAACCAAAGATGACGTCTGTAAAGAATTTGTCACACATGATAAAGAGTCAAGAGATACGATACTGAAATGAGACCTCAAAATAAATAATTGTCAAACCAGATTATAGATCCGACAGTGAAAAGTTAAAAGGAAACTATGTGTACTTATGTGAATTTCGATTTTAATTATAAATACATGATAACAAAAAGGTAGACTGTTCAAAACTATGAATCATGTGACAACAGTAATTACATAAAAATTCATAAAACATTGTAAGTAAGACTGTTTAAGACCACTTGATAAAATTTTAAAACTTTTGTCAAAATTCTTTGTTAAACAATAAGTTAATCTAACGATTTATAACAAAACACAAGACATCTTTTTACACCAGAATTAGTATAAAGTCAGTTAAGTCAGCGAATCAGTACTGGCTGAGAAACACTGGGACACTTGGGGTTTTGCGGTCCGGAGTGACAGGTAGTGGTTGAGGGCCTCATGTGGGTTTGGGTACAGGTAGTTCAGTCACTACGGTTGGTTGGTAGAGTAGGAGAAAACAGGGGAAGAGGAGGACGGGAGTCAGAAAGAGTCCTGGTCCCAGAAAAGGTTACTCAGTCGTGAAACGTATTCCAACGGTTTGATAACTTCAAAGTCGAAGTTTTAGTCAGGAAGGTTACTTCTGGGTCCTGACCAGAGGAAATCCTACTTGACCAACTTAGAGGAACGTCTGGTTCCCTGAGAGTTCTCAGAAGACGTTGTTGTGTCAAGTTTTCGTAGTTAAGAACCCGTGAGTCGAAAGAAATATCAGGTTGAGCGTGTAGGTATGTACTGGTGTACTTTTTGGTATTGGAACTGATCTGTCTGGAAACAATCGTTTCATTATAGAGACGAAAACTTATACGATAGATCCAACCAGTATTGATAGTAAAGTTCCTCATTCACAAAAAATCAAAGTACAGTGGTAGACGTCACTAAAACCTCTGGTCTTTTTATTTCAGACTGTACCAAAGGTGACAAAGGGGTAGATAAAGGATACTTCCCTACCCTGACCTACGGTACTAGAATCAAAAGACTTACAATTCGAAATTCGGTTGAAGAAGTGAGAGGAGAAAGTGAAAGTAGTTCTCCGAGAAATCAAGGAGAAGTGAAAGACGGTATTCCCACTACAGTAGACGTATAGACTCCAATAACTATAAAGAGGGCTGTTAGAACTAAGGTCGAACAAGAAGGAGGTCGGGTCGTAAAAAGTACGACATGAGACGTATATTAAATTTATTCGTCCCACCGTTATATGTCGGAACTTCATGAGAAAAAGGATAAGTCTTGGTCAGACAACAAGGTACAGGTCGAGATTGACAACGAAGAACTGGACGTATGTCCAAAGAGTTCACCGTCCAGTCCATCAGACCATAAGGGTGGAGAAAGTCTTAAAAGATGTTAAATAACACTAGGTGTGTCAGTTTCCGAAACCGTATCAGTTATTTCGTCTTTATCTACAAAAAGACCTTGAGAGAACGAAAAAGTTACTAGGTCACCCACAACCGTTAAACTATAGACTAAGGAGACGGAAAAGATTTTGGTCGAACTTGTAGACCTTCAAGTGCCAAGTAAATGACGACTCCGACCCGAACCTCTTACAACTCGTAATGTAATGATCGTACACTCTACTCACATTAACACGTCATCAAACTCGTAAAAACCGTAACGGAAAGAAACTCTAACTTTACTTTTGACTGGAAAAGGTCAGGACACCGGAGACGACTCAAAAGGTTTAAACGACCGTATAACCCACGTTGTGAAAGTGTCATAGTAGAAGGTCCTAAACTTTATCGAGTCGACCTTACGGTAGTGGAGGTGATCGAAACAAGCATCACTACGAAAGATTCCGGGTGAACTGAAGTGTAAGGTCCTACAGACCAAGATCGACTAACTAGTATGGTAGCACTAATAGACCCACCACTTCTAGAAAAAAGCATGTCAAGAAGACACATAAGAACGGTAGAGGAATTATAGAAGACAAAGAGAATCTAGGGGTGGTAAAGACAGGAAATAAATCGGGTAGAAACGTCCTTAACAAGGGAACCATAGAGATTAAAAGAACTTCTCTAGAGATTAGTAAGGGTAAGATAACAAAAGGAGATAAAGTAACTTAACTAACGGCTCCTTCCGAAAGAATAGAGAGGAACGATAAGAAACCTTGAGTTTTATGTTTTATGANAGAATCTAGGGGTGGTAAAGACAGGAAATAAATCGGGTAGAAACGTCCTTAACAAGGGAACCATAGAGATTAAAAGAACTTCTCTAGAGATTAGTAAGGGTAAGATAACAAAAGGAGTTAAAGTAACTTAACTAACGGCTCCTTCCGAAAGAATAGAGAGGAACGATAAGAAACCTTGAGTTTTATGTTTTATGAGTTTTTGTGTTTTATATAAAACGTAAAAAAGTGTGAAATTATTAAAATATCTATTAAAAACATTTACGAATACAAATCTTAATTATCTATAGAACATAAAAATACATATGAAAGGATGTATATTTTTATTTTAAAAAGTAAACCAAAAATTTTATAACATATACGAATAGTTAAAAACAGAATATGTCTTTTACAATAAAGTTCAAAATTACCAGAAACGAAAGGTATACAATAGGTTAGAAGGATTATGGATAAATGACAACTGAGTTAAATGCATAAATTTATTCGTATAAACTTCATCGTGTTTAGATAAAAAAAGGAATATAGATCCTTAAAGAAAGAAAATTTCCTTACATTATGTGAAATCAGTAAAATTACTAATAATGTTGATCTAATTTAGATAGTAGAATTAAAAACAAGATAAATGACAAAAGGAAACAAATAAGGAAATCAATGAAATATACTAACTAGTTTAAAATAAATGGGGTAGGAGAAAACTTTAGAGAGTTAATAAATTATCTGTATGAAAGAGTCTCTACCGAATGACCTTAAAATAAAAAGGAAGAAAAAATAAGATTCAATACTGATTCAAATAAAACCGACCGTTGTTTTATCACATAATATCGGAGGTTGAACAGAATGTGACTCACACCAAACGTACACTCACACACATGAAACTATAACGAGTCAACCCGAGTTAAATAGTAAGTACCGATTGAGAAAACGTCGGGGTATCTGACATCGGACGGTGTGAGGAGACAAGTACCTTAAAAGGTCCGTTCATATGACCTCACCAAACGGTAAAGGTCGAGGTCGTGTAGAAGAGTTGACTCCCTCACTTGGACGTAGAGGACGTAACCATCCACTTAAGAAATAGTGACACGGTGGAACCTTAGAGTCCACCCATAATTTCATTATGAAACTACAATGTTTTACTCTTTTAATATAAGAATTTGAGAGACACTGAATAATACATCAGTACTAAATGTTTGTTCGATGACATTGTTTATGTTAGAAAAAAAAGTAGGTAAGTTACTATATTAGAGGGATGACTGAAAACAACGGGATGCGTTAAAATCAGTTAAGACGAGAGGGATCATCGAGTAATATACAAATGAATTTTTCAGTTCCAGAGAATATTATGACGAAATCTCCGATTATAGTAAAACCTTTGTCTACTTCTTCTCAATTAAATCATTGTAGTTTTATTCCACGTATTAAACTAAAAATTCCTTTATTTTACATTTTGTATGTAAAGTACTACTTGGGTTATAAAAGGTAAATATAAATAATATCATTGGATGAATTCGAATTAGTAGATAGTATTACTATCGAAAATTTTTTCATACTCATTAAATATATGAAAAAGAATTATTATCAAATATGGTGTTTACTCGGTGTGAAACACTACTGATGGTAATAGATGTGAAGTCGTAGTCTTCTATAGTAGTCTTCTTCAACCTGAAAGGACCACCGAGTCCACCATTTCACACACGTATTTTACACCCTCTGACCCCAAGTTAGGGACCCAACCCTTCTAGGGGACCTCTTCCTTTACCGTTGGGTGAGGTCATGAGAACGGACTTTTTAGGGTACCTGCCTTCTCTGACCATCCGATGTCAAGTACCCGAGTGTTTCTCAGTCTGTACTGACTCACTGAAGTGAAAGTGAGTGAAATATAAAACCTTTAATTTTTTATTATAAAAGATTCAACGACTTGACCACTACTTACTTTGGTACTACAGTAAAACGAGTCAATTTACCCTGAAGTAAGGTTAATACTTTACAAGGTCTTTTTGTAGATAAATACGAAATAACTGATACGGTTTCGAAAACTGACACACCTTGTGTTATTTGTCCTTTTAAGACTTTCTTTACCCTTATGGTCTGGTGGACTGGACGGAGAACTCTTTTGATATACGTCCAGTCCTTCGTTGTCAATCTGACCTGTACCTTGTTGTCCGACGAAGGCTTATCCTTTTCCTCATACAGTTCCGACATATAACAGTGGGACGAATAAATTGAAGATACGTCTCACGTAGTAGTCTTTACGACCCGACCTTCTTCGTGTTCGACCTTAGTTCTAACGGCCCTCTTTACAGTTATTGGCGTCTATACGTCTACTGTGGTGTTAATACCTTCTTTCATTTCTCCTTGATTTTTCAGAACTACTTTCACTTTCACCTCTCACTTTTTCAACCGAATTTCGAGTTGCAAATCTTTTGATTCTAGTACCGTAGGTCAGGGTAATGAAGTACCCTTTATCTACCCCTTTGTCACCTTTTCACAGTTTGAAATAAAAAAACCCGAGGTTTTAGTGACGTCTAACACTGACGTCGGTACTTTAATTTTCTGTGAATGAGGAACCTTCCTTTCGATACTGGTTAGATCTATCGTATAACTTTTCGTCTCTGTAATGAAACGTCTGAATTCAGGCAGATCAGTCCCGATACTAAAAAGGTCATCAGTACACACCTAAACTCTAAACCTGACGCTTCTTCCGACTCGCGAGTTCTTAACTACGCAAACTTGACACCACAACCTTTTCTGAGAACTCTCAGGTAACCTGACGTTCCTCTAGGTTGGTCAGGTAAGTCTTCCTCTAGTTGGGACCTAAAGAAACCTTCCTTACTACGATTTCGACTTTGAGGTCATGAAACCGGTGGAGTAGACTTCTCAACTGAGTAACCTTTTCTGACACTACGACCCTCCCTAACCTCCTTCCTCCTCTTCACCTGCTGTCTCCTACTCTACGGACCTACCGTAGTGACTGAGTTACCTACACTCAGACTAACTTGAGGCCCTCAACCACTACCTGTCCCTCTGGACCACACGACGCTAAGTACCCCAGCGTTTCTCAGCCTGTGATGACTCGCTGACTTGACTTGATTTGACTTGAACAATTGTAAATACGTAAATCGGTTCAAATGAAAGAATTAAAGAGAGTAGTAATATCATCACTTTAATTCAAACTAGTGATGTGTAAGATATCCTTTTAGATAAGATGTCGAAAATCCTTTGAAATAGTACCAATAAAGTATTTTTATTTAAAAAATTTATATTGTGAAAATCTTTTTTTTCGGTAGTTTTTTGTGTCTTCGTACGTTTGTATGTGTTTTCTTGACGGTAGTCGATACGATTCAATACAAAAACACCAATGTTTTACTTTTCTATTGTCGTCCGTCAACCTTAAACGGGTTACAGGACGGTTACTAACTTAACATGTACGTGACAAGAACGAAGGGACTTATCGTACTGATAGAGACAATAGTACGACGACGACGATTTAACGAAGTCAGCACAGACTGAGACGTGTTGGGGTATCTTCCGTCGGGTGGTCCGAGGAGACAGGAACCCTAAGACGTCCGTTCCTATGACCTCACCCAACGGTAAAGGAAGAGGTTACGTACGTACGTACGATTCAGCGAAGTCAGCACAACTGAGAGACTCTGGGATACCTGTCGTCGGGTGGTCCGAGGAGACAGGTGTCCTAAGAGATCCGTTCTTATGACCTCACCCAACGGTAAAGGAAGAGGTAGACAATAGTACTGTATATGTATTAGTCTTTTACCCTACTTGTTTTCATTTACTATTAATTTTACTTCTAGGGTAGATTTAAACCCCTAGTAAGACTACTCTACAGAACAAGAAGTCTGTTCGACACGACACGAATCGAGCCGACACAGTCTGAGAAACACTGAGGTACCTGACGTCAGGAGGTCCGAGAATACAGGTAACCTAAGGAGTCCGTTGTTATGGTCTCACCCATCTACAAGGACAGAGGTCCCCGAGAAGGTTGGGTCCCAATCTTGGGTCCAGAGGGTATAACGTCCACTTAAGAAATGGTATACTCGGTGGTTTCTTTGGGAGAAATCAGTTCCCTACTCCGATTTACCTTTATTAAAATTAATTAATTTTTTTGAACTCAGTTACAAAAGTCTCTAAACCTCTATCAAGTCCGTTATACAAAAAGGGGTAACATAAACCAGTACAGTCACATTCATCATACCGTACTTTCCACATCAGTGTAACGGAGTGGAAGATTCTTAGAAGTAGAGAGAACAGAAAAAAAAAAAAAATTGAAGTAAAATCAAAAAAAAGATTATACGGATTATTTTAGGGTAATTTCAACATAAAAAAAAACAAAAATCATCTCAACTAAATGTTACAACACAATCAAAAAGACATAACAGAAACTTTCGAAAAACCAAATCTTGTTAATGTAGTTGGAGACCGAATTTTGAAAGAAATTTTTTACCTTTCATTACGTCTATACTTTCTACTAATTATTTAAATGACAATTGGAATTTCGATCTTGAACGGGAAATTTAAAGTCACCCACTCACTCATGGATATAAGTACCGATATCGTCGTACTTTAGTCTGGGTCATCAGGTTGGTAGAGTCTAAATAATTACCATAGAGTATAAGTAAGACTCTTATAAGAATATAATAAAATCTCTTTAATGTAAAATTTTCATTGTGCTACTATATTAAAAATATATATATATATATATATGTATGTGTGTCTAATACAGAAGATAAATTAAACAATTGCAGATCACAATTTCAATCTAAATAGACTTTAAACGCCGATTACAAACTGATGATTCAAAGAGAATTCTGAGTGTGAAGACGAAAAGGACCATGTAATTCAACGACGACGACGACGATTCAGTGAAGTCAGTACAGGTTGAGACACTCTGGGGTATCTACCGTCGGGTGGTCCGAGACGGTAGGGACCCTAAGAGACCCGTTCTTGTGACCTCACCCAACGGTAAAGGAAGAGATTGCGTACTTTCACTTTTCACTTTCACTTCTGTGAGTCAGCACTGGCTGAGAGACGCTGAAATACCTGTCGTCGGGTGGTCCGAGGAGACAGGAACCCTAAAAGGTCCGTTCTCATGACCTCACCCCACGGTAACGGAAGAGACTGTTATTCAAACAGGGTTCCTACTTAACATTAGAAGGGAGAAGAACTATGACTATTGTCCCGGTATCTGACGATTTTGATTTTAGTTCAGTTTTGTCTATATACTCCATATTAGGATGATTTCAACCGAATTTCGAGTTGTAAGTCTTTTGCTTCTAATACCGTAGACCGGGGTAGTGAAGTACCGTTTATCTACCCCTTGGTCACCTTTGTCACAGTCTGAAATAAAAACCCCCGAGGTTTTAGTGACGTCTACCACTAACGTCGGTACTTTAATTTTCTACGGACGTGAAACCTTCCTTTCAATACTGGTATTGTATTGTATCTGTCGTATAAGTTTTCGTCTCTGTAATGAAACGGTTGTTTCAAGGCAGATCAGTTCCGATACCAAAAAGGTCACCAGTACATACCTACACTTTCAACCTGAAACTTCTTTCGACTCACGACTTCTTGACTACGAAAACTTGACACCACAACCTCTTCTGAGAACTCTCAGGGAACCTGACGTTCCTCTAGGTTGGTTAGGTAAGTTTTCCTCTAGTCAGGACCCACAAGAAACCTTCCTGACTACGATTTTGACTTTGAGGTTATAAAACCGGTGGAGTACGTTTCTCAACTGAGTAACCTTTTCTGAAACTACGACCCTCCCTAACCCCCGTCCTCCTCTTCCCCTGCTGTCTCCTACTCTGCCGAATTACCGTAGTGGCTGAGTTACCTGCACTCAAACTCATTTGAGGTCCTCAACCACTGCCTGTACCTCCGGACCGCACGACGTTAAGTACCCCAACGTTTCTTAGCCTGTGATGATTCGCTGACTTGACTTGACTAGGATGAATTTAGGTTATCTGAAACCGTTCGAACTCTAAAAGATTCGAATTTTTCCTTACAACTATATACTATTTAAAAATTTTATATATATATTTATTTATAAATATTTTAATTATATTCTATAAATGAATTTTACATTTTATGATAAGAAATTTATCCCTATTCTGTTACAAAATCTTGGTAATTAACCCACCGATCTCATTAGTTCTTGTGACCTTTTATCGAAAAAACTTGAGGGATTACTCAAAGGACTTAAATAGGAAGAATTAAAGTTCGAAAGTTTTTCCTTTATATAGGATTCAAATACTGTACATTATCCCTTTTTTATTAACGTGTTTAAATAAAAGGAATTCAAGTGTCAGATCCGGGATCCCATTCTATACAATGTTATGGACTATAGGAAGAATTCTACTCATATCATTATTTTATTAACAACTTTTCAATATCAAGAAAAATTGATATTATCAGTTTGTCTTCCATATTAATAAGGATCCTTTGACTCATTGATAGACTTGTACATTTTTACAATGTGTCTTTCGGGTTAATGACTGGTTTAAAGTTAATATTATGTCAAAAGAGATTGAGGTATAGAATGTCTCTTTGACCTAGAAGATTAAAATATTATTTTACCAAAATTTTAACTTCTCTGGTGTTTATGAGTACAAGATACTACTGAGACTAAAAGTCCTTAGTTAAAGATGAGTCTACGGTCTAAGGAGAAGAAAGGGGTCACGTATTAATGACTCATTTATAACCAGAGAAACCTTTTTCAGATCCACCTATTGAAGGTATATGTAAAGTGAATCGAAGGAGAGAATGAGTAAATAACACAGACTCAAATATTTGGTCGAACCTAGAGTTTCGGATTTATGATGGCAGTTGTAGGACTATTATTTAGAAACTAACAAAAATAAACTATTCTTATGAGAACGAGTAAAGATAAACTGAGGTGTTTATAATATAAGACAACGAAGATGTATTGAGAAACACTCAATATGGAGAGGACGACAAAGAATAAACACTCGAAACCTATTAAGACAGGTAGGACTACTTGTACTTTCTCCTCTCGCTTTTTCGACCGAATTCTTAGGTGTAAGTGTTGTGATTATAGTACCGTGGGACAGGGTAGTGAAGTTCCGTTTATCTAGCCCTTTGTCACTGTCTGAAATAAAAGAACCCTAGGTTTTAGTGACGTCTACCACTGGAGTCGGTACTTTAATTTTCTACGAACGAGGAACCTTCTTTTCGATACTGTTTGGAACTGTCGTATAATTTTTCATCTTTGTAATGAAACGAATGTTCCGGACAGATCAGTTTCGATACTAAAAAGGTCATCAGTACATACATACACTCTCAATCTGGTATTTCTTTCGACTAACGTCTTCTTAACTACGAAAACTTGACACCACAACCTCTTCCGAGGACTTTCAGGGAACCTGACGTTCCTCTAGTTTGGTGAGTTAAGATTTCCTTTAGTTAGGACCTATAAGTAACCTTTCTGACTACGACTTCGACTTCGAGGTTATGAAACCGATAGACTACGTTTCTTGACTGAGGAACCTTTTCTGGGACTACGACCCTTTCTAGCTTTCGTTTCTCCTCTTCCCCTGCTGTCTCTTACTCTACCAACCTACGGTAGTGGCTGAAATACCTGAACGCAGAGGTGTTCGAGGACTTCAACCACTACCTGTCCCTTCAGACCTCACGACGTCAGGTACCCCAGTGTTTCTCAACCTGTGTTGACTTACTGACTAGACTTGACTAGAAGATTGTCAATTAGTGTGAGTGGTAAAAATAAGGGCCCACCGAGTCTGCCATTTCGTGGAACGAATGTCACACCCTCTGACCTAAGCTAGGGACCCAGCCCTTCTATGAGACCTCTTCCGTTACCGTTGGGGGAGGTCATGACAACAGACCTTTTAGAGTACCTGCCTCCTCGGACCATCCGATGTCAGGTACCCCAACGTTTCTCAGCCTGTGCTGACTCGCTGAAGTCAAAGTGAAAAGTGGTAAAAATAATAATAATAAACACCAGAAATACGGAGAACAAAGTCACAAGCACGGAAACGGTGAGGTTTCCATTCCGGACTGGGGTTCTCTTTTTAGTCATGACTTATGAAAATACTGTAGACACGGAAATAGTACCACATGGTAGTCGTTTCCACGAAGACAATAAGGTGGGTAGGAAACGTACTCTGTGTTTAAACAGTAATAGAGGTCATTAGTAGTGTCAGTACTTAAACGAAATAAAAAGACGTACAATTGGTCCTATGATTTAGAACATAGATCAATATAGTGAGGGTTTTACTATTTAAGAGAGAAGAGGTGTGAATGGAAGACAGGGTGAAAAATTTCGTAGGAGTCTAGGTTTGGATGGGTCCTTGACGGTTAAGAAACACTGAATTAAAGGATAGTCAAGAAATACTCCAGGTCATAAAGGAGTGATCCAAACAATAGTAATAAAACTTTGAATTAGAATAAATATCTGGATCAACGGTTCTTTTTTTCCCAGTAAAGGTTTTAGGTGCACAATAGAAAGTCTCTCCGAAGGTGCTACACTATTCCTTCCATCCCTATGTACAAGAATCATTTTTACAAACCCAGTGAAGATTATACGAGTCTCTAAAGTCTTTTTAGACCCTTAAGTCCAATACGTAGGGGTTAGTACCACGACTAGAATAGTCTCGACTGGAACAAAATAACCCCTATTTTTAAATAAACCTCGTGTTCGTGAGATAATTCACAACAAGGACAACGAGTCGAAAAAGATATAAAGTCGACATGATCAATTTCTGGTGAAACTTACGATGGGTCCTTCGACAGACTACAAGTGGGAATCGAAAGAGAACCTTTAATTATGGGAAGTCGGTAAATAATGGGAATAGATCTCACAGTCACCTAGAATCGTTCTTAGTGAATTTAAATGACACAATAATAATATTAAAGACGTAAAAGAGATTCCTGATTATATAGTGTGGGGAATTTTGTAAGGACAACTGGGACTTTCTTGACGTTTAGTGGTCACTGACAAAATCGTTTACCTGCTGTGGAAAACGGTCTCAGATGGACACAAGGTGAATGGTGGGTTATTGGTATAAAAACTGACTGGGTCTACGTTACAGAGGAAAATGGTAATCCACAGAACTCAATAAGACACATGATTGCGACGTCTAATCCAAGAGGTGTTCCTAAGAAAATTCTTTCTATCGGGTCGTACATACTACAGAAAACACCTAACAGGAAATCTAATTGTGAACACCTTCTTTTTCTATTCTTCCTCCCAAAGTCACTTCTGGTGTACAACGGGTACCAACAAGGGTGTTCCCTATCACCTCGACCTTCCCAGTATGTCTTATCTGTATTCATGGATTTTCCCATCCCAAAAATGTTTCTTGTGTGTGACTTATACCCGGTATGATCATCTTCTACGTTACACCTTGTTTGTTCGTTAGACGACCATTGTTTTAAGACTTTTTCAGATTGTCGGGGGAGTCGTCGAACCTGGTCTCAGGAGACGACTTCCCCTTAGTTCGACTACATACTATGTCTTGTTGTTAGTAGAGTATGAAATCATAAATTTTACTGTTCTATAGAACTTTTGTCCCTGGTCTTGTTTCCTTCGATACGTGTTATAAATGAATAATATTGTGAGTTATAACTTTTGTACAGTCGAAAGGGGTTTCACTAGATATGAGAGTTGCTTTAGGGTCATTTTAAGAGAATACTAAAAACACCCATAACTGTTCTACGAACGGTTTACGTATAGTCTTACGCTTTATGTTTTTAAAGGTTCAGTCAAAACTTCTTCCTTTTTATTTTTTTTTTTTTGACAGGCCAAATATGTTGGTGTTTAATTCTAGACGAAATTTCTTAATATTATTTCTACAAACTGTCTTCCGAGACATACGATTGTTTATCTTATATTGTCTTAAGTCATTCTCTTGGTTCATACAAAAATAGTTGGATGAATATTGTTTTTACTGTGGTGTTAGGGTACCCCTTTTCTGTCCAGAAGAAAAATAAAAATAAAAAAATAAAAAATAAAATAAAATAAATAAATAAAAAAATTATTAAAATTTTAGAAATTAAGAATGTACACAAGGGTTTGTACTTGGGAGGAGGGTGGATGGAGGGGTATTGTAGAGAGACCCAGTAGGGGTACGTGGTCGGAGTTCGTACGACATAGGACGCAGTCTGTATCTGACCGCTAAGTTAAAAATGTACTATCATATGTACTATCTTACGGTAAGAGGGTTTAGTAGGGTGGGAGAGGGAGAGGGAGACTCAGGTTTTCAGACAATATGTGTAGACACAGAGGAAACGACAGGACGTATGTCCCAGCAGTAACGGTAGAAAGATTTAAGGTATATATACACAATCATATGACATAACCACAAAAAGAAAGACCGAATGAAGTGAGACATATTAGCCGAGGTCAAAGTAGGTAGAGTAGTCTTGACTAAGTTTACTTAAGAAAAATTGCCGACTCATTATGAGGTAACACATATACATGGTGTCGAAAGAATAGGTAAGTAGACGACTACCTGTAGATCCAACAAAGGTACAGGACCGATAAATATTTGTCACGACGTTACTTGTAACCCCATGTACGCAGAGAAAGTTAAGACCAAAGGAGCCACACATACGGGTCGTCACCCTAACGACCCATTACGATACAGTTTAACGACCGCTTTACGGATGTTTTACTAGTAAAAGGGAAGGAGTACATATGTACGTACGATTCAGCGATGGTAGTACAGACTGAGAAACACTGGGATTTCTGGTATCGGGTGGTCCGAGGAGACAGGTACCCTAAGAGGTCTTTTCTTATGATCTCACCCAACGATAGAGGAAGAAGTCCCCTAGAAAGGTTAGGTCCCTGACTTAGGCTCAGAGAATGCAGATGGACGTATCCGTCTGTTCAAGAAATGGTGATCACGGATGACCCTTCGGGTTTCTTTAAGTTAAGGTCTACATGTCTTTTAGATACTCTGTAGTTACCATTCAACCAATTACGTCAGTTGAGTGATCACGTTAGAGTAAAACCTCTTTACTTCGTCTCATATAACATTAATAAACATGTACACAGGAGGGTGGAGGTAGACACCTAAGGAACCACAGTGACTTCTACTGATACATATGGGTTATGGACGGTTCACAGATCAGGTGTTGTTATTATCGATGGTTATCGTTGTAAAACGATTACGACACGATAATTATTAAGTGTATAGAGTGTGTTACGGGTGTTTTAAAAATTTTAGTAATAGAAGTAAAAACTGTTCCTTGACTCCAATTTTCAATAAAATTGACCTAGTTCTCATACATTTAATATTTGTATTTTTACCCTTAAAGTTGAATTCATAAAAAATATGGGTCTCAAAAGGTAATATGACGTATTATTTATAACCAACATATATACAATATAGAGTTAGTTAGGTAGACTTGTTACTTTAAAAGGAAAATTATAGATATCTCAACTTTACTCGTCGATGTATATGGTGAGTCGATCCTTTACCTCCATCGTATTAAGGACTCTCTAACATACACATGTTCTTCTCATTCTAACGATATAATGCGATTGATGTTCTATTTATTATACTGATATAACACGTTTTTTTCACCGTCAATAAATACTGAAAAAAGTATTATTGTTTAATATAATGTTTTACACTTATTGTGACTCCTACGTAATATACAGAGGTCTTGATGCACTTTTGAGTTAATTATATTATATAATTAAACTATATGAACACGTGTAAATGAAAACCTGTCCTCTAATTAACGGGTTGGGACATTAGAGTTCCATATATAAAGAGAAACTTTTATTTAAATTTATAAAAGGTCTAAAAACCTGTTCTACGTTACAGACGTACAAGAAGTAAATTAAGACACCATTTAGACTACCTCCTATTTACCCACACTCATTCTTACAAGAAGGCAGTTACACCTTAATAATTAATCGGAAATACTCGACATTCTCGTCGATATTCAATATACCAAGGGACATTCTGTACGTTCAATCGTATATATTTTCGTAATCTTTTTACTCTTCATGTTTGACAACATCAGATCCATTTAATAGAACTATCACTATTCATAGACTTTTTTCACTGTATAAATACACTAATAGTGGTCGACTTTGTCGGTATAGAAAGCCTTGATATCGGTTTTTGATTTATTAACCGGACACCTTTGGTTATAGCATGTCCGTAATAACTTTCTCAGTCAGTACAAAGATTCACTTTACGTAAAATAGTATTTTGAAGAGAAAAAAAACCTTCCCTCTTATCCGTAGTAAACGAGTCTTTCTTCTTATAAAGTTAATTCGTACCAATACACATAAAATATGTCTACGTAATAACAAAGATCTTACAGTTGAAATATTTGTCATCTATAATTATCTCTTCGTCGACTATCTTTATACGGTACGGAATGTTGTTCACGATCTCCTACACTTCCGTCCCTTACTGGTACTTAATCTTTCGACTATACACCCGAGTGTTCAGTTAGCGTCCCTGTATTGATATTTATAAAGTGTCCGATTTTTTTTTTAATAGAAGAATTTTCACAAATCTGTTGTAAAAGTGTTTTTCTTTGGTTTTCCGTCGGAAATGAAAGGTTTCACATATTTCGTGGTGAAGTGTAAAGAAGAAATTTGTAAAATATAAAAATCTCGTCAAAATTTAAGTGTAACTTTAATTTCCTACCTCTCTCCGAGGGGTGTATGTGGACAGAAGTGTGCACTTATCTGAGAGCATAATAGTTGTAGTAAGTCATCTTGCCATGTAAATAAATAAATAAAAAAGGGTTACTACTTAGAAGTAACTGTGTAGTGTTAGTAGATTTCAGATATCAAATGGAATCCTAAGTGAGAACCGTGACATGTAAAACACCCAAACCTGTTTTCATATTACTATGGGTAACAATATTATAGTATGTCTCATAAAAGTGGCGGAAATTTTAGGAGAGAGACAGAAGATGGATAAGTGGAGAGATGGGTGTGGAGACTTTGGTTACTGGAAAATAACGACAGTATGGAGGAGGTTTTAAAGTATATCAACTTTAACATATATTACGTCGGCAAGTCTGACCACAGAAAGTGAAAAATTATCAGTAAATCCCAAAGAGTTCAGAAGTACCGATTGATCGAGTAAAGAAAAATCGTGATTTATTATAAGGTAACAGACTTATCTGATATCAAATAAATAGATGAGTAGATGATTTCGGATACAACCAACAAAGTTTCAAAACCGTCAATATGTATTAAACGACATCTGTAGACACACGACCATGTACACACCTGAATTCCAAAACTGAGGAGAATCATTTATAATTTATCACTTTAACGACCTTGTATACTCTCTTTCTGTCGTATAATTTTTCGTCTCTGTAGTGAAAAGACTGTTTCCAGGTAGCTAAGTTTCGAAACCAAAAAGGTAATCAATACATACCTACACTCTCAACCTGAAACTTTCGACTCGTGACTTCTTGACTAAGAAAACTTAACACCACAACCTCTCAAAACTCTCAGACCTCTGAAACCTCGTAGAGAACCTGTCGTTCCCCTAGTTTAGTCAGTTAGGATTTCCTTTAGTCGGTACTTATAAGTAATTAATCCTTCGTGTCCTCACTCTACGTTTCTACTGAACCTTGTCAGGTCAAGTCAAGTATCGACGTCCTTTAAAAAAAGACCACAAAAAAATAATACTACAAACTGTATAAAAGATTATAGGGAAAATTAAAAACAAATTTACGTACTAATAAATTTCGAATAAGGTATTCAAAAGTAATAAATCCTCATGAAACACAATTTAATAAAAACTGATAACAGTTAAATTAATTGAAAACAGGTTTATTATATAAATCGTACTTAAAAATAAAAATAAAAAGAAATTAAAAACGCTAAATAAATTACCAGATCGATCCATGTGTACTTTTTTTGTACGTAAGGTGTCTATAAACTATTGTATAAGATCTTTTTAGTTACTCTAGTTCAACCAACTACCTTAATAAATAAGTTCAGTAGTTGTAGGTATGATTAAAGAAAAAATTAAATGTCGACGAATAGTAAGTGACACTTTACCTATAAGTAAGGGGATGGATACTGACACCTAAAAAGTTAGACATATATTGTAAATACGAATAATACAAGAGTACTACTTCCACCACCATTTCTTCGGTGGACGGTTACGTTTTCTGTATTCTCTGTGTCCAAACTAGGGACCAACCCCTTCTAGGGGACCTCTTCCCTTACCGATGGGTGAGATTATAAGAACGAACCTCTTAGGGTACCTGTCTCCTTGGACCAGTCGATATCAGGTACCCCAACGTTTCTCAGTCTGTGTTGATTTGGTTGAATTGTGTGTATTTATCAATGTGAAAAATACAATTATGAGATATAGGATTCTTGATGTAACAGAGAAAAACCATAATAGTGTAACTGAAAGAACACAAATAACAATCGTACAATCCGAGAAATCGAAAGTTGAACAGAAATATGAATATCACGTAGATAATATTCTTTTTTCCTATATCGACAGGGGGACATCTGTTATCTCTCGGGAGTTTAATTGTACTCAGTAGAAAGTTTACGATGTGTAGGGGGTCAAGGACCTACAAAGCCCAAAGAGAGGTCGCAGAAATTTGTTCTAAAGGGAATCGTTTCAAATATAAAAAATTACATTTTTACAACAGAATATTTAGACTGAAACAGTGACCGTCTGGTTTTCACAAAAATCTAAAGACAGAAAACCATCACTTTATGAGGTGAATCTTATAATGAATAATGACAAGGATTACTGTGACGATTTATTGTCTTAAATTGTCTTATGTTAAATTTATAGATTAACTGAAATCAATCGGTAAGTGTTTAATCCGTCATAAAGTAGATCGTCTTTCCCTTCTCAAGACTCCACGAGACTCCTCGTTTTCTCACCTACCAAAGTCCGTTTCAGTGGAAAGAAACCCTCTTCCGTCCTCAGATAGTCTCCTCTAATGGAGTGATCACGACTGGTTCAGTAAGGTGTGACTGACCAATTCTAATGTAATACTCTCTCCGACCTCAACGGTAATCTAATCCAATAAAGTAGAGTCAAACCAGTCCTCTCGAATCGTGTTCACTGAAGAAAACCCGGACGACAGAAAATTTTAGTGATGTGTATATTATGTCTCTGAGGGAATTTCAATAAGGTCGATATCCAACTTGTTTATACATTTGAAAGAGGAACTCAAAATATAAGGAAGGTTTATACCAATTAACAATTCTAAAATAGTCTATGGTACTCTAGGAATCCAGTTTAAAAGACATCTTTATATTGTGTAATAAACATTTTACATACGGAATAAGATGTTTTAATCTAAACAATGAGAAAGTTTATTAATCGTGATAAAATATGTATTAAAAGAATCCTTAAAGATGTCTTTTTACAGATGAATTTCTATTATAATTGTAGTAATAAAATTTAGTTCGTCTATTTGTTTGATACAATCATACATTTACATTCAATGTCCGTTGAAATCTTTTGTTGAACCATCAAAGAGTTTTTCTATATTTATTTTGATTATATACTGGGGTTTAAAGTGAATATCAATCCATTGGATCCTTTCACTTTGCATATGAGTACGTTTCTTTGCACCTATAAGTCCGTAGCAATAAGTGTGATCTAGTTTAATTTGTTAGGTTTATGGGTGGTTGATCATTTGCCTATATGTGTTACAACATATGACTATTTTGCCATATGATAAATCGTAACTTTTCCTTGTTCGGTGACTTTGAACGATGTAGAACCTACTTTCGTGAAGTCAACACAGATTGAGACACACTGGGGTATCTGCCGTGGGGTGGTTCAAAGTGGTAGGGACTCTAAGAGGTCCGTTCTTGTGACCTCACGCAACGGTAAAGGAAGAGGTTACGTACTTTCACTTTTCGATTTCACTTCAGCAAGTCAGCACAGGCTGAGAATCGCTGAGGTACCTGACGTCGGATGGTCCGAGGAGGCAGGTACCCTAAAAGGTCCGTTCTCATGACCTCATCCCACCTTACAGTCAGATGGAATACAATTTACATCTGTGTCCTTTATTACATAATGTACTAAGGTAAATATAATGTGTCAGTCCGCTCCGTTTAAAGATCTCTGTCTTTTGTCTAATGGTCCACGGATCCTGACCCTATACCTCTTCCGTTGCCGTTGGATGAGGTCACAAGAACTGACCTCTTAGGGTCCCTACCGTCTCGGACCACCCGACGGCAGTTACCCCAGCGTGTCTCAGCCTGTGCTGACTTCGCTGAATCGTCGTCGTCGTCGTCGTCGTCCCGACACTATGTCTCTTTCGTTACCGTTGGGTGAGGTCATGAGAACGGACCTTTTAGGGTACCTGTCACCTCGGACCATCCGACGTCAGGGACCCCATCGCTTCTCAGTCTGTGCTGACTCGCTGAAGTGAAATTGAAAAGTGAAAGTACGTAACCTCTTCCTTTACCGTTGGGTGAGGTCACAAGAACGGATCTCTTAGGGTCCCTACCGTCTCGGACCACCCGACGGTAGATACCCCAGTGTGTCTCAGCCTGTACTGACTTCACTGAATCGTCGTCGTCCCGACCCTATTCTAACCTATAAATGTCATTTACCCGTATACTGTAGAATAACATCCTATTCACACGAAATTTTAACTAAATATAATCATCGACGGAGTGAGTCCTATCGATGATTTTTGGCGTACTTTACTGAGCTACACTTGACCGTCTAAAATATACACTTGCTGAAGAGTTATTCTGCTAAATTACTTTATTCACTTTATTCTTGTATCACTTTTATCCTATGTGGTTAGTTTTAATTAATCTATTAGTTAGTTTGACGACATAATAACTTTGAACCTTTGTAAAACTTTTCCGTTTAAAACTCCGTAAAAGTTTATTTAAGTAAACCTAAATGTGTAAGGATTAAAGACTCGTTGTTTTTCTTATTACGAATTTATACCATTTACTGGAAGCCCTACTCCTCCTCTCTAATGGATGTGACGGAGTATGAGGGGACTTCCTTATAAATTTTTGACGATTAGGGTAACCCTTTAAGTTTATCGGAGTAAATCAAAAGTAGAAAAAAAAAGAAAAAAGAAAAGCACGGTTGAGAGATTACTTTCACGATTTCTCGTTACTTTACCGGTATCCGTCCTTCGGTCTCCTTTTCCCTCTCTTATTTCTCGGTTTATTCGTTGGAAATTTATTGATTCTCGACTAACTAACTAAGTTGGGTAAATCTGTTAATAGAATTATCGAGACAAACAATTTTAAAGGACCATCAGAACGGTCTATAAGACTTTATCGACACTAAGTCTTTATTATACTCAACATAAATTCACGTCTTCTGTCTCTCAGTCTGTCAATGCTAAATTTATCTCGAAGACATTTAAGATTAGACACGTTGAAGAGGGTCCAAGTTAAGTATGACTAAATACCTAAATTTACTCCAGTGTGTACACTTTGTAATGGTGACATGGATGATATAACATAAATGAGTTTTGTGTAACATCTTAATTAATTGATTGTATATTCTCGACAGTAATTATGAAATCTTTCAGTAAGTCCTCCTTTAGTAGTCTGATCTAGTGTATATGACTTCCAGTTATGTTACTGTCTTTTGTCAATTCAACTGGATAAGTTCTTTGAAGTCAACTCGTCCCTTTTCCGAATCAGCAACTGACGAACCAGGTATATTGACTCGTTATGTTAGGTTTGTTAATAATTCAATAAGATGTTTGGATTCAAAAAGAAAAAAAGATAAGTTGTATTTTTCTATCTAATTTGTCATATCGGACACATGATTCAGCGAGTCAGCACAGGTTGAGACACGCTGGATCACCTGTCATCGGAAGGTCCGAAGAGACAGGTACACTAAGAGGTCCGTTCTTATGACCTCAACCAACGGTACGCGAAGAAGTTTTATCATATCTCAATATCTTATTTACTTGGGTTAATTCTAAACTCGTTACTTGAGGAAGTTGACCCTTTTATTATACAAGTGTATGTGGAAATATTACTAAGAGGGTTAGAATATATAGTTTCGGTAAGTAATTCGTGGACAAATAGAATGTCCACAA
Source organism: Capra ibex (assembly GCA_006410555.1). NCBI lineage: Eukaryota > Metazoa > Chordata > Mammalia > Artiodactyla > Bovidae > Capra > Capra ibex. The sequence goes on along the minus strand of SJYO01048061.1, from coordinate 19,862,724 downwards.
TATATAATCCAAAAGACGATTCCTTATGTTTATTTATATCTTCTATTAAACCTCTGTCCTATTACGGACGAAACTATTTCTATACATGTCCATCGTTACCATTCTTAATTCCTTCTTATTTATCCTCGGAGTAGACCTGTTCGTTTTAGAGGGGGATCCTATCTTCAGAAATTCGAAAAACACCATTACCAGTCTTTCCTTTACAAAGTCCGAAATGTCCAATCCTTAATAGTCAGTCTCGATGATTTCAGATGACAATATCACAATTTTGTCGGTATCTGTTATACAAACTAATTTTTTTTTATTCCTTTTTCTTTTCTTTCCATCTTTTTCCCCTTTCCTACAACTGTCACAAGATTTTTTCTTCTTCTTTTTCTTCTAATAAATGTTTTTTATTGGGATAACCGGACTCACGGTATGAAGTGATTGGGACGGGAACTTCTTCGATAAACTTCCTACTTAAATTATACACTCTTCGTTAATTCCAACCTTTCACTATATGGAGTTATCGAATTAAACAAATGTCCATTTAAACGAACTTCAATTACTTTTACAACTTGTGTAAATTCATATCTTTTTTAGTGACCTAATGTATAGTCTTACTGGTGACAAGGAACTAAACCCCATTCAATAGGAAACTTTTGTATTTAATTTTCTTTATGTCAAATTATTTTAGAATTTCCCTTCAGAAACTGAATCATATATCTTTAATTTTCGAAAGGATAAATGAAGGGATTATCACAGACAACAAAGTTAGTTCACGTAATTATTAAACCTTAAAATGGTTCATTTTAGATTCTCGAAAAGAGTAATAATAATAATAAAAATTAGAGTCGTTCGACGTTTTATGAGGGGGTAACTTATAATAGTCTTTAAACTATTTATAGAATTTCAAGATTTCAAGACTAAGTCTTAAAATTCTTAACTCAACTTATACATTTTATAAGTCGTTAGACACCACGAGTCTAAAGGTGACCTTTAAGTAGTAAACCTTATGGTTTTCAAGTCCAAATCGTTGAGAAACATAATTTTATTCAAAGAACTTATACACTAAACAAATTTTGATAAACACAGTTTCGTTAGTCACTGTGTGTATGTATTAATTAATTACAAATGAAAAGTCAGTCTGTAATATGTTGTTACTAGAACCTTTATATAGAGTCAAATATTTGTATATCGAGGGGTGCACCGAGTTGTCATTTCTTAGACGGACGGTTACGTCTTCGGTGGGACTCTGTACCTAAGTTAGAGACCCAGACCTTCTAGGGGACCTCCTCCTTTACCGTTGGGTGAGGTCATGAGAACGGACCTTTTAGGGTACCTGACTCTTCGGACCATCCGATGTCTGGTACACCAGCGTTTCTGAACCTATACTGGCTCTCTGAAATGAAAATGAAAGTTAATTCATTATGTTGAGATTAACATAATTTCACTATTACTTGGTGTGAATGTTTATTCTTCTATAGTAGTATTCTTCCTTTATGGGGAATCTTTCCAATTCACGAGTCTCAATCACGACAAGTTATCTTTATATTGCTTTCGGTGTATCTACTAAATATTTAAAAGTCCTAGGTGTAAAATTTTTTTTTGTCACTTTTCTTTGTTATCTTAGTTATATTCCACTAATTACTCTATAAAATAAAAAAAATACGATTTACGTGGGACCTAAAAATTCTACATCGTATATTTTTTCGTTTTGTAGTAATTAGTAAAATATACGACTTTATTATAAAACTTTCATATTACAAAATAATTTTAATTATAAGATAATAAAAACGATAAAACAAATCGATGTAAAGTGTACAAGTTGTAGTCACGTACTGATCACGAATGACGTGATTTGTCCTGTAGTTGTTATATTTGTTGTATAAACCGGGTCCTTGACGATTTCTTACATGTTACGTCACCACCAAGTTCTTCAAAACGTCTCCTCTGTTCTCGAAACTTCTATTTCTCGTGTCACCGGTCGGTAGTCTTCAACTGTTGACTCTGGTAGTAGTTTTGACTAGGAGAACGTTGATGTGTTCTACAACGGTTTATTTAGTTACAACTGGTAAGATGCCAACAAGTCGTACACTTCTTTTAATCTTTCCACTTTTTCAAACTATACACGTACGGAGTAGTCACTGGTGTTAAGTTTTTATAGAAGTAAAACTTCACAGTAGAAGAGAATAAGATGTGTTGTTGTTACTTGTTAAACAGGTAGTCTAAAACTGTACGTTGTTTTTCACCTAAAATATGTTGTTGACCGTTCCTAGTCGAGTTACCGACCTGGTTCTTAAAGGTTTCGGGAAGGGTTTCGGGTTGAACGTGGTGACAAACTACCAGACTCGGCTAAACTACACGATGTCGAAGACTTAGGGTCACTTTTGTGATGTAGACTCTTCATGTGAGTCGTTTAACTACTCTACGTGACTTTCGACGTTACGAACATCAACCGTAACCAGATGTCTTTTTCGGGTTAAGAAGAAGTACTGTTGTGAGTTGACGTACTACGTGTTGATTACGAAGTTTTCAACTTGTTTAACCCGATGTCTGAAAACAGAGTAGACGGTGTAAGCGGACTGGAGAACGGTTGACTGATGGTGAAGAAGTTCGTAGAGTTTCTGAAAAACGTCTATTTTCTGAAAGTGTTGGTCGTCTTCTGTCTTTTATAAAGGGTTCTCAAAGGAACTTAGGACTTCGTTCCTAAAAGTACGATGTCCTTTTTTGTTTGTAAAGAAAAACCGTTTTTACACGACTAACATTACCAAAGATAAAACTAATCATTTCTACACAAACTCAGATCTATATTACTAAATTTTACATTCCAGACTTTGACGTTAATGAAAACATGGGTTTATTATACACATATAATATATGTAAGTAATATATATATATATATATAGAGATGTTCATATGATGTAGGACGAAGTGTTACTCTGGTGTACATTTTTTTTATTTAGTTAGACGTCTCTTTCACATTAGGATAATGATACACTAAATGGTACTTTTATATGTATCTGTGTAAAATCACTTATAAACGATTAATGAAAAGTTACTAACTTTATTTGAACACCTGTTTCGAAGCTATATTGACTACAATATTAATTCAATGATTTTAATTTTATAACGATCGTCCTGTTGTATTTTAATATCGATTTAAACTGTAATAATTTCTCTCTATTATTTCTTCCTTTTTTTCTACCACTACCCCTACACACCAACTATGTAAATAAGATACTTCATTTTCAGATACTTCGTATCACATTTTACCTACTTTATTCTTAAACTACAAATATATTAAAAATAAATTTCGAATGACTTTTAATCTCCTTACTGAATTATAACTTTCCTGTTTACTCCTAACATAGTTATTTTTTAGTAAAAATAACCGTTCATTAAGTGACTAATATATTTGATTATTTATCTTTTAATTTTCAAACGGTATATACAATAAATGGATTTATCTCCTTTACCTGTGTAGAACTTCGTGTCATAAATTTTTAATACAGAACTTTTATTTTGACTGATACAACTATGACAAAAAGACACCATTCGAGAAACGTTATAAGATAAAAAAATGTTGTAAATATGTAATAATTTATGTTCCTTATCCTAAAATTATAGATAGTTTTATTATTTCAAAGGGTGTTTGAAACTACGTGATGACTCTTAAACGAAATTCCTTTAATAAGTCACATTATTTCGATGTACGTACTTTTAAAAATAGTACCTTGTACCTGTTACAACTTCACACCTTTGTATTGTTATTATTTCCCTATTTTATATGTTCATCGTTTGATAATTTTTCGGACTTCTTCAAATTTAGATACTGATATAACTTCTTTATATTAACATATATAAGACAACGTAGACATTACATAAATTTTTATCAGATTCTTTTCGTCTACAAACAAAAACGACGAGAAGACAAAACATATCGAAGACAAAAAACCGAAAGATTTGAAGACTCCTCATTTACGGGGTTTTCCTTCTCTAATACCACCGTCTTAGTCCAACCCTTTATCTTCCTAATCCTAGATTTCTAGTTCTTTTCCTCTGTACGAACCCTTTCTCTTAGTTTTAATGTGTCTTCTTTTGTCACCTTTCTCATCGAACGTACAACGTCTTAAATCAGTATTACTTCCTGTTCGTTCGGTAACTCGAAGGGGTTCAAACACAGTTAGTGTTCATTTCTTTGTGATTTATGAGAGTTGAGACTCTGTTCTTCGGACACAATTCCGTCACCCAGGTGATTCTCTGATGGGTCCGACCCGTTCGGGTATTTAAGGACTTTCACTGTCCTTGAAGATGTACATTTAATCGTCGTGACAGAGTTCCAGAAGTTTCCGGTCCACTTCACGGACAACTCGATTGGACGTAGTAGACGTTTCCTTTAAGTGGCCAGTTGACTAGGATATCAACTCGTGAACGAAAACTGGTACTGAACCCGAAGGGACCATCGAGTCTGTCATTTCTTAGGTGGACGTTACACCCTCTGGACCCAAACTAGGGACCCAACCCTTCAAGGGGACTTTTTCCATTACCGACGGGTGAGGTCATAAGACCGGACCTCTTACGGTAGCTGACATGTCTGGTACCCCAACGTTTCGCAACCTGTGCTGACTCGCTGATACTGAAAGTGAACACGATATGGACAATAAAAGAATGAAAACGTAACGAATACATCTGCTTATTGAAACTTTTCACGTTATTTTTACTATTTCTGTTTTGATGTGTCGACGTATGTACGTAGATCGTCTATATTGTACAGTTTACAGTTTAGTCGTGTCTTCTCCCCGTCATCGACCACCACCTTATATCACTTCTCTTGATGTGTGAAGGGAGATTGAGACTGTAGATCCGTCCTTGAACTGGAGAAAGAGTGTGTCTAATCTTCTTATTCTATCAGTGGACGTATAAGGGACCATTTCGGTTGAAAAGGGGGGTGATGACTTTGAAACATCTTTATTAACAGATCGGAGTTGTTTTTTCTCCTTTTTGTTTTCTTTCGTCAGTGAATTTGTAAAAAGAAAATGTATAAAAAGAATATCAAAACTTATAGATACTAATTTGTTCCTGACTGTCGTACGAATCAAAATCTCTATAAAGACTCTAAATGAAAGTAAAACAATTTAAATCGAGTAGAATTGTAGGTCCTTGGACTTATTTGATTTCCTCAAGTGAACTAAAACTTTTGATACTCTCTTTACTATCCTATAACGACTTTTGTTCCTACGTAAAAATAATTCGACTTTCTATTAGTGACATTGGAATCATTTGTTGTGTAATTGTCCCTTTATGTTTATTAGAACTCCTACTCATCCTTCCGTATTATAAAGGTATAGGACATTACCGACACAAAGACTCTATCGTGATCCTTCCGAACTTATAAGAGTCTACGAAACAAGGTGGAGACCCCTGACGGAGGACGAACCACTATTTCCACCGACCTAAATTCGTCCTAACTTTATGATTTCGTAAAATTAGTTTACTTTACTTAAGCTAACGCCAGTTTTGAATTTTATCGCTAAAATAAACAAGAAAACTTTTTTTGTTTAAACGTTAGATATCCCGTTTAAAAGTTTTTTTCTTTGAAAATACCGAGTATTACTGATAATGATAGTTAGATTTCGGAACTAAAGAGAAAGAGATTTATAATGATATTAATAGCGGATATTTGATGAGGTCCGTATAAAGTGTCTAGGACTGAGAGGTAGACAACACCAAATAATAGATAGACGAGCTCTCAACTATCTGTGTTTTGTAGGATAGTGATGTGAAAGTAATTAATAGCTTAATCATTTTAAAGTTAAGGTAGTTCACTACTAAGGAATATATTTAGACAAAAGTACGGTAAGAGAAGGTTTATGTACAAGACCAAAAGAAAGGAGAAAGGGTACGGTTTCACGTTAAATTTACTCGCAAGAGAGTACCAAAACATAAATTCTACGAACGACACTGTTGAGAGTTGGATTTTGGTTTGTCTTATTCTTTGAGAAATAAGACGTGTTATACTTGTTTCATTTTACACCTGTAGTTCTCACATTTTTCAATAATTTTTTTTTTTTTGGGTCTTTCACTAATAAAGTTCAGTGGTCTCTATCCCCGAGTATTAGTATTAAGTATTGTAGTTCTTCATCTTCAGGTCGAATTCTTTTCTAGTGGATTCCCGTACTTAGATCTTCTAATAGTCGTAGAAAGATAGATCTTTAGGTGTCATGAGACGAATGGATTTTAACGTACTTTGTACAAGGACCCGGATAAGTCCGTCTTAAATTTTCTTAAGGACAGTTTGTCAGAGAAGGAATCCTGTTCTACTGTCTATACTCGCTAGTTTCTTCATGACATGTATATTGGAAAGAATCGAAATCTTTCCAACGACTAAGACAGTATTGTAATTTGTGAGACCCTTTTATACTGGAACTGATGTCTTAATAACTCCTTCGACTTGTGGACCAACAACTAAAATCACCTAATACAGTCGACTTAACCCCCCTATTTTTTACGGAAGTCACTAACAAGGAACTGAGTCAATATAAATAATGACGGTAGTTATTGGATCTAGCTATGAAAGAAAGTCTTTTTTTTTTTTCAGGAACAATGAGTGAATCCTGAGGTCCCTGTCCATAACAGGTTTGACGGTAAGTAGTAAAGTAGAAACAGCAGGTGTCGAGTAAACTTGACGTCCATATAGTAAGAGAAAGGATAATGTCGGTAAGAATTAAAGTAACAAATGGGAGAAAATTTAGTATTCACTTCCTGTGTTCCTTTATGACAATGAATAGTCAAATAAACTTCCCGATGTTACGGTATAACGACAAACGTTTATTACTCACTCTATTACGTTAATTAAAGGTCTTTCGAGACAAGACTTCGGAATGTACCCAATATAAACGTTAAATTAAAAGTCATGAGGAAAGGTCCTCAATAACTAAGAAACTTAAACTTGACCTTGGACCCTAAGGTATGAAAGGTGATCACGGGACGTTGATCCACCACCTCTTTATGAGTAAATTTATAATATTAACTTGTTCAGAAAATTCAAACGTTTAGTTCTTCGTTCATTTCTATCCTATGTCTTGGTCACAAACTACGAAATGACCAAAGAAAGTGATTTCATAAATTTTAAGATAAATATTTTACGAGTCACAGACTCTATACTACTGATGTTGTCTTTACAGTTCCTTATAAATGTATTCTCGTGATGTACTAGTAGTTTCAATGTGTAATTTCCCGACCGTTAAAAATGTAAGACTATATTTCACTCTCGGAGTCAGGATCCATAAAGACCATTTACTAAATTCTAACAAAGTTCAATGATTTTTGACATAAGTTAAAACGTATCTTATAAGGACAAATTACAAAAACAGAAATCTCTTAGGATTTTACGTACGATTGTCAGTTAAATATATTCGAGAAGGTGAAAACTAAACTTTTACATCAAGGATAGTTCACATCTTTATCTTCTTTTTATCTAATATCAAACAGATATATGTGATCTCTACCTCAGGTCAAGTCAAGTCAAGTCAACGAGTCAGCACAGGTTGAGAAAAACTGGGGTACCTGACGTCGCTCAGTCCGAAGGGACAGGTAACGGTTGAGGGTCTTAAATGAGTTTGAGCACAGGGGACTCAGTCACTACGGTAGGTTGGTAGAGTAGGAGACAGTAGGGGAAGAGGAGGACGGAAGTTAGAAAGGGTCGTAGTCCCAGAAAAGTTTACTCAGTCAATAAACGTAGTCCACCGGTTTCATAACCTTAAAGTCGAAGTCGTAGTAAGGAAGGTTACGTTTGTCGTGGGACCTGAGTATGAATTCTCTACGACAGGTCCAAGGGTTTATCGTATTCAAATTCCGACTAAAACTTCTTTCTAACATTGGAACACAAGTAGAAGTGTAATGTGAGTCGACCGACGTAAGTAAGAGACAGTATCACTACAATGGAGGAAGGATGAAGAGAATGAAGGGTATGTAGGAAAACGATCATCATTCCTAACTTTTACTCCTCAGATTAATATAGCGTTTGGAGGAGTTTCTGCAGTCACCAATATTATCTACTATACGTTTAGTTTAAGGAAAAGTAACTTACAAGTACCCGACCGGAAACGGACACTATTTTAAGAAGAGTCGAGAAAGCATTGAGTTTTAAATACAAGGTCATTGAGATTTGAAACGTGAACATCAAGAGTTTGTATAGTCTGAGAGTATTTGAATACAGATGTATTGATGACAGACTCTACTGAAACAATTAGTAGTTCGTATATAAACCAATAGTAAGTTCAGAATAGAGATAAAATTAAAGATTTGTGAGGTAGTACGTGTAGATCATGCGTTAATAGTGGTGATATATTTGAGCCGAAACATGGATCATCGTAGTCATAAAGGGACATACACAAGAGGGTTTATCGATATTTACGTAGTACTAAAAAGTAATTCTGTTAAAATATTAACTATAAATTCCAGAGTCTAAGTAGTATCTTACAGTTTCGATCTGTACTGGAATCTAAGTAAACTTGTACCGATGTAAAACAATTTGTGTCACTCATACTTATGTACCGTCCTCCAACAAAACCCTCACTTGAAGTCTCGAATTGAAAAGGTCTTCAAATTTGCAGAACTAAGTGGAAAGGAGATTTTCGGTTTACAATTCTTTTATTTTACTAATTTACAATGAAACTTCAGTAGACACTCTTCGGAGTTGAATTGGAAGACTGTATGTTTTCAATTTCGTAAGATGAGAATAAGTACAAAATAAACTGAAATTACTTTTTGAAAATTTACAATATTTTTTACAAGATTCCATTCTGAACAAACATAGATAAAATTTTTTAAGTACCAACAGGGTTTACATTTTTTTTTTTTTCGGACTTTAAGTTTACCTTCTATGTACAGTTACACTTTACATCCCTCTTAGATTACAGTGTTTACACAAGTGACTTACTAATAGTCAAACCGGTTAGCTCATTTTGTGTCCTTTTTTTTTTTCAGATTTAAGTACACCGAATTCTATATGACTAATAAAATATTGGAAGGTCCTTATTCTTCAGAGATCTTAATTTTTACAGTTTGTTCTTGGAAAGTGAGGTTCGACTCATAAATACGTATATTTAATAATTATATAAACTTTAGGGAAATGTTACTTCAGATACTACCTAGTGTAGACAAACTTTCTAGAGTCATTTGTTGACTTAGACCGAGATTAGGAACTTAAGGGTTTCCATAGAATTCTGTACTAATGAAATATAACAGAAGTTAATTTAGACAAAGGAATCTACACCACAATAGTATTATAGACTTAGAGACGGGTGAATAGAAATGACCTATGAAAATCAACGAGTCAGTACAAGCTGAAAACCCCTGGGGTACCTGAATATCGGATGGTCCGAAGAGACAGGTACCTTAAGAGGTACGTTCTTATGACCTCACCCATAAGGGAAGAGGTCCTACAGACGTCACCCATAAGGGAAAAGGTCCCACAGAAGGAAACGAACTATTCTATATACACATAAAGAAAGACCCCTCTAAAGAATACTTCTTGATACTTCCTATACTATAAATTGGAACAAAATACGAAATCAATAACCGGATTTCTCCAAGATTTCTTCGAATTAGGATATCCTTTGTGTCTATTTAAAGGGGTGTTCACAAAAAATAAAATATCTACAACCGTCTTATGTTCTCTGAGGGACTAGTCTCCATATTCTAAAATAATGAACTTCGTGTTGTCGTGGTGTCCGATGTCCCGACGTGAACAAAGGGAGTCGTGGTGGAGGGTGGTGCAGGGTGTCGTACTATGTCTCGTCGGCCTACGTACGACGTGTACGTCTTCCAAATGTAGTGTCCATCCCTTTGGTATTCAATTCCTTAGGATTAATATATTCCGTCGACGACCGTTTAGATGGGTTTGAAATAGGGTCTACCTCTATGTTATGAATAATTTAACCTGTTTTTGTTTAGTGATGAGACCGTACTTCTCTCAGTGATTGTAATAGTAATTTCAACATAGGATGTGTTTGGAGGAACTTTTCTATGAGGTCTTGATTATAAAAGGTTTTGTCTCTCGTGGTCCGGATCTACCCAAGTGACCATGTAACATGGTAAATTCTTTACATAAGATAGTTAAGAGATGGTGGAGAGAGTCCCTTGTCTTCACCTTTCTTACGTAGAATTGTGTCGGACACTCCGGTCCTAAGGGGATTTTAGTTTTAGGTCTATTTTTACGATGTACCTTTCTTTTAATGTCCGGTTATAAAGAGTATTTTTATACACATTTTTAGGAGTAGTTTTGTAATCGTTTATCTTGGTTGTCATTTATTCTTTTTAATATGTGACGTAGGTTCACCCTAAATAACGTTCGTACTCTTCCACCAAGTTGTAAACTTTTAGTTAATTACGTTAGGAACTATAGTTATTCGATTTATTTCTTTTGAGTATACTAGAGTATTCATCCACGTCTTTTTCGTAAACTATTATAGGTTGTGGATAATTACTGTCTTTAAGAAGTATTTTATTCTTATCTCCCCTTGAATACGTCGAACTATTACTTATAGATGTTTTTCGTATGTCGATTGTAGTATGCATTACGACTCTTTGAGCTTTAGAAGGATGATTCAGTCCATGTTCCGTTCTTTCCGATGATAGTAGTGAGGAAGAGTTATAGAATGAACTTCAAGATCGATTACTTTGTTCTATTATTTTCCCTTATTTGAGATGTGTATATCCTTTCCTTGTGTGTTGATAGAACTAACTGTCTACTGTACTAATAGATACATCTTTCAAGTTTTCATAGTTGTCTATTTGAGGACCTTCATTAGTTGTTAATATCGTTTCAATTTCTTATGTTCCGATGATATATTTTCAGTCAGTAAAAAGATATATAGTCATTACTTACTTACTTTAAACTTTATTTTTTTTATGTTAACGACTCAAAACGGACCACCAGGTCACCAATCCTGAAACGGAAGGTTACGTCACCCACGTCCAAACTAAGAATCAACATCGATCCTAGGGTCCACAGAGTACCGGTTTTCTGTTTCCTATTTTGTTCGTTATAACATTGTTTTATTTAATTAATTTTTGATTTTTTTTTTTTTTTGTGTTAGGGTGAATTTAATCGTAGGTTATTTAATGAATCCATATTTGGATTATTTTACATACTTTATAGAAATACTTTTTTGATGTTTTTAAACTATTTACTTTATTTTTCTCATTTATTTACCTCTCTATCAGGTACAGTACCTATACTTGTGTGTTATGACAATTCTATTGTCAAGAAGTGTTTAACTAGATATCTAAGTTAACATTAGTTTTAGGATCTTTCGATAAATATCTGTCATTCTTTGACAAAGTTTTCAAATTTACCTTTCCGTCTTCTGTCTCTTATCGGTTGTATTATGATTTTTATTTCTTGTTTCAACTTTCTGATTAAAATAGGTTAAAGTTCTGAATGGTGTTCCGATGTTATTAGTTCTTTATCCTCACAATCGTTTTCTTGTTTATTTATCTAGTTACCCTGTCTTACCTATCAGGGATTTTTTTTGATGTAGTAATATCATTTGCCGTCGTCATTCCTCTATGGGGAGCAGGTTCCATTCCTCGTCGTCGACACGAAACGACCTCGTCGGTACTTCTCTATAGGGTGCGGATTCCATTCTCTTTGGGTTCATTCTACCATCCACAATGTTCTCCCGTAGTCTCCCGTCTGAGTGACTTTGGTATGAGTGTCTTTTGATCAGTTAGATTAGTGTGATCCTGGTGTCGGAACTGATTGAGTTACTTTGTGTCGGTACGGACGTCCCGTTGGGTTCTACCCGCCCAGTACCATCTCTCCAGACTGTCTTGCACCAGGTGACCTCTTCCCTTACCGTTCGGTGAAGTCATAAGAACGGAACTCTTGGGGTACTTGTCATACTTTTCCGTTTTACTATCCTATGGTTTTCTCCCTTGAGGGGTCCAGTAATCCACGGGTTATACGATGANTACATACTTTATAGCAATACTTTTTTGATGTTTTTAAACTATTTACTTTATTTTTTCATTTATTTACCTCTCTATCAGGTACAGTACGTATACTTGTGTGTTATGACAATTCTATTCAAGAAGTGTTTAACTAGATATCTAAGTTAACATTAGTTTTAGGATCTTTCGATAAATATCTGTCATTCTTTGACAAAGTTTTCAAATTTACCTTTACGTCTTCTGTCGCTTATCGGTTGTATTATGATTTTTATTTCTTGTTTCAACTTTCTGATTAAAATAGGTTAAAGCTCTGAATGGTGTTCCGATGTTATTAGTTCTTTAGCCTCACAATCGTTTTCTTGTTTATTTATCTAGTTACCCTGTCTTACCTATCAGGGATTTTTTTTGATGTAGTAATATCATTTGTCGTCGTCATTCCTCTATGGGGAGTAGGTTCCATTCCTCGTCGTCGACACGAAACGACCTCGTCGGTACTTCTCTATAGGGTGCGGGTTCCATTCTCTTTGGGTTCATTCTGCCATCCACAATGTTCTCCCGTAGTCTCCCGTCTGAGTGACTTTGGTATGAGTGTCTTTTGATCAGTTAGATTAGTGTGATCCTGGTGTCGGAACTGATTGAGTTACTTTGTGTCGGTACGGACGTCCCGTTGGGTTCTACCCGCCCAGTACCATCTCTCCAGACTGTCTTGCACCAGGTGACCTCTTCCCTTACCGTTCGGTGAAGTCATAAGAACGGAACTCTTGGGGTACTTGTCATACTTTTCCGTTTTACTATCCTATGGTTTTCTCCCTTGAGGGGTCCAGTAATCCACGGGTTATACGATGACCTCTAGTCATCTCTTTATTGAGGTCTTTCTTATTTCCCTACCTCGGTTTCGTTTTTGTTATGGGTCAACACCTACACTGACCACTATCTTCGTTCTAGGCTACGACATTTCTCGGTATAACGTATCCTTGGACCTAATAATCCAGGTACTTAGTTCCGTTTAACCTTCACCAGTTTGTTCTCTACCGTTCCCACTTGTAGCTGTAAGATCCTTAGTCACTTGATTTCACCTGACCTTACCCACTTAAATTGAGTCTCCTGGTAATATAGGGGTGACACCCGTCCTTAGGGAGTCTTCTTTACCTCATTGGTAATACCAGTTGTCTTCTCAGGCTTTATGTCATGAACCTACGTTAGAGTTTTTACTGTCTTATTCGAGACAAGCAAAGGTTCCGTTTTGTAAGTCATAGTGTCATTAGGTTCAGATACGGGGTTGGTCATTGTGACTTCTCCGACTTCAACTTGCCAAAATACTTCTGGATGTTCTTGAAAATCTTGATTGTGGGGGTTTTCTACAGGAAAAATAATATCCCCTGACCTTACGTTTTCATCCTTCAGTTCTTTGTGGACCTCATTGTCCGTTTAAACCGGAACCTTACACCTTATTTCGTCCCGTTTCTGATTATCTCAAAACGGTTCTTTTTCGTGAGTAGTATCGTTTGTTGGAGAAGGTTCTTGTATTCTCTTCTCAGATGTGTACCTGTAGTGGTGTACCAGTTTTAGCTTTAGTCTAACTAATATAAGAAACGTCGGTTTCTACCTCTTCGAGATATGTCAGTTGTTTTTGTTCTGGTCCTCGACTGACACCGAGTCTAGTACTTGTGGAATAATGGTTTTAGTCTGAATTTAACTTCTTTCATCCCTTTTGGCGATTTGGTAAGACCATACTGGATTTAGTTTAGGGAATACTAATATGTCACCTTCACTCTTATCTAAATTCCCGGGTCTAGACTATCTATCTCACGGACTACTTGATACCTTACTCCAAGCACTGTAACATGTCCTCTGTACCTACTTCTGATAGGGGTATCTTTTCTTTACGTTTTTTAGTTTTACCGACAGACCCCTCCGGAATGTTTATCGATACTTTTCTTCTCTCCACTTTTCGTTTCCTCTTTTCCTTTCTATATTCGTAGACTTACGTCTCAAGGTTTCTTATCGTTCTTCTCTATTTTTCGCAAGAAGTCACTAGTTACGTTTCTTTATTTCCTTTTCTTGTCTTACCCTTTCTGATCTCTAGAGAAGTTCTTTTAATCTCTATGGTTCCCTTGTAAAATACGTTTCTACCCGAGTTAGTTCCTGTCTTTACCATGCCTGGATTGTCTTCGTCTTCTATAATTCTTCTCCACCGTTCTTATGTGTCTTCTTGACTTGTTTGTTTTAGAAGTGCTGGGTCTATTAGTATTACTGCACTAGTGATTAGATCTCGGTCTGTAGAACCTTACACTTCAGTTCACCCGGAATCTTTCGTATTGATACTTGTTTCGATCACCTCCACTACCTTAAGGTCACCTCGACAAAGTTTAGGACTTTCTACTACGACACTTTCACGACGTGAGTTATACGGTCGTTTAAACCTTTTGAAGGTGACCGGTGTCCTGACCTTTTCCAGTCAAAAGTAAGGTTNATACCTGACTCCAAGCACTGTAACATGTCCTCTGTACCTACTTCTGGTAGGGGTATCTTTTCTTTACGTTTTTTCGTTTTACCGACAGACCCCTCCGGAATGTTTATCGATACTTTTCTTCTCTCCACTTTTCGTTTCCTCCTTTCCTTTCTATATTCGTAGACTTACGTCTCAAGGTTTCTTATCGTTCTTCTCTATTTTTCGGAAGAAGTCACTAGTTACGTTTCTTTATTTCCTTTTCTTGTCTTACCCTTTCTGATCTCTAGAGAAACTCTTTTAATCTCTATGGTTCCCTTGTAAAGTACGTTTCTACCCGAGTTAGTTCCTGTCTTTACCATACCTGGATTGTCTTCGTCTTCTATAATTCTTCTCCACCGTCCTTATGTGTCTTCTTGACTTGTTTGTTTTAGAAGTGCTGGGTCTATTAGTATTACTGCACTAGTGATTAGATCTCGGTCTGTAGAACCTTACACTTCAGTTCACCCGGAATCTTTCGTATTGATACTTGTTTCGATCACCTCCACTACCTTAAGGTCACCTCGACAAAGTTTAGGACTTTCTACTACGACACTTTCACGACGTGAGTTATACGGTCGTTTAAACCTTTTGAAGGTGACCGGTGTCCTGACCTTTTCCAGTCAAAAGTAAGGTTAGGGTTTCTTTCCGTTACGGTTTCTTACGAGTTTAATGACGTGTTAATGTAAGTAGAGTGTACGATCATTTCATTACGAATTTTAAGAGGTTCGGTCCGAAGTCGTTATGCACTCGGTACTTGAGGGACTACAAGTTCGACCAAAATCTTTTCCGTCTCCTTGGTCTCTAGTTCAACGGTTGTAGAGGACCTAGTACCTTTTTCGTTCTCTTAAGGTCTTTTTAAAGTTAAAAACGAAATAACTGATACGGTTTCGGAAACTGAAACACCTAGTGTTGTTTGAAATCTTTTAAGACTTTCTCTACCCTTATGGTCTTGTGGACTGGACGGAGAACTCTTTAGACATACGTCCAGTCCCTCGTTGTCAATCTTGACCTGTACCTTGTTGTCTGACCAAGGTTTATCCTTTACCTCAGGCAGTTCCGACATATAACAGTGGGACGAATAAATTGAAGATACGTCTCATGTAGTACTCTTTGCGACCCGACCTTCTTTGTTTTCGACCTTAGTTCTAACGACCCTCTTTATAGTTATTGGAGTCTATACGTCTACTGTAGTAGGAATACCGTCTTACACTTCTCCTTGATTTTTCGGAGAACTACTTTCACTTTCTCCTCTCACTTTTTCAACCGAATTTCGAGTTGTAAGTCTTTTGCTTCTAGTACCGTAGACCAGAGTTGTGAAGTATCCTTTATCTACCCCTTTGTCACCTTTGTCACAGTTTGAAATAAAAAAACTAGAGGTTTTGGTGACGTCTGTCACTGACGTCGGTACTTTAATTTTCTGCGAATGAGGAACCTTCTTTTCAATATTGGTTGGATCTATCGTATAAGTTTTCGTCTCTGTAATGAAACGGCTGATTCCAGACAGATCAGTTCCGATACCAAAAAGGTCACCAGTACATACCTATACTCTCAACCTGACACTTCTTCCGACTCGCGACTTCTTAACTACGAAAACTTGACACCACAACTTCTGAGAACTCTCAGGGAACCGGACGTTCCTCTAGGTTGGTCAGGTAAGACTTCCTCTAGTTTGGGCCCTAAAGAAACCTTCCTTACTACGATTTCGACTACGAGGTCATGAAACCGGTGGAGTACGCTTCACAACTGAGTAACCTTTTCTGAGACTACGAACCTTCCTAACCCCCGTCCTCCTCTTCCCCTACTGTCTCCTACTCTACCGACCTACCGTAGTGACTGAGCTACCAGCACTCAGACTCACTTGAGACCCTCTACCACTACCTGTCCCTCCGGACCACACGACGCTAAGTACCCCAGCGTTTATCAGCTTGTGCAGACTCGCTGACTTGACTTGACTAGAAACTATTTCTTTGTCCCTGTTACGTTACCATGTTTTATCAGAGAAGTTACTTACCACGACCTTGTTGACCTGTAGCTATACGTTTTTATTTTGTTTTCATAGAACCATATCTGATTGATTGTAGGAAGTATTTTCAATTGTTTTACATTCTGTCTGTATTTACTATTTACACTTTGATATTTTGAGGAATTTTTTATCCACTTTCAGATACACTAACACGTATATCACTACTGAAAATCCATATTATGTTTTTCGTTCTAGGTAATTTTTTTAATTGACAGAAATTACTTTTAATAATAATAATAATAATAAAAAAGACTTGTTGTTACAAGTCACTTAATCTTTTGTTCGGTGTCCGACCTTTTGTTTGTGAACTTTTCTGTGTAGTCTAATTCTGAATTGGTTTCGTATTTATTTATTTATTTGAATTTTGACGCGTTATTCTTTTGTTTGTTGGGTTCACTTTTGATCCGGTTTCGGGGAAAGTCTGTGGAGTGGTTTCTTCTATAGGTCGTAATCTTTTCTACACGGTTTAGTATACAGTAGTACCTTTACATTTACGTCTACTATATGATGATTGTAGACAATCTTACCCGTTTTAAGTTTTGTGACTGTGGTTTAAGACTTCTTCTATACCTCGTTATCCTTGAGAGTCAGTAACGACCTCTCTCACGTTTTATCATGTCGTTGAAACCTTCTATCAAATCATCGAAGAATATTTATTTTGAAATGTATAATGAAGAGACACTAGGTCGTTGGTCCGAGGAACCATAGATGGTCAACTGAACTTTGTCTGATGGTGTATAAAGAGGTCGTTTCTGTCAAAATAAACCCCAGTCGTCCCTTAACGTTAAGTCCCAGACTTTAGTATCGTTTAGTGTGGGTTCAGACCTTGTCCTTCCCTTCCGCTTACGTAAATATCTGTACTTTTCCTTCAACCTTCCCGAGATCATTTGTTTCAGGTACCGAAAAGTGACCGACTCAGAAACGGTCCCTTCTTCAAAAAGAAGAATGATAACCAGAGAGAATAGTAGTGTCCTACACTTTCGTGGGGGTAAAACCAGAGGGTTGACACAAATTAACTCTAAAGTAATTTAAAAACGTATTAACTTCCTAAGGTTCAAATACAGGTGTGTAAATTTAGGTGTGTTTAAGACGTGTGTCTTCAAATATCGTCAAAATGAATATTGACGGTATTGAACCTCCGTTGGTTCCATGAAGTCATCTGTTTACCTATTTATTTGATACCATGAAGGTCTGTTACTTTGTAATAAGTCGTCGTTTTCGTTTACTAGATGGTGTATACTTTTCTATATCTCCCTGTAATTTACGTATCTTCCTAGTATTTACGTATAATAATTATCATTCAGTCAGACCTTTCCGAGGAGGTGTAACATACTAAGACCACCCTCTATGACTATTACCCCCTCCGACACATCCATATCCTTAGCATACCCTTTAGAAACATAGAAAGAGAGTTAATAAGACACTTATTTTGAGAAGATTTTCATTCAGAAATATTAGTATTACAATCTATGAGGTCTTGTTTTCACCTAGGTTCTGGACGTCTTTGTATTTTCGAGATACCTCTTGTAAAAGGGTTAAAAGGGTCTTAGAATTCCAAGAAATCTTGGAGAAGTTTGGTAATCCGTCGTTGACTTAACGACAACAAATCAACGATGTAGTACGGACTGAGAAACGACGTGGTCCTGACATCAGGTGAGCCGAGGAGACAGGTAACCCAAGAGAACCGTTCTTATGATCTCACCTAACGATAAAGAAAGACGTATAAATTAAAGATGAAATATGTTGAAATTGTTTAGGAACTTCTTCGAGAGTTTCAACAATTTTTACTGTAGTTGAAGTTATAACAAATTTTTTTTCGTGGTCAAGTCAAGTCAAGTCAAGTCAGTGAGTAAGCACAGACTGAGAAACACTGTGGTACTTAGCGTCGTGCGGTCCGGAGGGACAGGTAGTGGTTGTGGACGTCAAGTCAGTTTGAGTACAGGTAACTCAACCACTACGGTAGGTCGGTAGAGTAGGAGACAGTAGGGGAAGAGGAGGACGGGGGTTAGGGAGGGTCGTAGGCTCAGAAAAGGTTACTCAGTTGAAAAGTGTACTCCACCGGTTTCATAACCTCAAAGTCGAAGTCGTAGTCAGGGAAGTTACTTGTGGGTCCTGACTAGAGGAAATCTTACCTGACCAACCCAGAGGAACTTCAGGTTCCCTGAGAGTTCTCAGAAGAGGTTGTGGTGTCAAGTTTTCGTAGTTAAGAAGCTGGGAGTCGAAAGAAATATCAGGTTGAGAGTGTAGGTATGTACTGGTGACCTTTTTGGTATCGGAACTGATCTACCTGGAAACAACCGTTTCATTATAGAGACGAAAACTTATACGATAGATCCAACCAGTATTAAAAGGAAGGTTCCTTATTCGTAGAAAATTAATTGACTTATCATTGAAAATTCATTGACTTACGACGACGACGACGATTCAGCGAAGTCAGCACAGACTGAGACACGTTAGGGTCTCTACCGTCGGGTGGTCCCAAGGGGTAGGGACCCTAAGAGGTCCGTTCTTGTGACCTCACCCAACGGTAAAGGAAGAGGTTACGTACTTTCACCTTTCACTTTCACTTCGGCGAGTCAGTACAGACTCAGAAACGTTGGGGTACCTGACGTCGGATGGTCCATGGTGGTAGGTACCCTAAAAGGTCCGTTCTCATGACCTCACCCAACGGTAACGGAATAGGTTCATTGACATATCTGGATACGTTTATTACTGGAAAACTTCGTAGGCTAAAGACGACATTAGAATAACATGTGTCACCATGGACCCTATAAAAAAATTCCAAGTCTAAGGGACTCACCTCTAATTTTCTTACTAATAACACATTTACTATGTCACTACTTTAATACAGTCATTTTAGATATTTTCACACTCCTTCGTTCTAATTCGTCCCCTTTTTTTTTTTTTTTTTGGATCTATTTTTAAACTAAGAGATCAAAGTCGGACTTGGTTGTCTCTCGTATTTACCGTCCTGTTTCACCAGTTGGAACTCCCTTCCATCGATCGAAAGTCATGAGTGGTATAGACAGTCAGAAACCAAGATAGGTACGGATCCCACTCACGTAGTCAAGAAGTCGCGAGTCGGAAGAAGTGTCAGGCTGAGAGTGTAGGTATGTACTGATGACCTTTTTGGTATCGGAACTGATCTGCCTGGAATCAGTCGTTTCATTATAGAGACGAAAACTTATACGACAGATCCAACCAGTATTGAAAAGAAGGTTCCTCATTCGCAGAAAATTAAAGTACCGACGTCAGTGGTAGACGTCACCAAAACCTCGGGGGGTTATTTCAGACTGTGTCAAAGGTGACAAAGGGGTAACTAAAGGGTACTTCACTACCCTGGTCTACGGTACTAGAAGCAAAAGACTTACAACTCGAAATTCGGTTCAAAAAGTGAGAGGAGAAAGTGAAAGGAGTTCTCCGAAAAATCAAGGAGAAGTGTAAGACGGTATTCCCACCACAGTAGACGTATAGAATCCAATAAATGACATTCCTCTAGGTTGGTCAGGTAAGACTTCCTCTAGTCAGGACCCTAAAGAAACCTTCCTTACTACGGTTTCACCTTTGAGGTCATGAAACCGGTGGAGTACGCTTCCCGACTGAGTAACCTTTTCTGAGACTACGAACCTCCCTATCCCCCGTCCTCCTCTTCCCCTGCTGACTCCTACTCTACCGACCTACCGTAGTGACTGAGCTTCCTGCACTCAGACTCACTTGAGACCCTCAACCACTACCCGTCCCTCCGGACCACACGACGCTAAGTACCCCAGCGTTTCTCAGCCTGTGTTGACTCGCTGACTTGACTTGACTCCCACTCACGTTTTGACATTCGATGAAGACATACAATTCTTTTGAGGTAAAACGGTTCTGGTAAAAAGTCCTATTCCCTTGTCGCAAGTTGACAAAATTCGGTTGTGAGTTTCTGCGACTCTGTATCCGTGAGGTCAGGTTACTTACATTACATCCGTCCCGTGCTTCCCACACCTGATGTATCATATTACCGAAATATATTGCATTAAACCGAAGTTTATTAGTATTCAACAGAATCTTTACATAATGTATTCTTCGGAATTTCTGTATGTGCACAGTTTAAATAGGACATTCGAGTATGTACATGAATACATGTGTATAAATATATGTCAAGGTGACATTGTTTATACTTTATATATATAAATTAACTATATTTGAACGGAAACATAAAATATTAAACACTTAGTAAAAATTAATCTTTCCACTGACTAAATTAATAAACGGATCTTTAAGATCTGTTACGGATTAAAAAAAAAAAAAAAGAGTGTATTAGGGACTTCGTACAAGACCGTTACTTTTGGTAAAGTATATGTAATCGTAACGTGAATTCCAACACTATTAATGATAAGTTTTCTCAGGACATCATATATGTATAAATTTAAAGTATGATTTATATAGTCAAAACACCGAAAATCGTGAGAGAAGTTTACCCACGAGTATATAGGAAGAAACTAAAAAGAAGGTTAAGTTTCTGTTTTATTGATTGTTAGTATTGGTATTTTACTAATACGAAAAATTCGAAAGAAATTTTCAAACCGTGGGGTTGTCGATAACCACTCAGAAATGTTTCATTATCTTTCTATTTAATTCTTTACTATCGGCTGAACTCCATGTTATTAAGACAAGGTTGTTTTCAACAAAGAGAAAAATTCTTGAATCCGTCACAGATCAGTTTTAATTTATGGGAAAATATTAAAGAATATAATCCCGTGGATTATAAATATAACCCTCTATTTAAGTTTTACGGTCATGTGACGAAATTAATATGACCAGTATCCCTTATCAGGAAATCAGAAAAAGTCCTACGACTTCTAGTGTTTACGTCTTACGAGATATAATTTTTTTTTTTTTCCTACAGGTCGTCTGTTTAAGGGATTCGTTCTCTCACTCAGACTTAATGATTTACTCTTTTGATACACAAGACTGGATTTACTCTATGGACACTCTTTAGGTAGTGACAAACGGTAAGTCTAGTTGTCTTCGAATGCGTAAAGGAATACGATGAGACCAAACGGAAGTAATGCAGGTCACCGTCTCTCTGTATTTTATTTAAATGTAAAAGAAAAGAAAAGAAAAAAAAAGTAGAGACCTCTTATAAATAATTAAAAACATAATGTAACTTAATAAGGACTAAACAGAGTCAAAAACAAACGGGTTTATAAAAACATAAGGTAAAGTTCTGTTCATTATAAAATGTAAATTTTCACACTTAAAGACATTGGGAGTATTAAGGAAATCTTTTCAATAAAAATAAAGACAATAAATTTTGTTCCTGTAAGAAGTTCTCTTTATATGTAATGTTTTATCTTTTTTTATGATAAGAACAGGATACTAAACATACCCTCGTATTGGGGTCTATACGTCTTATATGGTGGGAATACCGTCTTTCACTTCTCCTTGATTTTTCGGAGAACTACTTTCACTTTCTCCTCTCATCTTTTTAACCGAATGTCGAGTTGTAACTCCTTTGCTTCTAGTACCGTAGACCAAGGTAGTGAAGTACCCTTTATCTACCCCTTTGTCACCTTTGTCACAGTCTAAAAATAAAACCCCCCGAGGTTTTAGTGACGTCTACCACTGGCGTCGGTACTTTAATTTTCTTAAAATGAGGAACCTTCTTTTCAATAGTGGTTGGATTTATCGTATAACTTTTCGTCTCTGTAATGAAAAGGTTGTTTCCAGGCAGATCAGTTCCGATACCAAAAAGGTCATCAGTACATACCTACACTCTCAACCTGACACTTCTTTCGATTCGTGACTTCTTAACTACGAAAACTTGACACCACAACCTCTTCTGAGAACTCTCAGGGAACCTGACGTTCCTCAAGGTTGGTCAGGTAAGACTTCCTCTAGTCGGGACCCTAAAGAAACCTCCCTTACTACGACTTCAACTTTGAGGTCATGAAACCGGTGGAGTACTCTTCTCAACTGAGTAACCTTTTCTAAAACTACGACCCTCCCTAACCCCCCGTCCTCCTCTTCCCCTGCTGGCTCCTACTCTACCGACCTACCGTAGTGACTGAGTTACCTGCACTCAGACTCACTTGAGACCCTCAACCACTACCGGTCCCTCCGGACCGCACGACGCTAAGTTACCCAGTGTTTCTCAGCCTGTGCTGAGTTGCTGACTTGACTTAACTGACTACCTCTGATATCCGGCTACACTTCTACCTGGAAATTTCGATCTATTCATTCCGATTCAGTGGAGAAACTGGTGAAACTTTCGTTGACGTGTCAACGTTCTCTTACTTTTGGTATGTCTTCATCCTACTTACATATTTTTCTTTGTGTCTAAGACAAAGTTCATGACATATGACATTTCTTACCTTTTTCATATCTTCCTTCTTTTTTCCAATGTTGACAGAACTACTTTATTGGTACCGAGATGACCGTAAAGGTTTATCTTTCGGTTGACGGTGAAATATTTTAATGTGTTCGTGTTTATAATTATAAATTCATTACTAACTCCCTATGACTTTTTACAAAGTAAAGATAGACGTAGTAGTATACAAGTTAACTTTTATTATTTCACCAATTTATACAAATTATAACCCCAAATTACCGTCAAGTAAAACTACTTTTGACTACTAAGTACTTCAACGTTGTATACATTTTCTTCTGTATAAACTGTTCCTCAACTTTGCAGACCAAAAATAAACATTAAAGAGTACTGGTAAAACTTACAGTCAAAGAAGTAGTCAATTCATTTCTCCAACCCAGTTTAATAGACATTTAAGAGAAAACCTACCTACGTAACACTGAGATACCTACTTTTGTGAGATCTTGGTTTATTGTTGAAATTTATGTAACTTTATGAAATATTCCACGTATAAATTTATATTTAAAAGTAATTATAAAGTTTTATCAAATATAAATATTTTAGATTCATTAAAATAAATAATTTATGTATATGTTCGTCATATGAAAAAAATATTTTATGTAAAAAGATTATATATTATTTATGATTAGGATCTTCTGTAGATTAAATCTGTTGACAATATATTTGGTAATGAGACATAGATTTCCTGATAACTCTAAGATATGTAAGTTTTACTCTAATGATGTATTATTTCAGAATAAAAAATTTATTAAATTAGTTACTAATAAAAAATTTATATTTAAGTAAATAAAATTAACCTCTTATTAATGAAATTTTATAACATAACCAAAACGGTATGTAGTTGTACTTTGGAGGTGTCCATATGTACACAAGTGGTAGGACTTGGGGGGAGGGTGGAGGGAGGGGTATAGTAGAGAGACCCAGTAGGGTTACGTGATAAGGGTTCGTAGGACATAGTACGTAGTTTGGACTTGACCACTAAGCAAAGTATATACTATAATATGTACAAAGCTACGGTAAGAGGGTTTAGTAGGGTGGGAGAGGGAGAGGGTGTCTCAGGTTTTCTGACAAGATATGTAGACACAGAGAAAACCACAGAGTGTATGTCTCAATAGCAATGGTATAAAGATTTAAGGTATATATGTGCAATCATATGACATAACGACCAAAAGTAAGACCGAATGAAGTGAGACATATTAACCGAGCTCAAGGTAGGTGGAGTAAGTTTGACTAAGTTTACATAAGAAAAATTACCGACTCATTATAAGGTAACACATATATATGGTGACGAAAGAATAGGTAAGCAGACGACCACCTGTAGATCCAACGAAGGTACAAGACCGATAATATTTATCACGACGCTACTTGTAACCCCATGTACACAGAGAAAGTTAAGACCAACACATACGGGTCGTCACCCTAACGACCCAGTATTCCGTCAAGACAAAGGTCAAAAAAATTCCTTAGAGGTCTGACAAGAGGTATCTCCGACATGATCAAACGTAAGGCTGGTTGTCTCATCCTCACAAGGGAAAAGAGGTGTGGGAGAGGTCGTAAATAACGAATGTCTAAAAACCTAACGTCGGTAAGACTGACCACACTTTACCATGAAGTGACACCAAAACTAAACGTAAAGAAACTATTACTCACTACGACTCGTAGAAAAGTACTCAAACAATCGGTAGACATACAGAAGAAACCTCTTTACAGACAAATCAAGAAACCGGGTCTGTGAGAGACTGTATTTAGTGTCGTCCTAGGAGATACTGGGTGGAGGGTCTTATAACCTTTATTTTCGTTTTTAATTGTTTACCCCGGATTAATTTCAATTTTCGAAGACGTGTTGTTTCCTTTGAGATTCGTTCCACTTTTCTGTCGTAAGTCTTACCCTCTTTTATTTTCCTTTACTTGGTTGACTCTTTATTAATTTGAGTTTTTATAAGTTCGTTGAGTACGTCAAGTTAAGGTCTTTTTTGTTCACTGGGTTACTAATAAAAAAAATTAGATACTCAATGTAAGATACTCCGATGGTAGTGGGATTATGGTTTTGGACTGTTTCTACGGTGTTTTTTACTTTTGATGTCCGGTTATTGTGACTACTTGTATCTACGTTTTTAGGAATTGTTTTAAGATCGTTAGTCTTAGGTTGTTGTGTAATTTTTCTAGTATGTGGTACTGGTTCACCCGAAATAGGGTCCCTACGTTCCTAAGGAGTTATAGGTGTTTGGTTAGTTACATTAAGTGGTGTAATTGTTTAACTTTTTATTTTAGGTATACTAATAGAGTTATCTACGTCTCCTTCGTAAACTGTTTTAAGTTGTAAGTAAATACTATTTTTTGAGAGGTCTTTCGTCCTTATCTTCCTTGTATGGAGTTGTATTATTTTCGATATATACTGTTTGGGTGTCGTTTGTAATAGGAGTCACCACTTTTAAACTTTCGTAAAGGGGATTTCAGTCCTTGTTCTGTTCCCACGGGTGAAAGTGGTAATGATAAGTTGTATCAAGATCTTTAAAACCGGTGTCGTTAATCGTCTTTTTCTTTATTCTCCTTAGGTTTAACCTTTTCTTCTTCATTTTGAGAGTGACAAACGTCTACTGTACTAGGAGATATATCTTTTGGGATTTCTGAGGTGGTCTTTTAACGATCTCGATTAGTTACTTATATCATTTCAACGTCCTATATTTTAGTTGTGTGTCTTTAGGGAACGTAAGGATATGTGATTATTACTCTTTTATCTTTCTCTTTAATTCCTTTGTTAAGGTAAGTGGTAACGTTGTTTTTCTTATTTTATAAATCCTTATATAGATGGATTTCTTTGATTTCTGGATATATATCTTTTGTTATTTTGTGACCACTTTCTTTAGTTCCTCCCGTGATTATCTACCTCTTTATATGGTACAAGTACCTAACCTTCTTAACATATCACTTTTACTCATATGATGGGTTTCGTTAGATGTCTAAGTTACGTTAGGGATAGTTCGATGGTCGCTATAAAAAGTGTCTCGATCTTGTTTATGAAAGTGTTAAACATACCTTTATGTTTTTTGGAGCTTATCGGTTTCGTTAGAACTCTTTCTTCTTACCTTGACCTCCTTAGTTGGACGGACTGAAGTCCGAGATGATGTTTCGGTGTCAGTAGTTCTGTCATACTATGACAGTGTTTCTGTCTTTATATCTAGTTACCTTGTTTTATCTTTCGGGTCTCTATTTAGGTGTGTGGATACCTGTGGAATAAAAGCTGTTTCCTCCGTTCTGATATGTTTCCTAATTTCTGTTAGAGAAATTGTTCACCACGACTCTTTTGACCAGTTGGTGAACATTTTCTTACTTTCATTTTGTGAAAGATTGTGGTATGTGTTTTTATTTGAGTTTTACCTAATTTCTAGATTTGCATTCTGGTCTTTGATATTTTGAGGATCTCCTCTTGTATCCGTTTTATGAGAGGCTGTATGTAGTTTCGTCCTAGGAGATACTAGGTGGAGGGTCTTATGACCTTTATTTTCGTTTTTATTTGTTTACCCCGGATTAATTTGAATTTTCGAAGATGTGTTGTTTCCTTTGAGATTCGTTCCACTTTTCTGTCGGAAGCCTTAACCTCTTTTATTATCGTTTTCTTCGTTGACTGTTTGCTTATTAAGGTTTTTATATGTTTGTTGGGGACTTCGAGTTAAGGTCTTTTTATTTACTGGGTTAGTTTTTTACCCGGTTTCTTGATTTATCTGTAAAGAGGTTTCTTCTGTATACCTACCGATTGTTTGTGTACTTTTCTACGACTTGTAGTTAGTAGTCTCTTTACGTTTAGTTCTGGTGTTACTGCATGGTAAAGTACGGTCAGTCTTACTGACACTAGGTTTTCAGACGTTCGTTATTTACGACCTCTCCAACATCTCTTTTCCCTTGGGGAAATGTGACAACCACCCTTACGTTTGATCATGTCGGTGATACCTCTTGTAACACCTCTAAGAAAATTTTTGACCTTTATCTTGACCGACTACTTGATACCTTACTCCAAGGACTGTAAGATGTCCTCTGTCCCTAGTTCTGGTAGGGGTATCTTTTCTTTACGTTTTTTTCGTTTTACCGACAGACACCTCCGGAATGTTTATCGACACTTTTCTTCTCTTCGGTTTTCGTTTCCTCTTTTCCTTTCTATATTCGTAGACTTACGTCTCAAGGTTTCTTACAGTTCTTCTCTATTCTTTCGGAAGAAGTCGCTAGTTACGTTTCTTTATCTCCTTTTGTTGTCTTACCCTTTCTGATCTCTAGAGAAGTTCTTTTAATCTCTATGGTTCCCTTGTAAAGTACGTTTCTACCCGAGTTAGTTCCTGTCTTTACCATACGTGGATTGTCTTCGTCTTCTATAATTCTTCTCCACCGTTCTTATGTGTCTTCTTGACATGTTTTATCTAGAAGTACTGGAGCTATTAGTACTACCACACTAGTGAATAGATCTCGGTCTGTAGGACCTTACACTTCAGTTCACCCGGAATCTTTCGTAGTGATGCTTGTTCCGATCATCTTCACTACCTTAAGGTCACCTCGACAAAGTTTAGGACTTTCTACTACGACACTTTCACGACGTGAGTTATACGGTCGTTTAAACCTTTAGAGTCGTCACCGGTGTCCTGACCTTTTCCAATCAAAAGTAAGGTTAGGGTTGCTTTCCGTTACGGTTTCTTACGAGTTTGATGGCGTGTTAACGTGAGTAGAGTGTACGATCATTTCATTACGAGTTTTAAGAGGTTCGGTCTGAAGTCGTTATGGACTTGACACTTGAAGGACTATAAGTTCGACCCAAATCTTTACCGTCTCTTAGTATATAGTTTAACGGTTGTAAACAACCTAGTACCTTTTTCGTTCTCTCAAGGTCTTTTGGTAGAGAAAGACGAAATAACTGATACGGTTTCGGAAACTGACACACCTAGGGTTATTTGACACCTTTTAAGACTCTCTCTACCCTTATGGTGTGGTGGACTGGACGGAGAACTCTTTAGACATACGTCCAGTCCTTCGTTGTCAATGTTGACCTGTGCCTTGTTCCATAACCAAGGTTTATCTTTTTTCTTATACAGTTCCGTCATATAACCGTGGGACGAATAAATTGAAGGTACGTCTCATGTAGTACTCTTTGCGACCCAACCTTCTTCGTGTGCTACCTTAGTTCTAACGACCCTCTTTATAGTTATTGGAGTCTATACGTCTACTGTGGTGGGAATACCGTCTTTCACTTCTCCTCGATTTTTCAGAGAACTACTTTCACTTTCTCCTCTCACTTTTTCAACCGAATTTCGAGTTGTAAGTCTTTCGTTTCTAGTACCGTAGGCCAGGGTAGGGAAGTACCCTTTATCTACCCCTTGTCACCTTTGTCACAGTCTGAAGTAAAAACCCCCGAGGTTTTGGTGACGTCTAACACTGACGTCGGTATTTTAATTTTCTGCGAACGAGGAACCTTCTTTTCAATACTGGGTGGATCTATCGTATAAGTTTTCGTCTCTGTAATGAAACGGCTGTTCCAGGCAGATCAGTTCCGATACGAAAAGGGGCACTAGTACATACCCACACTCTCAACCTGACACTTCTTCCGACTCGCGGCTTCTTAACTACGAAAACTTGTCACCACAATCTCTTCTGAGCACTCTCAGGGAACCTGACGTTCCTCTAGGTTGGTCAGGTAAGACTTCCTCTAGTCGGGACCGTAAAGAAACCTTCCTTACTACGATTTTGACTTTGGGGTCATGAAACCGGTGGAGTACGCTTCCCAACTGGGTAACCCTTTCTGAAACTACGACCCTCCCTAAACCCCGTCCTCCTCTTCCCCTACTGTCCCCTACTCTACCGACCTACCGTAGTGACTGAGTTACCACCACTTAGACTCACTTGAGACCCTCAACCACTACCTGTCCCTTCGGACCGTACGACACTAAGTACCCCAGCGTTTTTCTGCCTAAGCTGACTCGATGACTTGACTTGACTTGATAATGGGTCGTTAGGGTGTCGACTCGTATGTGTACCTTCTTTGGTCTTAACTTTCTCTGTGCACATGGGATTACAAGTAGTGTCGTGACAAATATTATGGGTCATGTACCTTCGTTGGATCTACAGGTAGTCGTCTACTTACCTATTCTTTCGACACCAAGTAAATGTGTTACCTTATAATGAGTCGGTAATTTTCTTATGTAAACTTAGTCAAGATTACTCCACCTACTTTGGTCTCGGTTAATATGTCTCACTTCATTCGGTCTTTCTTTTTGTGGTTATGTCATATGATTGTGTATATATACCTTAAATTTTTCTACAATTACTATTGGGACATATACTCTGTCGTTTTCTCTGTGTCTACATGTCTTGTCTGAAAATCTGAGACACCCTCTCCCTCCCCCACCCTACTAAACCCTCTAACCGTACTTTGTACATATGATAGTACATACTTTGCTTAGTGGTCAGATCCAAGCTATGTCCTATGTCTTACGAACCCCTACCGCGTGACCCTACTGGGTCTCTCTACTATACCCTTCCCTTCACCCTCCCCCCAAGTCCTAACCCTTGAGTACATGTGGGCACCACCTAAGTACAGTTACATACCGTTTTGGTTATGTCATAACACTTCATTTTATTTCATTTTAAATTTTTTTTTAGATTAACATTTAGATTAACATTTTACTTCCTGAAAATCACTCGTATATTTTAATTCTAGTGTAATAAAAATTAATATAAATGACTCTTTCAATTACAGAAAAAATTCACTATATACCGAAAGATTTAATTTTCATTTTAAAAAGAAGTGTCAAAATGTAATAGTATTATAAAATGGAGAATAAGTCATATTATGCCGATAAACTTTTCTCACTGACTTACTCAAACATACGGAAGAAGAAGTGTGATACTCAAACATAGTTCTTTGACATTTTTTAAAACTTTAACAATATTTATTTTCTATTCATTAAACCATCGAACTAGGAGTTTAGTCTCAAAGTGTAAAGTACAAGAGACCATATAAGTAGATCGTTATCTATCTATCTATCATACTCTCTATGTGTATACGGACCTCACATTACTATAATGGAAACTTTAAACTAGTAGAAGGTCTCGTCTTACGAAGTAAATTTATATATACATTACCCTGTAAGAAAGTTTTCATCAGTAAAAGTGACTTTTCCTGTCAGTAAATATTTAGACTGGTTGTCTAAGTGAGTAGTATTTTAATGATACTAACCTTCCTATGTCTTTTTTATTAGCTGACGAAGAGAAAGAGTACGGACCCTAGTAGTCAGAGAACAGAGACTTGAGACCAAGATGAGATTACAATCAATGACAGTAGTTTAATAGTCACAAGTTCGAAACATTGTCTCGACAGTTTAAAGTATGACACTTAGAGAAACTGGTATTTTATAAGTGTAAATAGTCAGTTTATATGAGGTTACACGACTGTTACTTTTATTATGTGTTTGTGGGGAGTCTTTATAACTTCCGAGATAAGGTTTAGTAACGGTGTTCAACGTGCAAAGTTATTTCGTTTAGTGTGTTTAAAACCAAGGGGACACGTATGTCTTTAACACAAATATGACATGACACCAGATAACACACGTTATCATAATACAGATTTTTTGTTACGTACAAGAAATTAAATTTAACGAAATAACGATTTTTTTTACGACATAAGACTTGAACTTCATTCAGTATTTGATGAACGACCGTCACCAAGAACGAAACTACAACTACCGACGAATGACTGGTCCCACCACCGACGAATTTCAACTCCACCGACACCGTTAAGAAATTTTATTATTTTGTTACGTCAGACGATGAAGTTAAGTGAGGAGACAAATTCTTGTTAAAGAGACATCGACGTCATGATAAACTATTGTATATGGAGTGTCATCTTGAAGAAAGTTTTAACTGTAGTCAGGAGATCTTGAACGACATCGTTAACTCATTATAGAAGTCCAAAGTGAAGATTAAGTTCAAGAGAACGCTAAAGATACCATAGACGTTAATAAAACTTGTGACTTCAGAAGTTGGGGAGTGTCAGTAGGTACTCCTAAACTTAGTTAAAGAGGGTTTGAAAACAATTACTATACAACTGAACACGGGTACTCAGTGTTTACAAAAATTACCGTAGATCCTACCACTTCAAAAGTAACGTTAGGGTTTCTTTCCGTTATGGTTTCTTGCGAGTTTGATGACGGGTTAACGTGAGTAGTTTGTACGATCATTTCATTACGAGTTTTAAGAGGTTCGGTCCGGATTTGTCATACGCTTGGCACTCGAAGGTCTACAACTTCGACCAAAATCTTTTCCGTCTCCTTAGTCTATAGTTTAACGGTTGGAGGTGACCTAGTGGTTTTTTCGTTGTCTTAAGGTCTTTTTGTAGATAAAGACGAAATAACTAATACGTTTTCGGAAACTGACACACTTAGTGTTATTTGACACCTTCTAAGACTTTTTCTACTCTTATGGTCTGGTGGACTAGACTGAGAACTCTTTAGACATACGTCCAGTCCTTCGTTGTCAATCTCGACCTGTACTTGTTGTCTGACCAAGGTTTATCCTTTTCCTCATGCAGTTCCTACATATAACAGTGGGACGAATAAATTGAATATACGTCTCATGTAGTACTCTTTACGACCCGACCTACTTCATGTTCGACCTTAGTTCTAACAGTCCTCTTTATAGTTATTGGAGTCTATACGTCTACTGTGGTGGGAATACTGTCTTTCACTTCTCCTTGATTTTTCGGAGAACTACTTTCACTTTCTCCTCTCACTTTTTCAACCGAATTTCGAGTTGTAAGTCTTTTGCTTCTCGTACCGTAGACCAGGGTAGTGAAGTACCGTTTATCTACCCCTTTGTCACCTTTGTTACGGTCTGAAATAAAAAACCCCGAGGTTTTAGTGACGTCTACCACTGGTGTCGGTACTTTAACTTTCTGTGAATGAGGAACCTTCCTTTCGACACTGGTTGTATCAAATATATTTTCGGTACCGTAATGAGATGGTTGTTTCCAGACAGATCAGTTTCTACCAAAAAGGTCATCAGTACATACCTACATTCTCAACCAGATATTTCTTTCGACTCGTGGTTTCTTGACTTCGAAAACATGACACCACAACCTCTTCTGAGAACTCTCTGAACATGACGTTCCTCTAGTTTGGAAAGGTAGGATTTCCTCTAGTTAGGACCAAACTTCGACTTTGAGGTTATGAAAACGGTGGACTACGTTTTTTCGACTGAGTAAACTTGTCTTGGACTACGACCTTTTCTAACTTTCGTGCTGTCCTTCCCCTACTGTCTCCTACTCTACCAACCTACCACAATGCTGAGGTACCTCTACTCAAACTCATCTGAGACACTCTACCACCACCTGTTCCTCCGGACCGTACGACACTGGGTACCGTAGCGCTTCTTAGTCGGTGTTGACTCGTTGACTTGACTTGACTTGACTCCTACCACTTACGAAAGGGTTTCAAAAACTAACTGAAAAGGTATCTCGTTAGTGAGAGATACCGTCGATATGGGAATCCTTTACATAATGAAGTTATCATTGTGAACTTTTAAGTTTTAATAGTGAACTGGGTACGCGAAGTCTTACTTACAACGTAAACATCCACGTTTTTTGTTGTAATTGGAGTAAAAAGTAGAGGTAGTCTCGGGAACCCACTAGTCCACGTAACAGTCACTCGTCATTATAAAACTTACTTTTAATAAAACAAAGATTCGTCATCCACAGCTACCATCTAACTTTTCTAAGATCCTTAGTGAAACATTTGTCTACACGACAGTAGGTGCGTGTGATGTTGGGAATGGGGATTACAACCGAAATTTTTGGGAAATAATTTTAGATAGTAGTTCAAGTTTAGAATACTCGTAGTTGACGTACAACAGGAACGAACCGCGGGATGTTTATTTCGACATGAAAGGAAATGGTATTGGTCCACAGTCATTTGACCGAAATGACACACAGACGTTTGTTTGAGTTCAAGCTGACCATAAAACGTGTCATTTGTGTTTTTAGAGTTTCAATGGGTACCCAAAAGAATCGACTAGTACACTTGGTTTTTAGTGTACTACTCTATGTACTATCTCTCACAAAAATGTAAAACCTCTAATTTTAGATAAAACTTACAAAGTTTAATAAAGAAAATTATAACAAACTTTAAGTCTTATAAACCCTATAAAAACAGTATCGTCGTATGTGACCCTATCAGTAGAAATTTTCCATTAAGTGAAGTCATTGAATCTTTTCATTAACCTTACCTTCTACATGTGAAATATATCAGGCAGTGTGAAGTTTAATATTAGAGATACGTAGTCTTTCGTTACTAATAAATAATTTGGTAATAATGGGTGTTCTAAATACAGAAACACGTGAGAATGATTGTAGGAGTGGGTGTATACGATACAGTCCGTTCTTTCTTACTCCATAGACCTATATGACTTAAATGTCGAAAAGTAATGTATATAGACTTATAATGACATCAACGAGATACTCAGTCTTGTGTTACTCTGAAATCAGGATTCAGACGACTTTGTCTCTTCTTTCAATTACGAGTATTTACGCAGTGAAATTTCAATATAGTTTGATTTAGATTGGTTGTTTTAGTAAACATCATCGAATTCACTATAAACACCTTAATAAAGTCCCAATATTAAAGAAGGGACCACCGAGTCTCCAATTTCACAGACAGACGTTACACCCTCTGGACCCAAGTTAGGGACCCAGCCCTTCTAGGGGACCTCTTCCTTTACCGTTGGGTGAGGTCATAAAAACAGACCTCTTAGGGTACCTACCTTCTCGGACCACCCGATGGCAGGTGCCCCAGCGTTTCTAAGCCTGTGCTGACTCGCTGAAGTGAAAGTGAAATATAAAAGAATACGTACCAAATTTAGAGTCTCGATAGTATGTTCATCGGAGATGTGTTTTCACTAAGACTAGTTGACAGACGTGAATGTTTAGGGTGTGTCAACTCCTTCCTTTACCTATTTACCTACAACATGTTTTCTAAGTTTACTATTGTCGACGTCTGTTCGACACGTAGACCGTGTAAGACTGAACAATAGAGCTGTGTCGCCTTCACTGTTAACCAAAGGAATTAGGACACTAGTACGAGACATGTTAGACTTAGTAAAAGGGTATTGAAGACCTGGAGGATGTCTGTAGATACAAGGTTTAAAGTAGAAAATAGCGTAATGTAGTATCATAACGTCGTCATATGGTACCGCGGTATTTGACTATAAAATGTACGACGGAAACATACGTAAATTATGACTATTTTTCTTTTAATGAGTCTTGTCATTAACTAGTCTGTACGTTCATTCTTAATAAACCTCCATGTCGTCGGTGTGTGTTACAATAGTCACCGTTACAAAAAAGAACAATCAAAGTTAAACTGTTTATAAATAGTGTCGGACGTAACACTCACTTTCGTTTTTACGTTAGGGACATAAGTCCTTCTGTTTTTAATATATACTTTGTAAATTTATATTAGGTCTATCACGAAGTCACGATTCTACACGTTTTAAATTCAAAATATATACAAGATTTTACTACATCGATTCCTATAAATATTTCATTTAAGTGGGTGGGAACACCACTGTAAGAGAATCGTTAGTGTTATCGATGTCAAAAAGTCGTGAGTGGTAGATGGTCAGTGATAGTAATTGAGTAAATTAACAGGGTTGATGGCGTATTCAGTAAAACATAATAATCTGATAATCCGGTGTCTACTTTTATATTTAAACACACTTCAATTTATACAGACGTGATCCACTTCTACTCTAAGTTCGGGTCCTAAGATACTCACACCTCAAGTAAAAGAATTCGGAAAACGGTGGGATGGACCAATCCACGATCATACGTGTCATAAAAAGGGGTTGACATAACTCTATGTTAACTATAAGTTGTACACATTGAAATGTCTCATGGTGTGTAACTAAAGTATGTGAATGTATGACTTGATACTAATCATGGAATGACAATCGATTATGGTGGTAGTTCAGTGTATTAATAGTGAATAAAGGATACGACTCGTGCAAATTCTAGATGAGCGGTCACTGAAAGTTAATATGTCATGTCATGACGATAGATCTGAGGGTTACGACACATAATCTAGCGGTCTTGATGACCTGTAGACATGGGAAAGTGGTTGGTGAGTAAATGGGGGTGTACGGTCGGGAACCATTAGTGTTTAAATCAGAGACAAACCGAAAAAGTACCATGAAAATGTTTCAAAAATCCTTATTGTCTGTGTAAAACGTTGACTTCCCTGTAGAAGTTACTGACCTCCTCTACAACAATGATCGAAGACCACCTATCTCTAGTCTCTACGACGTTTAGTGGTATATGATATGTCCTACTTAGGAATATTAGTTCTTAATAGGACGAGTTTTATAATCCTTACGGTTCCTATAAAATTGATCTGTTAAGAAACAACGTTTTCTGTCAGAATATACATTAAAACAATCGGTGTGGAACCGGAGACATATCCTGAAGGGACCACCGAGTCTACCATTTCTAAGACGGACATCACGTCCTCTGGGTCCAAGCTGGGAACTAGTCCTTCTAGGGGACCTCTTTCCTTACCGATGGGGGAGGTCATAAGAACGGACCTCTTAAGGTACCTGTCTCCTCAGACCTTCGATGACAGATACCCTAGTGTTTTTTAGTCTGTTCTGGCTCTCTGATTGTGTGTGTGTTTGTGTGTGTGTGTGTGTGTGTGTGTGTGTGTGTGTGTGTGTGGAGATATCTCATCTTACATTATCGTAAGGGAAGAGGTTAATACTGTTATTTTTATAGACGTCTATACTTGTTTATAGGGGACTACCTAGTCGTCCACTGTGGAGAGGAATTCTCGGTCCGGGACTTCATTAATCGAGTATCAGTTCACTCCTTCTGTCTCTTCATCAGACGGTCTATCAGTACTATAAAGTATATTGATTTTATCTCTCTCCCTCTTCTGAAGTCCTTTAATTACAACGAATCCTCTTTCGCCTCCCGGTTTCTTAACTACGAAAACTTGACACCATAACCTCTTCTGAGAACTCTCAGGTAACCTGACGTTCCTCTAGGTTGGTCAGGTAAGACTTCCTCTAGTCGGGACCCTAAAGAAACCTCCCTTACTACGATTTCGACTTTGAGGTCATGAAACCGCTGGAGTACGCTTCTCAACTGAGTAACCTTTTTTGAGACTATTACCCTCCCTAACCCCCGTCCTCCTCTTCACCTGCTGTCTCCTACTCTACCGACCTACCGTAGTGACTGAGTTACCTGCGCTCAGACTCACCTGAGGCCCACAACCACTACCTGTTCCTCCAGACCGCACAACGTTAAGTACCGCAGCGTTCCTCAGTCTGTGCTGACTCGCTGACTTGACTTGACTTGACTCCAGTTAAGTACCTCAGAAGTGATACTACACTGACTTCCCCCAAAATTCCTATTTTTATATTATAGATAGTGTCTTTTTTTTTTCTCTCTCTCTCTCTCTCTCTTCGGTGAGTTAAGTTACCCTCTTCTGACATGTTTCGGTATCGTCTCTTGTCCTTTTACACCGGTTACGTCCTTCACTCCTGTACAAGTACACCGAGTAGTTACCCCACTGTCGTCCACACTACGAATTAAAATACAGTTGGACTGACCTGGTGTCCCATAAGTCTGAACCGGTTTGTATAAGACAAACACAGAGACTCCTGTAAAGACCCATTCTACTTGTAAACTTAGACATCTGACTCATTTCATTCGTTCGTCTAATGGGAGAGGTTTCTCCCACCCGGAGTAGGTTAGTTGTCTTCTTGTTTTTCCGACTCAGTCTCCCTTAAAGATGGACTACAGATCTCGACACTGTAACGAGAAAAGACCGGAAATCTGAGGAGGACTTTGTAATCGAAAGGAACATAGAATTCAAACGACCAAAACACCAACCTTAAATGTAGTGGTCGAGAGGACCAAGAGTCTGTATGTCTACATCAACCGTGACGTATATGTCCGAACGGACCCAGAGGTCTGTGTTAGTGTATCAGTACCCTCGGTTAAGGAACGTTATTTGAAATTTTCAGGGAGAGACATCTCTTCACAGTGATTATTTTCCTCACTATCCACAACCTCTTTTTTCTTTTCCAGTCTCTCATCCCGACCACAGTCTGAGTTCCGGAACATATTACTTGATTCTGTAAAGTTGTATTGGGTCTTCCTCTTTGTATTCGATTCTATTTTAAAAATGTACAGACAGTAAAAAGTACGTGACAAACGGTGTTACCCTCTTCGGTCATAGTCTATTATATACGAACAAGTACTCAAATAGCCATACTCCTTTTCCCAAAAAAAAAAAACCTCCTCCCCCCTCCCCTGTTATACATCATCTCGGACCGTCGCTCTCCGACCTACTTTTCAGGATAATGAGATTTGGTCCGTTCTCTACCATTCTTACCCATGTCCAATGATTAGTCTCTTAATTCTTTCCTGTTAAATCCGTCTTCCTTGTTGTGTGTTCCATTATACTATTTCTCCTTACGACCCCCGTGTCACTGAGAAGTGATAAGTTGTTTTATAGTATATTAAATCAGGAACATAAGGTTGTATTAAAGAACTGAGTTTCTCCGGTATAAAAAAAACAAATTGAAGGGGTTTCGTCCCTATTTAAGTGTTCCAATTGTTACATTCATAGTACAAGAGAATGTCGGAAGGTCTGACAAGGATTTGGTACGTTCATTGTGTGACAGTCGAATTTTGTCTGACGGTCAATGAAGAGATCGTTTTCTTTTTTTTTTAATCAAATAAACTCTACTTATTTTTTAACGTTAAATCCCTAAAAAGTTGGTACTGTTATGTATACGTCTAGGGATATGTCACTTTCCTCTTGAAAAAATTTCTTTTTTTTTTTTTTTTTTACCCTCTTTTCGACTCTCCCGATCCCATTTGTCTCAGGTGACCTCTTTAATTCTCAGACTTCCTATCATCAAAGAAGTGACCAAGTCAGTACTGACCAAGAGTAACCGACCCGAAAACAGTCTGTTCTTCCCCTTCAGAAGGACAAAGTAAGACGACAATCACCACCCCACACTTTCGAGGGGTAACACCGAAGGGGTGGGATAAAATTAACTTCAATTAAAGTAATTAAAAATATTATATTTCATTTATGATTTTGTAAGGAAGAGGAAAAAAGATTCATCACGTTATGTACTCAAATTTACTCGAGAGGATAGGAGTTGACTTATGTGTCCAATGAACAAAGAATGTGTCTTGTTGGTCGATGTCAGTCGATAAATTTTCTCGGGAATAGTTCTCTCGGTCTAAAGAGTGTAGATGTTTATTATTTAAATACCTTGAAACTAATATACTATTAATAGTCCAATAAAAGTATATATCAGGAGAGATAATTGACGTATTGTACATAGATCCGTTTTTTGTTTGTGTCCTCGTTCGGTTGTTCCAAAAGAAAAAGAGACATAAAATAGACTCAATTGACTCACTCAGGTTATTTTGGAAACTCCGTTAGTAAGGACTCAATAATATACGAGGGTTGATGTGGGACCTCTGTGTATGTGACTTTCTCTATGTCCACCGACACCTCACGAAGTGAATTAACCTGGTTACAATACTCAATTGTAATTCGAAATTACACTGTCTCTAACAAAAGTGTTAAGTCTTTTAGATTCTAAAAGTGATTGCCCATACATTTATTGACAGACTTAGTATAAGGAACACCAGAAAGTCTACCGAGGTCCGTTTTTACATACAATCTTTAGACAGAATCATCAAAAGTGGAGTGGTGGATACTTTTAAGAGAACCAAGT
Organism: Capra ibex; assembly: GCA_006410555.1. Lineage (NCBI taxonomy): Eukaryota > Metazoa > Chordata > Mammalia > Artiodactyla > Bovidae > Capra > Capra ibex. The sequence continues at coordinate 19,824,111 of SJYO01048061.1, read as the reverse complement.
TCCCCTTTTTTAACTTTAAAAGATAAAATGTTCACACGTACTGACCTTTAGTTACAACGATGAAGAGATTCATAGTACAAAAATTTGGAATAAACTTCAATATTTTATTTTCCAAGACAAATCAAATTTTCTGAGTCCCAAATCTTCGTCTATTTAATTTGTGACTCGGTCATAGTTACGGACAGAAAGTCGGAGGGACAGTGGGAACGAATACGGGAACGGGAGTCTGTTTGGTGTCCTACCGTCAAATAGTGTGTGCCGTTTCCACCTTTCACTATCTTACGTCTTCTCCACAATCTCTTCTCTGTCCCTTCTTTCTATTCTCCAATTGACCTGTAATGTCTTAACAATAACGAGGGTCCTTTGGTCCATTTTCGGTATCGAAACCGAGAGGGTGTAAGTACAAAGTAAACCCCTTACGGCGACTACAACTCTAAAGACGATACAAGGACCTAACTACATAATTGGAATGAAGTAAAGACTCTTTCGTATCATACAATGACCTTACACATAAAAGATCAAATATGAAAGAAGACTTAATACTTAAGAGTATTTAGTATAAAATTTTCCGTACAAGAAATACTTTTTTGTTTTATGCATAGAAAGGAAGACTTTAGTACACTGTCATATTTACAAATTATTCAAAACGTAGGCGTAATTATTAAGTAAGATTATGTGTTGTCTTGGACGTTTTTATCAGTAAACGTCGACCTAAAATCTTGGTTTATATTTTCGAAAATTCCGAGTAGGTACCGGAAGAAATAGACTAGTGTTTCCTTGTATATAGGACAATGTTACGTGGTTTCAAAATATAAAAAGTAGAAAAAAATTTTCGACTTTCTCGTTTTTGAGTTAGTCGTTTACGTTTTCTTTTTTTTTTTCTTAAGTAAAATGGAAATATTTCTTAGTCTCTATGGAATTTATGAGGGGGGGAGGGTTAATAATGTATGTGCAACTGTTTACCATTACGATAATATGTTATTGTCCTTGGGTCTAGGAAACTCCTTCGACTTAACTCTTGGTCCTTTCTTTATGATTTCTACTCGACACTTGTAGTAGACCACGATCTTCGTTCCTAACACAATCAACAAGTCACCACTCACTAGTGTTGAGAACTCATTGAGGGTTTGGACACTCTGGGGTACCAGACATCGGGTGGTCTGAGGGGACAAGTACCCTAAGAGGTCCGTCCTTATGACGTCACTCAACAGTACGAAAGGAGGTCCCCTAGGAGAACTGGGTCCCTTGTTTGGCTTCAGAACACGTAATGTCCGTCTAAGAAGTGCTAGACTCGGTGGTTCCTTTGTCGTTCCGTCACAATTGTTTACTACCCTGATACAGTTTCCCTGTGTCTTCAATTGACTTTCTCGAGGGTCACATGTTTCAGTCTTTTTTTAATCGTTGTTTATTCATTTTATAATAACTTAATATTGGGTCTTATATTTTACGTACAGGTGTCTAGGTATGTCTATACCTACTGACTTTACTTACCAAGTTATTTATATAATTACCTCTCATTGTTTCCGGGCAGATCAGTTCCGATACCTAAAAGGTCACCAGTGCATACCTACGCTCTCAACCTGACACTTTTTTCGACTCGCGACTTCTTAACTACGAAAACTTGACACCACAACCTCTTCTGAGAACTCTCAGGGAACCTGACGTTCCTTTAGGTTGGTCAGGTAAGACTTCCTCCAATCGGGACCCTAAAGAAACCTTCCTTACTACGATTTCGACTTGGAGGTCATGAAATCGGTGGAGTACGTTTCTCAACTGAGTAACCTTTTCTGAGACTACTACCCTCTCTGACCCCCTTCCTCCTCTTCCCCTACTGTCTCCTACTCTACCGACCTACCGTAGTGGTTGAGCTACCTGCACTCAAACTCACTTGAGGCCCTCTACCACTACCTGTCCCTCCGGACCGATCGATGCTAAGTACCCCAGTGTTTCACAGTCTGTCCTGACTCGCTGACTTGACTTGACTTGACTTGTCTGTTTGACTGGTATTTCTTTTTAAGGTTTGTTGATTACATCTATAAAGTGAATGGGTCTCCAGTTCATATTTAGGGGTAACGAATTTACTTTCGACGTGTAACACCACAGGAAGGTTTCTCCTTACATCACTTACTCTCTCCTTTTCTCTTTGAAACGTCACCTCTTTAAACTGTTCGTGAGAGAGTCGGTCCACTAGTTCAAATTATACTTATCATTATTTCAATACAACTACATAAATACGAACCATACTACGTTGTCCTTACTGTGAAATGGAGTTACCAAAAAGAAGGGTATGAAGGTCAAGATCAGTTTAGTACTGACTTTGTAGTCTGTTTAGGATTAAACTCTTACACGATGTTTTTAACACTGGTTTTTGTTCTTTCAGACTCTGACACTGTCGGTCGACTTTGGATTCCCCTGTACTACAGTGTTACAGAATGGAATACACTTAATGACCGAGATCTTTTCCAGTAATCCATTTGTTATACCACACCAGTGAGTAGATCTCGGTCTGTAGGACCTTACACTTCAGTTCATCCGGAATCTTTCGTAGTGATACTTGTTTCGATCACCTCCCCTACCTTAAGGTCACCTCGATAAAGTTTAGGACTTTCTACTTTCTCGACTTGAGTTGTACGGTCGTTTAAACCTTTTGAGTCGTCACCGGTGTCCTGACCCTTTCCAGTCAAAAGTAAGGTTAGGGTTTCTTTCCGTTACGTTTTCTTACGAGTCTGATGAAGTGTTAACGTGAGTAGAGTGTGCGATTATTTCATTACGAGTTTTAAGAGGTTCGGTCCGAAGTCGTTATGCACTTGTCACTTGAAGGACTACAAGTTCGACAAAAATCTTTTCCGTCTCTTTGGTCTCTAGTTTAACGGTCGTAGGCGACCTAGTACCTTTTTCGTTCTCTCAAGGTCCTTTTGTAGATAAAGACGAAATAACTGATACGGTTTCGGAAACTGACACACCTAGTGTTGATTGAAATCTTTTAAGACTTTCTCTACCCTTACGGTCGGGTGGACTGGACGGAGAACTCTTTAGACATACGTCCAGTCCTTCGTTGTGAATCCTGACCTGTACCTTGTTGTCTGACCAAGGTTTATCCTCTTTCTCATGCAGTTCCGACATATAACAGTGGGACGAATAAATTGAAGGTACGTCTCATGTAGTACTCTTTGCGACCCCACCTTCTTCGTGTGCCACCTTAGTTCTAACGACCCTCTTTATATTTATTGGAGTCTATACGGTTACTGTGGTGGGAATACCGTCTTTCACTTCTCCTTGATTTTTAGCAGAACTACTTTCACTTTCTCCTCTCACTTTTTCAACCGAATTTCGAGTTGTAAGTCTTTTGTTTCTAGTACCGTAGATCAGGGTAGTGAAGTACCCTTTATCTACCCCTTTGTCACCTTTGTCACCTTTGTCACAGTCTGAAATAAAAAACCCGAGGTTTTAATGATGTCTACCACTGACGTCGGTACTTTAATTTTCTACAAATGAGGAACCTTCTATTCAACACTGGTTGGATCTATCGTATAAGTTTTCGTCTCTGTGATGAAACGGCTGATTCCAGGCAGATCAGTTCCGATACCAAAAAGGTCACCAGTACATACCTACACTCTCAACCTGACATTTCTTCCGACCCGTGACTTCTTAACTACGAAAACTTGACACCACAACCTCTTCTGAGAACTCACAGGGAACCTGATGTTCCTCTAGGTTGGTCAGGTAAGACTTCCTCTAGTCGGGACCCTAAAGAAACCTTCCTTACTACGATTGCGACTTTGAGGTCATGAAACCGGTGGAGTACGTTTCTCAACTGAGTAACCTTTTCTGAGACTACGAACCTCCCTAACGCCCGNCCGACCTGTACCTTGTTGTCTGACCAAGGTTTATCCTTTTTCTCATGCAGTTCCGACATATAACAGTGGGACGAATAAATTGAAGGTACGTCTCATGTAGTACTCTTTGCGACCCCACCTTCTTCGTGTGCCACCTTAGTTCTAACGACCCTCTTTATATTTATTGGAGTCTATACGGCTACTGTGGTGGGAATACCGTCTTTCACTTCTCCTTGATTTTTAGCAGAACTACTTTCACTTTCTCCTCTCACTTTTTCAACCGAATTTCGAGTCGTAAGTCTTTTGTTTCTAGTACCGTAGATCAGGGTAGTGAAGTACCCTTTATCTACCCCTTTGTCACCTTTGTCACAGTCTGAAATAAAAAACCCGAGGTTTTAGTGATGTCTACCACTGGCGTCGGTACTTTAATTTTCTACAAATGAGGAACCTTCTATTCAATACTGGTTGGATCTATCGTATAAGTTTTCGTCTCTGTGATGAAACGGCTGATTCCAGTCAGATCAGTTCCGATACCAAAAAGGTCACCAGTACATACCTACACTCTTAACCTGACACTTCTTCCGACCCGTGACTTCTTAACTACGAAAACTTGACACCACAACCTCTTCTGAGAACTCACAGAGAACCTGATGTTCCTCTAGGTTGGTCAGGTAAGACTTCCTCTAGTCGGGACCCTAAAGAAACCTTCCTTACTACGATTGCGACTTTGAGGTCATGAAACCGGTGGAGTACGTTTCTCAACTGAGTAACCTTTTCTGAGACTACGAACCTCCCTAACGCCCGTCCTCCTCTTCACCTGCTATCTCCTACTCGACCGACCTACCGTAGTGGCTGAGCTACCTGTGCTCAAACTCACTTGAGACCCTCAAGCACTACCTGTCCCTCCGGACCGCACAACGTTAAGTTCGTCAGCGGTTCTCAGTCTGAGATGACTCACTGACTTGACATGACTTGACTAGACTTCCCTTAGACCTATTTAAAATTTAAAATGATTTATATAGTAGTCATAATCAAGTAATTAATATTGTTTACATGGAAAGACTACATTCTACAATTATGATTCTTTTTATCCACTATCCTTATATCTTTGAGACCTGGTCTAGACGTTAAAAATACTTTTAAATTTTAATAAGACTTTAATTTTTAAATAATTATTAACTTTACGTTTATTGAAGAGTTAACCAGTCAGTCGAGGTCATAGACATACAACGAAACCCATAATGTAACCTACCATGTCTATTTCTTGAATCGAAAGTAACGTGTTAACCTGTCATAAAATTCGTCAGAAGACTTGGTAAAAAGTCAAATAAAGAAGAGAGAAAAGTGATTGGATTGGAAGTATTTCAACTTTCAAGATCTAAGTCCCTATTTTTATGGTCTTCTGTACACGGACCAGAAGACACCGAGAGAGGCAGAAAGTCTAAAAGTGTGAATTATCAGTAAATTTTAAAACGAGTCAGTAAATCAACACAGGATGAGAAAAAGGTGGGTACCTGACACCGGAAAAGAAATAAGTACCCTAAGAAGTCCGTTCTTATGACCTCACTCAACGGTAAAGGATTAGGTCCCCTAGAAGGACTGGGTCCCTAGTTTGGAAACAGAGGACTCAGAAGACGTAAGTGACCGTCCACCCAAGAAATGGTGACTCGGTGGACTCTGTGGACCAACATTAATTAGTAACAGGGTTGTAAAAATTTTGCAATAAACCAAATATCTTTTATAATTCCTTACAGGGGTTTAGGTAAATGGGTACAAAGGTAACCAGAGAATCCTTTAACCATTTATAAAATGTAAAGATTTCCAATACTTCCGAGACTCTGAAACGAGTAACTGTTATGACGTTTAGGAGTAGGTCGTCTAAGACATTTTTTAAAAGTAGAACTGATGTTATCACAAATAGTATAAACAATATCTTTGTGTAAAGTATATAGTAGAACTTTATTTTGGAACTTGATATGGATTGTATTTGTGTTTATCGGTCTCCATAGGAATTACATATGTCCGACCTACAGTATAAAGATCATATTGACTATAGGTCTCGAGGGTAACGAAGACTTATACATAAGAAACCTCCTTTTATACAAAAGTAGTAATTCTGTCCTTATTTTTATTTCTTCACCTTCTTATGTGACATCCTCAAATATCTAAATAAATGATGTAAAGATATAGACAAATTTAGTCTTATTAGAAATTTAAATATTACTTGAATTCCTTTTTTAACAAAACGATAAGATCTTTTATATCGTACAAGGTAGTTTTATAGTAACTATCAATATTAGACGAGGGAATTTGACACTGAGTAAACGTTATTTTAAGAGACATTCTTATTAAGGATTTTAAAGAATAAAACAAAGTGTCTACAAGTGTGACACTGTGTTATCGAGGGATTATTAAGGTTCTTATGTCTAGTAGTATAATAAGTAATTTAATCTCGTTAACCCAGATTTTAATTTCGGTGATACTAAAGGAATATAAACACTTTATTTTATGACATGAAGTTATCAAATATTTTATATAATGTGGTAGTCGTGAAGTACATGTCAATTGATGAAATACGATTAAGACCTGGAGGGTAAACGACTCCCTATATCCTGTAAGTACATAAAACCCTTAATTAATAATTCGAATTAACTCAAGTACTGACACCGTGTAAAGGTGTACATGGACACATTCATTTTAACACCCCAAACGGAGTATTACACGTACCCTAAATGACTGTTCAAGAGGTTCCTTTCTCTAATACGATATCCTTTCGAACTGTTATATACTAAACTAGGTCATTTTCACGGAATCTGGAGTGTGTCCTGTGTTCTCAGAAGTATACTTCACAATAGATGGGGTGTCTATATGTAGGTCGGATCGAGGTATTTTTCAATCGTCTAGGATCTTATTTCCTGGTAAGTAATTTAGTCCTTGTCAGTGAAGGGAATTCGAGAGATTATATACACATTCTACTCTTGAACAAAACCATAAAGATATTAATTTCGTATAATCCGTCTTTCTCAGTCCCTTTTTTTCAGTGAGAAACACCTGAAGTTCTAGGGTCAAGTGACTACCACCATTGGTACCCACTACTATCTTTTGACTGAGACCGTACCGACTCTCACTTACTGAACACTTTTCTCTCTTTTGTGTCGTCATCATGAGTCTCCTGTACTATGTCATCTACCATTATCAAACCTCCGAATATACCTTGTGTGGGACTCTTGTGAACTTTTATAAACCTCCTCAGACTTTAGTCTCCTTCGGGGATGAAGTTTACTTATCGTGAAAGACACATAATACAACACACGGGAACTCAACTACTTCTTATGTTTTTTGACCATATATGCGTCCCATTTTGTCCCACTTACGTAAACCTTCATTTTTCATGACTTGTGTAGTTTATGGAAAACTACATAGTCTCTGTCAAAATATCCAAAAGTTGTATGTCCACAATCAAACACTAATTTGTATGTAGAAATAAAAGCGGTGAATACTAAAGATTTTACTTTCTTTTCATGTCTCAAAGTCGTGTCAAATATACAAAGTATCACTCAAACAAAACGATGAGAAAAACACGTGTGACTCATCCTCTGACCAACTGATGAAACAACAGTCAAGTTACTTTATTTCCACTTTAGTCGTCGCCCCAGATTATAAGATTCAACAAGGTAGCACTGAAATGAAGTTTTACCAGATTACCCTATTTATATATAAAGTGGAAGAGAGAGAACAAATTATTTCTACATTCTGAAGGACCAGTCTAGGAAGGTTTCCTTTATTTTTAGTGACTGTATTGGATCGTACAAAGCTGACCTATGTTAACACCAAATTTAAGACAAAAACCAAAGGAGAGAATTAACAATACTGAATCTTTAAAAGTAAGAGTTAAACAGTGGATGTACCTTCCCTCCTTTTTATTTCTAACGACTTTGTGACGCGGTTAAAAGTACTAGTGTTATCTACATAAGTCGACCTAGAGACACAAAGAGAAAGAAAATATAGAAAAAAAACAAACAAACAAACAAAACAAAAAACAAAAAAATAAAAAATTTAAAATTTTAGAAGTTAAGAATGTACGCAAGGGTTTGTACTTGGGGTGAGGGTGGAGGGAGGGGTGTTGTAGAGAGACCCAGTAGGGGTACAGTCCCCAGAAACGGTTCGGGGTTCAATTGAAAAGTCCTTTCCATTAATTTTCCTTGATCGTCGACAAGAGAAAGGTATCTTTCCACCTAACTATTCGTTATCTAGTTGTCATCTTCCGATATATGTATAAAATCACTACTGAATACGGATTGTTAATAACCCTCATATATTCTTTGTCTAGGGGTTTACTTACACTAAAATCATCTACAAGGTAATTGGGTTCAGTCCCTCCCAATCCTGACAAATAGTTCTATAGAAGTACACATTCAATGAACAATCTTACATGTTTCTTCGAGACAGTATATTTCAAAAAAACTTCAATAATCCTAATATGTGTTCGAAGGTGTAAAAATAGACAAAAGAATAAACCTCTTTACAATATTTTCGTTCTCTTATATAAGTAAATAAAAAAAAATTATACTTGTCAATTCCTAGATAACAGTAAGTGATCGTCATACCGATATTCTTTCAGTAAAATAGACACCCTCGTATGAATTTAAAGTAAGACACTTATAATTACGTGTATAGTCGAAAGTAGTGATTTCACTTGTAGTTCAATTAAACATTTGTTGTCACGAACGTCATATATTTCTAATTATCGTCATAACTGTGTGACCGAAGTTTCTCTTGTGGGAGTTTATACAAAGGAAACGGATAAGTTCCAATATATTTAATATTTTAACAAAGGTAAAAGTCAAAGTTATACATTTCTTGAACCTTCAGTAATATGAGTGTATCCAGTGTCCCTTTTGATAGGCGGGTTTGATGAGAAGTTAAAGAGAGACTTTAAACCTCTCTGTCTACTTATGTCTCAGTGTCGACTCTATACGAATGGATCTCGTCTTCAGTGACCCCGGTATTTTACTACTATCTTTGTAAATGTACCACTACAATTACTTGACGACCTCCGACTCATACCTGATCGTAATTTTGCTCTTTGAATGTTCCTGATGTCAAAACCACATAACGATTAAAGAGACGATAAATGAATATTTATAAGGTCTTTCACTTTCACTTTCAGCAAGTCAGGACAGGTTGAGAAACGTTGGAGTACCTGATATGTCAGGTACCTTAAGAGGTCGCGACTTGTGACCTCACCCATCGGAAAGGGAAGAGGTCCCCTAGAAGGGTTGAGTCCCTACTTTGAGTCTAGAGGACGTGACGTCCATCTAAGAGATGGTCGATTCGGTACTCCCTTTGGGTTCTTATGACCTTACCTATCGGATATGAGTCCTTTTCTTGACTCCATAGAACGTAACTTCCGTATAAGAAATGGTTAACACGATAGTCCCTTCGGGTATTTATAAGGTCTGTATTATTGTTGTGGTCCTTCTAACAAAACAGTTAAAACATAAATGAATTTAGTCTCAAGTTATTTCATAAATAAATCTTCTCTTCCTTTGAATTTTTATTAATCAAGGTAGACATTCATAAAAATTAAAAGACAGAACAAAGGATCCTAATTTTAGATGAGATCCTCCACCAGGATTTTACCGCCTCCTTATCCTGTCCCTTTGGTGAAAGAGGGGGTATTTAAGTAGTTTTCTTGTAAATTTACGACTCATTTAAGGTGTTTTGTTGAAGACTTACGGCCGTCTCCTGTAGTTCGTGGGTCTTTTCGTCGGGTCACGGAAACTTTCCACCATCCTTTTTTATATTTTCTGTTTTTTTCTCTGTTTTCTCCATCCCTACCTCGAGGTAGGACCCTTCCCTCAGAATTTTTCTCTCTTCAAAGGTTTGTGGTCCTTTGTGAGAGTGACGGTTAAGACACCACTCGGAACCTTCGTGTCTCCCGTTGTATTGTCCCTCCTTTGTATTTATTTATTAATTTTGGGTGTCTAATGTTCGGGTTTCCATTGAGGGGGTCGTCTCTTCGTCGCGTCTGCAGACGTGGACGGTGATCGTTCGTCCCCGACCCGTCCCTCCGCACCCAACGTAACGAATCTCATTCCTGGACCGGACTTACGGGGCTCCCGTTTGACTCGATTGATTGAACTCAATCGTTTGGTCTGACAACCTATTGATGGTGCGTTTTTCGGTCGGGATTGGATTCTGTGGTGGTCCGGGGGGCGTGTCTTGTTTCCTGACTTGTCTCTATCTACCGACGTTTGGTAGGGGGAGGCCACTGTCCGTCGGTCTCGGTCTTCCCCCGTTAGCGTCGGGGTCTCTCTGTAATAGATCTTTTGACATTCGTCCGAAGAAACGATTGATTCTGAAGAACCCCAAGACCTACCAGTTGTAGGTGGACTCTTCCACGCGACCAACATGTGGGTCTTTTGGATCACTGTCCCTGCCCCCTCCGTTATTCAGTGTCGCTGGAACGAGCGGTTTGTGGAGTAGTGGACTCGACGAACCTGGACCTTTCCCGTATTTTGCGTCCGGATTGGTTCAGACGTGGAGACTCCTGTTGATGGGCTCACGGACTTGGACTGGCCGAATCTGCACCCTCCATGTACGTCGGGTCCCGGCCAGAGCCTGTCAAAGACCACCTCGTTGGATCTCGGACTCGTCACACCCGTCCCTCCCATGTACGCGGAACTCGCCCCCGTCCGGGTCACACCGACTCCGTGACGCTCGTGTGCAGTCACAATAAACAAACGTCACAGGGAGGGAGGGGTGTCGCACTGACTTGTTCACTCGGATTTTTTTCACAGGTGGTGGCGGGAGAAACACAGTCCCACCTTTAGTTTGTGACTTCTCTGGTCGTTTGTCTTCTTCGATTTTGTCTCCCTTGGCGGAACCTTAACTATCCACGTTATCTAATTTTGGGACAGCAATCATGGCTGGAGTATCCTTTCCCGGATATCTAGAACTCTTTATATTCGGTCTGGTTCCTTGATAGGCTTTTACTTGACTGTGGTGTTATGAGTGTTTGGTCTCTTTCAGGATCTATATAAAAATGATAAAAATGCTAGTAAGAAAAAAGTAAAAAAATTTAAAATTCAGGAGATAATGAGGAAATTAACAGTGAAAATATTGAATGATAATGAAACGTTTTTTTTCTGGGATAAAAAATTTTCGTTTGAAGTATATATATATATATATATAAATATATATATATATACTAAAAACACTGAAAAAAAAATGAAAGAAAAAATAGAAGAAAAGAAATTATAACATTAAAACTTTAAGGTTTGAGATGAGATCTAAAAATGAGAAACGAAGAACCATAAACAATAATTAAAACATTGAAATTCTTGGGTTAGAAGTCATGGGTAAAAGTGAACCCTCGCTCTAATGACCGAACTGACGAGAGAGGGAGAAACCTGAGAAGAAAAAGAGGTGGTCCAGCGAACACAGAGGAGGGATGGAGGAGAGAAGAGATGGGTTGAGACATTTAAAGACACACAAGGTCTACCACCTCTTGTGAATCCCTTGACTAATTACCGACCTAGACAGAGAGAGGAAAAGTAAGGGGGAAAATAGGAGAACCGGTGGAGACAGAGGAAGGAGGGAGAAGAGAAGAGACATATTGAGACACTTGTAGAGAATCACCAGGTCAACACCTCACGTGTATTCACACCAATGATCGATCGAACGAGAGAAGAGATAACTAAGGTGGAGTAGAGTAAGTCCAGTGGAGATTGAGGGAGGAGGGAGAAGAGAAGAGGTACATTGAGACACTTGGAGAGACCGACAGGGAGTGATACCTCTTTGAAAAGTAGAAATTGGATCTACAGAATAGTTACCACGATATTTCTTCCTCTTCAGAACTCTGATGACATTTTTATTCTGACTTTTGGTCTTCGTCCTCCGAATTCAGGTTTTGGACTCTTGTAGTCTCTTGAGGACTGAGGTCCCTTGTCATTAACTGTCCTCGAGTAGTTTGTTGAGGTATGGATGTGACTTTGGTTCGTGGTGGGTTCCCGGTTTTTCAAGGTCTCGTTCTGTATGGTGAGTTTAAGAGGTCGTTGTGTCTTTGTGTCGGGACTCGAGGTTATATGTCCGACGGGTTTCAATGAGGTTTTGGAAACTCTAGAATATTGAGTAATGACCTGTGAAGTAACGTGAGGTCTCTCTTATTTAGGTCGAGATGGGTGGTCTTGTTACTGTGTTCAAAGGGATTGGTTCTTTGGAACTGTTCCGTGGATATGTTGGGGTGGGTGTCACTCCTTTCAGGTGCTATTTCTCTTGAGGTGTTTGACGGTCTTATGTCTTTCCTGTGGGGTTTGAGTCGTTATATTGGTTCTACTTCTCTGTCCCCTTATGGGTCGTGTATTTCCTTGACCTATCAAGTCAAGTCAAGTCAAGTCAGTGAGTCATCTCAGACTGAGAAACACTAGGGTACTTAACGTCGTACGGTCCGGAGGGACAGGTAGTGGTTGAGGGCCTCAAGTGAGTCTGAGTGCAGGTAGCTCAGGCACTACGGTAGGTCGGTAGATAGGAGACAGCAGGGGAAGAGGAGGGTCGTAGTCTCAGAAAAGGTTACTCAGTTGAGAAGCGTACTCCACCGGTTTTATGACCTCAAAGTCGAAGTCGTAGTAAGGGAGGTTTCTTTAGGGTCCCCACTAGAATTACAGGTGGTTTGGTTTGTTTTCTCCTTCTCTATCCCTTAGATGGAATATTTCTTAAGGTTTATTACTATCACTTTTACTAGGTTTTAGAACTTTGGTTTTACCTTAGTATCTATCAGACCTCTGTTCCTAACTCTTCTACGTTCTTTCCAAATTGTTCCTGGATCTTCTTTATTTTTTCTCAGTTATATATTACTTATTACGTTACTTACTCTAGTTTTTGTGAGACGTCCGTTGTTTATCATCTTATTGTTTCCGTCTTCTATCTTAATCACTTCATCTTCTCTCTTACCATCTTTATTTACTTAGTCTTTCCTTTTTTCTTTTTGCTTAATGTTCTTTACTCCTGTTAGAGTCTCTTTAGGTCCTGTCACAATTTACGGGGTTGTAAGCTTAGTATCCTCACGGTCTTCTTCTTCTGTTTTTCTTTCTGGTACTCTTTTATGAACTCCTCTATTATGAACTTTTGAAGGGATTTTACTCCTTTCTTTATTAGTGGGTTCAGGTTCTTTGGATCTCTCAGGGTTTGTCCTATTTGGGTTCCACTTTATGGAGTTCTGTGTATAATTAGTTTAATTGTTTCTAGTTTGTGTGTTTTTTTTGTTTATAATTTTCGTCGTTCCCTTTTTGTTGTTTATTGTGTGTTCCCCTAAGGGTATTTCTATTGTCGACTAGCAAGTTATCTTTGAGAAGTTGGGTTCTCCCTTACCGTTCTGTATGAATTTCACTACTTTCTTTTATTGGATCGGGTCTAATGACATGGGTCGTTTCTCGAGTAAGTTCATACTTCGTTTTTAGTTTTCGAAATGTCTGTTCGTTTTCGACTCTCTTAAGTCGTGGTGGTTTAGTCGAGAGGTTGTTTACGATTTTCTATAAGAGATCTGTCCTTTACGTTTTGCCATATATTTGAGCTTGCATTTTGTTATTTCATTTACCTTTACCTTAGTATGAATAGTTATTAATGGAATTTACATTTACCCAACTTACGGGGTTGGTTTTCTGTTTCTGACCGACTTGGAAGAGGTCTTATCTAGTGTAGGACCCAGTATTTAGATCGGAACCATTTAATTTTTTTTTTTTTTTACTTTAGTAAGGTTTGCAGAAAAGACTGGTGTTACGTCATTCTAATCTAGAGTTAATGTCCTCTTTTTGATAATTTTTAAGGTTGTATGTCTCTGACTTGTTGTACGACGACTTATTGGTTGTTTAGTGTCTTCTTTAGTTTTTTCTTTAGTTTTATACGTACCTTTGCTTACTTTTACTTTTGTATTGTTGGGGTTTGGACACCCTGTGACATTTTCGTCACGATTCCCCTTTCAAGTATCGTTATGTCCGTATGAAGTTATTTGTTCTTTTTTGAGTTTATTTATTGGATTGAGATGTGGATTTCGTTGATCTTTTCCTTCTTTACCTCTTGGGGTCCCAATCATCTTCCTTTCTTTAGAATTTTAATCCCTTCTTCATTTACGTTTTCTTCGTTTTCTCTAGTTTTTAGTTGTTTCTGTCTTCGACCAAGAAATTTTCCTATTTATTTTAACTGTTTAGTAATCGGTCTGAGTAGTTCTTTGTTTCCCTCTTTTTAGTTTAGTCATTTTAATCTTTACTTTTACCTCTCTAGTGTTGTCTGTTGTGTCTTTATGTTTCCTAGTATTCTCTGATGATAGTCGTCAATATACGGTTATTTTACCTGTTGCACCTTCTTTACCTGTTTGAGAATCTTTTCACTTTGAAAGGTTTTGACTCGGTCCTTCTTTATCTTTTAGAATTGTCTGGGTAGTGTCCGTGTCTTTAACTTTACCATTAGTCTTTAGAAGGTCGTTTGTTTTCGGGTCCAGAAGTGACGATTTAAGATGGTTTTTAAATCTCTTCTCGATTGTGGATAGGATGAGTTTGAGAAGGTCTTTTGACGTCTCCTTCCAGTTGAAGGTTTGAGTAAGATACTCCGGTGGTAGTGGAATTATGGTTTTGGATTGTTTCTACGGTGTTTTTTTCTTTTGATGTCCGGTTATAGTAACTACTTGTATCTACGTTTTTAGGAATTGTTTTAAGATCGTTAGTCTTAGGTTGTTGTGTAATTTTTCTAGTATGTGGTACTGGTTCTATAGACGTTTAGTTAGTTACATTATGTGGTGTAATTGTGTAACTTTTTATTATTAGTTTTTATAACTAATAGATTTATCTACGTCTCTTTCGGAAACTGTTTTAAGTTGCAGGTAAATACTATTTTTGAGAAGTCTTTAGTCCTTATCTTCCTTGTATGGAGTTGTATTATTTTCGATGTATACTGTTTGGGTGTCGTTTGTAATAGGAGTTACCACTTTTTAACTTTCGTAAAGGGGATTTCAGTCCTTGTTCTGTTCCCACGGGTGAAAGTCGTGATGATAAGTTGTATCAAAACCTTCAAAACCGGTGTCGTTTTGTCGTCTTTTTCTTTATTTTCCTTAGGTTTAACCTTTTCTTCTTCATTTTGAGAGTGACAAACGTCTACTGTACTAGGAGATATATCTTTTGGGATTTCTGAGGTGGTCTTTTAACGATCTCGATTAGTTACTTATATCATTTCAACGTCCTATATTTTAGTTGTGTGTCTTTAGGGAACGTAAGGATATGTGATTATTACTCTTTTATCTTTCTCTTTAATTCCTTTGTTAAGGTAAGTGGTAACGTTGTTTTTCTTATTTTATAAATCCTTATATAGATGGATTTCTTTGATTTCTGGATATATATCTTTTGATATTTTGTGACCACTTTCTTTAGTATCTCCTGAGATTATCTACCTCTTTATATGGTACAAGTACCTAGTCTTCTTAGTTATATCACTTTTACTCATATGATGGGTTTCATTAGATATCTAAGTTACGTTAGGGATAGTTAGATGGTAGCCATAAAAAGTGTCTCGACCTTGTTTATTAAAGTGTTAAACATACCTTTATGTTTTTTGGAGCTTATCCGTTTTGTTAGAACTCTTTCTTCTTACCTTGACCTCCTTAGTTGGACGGACTGAAGTCCGACATGATGTTTCGATGTGAGTAGTTCTGTCATACCATGACCGTGTTTCTGTCTTTATATCTAGTTACCTTGTTTTATCTTTCGGGTCTCTATTTAGTACATGGATACCTGTTGAATAGAAACTATTTCCTCCGTTCTTATATGTTACCTAATTTCTGTTAGAGAAATTGTTCACCACGACCCTCTTGACCAGTTGGTGAACATTTTATTACTTTGATCTTGTGAAAGATTGTGGTATGTGTTTTCATTTGAGTTTTACCTAATTTCTAGATTTGCATGTTAATCTTTGATATTTTGAGGATCTCCTCTTGTATCCGTTTTATGAGAGGCTGTATGTAGTGTTGTCATAGGAGATACTGGGTGGAGGGTCTTATAACCTTTTTTCCGCTTTTATTTTTTTACCCCGGATTAATTTCAATTTTCGAAGACGTGTTGTTTCCTTTGAGATTCGTTCCACTTTTCTGTAGGAAGCCTTACCCTCTTTTATTATCGTTTACTTCGTTGACTGTTTGTTGATTAGAGTTTTTATATGTTCGTTGAGGACGTCGTGTCAAACTCTTTTTATTTGCTGGGTTAGTTTTTTACCCGTTTTCTTGATTTATCCGTAAAGAGGTTTCTTCTGTATGTCTACCGATTGTTTGTATACTTTTCTACGACTTGTAGTGAGTAATAGTCTCTTTACGTTTAATTTTGGTGTTACTCCATGGTAAAGTGCGGTCAGTCTTACCGACACTAGGTTTTCAGATGTTCGTTATTTACGACCTCTCCCACACCTCTTTTCCGTTGGGAGAATCTGACAACCACCCTTCCGTTTGATCATTTCGGTGATACCTCTTGTCACACCTCTAAGGAATTTTTTGATCTTTATCTTGACGGAATACTGGGTCGTTAGGGTGACAACCCGTATGTGTGACTCCTTTGGTCTTAACTTTCTCTGTGCACATGGGGTTACAAGTAGTGTCGTGACAAATATTATCGGTCCTGTACCTTCGTTGGATATACAGGTAGTTCGACACCATGTATTTGTGTCACTTCATAATGAGTCGGTAATTTTTTCTATGTAAACTTAGTCAAGGTTACTCCACCTACCTTGACCTCGGATAATATGTCTCACTTCATTCGGTCTTTCTTTTTGTGGTTATGTCATATGATTGTGTATATATACCTTAAATCTTTGTACCATTGCTATTGGGACATACGCTCTGTCGTTTTCTCTGTATCTACATGTTTTGTCAGAAAATCTGAGACACCCTCTCCCTCTCTCTTTCCCTCTCCCACCCTACTAAACCCTCTTACCGTAACTTTGTACATATTATAGTATATACTTTACTTAGTGGTCAGGTCCAAGTTACGTTCTATGACCTACGAACCCCGACCACGTGACTCTGTTGGGTCTCCCTACCATACCCCTCCCTCTTCCCTCCCCCCAAGTTCTACCCCTTGTGTACATATGGACACCACCTAAGTACAACTACATACCGTTTTGGTTATGTTATAAAATTTCATTAATCTGAGGTTAATTTTATTTATTTACATATAAATTTTATTTTATTTCACTAAAGAAATATGTTTTTTAAATATTTTTTATTATTTTAGATGAGATTCGAAAAACGATACCCGTACAAAATACAAATTATAAAAAAGAGGTAATAGGGAAAAAAAGTTCACCTAATCTAGGGGTTATAAAAATACGACACTATTCATTAAGATCTAGTAATTTCTAAACGGGACATAAAAACAATTAAATATCACGATAAATAGATGATAAATACTAACGGATAGTAGAAGTAATGGTTAAAGAGTTACGTCAATTACAATACAATTATACGTAACCCCTCCTAATTTATACTCGATAATTCAAGAAGAGTCTCTGTAAACAGATAAAACCAAGAGTCTGTACAGATAAAACTTCACTAATAAACAAATAAATATCCCCAAAGACTACAATAGTTAAATTGTTTAACTTTTTCACATCACTTTTTAAAGTTAGACAGTTAACTCTATACCTTTATTTTCTCACACAACTTTACCAGTCGGTCTTTTAAAACGTTGTCCCGACCATGTCTTCTAGGACTTATTAAAAGGTTCTAAAAATACTTTGTTCATAGAAGACTCAAATAAAGGATGATAAACAATGAACTTTATAAACAGATTTTCTACTTGTGAAAACAGAACCGAAAAGTAGTCACATAGTCACGTGATCTCTTGTTTATTAGTCTTACTTGAAGTCGAAAAGATTTTAAATGAAGTAAATATCCTGTTAAATTTTCATTTAACTCCTCTCTATGTCCATACTATTTTTGGTATTTATCGGTTTAAAATAACTTATATTTTAATTTATTTTTAAAGTATATATGTAGTCAAGTCAACTCAAGTCAGAAAGTCCGTACAGTCTGAGAAACACCGTGGTACTTAAGGTCGTGCGGTCCGGAGGGACAGGTAGTGGTAGAAGTCCTCAAGTGAGTTTGAGTACAGGTAGTTCCGTCACCACGGTAGTTCGGTCACTACGGTAGTTAGGTAGAGTAGGAGACAGTAGGGGAAGAGGAGGACGGGGGTTTGGGAGGGTCGCTGTCTCAGAAAGGTTACTCAGTTGTGAAGCGTACTCCACCGGTTTCATAACCTCAAAGTGGAAGTAGTAGTCAGGAAGGTTACTTGTGGGTCCTGACTAGAGGAAATTCTACTTGACCAACCTGGTGGAAGGTCAGGTTCCCTGAGAGTTCTCAAAAGAGGTTGTGGTGTCGAGTTTTCGTAGTTAGGAAGCCGAGAGTCGAAAGAAGTGTCAGGTTGAGAGTGTAGGTATGTACTGGTGACCTTTTTGATATTGGAACTGATCTGCCTGGAAACAACCGTTTCATTATAGAGTCGAAAAGTTATGTGATAGATCCAGCCATTATTGAAAGGAAGGTTCCTCATTCTCAGAACATTAAATTACCGACGTTAGTGGTAGACGGTACTAAAACCTCGGAGGTTTTATTTCAGACAGTGACAAAGGTGGCAAGGGGTAGATAAAGAGTACTTCACTACCCTGGTCTACGGTACTAGAATCAAAAGACTTACAACTCGAAATTCGGTTGAAAGAGTGAGAGAAGAAAGTGAACGTAGTTCTCCGAAAAATCAAGAAGAAGTGAAAGACGGTATTCCCACCACAGTAGACGTATAGACTCCAATAACTATAAAGAGAACCGTTAGAACTAAGGTAGAACACGAAGAAGGTCGGGTCGCAAAGAGTCTACATGAGACATATCTTCAATTTATTTGTCCCACTGTTATACGTCGGAATTGAATGAGGAAAAGGCTAAACCTTGGTCAGACAACAAGGTACAGGACAAGATTGACAACGAAGGACTGGACGTATATCCAAAGAGTTCTCCGTCCAGTCCACTAGACCATAAGGGTAGAGAAAGTCTTAAACGGTGTCAAATAACACTAGGTGTGTCAGTTTGCGAAACCGTATTAGTTTTTTCGTCTTTGTCTGCAAAAAGATCTTGAGAGAAGGTAAAAGTTGCTGGGTCTTCTACAACCGTTAAACTGGGGACGAAGGAGACGGAAAAGATTTTGGTCGAACTTGTGGTCCTTCAAGTGACAAGTGTATGACGACTTCGGACCGAACCTCTTAAAACTCGTAATGAAATGATCGCACACTCTACTCACGTTAATACGTCATTAAACTCGTAAGAAAACGTAACGGAAAGAAACCCTAATCTTATTTTTGACTGGAAAAGGTCAGGACACCGGTGACGACTCAAAAGGTTTAAATGACCGTATAACTCACGTTGTGAAAGTGTCGTAGTAGAAAGTCCTAAACTTTATCGAGGTGACCTTAAGGTAGTGGAGGTGATCGAAACAAACATCACTACGAAAGATTCCTGGTGAACTGAAGTGTAAGATGCTACAGACCAAGATCCACTCACTAGTGTGGCAACACTAATAGACCTAGTACTTCGAGAAAAAACATGTCAATAAGACACATAAGAACGGTGGAGAATAATTATACAAGACGAAGACAATCAAGGTATGGTAAAAAAAGGAAATAGCTCGGGTAGAAACGTACCTTACAAGGGAACCATAGAGATTAAAAGAACTTCTCTAGACATCAGAAAGGGTAAGACAACAAAAGGAGATAAAGAAACGTAACTAGAGACTCCTTCCGAAAAAATAGAGAGGAACGATAAGACACCTTGAGACGTAAGTATATGAATATAGAAAGGAAAAGAGGAAACGAAAAGTAAGAGAAGAAAAGTGTCGATAGACATTCCGGAGGAGTCTGTCGGTAAAACGAAAAAACGTAAAGAAAAGGTACCCCTACCAGAACTAGGGACAGAGGACATGTTACGGCGCTTGGAGTAAGGTATCAAGTAGTCCGACAGATAGTCTAGATCAGGGAATTTAGATAAAGAGTGAAGGTGACATATTAGTATTCCCTAAACAAAATCCAGGATGGACTTACCAGATCACCAAAAGGGGTGAAAGAAATTAAATACAGACTTAAACCGTTATTCCTTAAGTACTAGACTCGGTGTCAGACGAGGGTTAGAAAAAAAAAAAAAACGACTGACATATCTCGAAGAGGTAGAAACCGACGTTTATTATATTAGTTAGACTAAAACAACAATTGGTAGACCACTTCAGGTACACATCTCAGAAGAAAACACAACAATCTTCTCTCACAAAAAAAAAATACTGGTCATGTATGAGAATCGTATTGAGATAATCGGAAACGGGACGAAGTAAGCCGTAAAGTTCCGGTTTAAACGGACAATGAGGTCCACAAAGAACTGAAGGATGAAAACGTAAGGACAGGGGATATTACTTTTCCTGTAGAAAAACCCCACAATCAAGATTTTCAAGAACATCCAGAAGTATCTTGGCAAGGTGAAGACGAAAAAGTACAACGACCAACCTCGTATCCGAACCTAATGGCAGTATAACTTACCAAACGGAACCTTTACTTACCTCTAGTAGACAGTAAAAACTCTAACGTAGGTTCATGACGTAAAGTCTGAGAAAACAACTGGTACCACCGATGAGGTAAAGAAGATTTCCAAGAACGGTTGTCATCATCTATATTACCAGTAGACTCAATTTAAGTGGGTAAGGTGAGGTAAAATCCAACGACTAAGGATCTTACAACTGCAACTGAGAACGGTAGAGGACAAACTGGTGAAGGTTAAACGGAACTAAGTACCTGGATTGTAAGGATACGTTATAACGAGAAATGTCGTACCCTGGAATGAAGATAGTGTAGGTGTTGACCCATAACAAAAACGAAACCGAGGTAGGGAAGTAAGAAAGACCTCAATCAGTGTCAGTTTTTATTAAATGATTACCGTCTCTTTATCGACAATAAATATTATCGGTTCACCCTGAGATAGAAGTGGATCCTACAACTTTTGACTGTTTACGACGAGAGAGTGTTGTTTCTTCATTTTTTCTATTGGAATTGTTTGCTGATAATAACAAAAGAAAAAAAAAAAAAAATTTGTTTATTAGACTCCGAAGTCCTGTTGATCCTAAGGATTGTAAGTTCTCCTCTGTCTACAACAGTTTCTCTCTGTTTCCCACCGTTTCGTGACTTTGTCTTTTTCCTTCAGGTTTTTCGTGTCACAATCCCTTTTGTCTGTCGTAAGTACTCATCTGTCTCCTAAAGTTGTATCTCTCCCTTTGATATTCTTTCGACTTTGTTTTCTGTCGTTTGAATTTTTATATATATATATAGTCTATACTTCTTAGGGAAATTACCTGAGTAGTTTACTTCTTTAAATGTAGGTTCCTCTTCTAGACACTTACCATGGAGTCATTCTTTAATGGTTTTACTTTTGAGTATTTCCTCTTTGTTCACTTTGGTTTTGTCTTGTAGAATCCTGATACACTGTTAAAAGACTTTTACATCTTTCTGTAACCGGTGTCTGAGATTTTTAAATTTGTTGGGGTTTACTCTGATTTTGTTTACGTTTTTGATTCGTTTTGTGTGTACTTATTTGTGGAGGTGTGTAGTACTAGTTTACTAGTGTAGTTTCATCCTTTCGACTTCTATTTCTCTTTTAGAATTTCCATCAGTACGTCCCCTCTCTTATATGTAATGTACGTCTCTTTTTCTGTCTTCAATGTTGTTAATGATACGTTCGGTCTTCCGTTATCTCACAATAAAAAATTTCGAAATTTATCATCTTTGTTTGTTTGTTTTGTTCCTCCTTAAATATGGGTTCATTAGATAAAAAGTTTTTTAATGTGTTTTGTTTTGTAAAAACCTGTTTATTTACGATTCATTTAAGTAACGGACTTCTTAATACGGTGTTTTAACTATTTACCTTAATAAATCCTTCTATAGACTATAATTAACCTACCTTTGAGCCTAAATGTGTTTCTTTAATTATCTAAAGTTATATCACTTTTACTGAGTTTATATTATCGGTGAATGATTTAGGTGACAATAATTAACTTAATTTGAGTAGGAACCGTTTACTCTTATTTCACTACCTTCTTTTTTATAGTTTTATTCTAACGTAACCACCAATACTCAATAAATTTTTATATTTATCGAAATAAAATATAGAGTATAAGTTAAAATTAGGACACAAAAGAATTTGAAAAAAAAAAGGTCCAAATTGTTCAATTACACCTTAAAGTTTTCCAATCTAACTATTCAGATGTAATTACGACGTAACTCACGTATTTACACTAGTCAGTACAGACTGACAAACACTGGAGTACTTGACATCGGGTGGTCCGAGGAGACAGGTACTCTAAAAAGTCAGTACTTATGACCTCACCCAACGGTAAAGGAAGAGGTCCCTTAGAACGGTTGACTCTCTATCTTGGTCACAGAGGACGTAACAGTCTTAATAAGAAATGGTGAGACATTGGTATAACTTTAAGTGAAGGTATTTCAAACCTTTAGTTTCAAAATGAGTTTCATTTTAATCTTTTATATTTTTATAACAAATATTTATATATATTTGTAGAAACTCGATATTTTTGTGTAGAATAATTTTAAACTTCATCTAATAGGTGACCGGATCTAATTAAATAATGAGAATTAGTAATTACGTGACTAAAAGTTTCGAGATATAAAATCAAAAAGAAAGTTCTTTTTATGTCATACGTCTTAAAATAAACTTTATTTTTTTAATTGATTAAACAACCATCCCTTCAATAAAACAAGGGGTTACGTGACATTGTAATATATAAGTTATTTATGTTATATCAAAAATTTTCGAAACCCTTTGTGATATCATAAGAAACAAAGAAAAAAAAAGTAACGTGTAACATTATCTTGGATTTTCGTTATCTAAAAAAGACTCATAACTCTTTATTTTTATACATAAAATTTTGACAATTTTACGTGTATTAATACATAGTGTGACACAAAAAATTAACTAACTTAAACTGACAACAACTTTAACGAACTGTTAAGTGTTACGATAGTTGATGTTAATTTAATAGAAAACAAAAATAAACTCGTTCACAACTGACTGAAAAAGTTATAGAGACAGTAAAGGTGGTTGTTTTCTTAAAGTTTCAAGGTAGAAGAGAGGAGAAAAGAGTTGACTATAGATGAAAGTTTCACGACCAAATCTCGTAAGATAAGTCGTACGAAGTAATTTAGGAGTTTAGGTTTGTAACAAAGGAGAAAATTTTGAGACTCCAAGATTAAAGTCCTTTAACCCTCTTATGAGAGTACTTATTGTAAATGTTTCAAATTTTACTAACGTCCTTAAGGAAACTGAATAGACAGAATTATTGTAGTTGTTGTTTAGTGTACTTTTCCTACTATTGTGTCCCATCTCTACCGACTCGTTTAACATCGACAGTCGAGTCCCGACCCTCGATTAGAGGTGATTAAAAATGACTCAGACGAATGGGTCTTCGACTAATTGTCTTTCATCATCGGAAAAACTCACAAACATAATTCTGTAGTCGTAAACTAAGTAATTCTAAATAGGATTCTATATACCTTTTCTTCCCCTTTTTTCCAGGTCTGTACTCTTATACAACTATAAGGACCCGTAAGTCCATGCTGATAATGTAATACCGAAGGGACCACCAAGTCACTATTTCTTAGACGGACTCTACGTCCTCTGTACTCAAACTAATAGTTCAGGACTGTTAGGGAACCTCTTCCTTTATCGTTGGACGAAGTGATAGGAACGGACCCTTTAGGGATGCTGTCTCATCGGACCACCCGATGTCAGGTACCCCAACGTTTTCAATCTATGTCTACAATCTCTGATTTGTTGTTGTTTTCATCTTAACCTACTTTGTATGTCTGTACCTTTGCATGTTTGTACCATCTTAATATGTCTGGAAAATGTTAAACTTAGTCCACAACTAAATTAAAACTTCTGATGTGTTCAGTCCTATCTAAGAGAATAAACCGGTTCCTGAAGGGACCACCGAGTCTCCCATTTCGCAGGCGGATGTTACGCCCTTGGGTCCGAACTAGGGACCCAGTCCTTCTAGGAAACCTCTTCTTTTATCGTTGGGTGAGGTCATGAGAACGGACCTCTTAGGGTACCTACCTTCTCCCACCATCCGTTATCAGGTACCCCAACGTTTCTCAGTCTGTATTGTCTTTGAAGTGAGTGAGTGAGTGATATACACTTCCCGGAGGGACTATCGAGTTAACCATTCCTTAGACGAACGTTTCCTCCTCTAGGTCCAAGCTAGGGACCAAACCCTTCTAGGGGACCTCTTCCCTTTCCGATGGGTGACGTCATAAGATCGGACCTCTTAAGGTACCGGATACGTCAGGTACCCCAACGTTTCTCAACCTGTGCTGACTTACCCAAAGTTATATACACTTTAATATAAAATTCACTACAAGGAATATCGAAGAATAACACATCTGTAAATTTCATAAAATTGTAATAGTCTACTTTTATAAAATTTCTTATTTACAAATCACTCGTTTGAAGAAGTTAGTTTATTATTTTAATAGGATTATATTTGTTTTTAATAACATTCTATGTACTCTCGTCTTTTCGTTTTTGATAGTTAGATTAAAATTTCGGTTTAGAACTGAAAAAAGTACGTATTCTATAAATGTAGTTAAAAATCTTAAATTTTCACTAATTTGGAATTAAATACACTTTATAAGAGGGAGGT
This sequence comes from Capra ibex, assembly GCA_006410555.1. Taxonomy (NCBI): domain Eukaryota; kingdom Metazoa; phylum Chordata; class Mammalia; order Artiodactyla; family Bovidae; genus Capra; species Capra ibex. The sequence continues at coordinate 19,799,498 of SJYO01048061.1, read as the reverse complement.
TTTTTCACGAACCTCACATTTGTTGTCAACTCTTATGACCTACGTACTATTCCACGTTTTTGAAGTATAAGAAATTGACTTTAGTATCATTAATTTAATATTAATCCTAAACTTCTGTCATTATCGATCTGAATAAATAAGTACTAATTTTTCATTTTTGACTGGAGTTTTATTCCATTGTATATGGAGTGACTGTCTAAAATGAATTCGAGTAAATATAAAAATGAACGTTTAGTTGGATGATATTTACCCTTGGGAGGTTGTTTCCTGAGATCTTACTCAGTTGACCTTATACTGTCTGTGAGGGTAAGCACGGTGTGGAGAGGAGTAGAGGGGGTGTCTGCGGGGGTTTAAAGGAAGTGAAATCAAAGACATCTTTAAAATCGTTAGAAAAGAGTACAGAGGGTCTCAGAGACCTGTTGAGTACTACCGGATTTCAACAGGTATCTGGAACACTACGTTTTTTGACGAGAGAAGTCAGGGTGTGATATACGGTAATCTGACCATTAATGACAAAATCTCAAGAGACAAGATACCGGACAGAAAGGAGGATATGTCTTATAGACTAAATGACAAGACCTAGACCCTCACCCCTATCTCCGGATGAAGAAAGTTTTCACTACGAAGACTTTTCACTCTGTGATACTGTTCCACTATCCGAGAAGAGAAGAACCAAAGGGAGGGGACTTAACCTTGGAGACGGAATACTCGTTCCACCACACTCCTGTCACTCCAGGGGTTATAGGAATAGAATGGACTCATTTCTGAATCGAACTATTCATCCTTGACCTATCGTCTCCCGTAGGATGAAGACTGGTGGGAGTGGTACTAATAATAGAGGTCACAACTTGACCCATTTTACTCTTTACAATCGTCTGACGGAAGTACACCTCCATAGAACGGAAGTTGACATTCGACCCACCTCTTTCTCGAGACAAGAACCGACGTGGGTGGACCTCACTTCAAACGTAGTATGACCCACCCTCTCCCTTCTTTCCCGTATAACTCCAAGTTTACCGTGAGAAAATTGACTCAAAATCATTTGTAAAATTTTTATTTCCACACAACAAAAAAAAAAAACTACATACAAGAATCCAGTCCAATTAAAGGTCTCTAAAAGATAATAACGTAAAATTTTTATTAAAAGTGAGTAATACAAGTAAAAGGATAAGTCAAGTCAAGTCAGGTCAGTGAGTCAACACAGGTTGAGACACTGGGGTAGCTGACGTCGTGCGGTCCGAAGGAACAGGTAGTGGTTGAGGGTCTCGAACGAGTTTGAGTACAGGTATCTAAGACACTACAGTAGGTTGGTAAAGTAGGAGATGACACGGGAAGAGGAGGGCGAAAGTTATCAAAGGGATGTCAAGTGTTTTGAAAGAATTTTCGTTTTTAAAGGGTACGTTTGGAAAGTACTACTGTTTAAATATTATTTACATATTTTAGTGTAATACGAAAGAACTAATTTTTTATGTGAACGTTTTTTCAATTCACGGAAACTTTTTATGAAACGTGTATAGTAAAATAAGTTTAAGTAATAAAAATTGAACTCCAAATTTTGTAATTAAATAAAGTATTAGGTCAAATTAGGAATAATAAAGTGAGGAATTGTATGTATGCTAAAAAAAAAGGAATTATTCATAGAAGTTAAGTCCTTTCACTCCTTTGTAAGGGTTTAAGTGTCTAGTATACTCACAGTGTCGGTTCAGAGTTAGGGGTACGACAATTCTCGACCTTAACTAACAAGAAACGACAATACGAGATTACTTAAATATTTAGTTCAATTACTCTAATTATTCTTCATTAGTTTGATCATTAAGTTTACACACAGACGGTCATAGGTAACGTCTAGTAAAAGTGTCATTGATACTCTGAGATAGACACTATCCTGACTAAACCTGAGTGACTATACCATACTTCAAATAAAAAATTCCACTTTTCTAGTCTTGTTTGTCTTCGATGTTTTTACCGTTTTCTGGTTTTGTCTTGTGTGTGTGTTTCGGAGTAGATTTAAATAAAACGACTGAATGCATTTTCACTTTCACAATTAACGAGTCAGAAAAGACTGAGAAACTCTGGGGAACTATCGGGTCGTTGGAGGAGACGGGTTCCTTAAAAGGTCCGTTCTTATGACCTCACCCAACAACAGGAGAGAGGTCCACTAGAAGGGTCGACCCCTAGCTTGGACCCAGAGGACTTAACGTCCGTCTAAGGAATAACAGACTCGGTGGTCCCTTGAGGTTCCGGTGGGGGTTTGTTTCGGTCGTGTTAAAGGGAAAGGACCACCAAATGTCGGTTCTCTCTGGTAAGTATGGACCTACTCTTAAATATTATTCTTTTTTTATGAATAGTTTTGATAGGAATGAAGGTGAACATAGGTTCTGAACAAAGACTAATCAAAGGATCGTAAAGGAAAACAGACCTCCAGGATTGAGGGAAAAAAGAATACTACGATATATTTGGGATTCTAGGTCGAGAAGACTCTCGGTGAAGAAATATGCAAGGGTTCTTATATTTATTCGAAACGGAAAAGAGGATATTTAGATAGAAGACTATCAAATAAACGTCCGGGACTTGGTGAATTCGATACGACGATATCATACACACACACATACACACACACACACACACACACACGCACGCACACGCGCGTGCACGACCATCACACACATACACACACGACCATCACACACACACACGCACACGTACACATACACACACGTACACGTACACACACGTACGTGTGACCATCTCCCTATTCAATGAAAAGGAGGGTTGTTGACATGACCTTCGATACATCGATCTGGTAACCCTAGTATAAAGTTAAATCTGAGAGGTCCATATCCAGTAGTTTTAGATAATCTGTCGTTAACAAGTCTGACCTCTTGATACTCTTTTTATTAAACTGGACCCTGATTTTTAATCAGTGACTCTTGTCCTAGGACTAAAATATCGTCAGTTTATGTGAATCTCTACAGAGTCCTAAGTAATTTTTCCTCTTTTTCTCGTTCTTATTTATCGTTTGGGTTCACAATGATGACTCCTTGTCTACTTGTGAAACTTTCCTTCGTTTTGTCACTTTTTTGTCTTTCTAATTTCAACAAGAAGTTTACTTTCGATTCAATTGGTTTACTACTTTTTGTCTTGGAGTAATTTTAAAATAGTTGTTTTTGTACTACGTAAAAAAATTTCACACCATTTACTCATCGATTTTGAGGTGACTTTTTGAATCCCTTATAACGGTACAAGGGGTCTAAAGACACTTAAAGATTCTAAAACGTCAAATACTAAAGTACTGTTTATAAACCACACTTCAGAAAGAACACAATCGAGTCAAATGTCTAATAATATGTTAAATAATGTACGACGGAGACATGACATTGTTTCAGAGTGTCCATGACTTAGGGAGATTGAATTTGTTAGTGTCTTATTGTAGTACTCTCCTCGGTACGTACACTGTATTTTATGTCGAAAGTTTACTGTCTTCAAATATAACGTTATAAAGTTTGTCAACTTTCTACATAATTCTAAAGTACACACCCTTTTTTCTTTTTCTAGTGTACATACTTTCAGTGGATTTCTTGGGTAAGGAGGTAATGGACTGTAAAAGTGTTCGGTAATGTCGTATATAATACGTAGTCAGAACGTACCTAAATAATAAGAGAAAGAGGAGAAAGGTGTTTTTGTTTCAGGAAGGACCACCTTTATTATGTGCAAATGGTAATATTATACGTTTATTAAACAAAAAGAAGTCAACGATTCAGTACAGGCTGAGAAATCCTAGAGTACCGTACTATCCGAGGAGAAAAGAAGTGATAGAGGGTCTTAAACGAGTTTAAGTGCAGGTAATTCAACGACTACGATAGATTGGTAGAGTAGGAGATGGCGGGGGAAGAGGAAAACGGAAATTAAAAAGGGTCGTAAGTTAAAAAGGTCACTCAACCGAGAAGTGTAATCCGCCGGTTTCATAACCTTGAAGCCGAAGTCACAGTCAGGAAGGTCACTTATAAGTCCCACTAAAGGTAATCCTAACTGACCAAACTAGAGGAACGTCAGATTCCCTGAGAGTTTTCACAATATATACAGGAAAAAATAAATTGGAGATCGTATAGTTCCATAACAAGATTTGGTTTTATTTAAGATTATAACATTCTTATGACATTAGTTCCCAGTCGACACATATAGAACACACATATGTATCCAAATATATAACTGTCGTAAAAACGTGTTTCAATTTTGTCTAATTCTAAAATTTGATTGAGACGTATGTGTCGGAAGTTTCCATAACCAAAAGACTATACCGGTTATGGATCAAATCACATAATATAGGAACAAATATATACATAAAGTATAAGAACAAATATATACATAAGGAGAATACGAGTAAGAAGAAATAATAACATGGTTAACGGACTTTTTAAGAAGGGGATTTTATGAGGTGGTATTTAGTAACAAAAGATTCGATGATATAAAAATTGGGTTAAGATAAGAATAGTTTTAGTCGGAATAGAAACTGTGGTACAAATCTCCGGATCATTAACTCATATGACGAAACACATTATGAAAAAAGTTTTCTTCCTTATAGGATCGTTTTTTCAGGAATGATCAACTTTATCAAAGAGACCTAGATTTCTATTTTACTTCACGATCTTTATCAAAGTGAAACTTGACTATTGTTTTATTCTTAATTTTGTTATCGGTACTATAAGATTAATTAGTTTGACTTCTATTCACGTATCCTGGTGTAAAAAAAAAAAAAAAAAAATGACGCGAGCTAGATATAGTAGTCACCGTTCGTCTAAAGACGAAACTCTGATAGAGGATAAACTAATTTCTTTATTCTTACTAATTTTATAGTTTGATACAAACAAAGCAAACAGATTTCATGAACGTTACTTTATTATATAAACCCATATTTTATTGTAATGAAAAAGTCAAAATCAAGACCAAGTTTTTATGTATACTTGTATATAGAAGAAAGTATTTTGACGAATATATGATACTTTTAAAACTCTCTTTAGTCAAGATGGAAATTAAGGTAAATTTTTACCAATAAGATTATTTTTTATTGAGACGAAAGACCATTTTTGTATCAAATTCAAATCAGAGAGATATTGTAAAATAATCTTTCTCCATAAAAGGAGATAGATTAGTGGACATAATTTTCTTTATAACTACCATTGTTACGTAAACAGTCAAAAATAGGGAATGGTACACAGTAAGTTATGTTCACTTTACGTTGTAGACAAATTTTTAAATTTTCAGTCCTGTCCTCAACTTTCCTTTGTATTTTTCTTTAAAAAAATTTAAACTCCTAAACTACCATCTATAAAAGAATCTCGGATTTATCCGAGGGAACTTTAAAATTACTTCTCGACTGGTCATATCAAAATATAAACACATATTGTCTTTACAATTATTACTCAATAAACTAAGGATTGTTAAAAAGTTAGACTTCAAGACTAATCGAAATGTTTATCAATGGATATGTAAAATATAACGAATGCGAAATAGATAAAAGAAAGGGTAATTATGAATTTGTGAAGTTGTTTTTATTGAAAATAAAATATTAATTGGAAGATATAAACTTCTTTTATTTAAGTTGTTAAAATGAGGAACACTAAGTGTAATGTGTGTGATTTTGTTTTTCTTTATAGACGGAATTATAGTGGTTCTGAATTCACTTATTCGTTTAAAACATCGAGTTCAATAAAACCATTGAGACATTCGTATTTAATACTATCGGTTATAGTTTCCCTCTCAGATATTATAAAGTATAGTTTCCCAATATATATTTACCCTCTATTATACAATAAAAAACACTAGTATTACACTATTATACAATAACGGAACCATCTATGTTTGTGTCCACACTTATAAAACAAAAATATATAATACTTGGATAAATGAGTATAAGGAACGTAACCAATTAAGTATTGAGTAATAGTAAAACTTCCAAGTGGAATTGAGAGTGAAATTTGATTTAGTCGGTCGGGTAATTAGAAAGTTATTTAGTAGATAAAAGGAATTATAAAATAGTCTTAAAAAAAAGAGTATATATCAAACATAAAAGGTTGGTTATAAAATTCAAAGTACTTGATCACTAATGTATATACACAGTGGTACAATATCTTAGAGTTTATGTCTACTTAACTAGATATAACTAGGATATATCCCCTTATAAATTTATTGACATAAAGAGTTTATAAATCAAAAGAAAAAATTATGTTATAAGTATTTAAATCCCACAAGTCCCAAATTAAAAAAGGAGAGTTAGAATACGTTCTACAATACTTTATTTACTGTAAAACGTAACGGATAAACAAAACAAAATAAACAAAAGAGTAAACAAATCACAATATGTACACGAAGAAAACACCGTGATTTAATTAAAGGTATTTAATTAAAGGTATTTCAGTGATGTACGTAGGTGTACGATATTATTTTTGACATGAATTAAGTAAGAAATAAATATTTAAATTTCTTTTGTAATCAATACTTATTTCGTCTTTACGTAAATGAAGTAATTATGTGTTCCTTCTTTCAAAACTGATAAATTCTAATGAAACAGTAACATTTGTTACGTAAATCACTTCTATATAGGTAAAGAAAGAGAAATTTTTTAAAAAATATTACGGGTAAAAGGAGTTTAACGAATTCTAAAATCAAACGAGATAGAATTTTTATATTTGAGACCCATGGTAGAATCCGGGTAGTTTATGTCAAAGGTGTCTTTACTAGACCCTTAGATTCGTATATTTGAATGTATTTAAATTATGTTTCAGATTGAACATTGCAAAATTCACGAAGGAGGTTTGTATGTGTATCTTTGTATGTATACTGTTCACATTTATTTTAGATTTCCCCTTTTAGTTTGATTGACACGTAGGTTTCTGTAGTCGTGATAAGTTAAAAACACATAGTGATATAGACTTTTATAAATTATGATAAAATCAGAATTGAGTCACTTGAGGTAATTTCAGTTCATGTCTTCTTTCTACTTTCTTTTTCCTTTTTTCCTTTCCTCTCCTTTTCTTTCCCTCTCCTTTCTTCCTCATGTCTCCCTCCCTCCCTCTCTCTCTCTCTCTTCTTTTCATTCATTTCGACTCCTTCTATTATACGGACAAGTCAACGTTTTTGTGACTTCACCCAACGGTAAAGGAGGAGGTCCCGTAGAAGGTATGGGGTTGGGTCCCTAGTTTAAGTGTAGAGGACTAAAAGGAGGTAACCGTCGGTCTAAGAAATGCGACCCTTTGGTTGTGACTCTCTACTAAGAAATACCTACGGACTTCAAAGGACTGTAAAACGTTTCTATAACTGACGGAAACGAGATCTGACAAAAGTTTCCATAGACAAATTATTAGTCGGTTTCTTCTACCTTTCACGAAAGGAAACCTCGTCCGTACGAATTGAGGGAAGTATTCTTTTAAAGTCAAAGGATTACAGTCTTACAGAAAGGTATTCTCCGTTTAGTAACGTAAAAGTCCGTAGATAAACCTGGGTCGACCCATTAGGGGTACCCGGAATCACCGTTTCACCTGACTCCTTTGTCAGACTACAGGTACGATGAACGTGACGGCAATCGGTATTTCAAATTACAGATACTGAGTACAAAGGACATAAGACAGTCGTAGAGATTTTAACACCGTTTAATGAACGGTCGAAAATTCATCTCGTATCAGTGTCTTTAGAGTGTCAAGAACTGTTGAAATCGTTATTCATATCGTTTGACTGTATCTAAATGAAGACCTTTTCCTTCTCATATCCGAAAGACATACAACTAATTACCCTAGACTTCTTTAAAGTACCCTTGACTATCACTTATAGGTTTTACAATAAGAGATGGGTCATTATTTAATAGACAAAATAAAACACAATTACATCTTCTTAAACCCTATTATGACGTTCGATACACGGTCTATTATCATAGTTTCTGTCCACTGTTTTAGCACAGGACTAACAAAAGTTGTGAAAAGTTCCTAATCAAGAACGATTAGACCGTCACTCGGAGTCCAGACGGAGTAACATTGTTCATCATAGTTAAAGGTAAGACTCATTGGTCTTCTAAGGTTGGGTAAAGTCTGTTGTTAATATGTAAGTGGGGTATCGTACCATGACGACTCACTATTGGTACCCTTGACCACACCCTCCCGTAGACCTTCGAAAGTGTCCACAAAAGGTACTTTCCACGTCCTCGACCCTCCCGTTAGGGGACGACAAAAATTATCGATATTAATTCCAATAGATTTTACTGTTACTTTAGCACCAGATTTATCGGAGTACCGCACTGTCTACTATCTAGGATGTAAATTTATATTCCAAGAACGTTTGAAAACCTCTTAACACTATGTAGTAAAACAAAACTCTCTCTTCTATATCCTCAAAGAGACAGATTTTGTCTCATAATACTCTCGGAAGGGAGAGGTCATGGATTACCCGAGAAAATATGAACATTAAAATATGGGTAACTTTTCCGTTAGATACCTGACTTTCCTCTATAAATGTTTGGTATATAGAGTATTCCCGAATTAAAGGTGTTATATTACTTGAAGATCTTGAGTTATCTTTTTGTTTGGGTTTATTGAGTACATTCTTTTTCCATTTTCAGAACTTGACTGTAAAGAGATTTCTGTCTATTTACCGTTCGTCCATTTTCCATTCCCCTTGAAGTAATTAGTAGTCCCTTTTCGTTTAGTTTTGATGTTAGAGTGTAACATTATCCTACTTATAATAGGATCTTTGTTTGTTTTTTATTGTTCGCAACCACTCCTACACCTCTTTAACCTTAGGAACATACGGCAAGCGCCTTTAAAAAGTAATTATAAAAAGATTTTAATTTATTATAATTATCTTAAAGATGGTAGGACTATCATTGATCAAGTAAATTACAAATGGGGAGAGGGTGATAGATAATAATAATTTCATTTGATTTCAACGAGTCATGACATGTTGAGAAACGTTGGGACACCTGACATCGGATGGTCCGAGGAGGCCGGTACCCTAAAAGGTCATTCTCATGATGTCCCCCAACGGTAAAGGAAGAGGTCGCCTAAAAGGGTTGAGTCCCTAACTTTGGCCCAGAAACCGTAACATCCGTCTACGAAATGATAGACTCTGTAGTCCCTTCAAGTTTTAATGTTATACGAATCAGCAGAGGTTGAGAAACGCTGGGGTCCTTGACATCGGGCACTCCGAGGAGAAAGGTACTTTGAAAGGTCCGTTATTATGACCTCACCCAACGGTAAAGGAAGAGGTCCCTTAGAAGGGTTGGGTCCCTAACTTAGGTCCGGGGAATGTAGAGGACGTAACCATTCTCCCAACTAGATGGGTGGAGACAGGAGATGATCGGAGATAGGGGGTGTGAGGAATAATAATTCCTCGAGGGTTTTTCTACGGAATAGACAGGCTTCTTTTGACAGGTAATTGTCTTCAACGATATGTTCCAGTGACGAGTAAAAGACGTGTACTTGTCAAGTCAAGTCAAGTCAGGGCGTCAGTACAGACTGAGAAACACTGGGGTTGCCTGACTTCGTACGGCCCGGAGGGACGGATAGTGGTGGTTGAGGGCCTCAAGTGAGTTTGAGTACAGGTGACTCAACCACTACGGTAAGTGGGTGGAGGAGGAGACAGCTGGTGCAGAGGAGGACGGAAGTTAGAAGGGGTCGTAGTCCCAGAAAAGGTTACTTAGTCAAGAAGCGTAGTCCACCGGTTTTCTAACTTCAAAGTCGAAGTCGTAGTCAGGAAGGTTTCTTGTAAGTCCTGACTAAAGGAGATCCTACCTGACCAAGCTGGAGGAACGTCGGGTTCCCTGAGAGTTCTAAGAAGAGGTTGTGGTATCAAGTTTTCGTAGTTAAGAAGCCACGAGTCGCAAGAATTATCATGTTTAGAGTGTAGGTATGTACTTATGACCTTTTTGGTATCGGAACTGATCTACCTGGAAACAACCGTTTCATTACAGAGACAATAAATTATACGACAGATCAAACGACCATTGAAAAGGTGGATCCTCGTTCGCAGAAAAATAAAGTACCGACGTCAGTGGTAGACGTCACTGACCTTGGGTTCATTTATTTCAGACGGTGACATATGTGTCAAAGAGGTAGTTAAACGGTACTTAACTACCCTGACCTACGGTACTAGAAACAAAAGACTTACAACTCTAAATTCGACTGAAAAAGTAAGAGGAGAAAGTGAAAGTAGTTCTCCGAGAATAAAGAAGAAGTGAAACGCGGTATTCCCACCACAGTTTGACGTATAAACTCCAATAATTATAAAGAGGGTCGTTAGAACTAAGGTCGAACACGAAGGAGGTCGGGTCACAAAGAGTACTACATGAGACGTATATTCAATTTATTCGTACCACTGTTATATGTCGGAACTTTATGAGGAAAAGGATAAACCTTGGTCGGACGACAAGGTCCAGGGTAAGACTGATAACGAAAGACTGGACGTATGTGTCTCTTCCCTTACCGTTGGATGAGACCACGAGAACGGTCCTTTTAAGGTACCTACCTCCTCGGACCATCTGACGTCAGGTACCCCAGCGATTCTCAACCTGTGCTGACTGGTTGAAGTTAAAGTGAAAAGTGAAATTACTTAAGCTCTTCCTTTACCGTTAGGTGACGTCACAAGAACGGACCTCTTAGGGTTCCTGTCCCCTCGAACACCCGACGGTAGATACCCCAGCGTGTCTCAGTCTGTAATGACTTCTTTCAATCGTCGTCGTCGTCTGGACGTATGTCTAAAGAGTTCTCCGTCCAGTCTACCAGACCATAAGGGTAGACAAAGTCTTCACAGGTGTCAAATAACACTAGGTGTGTTTCAGAAAACGTATCACTTATTTCGTCTTTATCTACAAAAAGACCTTGAGAGAACGAAAAAGTTACTAGGTCACTTCCAACCGTTAAACTATAGACCAAGGAGACGGAAAAGATTCTGGTCGAACTTGTAGACCTTCGAGTGCCAAGCGTATGACAACTTCGGACCGAACCTCGTAAAATTTGTAATGAAACGATCGTATACTCTACTCACGTTAACACGTAATCAAACTTGTAAGAAACCGTGAAGGAAAAATCCCTCACCTTACTTTTGACTGAAAACGGTCAGGACACCGGTGACGACTCAAAAGGTTTAAACGACCATATAACTCACGTTGTGAAAGTGTCGTAGTAGAAAATCCTAAACTTTATCGAGGTGACCTTAAGGTAGTGGACGTGATCAAAACGTATCACGTACGGTTTGACGACTACTTGTGACGTCAGTAGAAGGTCTTATACTTCTACGACGTACCAACGGACGATTCAATGAAATCAACACAGGATGAGAAACAGTGGGGTACCTGATATCGGTCGGTCCGAGGCGACAGGTACCCTAAGAGGTCCGTTCTTATGTTCTCACCCAACAGTACGGGAAGAGGTTACTTCAACGACTGTAAGTGGATTTTGTTTGTAGAATGAGGACCTATAAGAGTAGTACACTTCATCATTAACGGTCTGACAAAAGCCTTAACTCTCCCTAAAAGTAAAATTCTATATTTGATACTTAATCGTTACGGACATAGTCTCAAAATATAGGGTTTTAGGAGGAAAGTAGATAAAATGTTTTAAGGTTTCGAAGAGGTAGATGATCAATCCTTTCGTTTAATTTAACATTCTTGATTGTCACTATATACAGTATAATATACGTTAGAAGGACGGATAAGAGGGGGATATATAACGTAAAGTATTGAATGTTAGGGAAATAATAGTCAAGTCAAGTCAAGTCAATGCGTCAGCGTAGGGTGAGAAACGCTGGGGCACTTAAAGTTGTGTGGTCCGGAGGTACAGGTAGTGGTTGGGGGTCTCAAGTGAGTTTGAGTACAGGTAACTCAACTACTAAGGTAAGTCGGTAGAGTAGGAGACAGTAAGGGAAGAGGAGGACGGGGGTTAGGGAGGTTCGTAGTCAGAAAAAGTTACTCAGTTGAGAAACACACTCCACCTGTTTCATAACCTCAAAGTCGAAGTCGTAGTCAGGAAGGTTACTTGTGGGTCCTTACTAGAGAAATCCTACCTGACCAACCTAGAGGAACGTCAGGTTCCCTGAGAGTTCTCAGAAGAGGTTGTGGTGTCAAGTTTTCATAGTTAAGAAGCCGCGAGTCGTAAGAAGTGTCAGGTTGAGAGTGTAGGTATGTACTGGTGTCCTTTTTGGTATCGGAACTGATCTGCCTGGAATCAGTCGTTTCATTACAAAGACGAAAAGTTATATGATAGATCCAACCAGTATTGAAAGGAAGGTTCCTCTTTCTCAGAAAATTAAAGTACCGACGTTAGTGGTAGACGTCACTAAAACCTCGGGGGGTTTTATCAGACTGTGACAAAGGTGACAAGGGGTAGATAAAGGGTACTTCACTACCCTGGTCTATGGTACTAAAATCAAAAGACTTACAACTCAAAATTCGGTTGAAAAAGTGAGAGAAGAAAGTGAACGTAGTTCTCCGAAAAATCAAGGAGAAGTGAAAGACGGTATTCCCACCACAGTAGCCGTATAGACTCCAATAATTATAAAGAGGGTCGTTAGAACTAAGGTGGCACACGAAGAAGGTGGGGTCGCAAAGAGTACTACATGAGACGTATCTTCAATTTATTCGTCCCACTGTTATATGTAGGAACTGCATGAGGAAAAGGACAAACCTTTGTCAGACAACAAGGTACAGGTCAAGAGTGACAACGAAGGACTGGACGTATGTCTAAAGAGTTCTCCGTCCAGTCCACTGGACATAAGGGTAGAGAAAGTCTTAAAAGGTGTCAAATAACACTAGGTGTGTCAGTTTCCGAAACCGTATCAGTCATTTCGTCTTTATCTACAAAAAGATCTTGAGAGAAGGAAAAAGGTACTAGGTCGCCTACGACCGTTAAACTGGAGACCAAGGAGACGGAAAAGATTTTGGTCGAACTTGTAATAGTCATGTTTTAATTTATACAGTACTAACAGTTGACTATTTTTGTCTGCTTCAAATTCAACATTGTTGTCGTTTCATTCATATATATGGTTAGATGAAGTATATTATACAAATTGGACAGTGTCACCTCTCGAATTTCTCTTGGCATTCCATTTTAAAATAGTACAATGATGAAATTAATCCAATTGTGTATAATGTGATTTTCTTCACGAAGGGACTACCGAGTCAACATGTCTTAAACGAAAGGTTATGTCGTCTACACTGACGCTAGAGACCCAGTCCTTCTAAAGGACTTTTTCCTTTACCCTTAGGTGAGGTCATAGGAACGGACCTTTCAGGGTACCTGTTTCTTCAGACTGTACGATATTAGGTACCTCAGTGTTCTCAGTGTATGTGTATCCTTGTTTTGGTGGTGGTGGTGGTCTTATTTTTCTTTTCACGTCCTCTTTATCTCTATTTCTTTAGGGACCAAAATCTTTTCCGTCTCCTTGGTCTCTAGTTCAACGGTTGTAGTCGACCTTGTAGCTTTTTCATTCTCTCAAGGTCTTTTTTGTAGATATGGACGAAATAACTGATACGTTTTCGGAAACTGACACACCTAGTGTTATTGGAAATCTTCTAAGAATTTCTATACCCTTATGGTCTGGTGGACTGGACGGAGAACTCGTTGAACATACGTCCAGTCCTTCGTTGTTAATCTTGACCTGTACCTTGTTGTCTGACCAAGGTTTATCCTTTTCCTCATGCAGTTCCTACATGTCACAGTGGACGATTAAATTGAAGACACGTCTCATCTAGTACTCTTTGCGAACTGACCTTCTTCGTGTCGACCTTAGTTCTAACGACCCTCTTTATAGTTATTGGAGTCTATACGTCTACTGTGGTGGGAATACCGTCTTTCACTTCTCCTTGATTTCTCGGAGAACTACTTTCACTTTCTCCTCGTACTTTTTCAACCGAATTTTGAGTTGTAAGTCTTTTGATTCTAGTACCGTAGACCAGGGTAATAAAGTTCCCTTTATCTGCCCCTTGTCACCTTTGTCACAGTCTGAAATAAAAAAACCCGAGGTTTTAGTGACGTCTACCACCAACGTCGGTACTTTAATTTTCTGCGAATGAGGAACCTTCCTTTCAATACTAGTTTGATCTATCGTAAAATTTTTCGTCTCTGTAATGAAACGGTTGTTTCAAGGAAGATAAGTTCCGATACAAAAAAGGTCACTAGTACATAATTACACTCTCAACCTGACACTTCTTTCGACTCGTGGTTTCTTAACTACGAAAACTTTACACCACTACCTCTTCCGAGAACTCTCAGGGAACCTGACGTACCTCTAGGTTGGTCAGGTAGGATTTCCTCTAGTAAGGACCCACAAGTAACCTTCCTGATTACAACTTCGACTTTGAGGTGATAAACCGGTAGACTACACTTCTCAACTGAGTGACCTTTTCTGAGACTACGAACCTCCCTAACCCCTGTCCTCCTCTTCCCTTACTGTCTTTTACTCTACCGACCTACCATAGTGACTGAGATACCTTTACTGAAACGTACTTGAGACCCTCAACCACTACCTGTCACTCCGAATCTCACGACCCTAAGTACCCCAGTGTTTCTTAACCTGTACTGACTCACTGACCTGACTTGACTTGACTAGGGACAGTATACATTAAGACCGAAGGTGGCATCAGATCCTGTCAAAAAGAATTGTTATTCACTACACATTTTACACTTGTATTTCCTCAAAAGAAACGAAACCGTTTTCGGTAAGAGAAAATTGAAACTATCTCTCGGTTAATAATAAGTTACATATTTCATATTTCTGTATATAAATGTTACGTCAGGGGTAGTAATTCCGTCGTCACTAGTCCGGTTTTTACACTACATAAAGTTATTTGTTTAATTTGTCACAGACGAAATTTTATGAAATCTCTACAAAAATTACGTCTCAAAAAAGGATTCTTAAGAATTCTTTATATTTATTACAAGTGACAACCACGATAAAACGTAAAGTCGTGTATTATCCGTTGAGTTAACGTACTTGTTGTCTACTCCTTATTTGAATTGATTCTTTCGTTTATTGTAGATATGGTTTTCTAAATTTTATAACTACTTTATTTAATCAGTTCAGTGTGTTTTTACCTTTGTATAAATATAAGTGTCTGACCTTCTGTCTTAACGATTTCATAGTTATGACGGGTTTCTTTAGATGTCTAAGTTACGACGTCCGTAGTACGATAGACCAGAGTTTTACATTATGTTTCGATATCATTAGTTTTACCATGTCATGACCGTATTCTTATCTATGTACTTTGCTACCTTGACCAGGTAAAAGATTACTGTGTGTCTTTGTGTCGTTTGTAAAAATTTAACTAATTTCAGAATTTACATCTGGACTTTGACATTTTGTTGATCTTCTTTTGTTTCGGTTGCCATATATTTTTATTAATGTGTTACTCTGTAACACCCTAAATAGGTTCCATATATTACGTAGTATAGTTGTGTAACCTTTCTTTTTAGTATGTTATTATAGTCATCTATGTCTAGTCACAAACTGCTTTAGGTTATGAGGAATCACTACTTTTGAAAGTCATTTTGTCGTTATCTCTTTTTAAAGGAGTTTAATTACTTTTTATAGTTGTTTCCGTAACGTCAAATTACCTAATTTCGATGAGGAGCTGTTTACACAACCCTTTTGATGGTGTACGTGTGTAACCACACTTACGTTGTACTATCTCAAAGATGTCTTTGTAATTTTTATAATACTCAATTTTTATCTTAATGATGATACATTAGGTCATTAGTGTATAGACCCATTAAATTTAGTCCAAGAGTTTCTCGTGAGAGTACAAGTCACGTCATGACGATTGTTAACAGTTCCATTCTTTCTTTGAAGTTACGGGTGGTCAGCTACTTACCTATTACTTTTGTATTATATTTACAAGTGCGTGTGTGTGTGTCTGTTCCTTATAATAAGTCGAAATTTTTGTTTCCTGTAAGACACTGTATATTGCACATACTTTAAAATTCTATAATAACATTCACTTTATTTGATGTGTGTCATTCTGTTTTTGACGTGCTAAGGAATATATACTCCATAGAGTTTATCAGTTTAAGTTGCTCAGTTTCATACAATATCACTAACGACCCCCAACCTCTTTCCTTCTTTATTCCTCAATGATTAGTTATGCGTCTTTCAAAATCTACTAATTTAAGATTTCCACTTTTTTAAAGTAGACAAAATGTTGTAATATGGTCATCAGGTGTTGTGACATAACATGTGAATTTGTAAACATTTCTGTCGTCTAAAGTACCGTTCGCAAGAGTAAAATGATTATTATTTGTTTATACTCAAATTGACCGGATGAGATCCTGTGAGGAAGAGTACCATTGGTCTCATGATGAAGTGTGAATCTCCTAAACCACTTTGTTCTGAACATTTCATGACAAGATTCCAGTCAAGACTAATAGTCACTAAAAAATTTTGTAATTAAGTCTACTCACGAAGAGTAGTAAAGTCAAGTCATGTCAAGTCAGCGAGTCAACATAGACTGAGAAACGATTGGGTACTTAGTGTCGTACGGTCCGGAGGGACAGGTAGTGGTTGAGGACCTCAAGTGAGTTTGAGTTCAGGTAGCTCAGCCACTACGGTAGGTCGGTAGAATAGAAGAGAGTAGTAAATAATCCTAAGTTTAGTAAACCTCTAGGACTATTTTACGTGTAAGTCTAATTCTTACCCACCCATGACTTTAAGATGTAAATATTACTCGAGAATCCCCTGATTACACCTGGTGTGACACTCTTCGTTCCAAAATATAGTAAATTAAGTTTTGAGGAAACAAAGTGTTTCGTGACATTGTATATAAAACCCGGTGGGGGTTTATAGTCATTTATGTTATTTAACATAAAAATGAGTTCAATGGAAGTATAAATGACAAAGAATTCGTGTGATTCTTGACTTATACCACCATTCCGTCGGTCCACACATACACGATCGTTAGTAATCTCTTGTGACGGATATTATTTTTCTTTCGAAATCTATCATAGATATTTCTTCTAATTATTACCAGATGTTTTTTGCACGACATTAATAGTGTGTCAACTAAAGGTACTCTTACTTGAATTTATGACTGAACATAATGATTGAAGTCTTTTTTTTTACTATGAGACTTAGTTATAATTTATAAAGGGTAGTTGACTATTTACAACTTTTATACCATGACGGTGGAGAACCATTTTCCATATCATCGTTCTGTTCACGACAGATTTACTAATTTAAAAATTTTTCATTATATAAAAGTGACAAAATAGATGAGTATTAACTACCGTAGTTTAAATTCAGTAAGGAGATGTCTATTTGGTTCATAACTCTGAGTAAACACTTATAAAGGAACACAACTACATAAACCATTCATCAAGGAATCACATTTTATAGTAAAATGATTAGACAAGGAGAAATAAGACCACTGTGATTGTGTTTTCTATTACCATTGATTAACTAAGTGATTTGTCATCGTAGTCATGAGTAAAAGTGATACTCGTTTAACTCTGATAAAGGAAAATAAGGACGGTACATTCTGACTCAGTATACCACAATTAGACCTATCGCTGACTTTCTTCCTTTTTCCTTGGTCAGTTTAAAGAACTTCCTTTTAAATGATGAACCATTGTAGGGTCACGACTTATTAGAAAATTATGATGTAAGTATACTGAAACATTTGATTAGTATTTAAATCAATCTGTTTTGTTTTTAGTCCCAAAAAAAAAAACAAAAAATCTTACACTTAACGTTAATTTTAACAGATGGTTTCAACCTCTTCCGTTTCTTAACCTTTTACATATCAGTTATTTATAAACAAGTTTATCACTTACTCTTCCTTTTACCTTTCTAACATGGAAATTATATTCGTCTATGGTACACGTTTAAATCCCTCCTCATCAATCTAGAATAAAGAAACTTTCTTTATGTCGGTAAATTAAAAATGCATTTTAAAAGACGAAACATTTAATACGTAAAGATTAAAAAATTTATGTGTCCGATGTCTAAACGATGGATAGTATATCTTATGTTCGACCTTAGTTCTAACGGCCCTCTTTATAGTTATTGGAGTCTATACGTCTACTGTGGTGGGAATACCGTCTTTCACTTTTCCTTGATTTTTCGTAGAACTACTTTCAGTTTCTCCTCTCACTTTTTCAACCGAATTTCCAGTTGTAAGTCCTTTGTTTCTAGTACCGTAGGCCAGGGTAGTAAAGTACCCTTTATCTACCCCTTTGTCACCTTTGTCACAGTCTGAAATAAAANACGTCTACTGTGGTGGGAATACCGTCTTTCACTTTTCCTTGATTTTTCGTAGAACTACTTTCAGTTTCTCCTCTCACTTTTTCAACCGAATTTCCAGTTGTAAGTCTTTTGTTTCTATTACCGTAGGCCAGGGTAGTAAAGTACCCTTTATCTACCCCTTTGTCACCTTTGTCACAGTCTGAAATAAAAAACCCCGAGGTTTTAGTGACGTCTACCACTAACGTCGGTACTTTAATTTTCTGTGAACAAGGAACCTTCTTTTCAATACTGGTTGGATCTATCGTATAAGGTTTCGTCTCTGTAATGAAACGGCTGATTCCAGACAGATCAGTTCCGATACCAAAAAGGACACCAGTACATACCTACACTCTCAACCTGACACTTCATCCAACTTACGGCTCCTTAACTACGAAAACTTAACACCACAACCTCTTCTGAGAACTCTCAGGGAACCGGACGTTCCTCTAGGTTGGTCAGGTAAGACTTCCTCTAGTCGGGACCCTAAAGAAACCTTCCTTACTACGATTTCGACGTTGAGGTCATGAAACCGGTGGAGTACGCTTCTCAACTGAGTAACCTTTTCTGAGACTACGACCCTCCCTAACTCCCGTCCTCCTCTTCCCCTGTTGTCTCCTACTCTACCGACCTACCGTAGTGACTGAACTACTTGCACTCATACTCACTTGAGACCCCCAACCACTACCTGTCCCTCCGGACTGCACGACGCTAATTACCCCAGCGTTTCTCAGCCTGTGCTGACTTACTGACTTGACTCGACTTGACTATATCTTATGTCTTAGTATTTTGTCCTACAAAAGAATCTCTAGTACAGAAAAGAAGATTCTTAAAATAGTTTAGTTTAAATAAACTGGTACTAAAACCAGTTTCAAGGACCTAATCTCTTATTTAAATTGTCAAAAATTAGACTATAGTTGACTTTTTTATATGACTTTTTCTAAAGTTTTGATAGGAATGACATGTTCGAAACTTTATTTTAGATTGATCCAACATAGTCAAAAGTGGGAAATAGTATAAGGTATTATAACATGGATGTAATCCAATATTTTGTTCCATACGTGTGTAGATAAGTACTTAATAAGTTTTATAAAATGTCTGACAAAAAGAAGAAAAGGAATCTACCACAAGTAATAAATACCGTATATCACCTACTATAATAGACGTGACTTATATAATTTTATAATATTGAATAACTATTACAATTGTACAGTTAATAAATAAAGAATGTTCCTTGAGTTACACACAATACTTTGGTCGTAAAATTAAGACGTAATGGTGAAAATTCCTTACCTTTCGTTCACCATAAACCGTGTATTGAACTGAATGTCTATTTTCTCTTTTAGACTTCGTATAAAAGGTTTATTGTTTATCCTCAATAACTAAATTTTTTTTTTCACTAATGTGACCTACTATCAATTGAATTACGTCTTTGAAGTGATCTGGTACCCCACAGGTTTATAAACCAGTTTATAGTAAAACTACAATGACACTAACACAAAATCCTACACTAATTACAAATTAATACATCTGACTCATTTTGTCTAACGAGAGAAATGACACCTACCCGAAGTAGGTTAGTCCACTTCCGGTGTTATCTTTTCAGTCAACTGAGAAGGGGGTCATTCTCGGGTAATACGGAGTTACCAAAATAAGATAACCAAGATGAAGAGACCTTTTGAGACTTGTTCTGGATGAAGAATGTGTGACGTGGAAAATTGACTTACTCACTAAAATTAATATAAAAATATACTAATATTTTTTAATATATAGGACACTAAAATTAATATAAAAAAATTTATTTACCAACAATTATGGTGGAGTTGACAATAGGAAGGTTATTTTCATACCACTCACCAATACTAGTGTCTATTATATTCTATTACAATGGACTAATTATGTGAAGTTGGAAGTTAATTTATAGTCACTTGTTAGTTTTACACACATTTTAAGTTTATTAATATCCTTTAAACCTCATACTGTTCTTTGTGACTCTTTAAAGATGGAATCTGGAGTCGTTTAAGAGACCATTTTGTGACCTGGTACTACCCTTTCTGTCATCTATAGTAGATTAGTGAACTCAAATAAAGTTGATATAAAGTTCATATGAAATTTGAAGAATTCCTTAAATTTGTTAACAAAGGGTTAGATTGGGAGAATAGAGAGACGTAAACTGATGACTAAAATGTCTTAACTTGGTCCAGAAATTGAGTATTGGTCCATGAAATTTTTATTACAGAAAATGATTTTTTTTTTTTTTTAGATAAGTAGACTACAGTGTTTGAACCTTCCGTTTCTCCTTCACGAACTTAGTAGTCGACCGGTGGATGAGATATGGTGTTTTGTAAATGTTAGCCTCTAAAAAGGAGTGACCTGTATAAACCGGTCACTGTCTATTTTATCGTCACTGAAGTCAACAAATAAGAATCCACCCGTCATTAATATTGACTTATCCCGGTGTTTTCTGCTATGTATGTCCTTGGTACGTCAAAAGGTTGTAAAATTATAGGAACGATCTAAAATCAGTACGGGTATAGTAGTCTGTGTTTTACATAATAACTTATAGTAAAAATATACAATTTAGTTTTGTATAAATCATAAACATGATATCGAACAGAATAAAAGACACTTCGTAATTAGTATTAATATAACTTTTATAAGAGATTTTTTAAAAGGTATATACACTAACGAAGAGGAAATAGAGATTCCATTTATATTGGTCTTAAGTGTATGTTATCTGGGATACATCTTAACACATAGAAGACTCTTCACAGTCTCCTCCAATGGTGAAGTTATAATGAGAAAGTTTGAAAATCGGGACTCAAAGAAAGACTTTATCGATCTTAGTGAAGTGGAAATAGAAATAAGACATCGACAAAGATGACGTGTAAGTAATGTCTAATAATGATACCTACTGTATACCACCCTCTCTCTTTACCTTTAGTCACCAAGGAATATGTACTTGTCCACGTAGATAATGTTCTTTCAATTATTTGAGTTACATGAGATTTACTACAATATAAAAACGAGTAAGAATCCTCTCTCTTTTGGTGTTTATGGTAATCTTATAAATTTTATTTGATGTACAAAGGTACATTCTAGTGTGTGATCCTAGTTTCTAGGAATGTCTCTGTACGTGTCGATGTCTATATATAATCGTTTATAAGTTTAAATCCTATTTTAAACACATGTAGTTTGTTAGACAGAATGTAGAATTCAAAATTTTCCTTGTTAATTATAATTTGTCTTTTACACTCCTTCGTTTTATTTAAACATCTACAAGTGTTCTGTTTTA
Organism: Capra ibex; assembly: GCA_006410555.1. Lineage (NCBI taxonomy): Eukaryota > Metazoa > Chordata > Mammalia > Artiodactyla > Bovidae > Capra > Capra ibex. Next base: position 19,777,951 of record SJYO01048061.1, on the reverse strand, counting down.
TGTAAAGATTAGTAAGTTTTTATATAGTTGTTGTTATCAGATATTTTTTATATAAGTTGAAGTTTCTATAGTCAAATTGTACATTCTTTGTCTTCTTTTCCTGACGTTTTTAGGGGTGATACCTGAAACTAAGTTATCGTTTGAATTGAATCTATTGTGAGTAAGGTAAGGTTTCAGTTAAAATTTGTAAGTTAACTTATTAGTCAAGTCAAGTCAAGTCAGCGAGTCAGCACAGACTGAGAAACGCTGGGGTACTCAGCGTCGTGTGGTCCGGAGGGACAGATAGTGGTTGAGGGTCTCAAGTGAGTCTGAGTGTAGGTAGCTCAGTCACTACGGTGGGTCGGTAGAGTAGGAGACAGTAGGGGAAGAGGAGGACGGGGGTTAGGGAGGGTCGTAGTTTCAGAAAAGGTTACTCAGTTGAGAAGTGTACTCCACCGGTTTCATGACCTTAAAGTCGAAATCGTAGTAAGGAAGGTTTCTTTAGGATCCCGACTAGAGGAAGTCTTACCTGACCAACCCAGAGGAACATCAGGTTCCCTGAGAGTTGACTTTTTATTATTTTTTTTTTCACATTACTGTATGTGTAACGTCTCAATAAATAGTAAACGTACGGGTCAGTAAACACCTTTTTATAACTGATTGACATCTTTTAAGAAGTTCTTTACCCTTATATTCTGGTGGATTGGACGGAGAACTCTTTGGACATACGTCCAGTCCTTCGTTGTCAATCTTGACCTATACTTGTTGTCTGACCAAGGTTTATCCTTTTCCTCATGTAGCTCCGACATATAACAGTGGGACGAATAAATTGAATATACGTCTCATGTAGTACTCTTTGGGACCCGACCTTCTTTGTGTTCGACCTTCGTTCTAACGCACCTCTTTATAGTTATTGGAGTCTATACGTCTACTGTGGTGAGAATGCCGTCTTTCACTTCTTGATTTCTCGGACAACTACTTTCACTTTCTCCCCTCACTTTTTCAACCGAATTTCGAGTTGTAAGTCTTTTTCTTCTAGTACCGTAGACCAGGGTAGTGAAGTACCCTTTATCTACCCCTTGTCACTAGTGTCACAGTCTGAAATAAAGACCCCGAGGTTGTAGTGACGTCTACCGTTAAAGTCGGTACTTCAATTTTCTGTGAATGAGGAACCTTCCTTTCAATACTGGTTTGATCTGTCGTATAAGTTTTCGTCTCTGTAATAAAACGGTTGTTTACAGGTAGATCAGTTCCGATACTAAAAAGGTCACCAGTACATACCTACACTCTCAACCTGATGTTTCTTTAGACTCACGACTTCTTAACGACGAAAACTTGACACAACAACCTCTTCTGAGACCTCTCAGTGAACCTGACATTCCTCCAGGGTGGTCAGGTAGGATTCCCTCTCGTCAGGACGCACAAGTAACATTCCTGACGCCAACTTCGACTTTGAGGTTATCAAATCGGTGGACTACACTTCTCGACTGAGTAAACGTTTTTGTAACTACATCCCTTTCTAACTCCCGTTCTTCTCTTCCCCTACTGTCTCCTACTCTACTGACCTACCGTAGTGGTTGAGTTACCTGTACCCAAACCCACCTAAGGCCCTCAACCACTGCCTGTCCCTCCGGACCGCACGACGTCAAGTACCCCAGCATTTCTCAGTCTGTGTTGACTCACTGACTTGACTTGACTTGACTTCAGTCTTTTCAAATCTATTCTTATTTTGTTAGATAATTTTCTCCCTTTCTCTTCGGGTGTAACTTCTTTTTCTGAGTTTCTCGATGTTTACCTTTAGTCATCCTAAGGGGGACTTCGATTTACTTATACTGTATCTTCTTTTATACCTAACAACCATAATTTTTTGTATAGAGTTAGGATACATTCACTTTACCATTAACCGGTATCATGTAGGGTCCCATAAAACGTCATTGTTCGAATTTTAGAGTACCTAATTATGACGTTTTCGAATAAAGAATGTGATCCTTATATATCACAACGATCCTAAAAATCGAACAATACCAATAAGAACTTAAAATCGACTATCATCGAAGTAGATTTGTAAACGAAGATTCTAGTGGAACCGTCTTCTTTCTCTTATAATCTTTGATAAGAATCCGAAACTTTTTGACGTCACCTTCACTGTGTACAGTGAACACGATTGTAAAGTAATTTGTTTTATTAGTATGATAACACGAGATAAAGTATAGGATTCGATAAGGAAAAAAAAAAAAAAAAAAAAACTAAGGTGGAATCAAACCGTAATTCAAAGGGTATTGTNAAAAAAAAAAAAAAAAAACCTAAGGTGGAATCAAACCGTAATTCAAAGGGTATTGTGAACATCTTGTCTGGGATCTCATCACCGGTCTCACGAACGACTCGTATTTTTAACAGAGTCTGATAAAATTCTGTAGAAATTTTAGACAAAATTATTCAGACTCATAACGGACGTCAGATAATCAACGACTCAACACAGTCGAGAAACGCTGGGGTACCTAACATCGGGTGTTCCGAGGGGTCCGTTCTTATGACCTCTCCCATTTCGGTAAGGGAAGAAGTCTATAGAAGAAATGGGTCCCTAGACTCAGAAGACGTAACGTCCACCTAAGAAATGACCAACGGACTTCTGACGTGAAGATTTTCCGTAGTGGACACCATAAATATATCCACTAGACCCATAGATTTAAACTCGTCTGACTTTTTGTTTTTTGATTAGAAATTACTTTAGAGTTTCTAGGTTGGAAGAAACAGAGAGGAGTGAACGAGATGAGGAACCCTCTTTTGGTCTAGTCTTAGTTCCGTCTTTTAGAGATACACCATTACAATTAACTTCGAAAATTTGTTTCCCAGATTCTCCTCTTTTGTAAGACAATTGTCTGAGGATTTTAAAACACTCATAACGATCTACTGAAGAAGAGAAAGGTCTTTGATAAAAGAGAGAAACGAGACTTTTTGAAAGTTCTTTTACCTTAGGATAGGTAGTTTTCATCTGAAGAGAAGGTGTAGACTTCTGATTTACAATTGTTCTACCTTGTATTCTACATCCTTAATGATCCTTCTAGTCAATCGTACTAAGTTCATATCCGTTTTATACAAAAATTTTATAAAACTACAAGATTGAATAGAGTGTTCTGTAGAAAGTTTCTACTCCGAATTTGACATTCGAGTGATATAATTTATAGTAACTGAGTGACTAAAAAAAGAAGTATTGTTTAGGTTTATTGGAGTCTTTTCTGATTTGACCATACGATTAGACAAGTCCGACCATATTGTTTGTGACGTCTGACCTATCCAACATTTATTGTCTTTAAATAAAGAGTGTCAAGGTCTCGGACCTTCAGGTTCTAGTTCCGTGACCGTCTAAATGACGACACTAAGGATCAAGTATCTGACGAGATAAAAGTGTTATAGAAGTGTTCACTCCTTCTGGACTCACTCGAGAGACACTAGAGAAATATTCCCGTAATTAGAGTGAGAATTTTCTCTAGGTGAGAGTACTGGATTCATTCATTCATTCATTCACTTCAGCGAGTCAACACAGACTGAGATCGCTGAGGCACCTGACATCGGATGGTCCGAAGAGACAGGTACCCTAAGAGGTCCGTTCTTATGACCTCACCCAATGGTGAAGGAAGAGGTCCCATAGAAGGACTGGGTCCCTAGCTTGAGCCCAGAGGGCGTACCCTCCGTTTGCGAAATTGGAGACTCGGTGATCCCTTCTGTGAGAGTACTGGATAGTGGAAGACTTCCGGGCTGGAGAACTATGGTAGTGTAACCCATACCTAATTGTACCTAAACTCACCTTGTCTTTGTAAGGTAAGTATCGTGGACCATCTTCAGACTGGGATGGTCTAAGGACTTACTCTTAAGAACCGAGACTCAAAGATCAGTATAAGTAGAATTTATTGTACTGAAGAACGTACGTACATACGGGTACCTTTTCTTTACGTTTTTTCGTTTTACCGACAGACCCCTTCGGAATGTTTATCAACACTTTTCTTCTCTTCGTTTTTCGGTTCCTTTTTTCCTTTCTATACTCGTAGACTTACGTCTCAAGGTTTCTTATCGTTCTTCTCTATTCTTTCGGAAGAAGTCCCTAGTTACGTTTCTTTATCTCCTTTTCTTGTCTTACCCTTTCTGATCTCTAGAGAAGTTCTTTCAATCTCTATTGTTCTCTTGTAAAGTACGTTTCTACCTGAGCTATTTCCTGTTTTTAACAGACCTGGATTGTCTTCGTCTTCTATAATTCTTCTCTACCGTTCTTTTGTCTCTCCTTGATATGTTTTTCCTAGAAGTACTGGACCTATTAGTGGCACCACACTAGTGAGTAGATCTCGGTCTGTAGGACCTTACACTTTAGTTCACCCAGAATCTTTCGTAGTGATGGTTGTTTCGATCACCTCCACTACCTTAAGGTCACCTCGACAAAGTTTAGGACTTTTTACTACGACACTTTCACGACGTGAGTTATACAGTCGTGTAAACCTTTCGAGTCGTCATCGGTGTACTACCCTTTTCCAGTCAAAAGTAAGGTTAAGGTTTCTTTCCGTTACGGTTTCTTACAAGTTTGATGACGTGTTAGCGTGAGTAGAGTGTGAGATCATTTCATTACGAGTTTTAAGAGATTCGGTCCGAAGTCGTTATGCATTTGCCACTTGAAGGACTACAAGTTCGACCAAAATCTTTTTCGTCTCCTTGGTCTCTAGTTTAACGGTTGTAGGTGACCTAGTACCTTTCTCGTTCTCTCAAGGTCTTTTTGTAGATAAAGACGAAAGAACTGATACAGTTTCTGAAACTGACACACCTAGTGTTATTTGATACCTTTTAAGACTTTCTCTACCATATGGTCTGGTGGATTGGACGAAGAACTCTTTAGACATACGTCCAGTCCTTCGTTGTCAATCTTGACGTGTACCTTGTTCTCTGACCAACGTTTATCCTTTTCCTCATACAGTTCCGACATATAACAGTGGGACGAATAAATTGAATATACGTTTCATGTAGTACTCTTTACGACCTGACCTTCTTTGTGTTCGACCTTAGTTCTAACGACCCTCTTTATAGTCATTGAAGTCTATACGTCTACTGTGGTGGGAATACCGTCTTTCACTTTTCCTTGATTTTTCGTAGAACTACTTTCACTTTTTCCTCTCACTTTTTCAACCGAATTTCGAGTTGTGACTCTTTTGCTTCTAGTACCGTGGGTCAGGATAGTGAAGTACCCTTTATCTACCCCTTGTCACCTTTGTCACAGTCTGATAAAACCCCCCGAGGTTTTAGTGACGTCTACCACTGACGTCTGTACTTTAATTTTCTGCGAATAGAACCTTCTTTTCAATACTGGTTGGATCTATCTTATAAGTTTTCGTCTCCGTAATGAAACGGCTGATTCCAGGTCGATCAGTTCCGATACCAAAAAGGTCACCAGTACATACCTACACTCTCAACCTGACACTTCTTCCGACTCACGGCTTCTTAACTACGAAAACTTGACACCACAACCTCTTCTGAGAACTCTCAGGGAACCTGACGTTCCTCTATGTTGGTCAGGTAAGAGTTCCTCTAGTTGGGACCCTAAAGAAACCTTCCTTACTATGATTTCGACTTTGAGGTCATGAAACCAGTGGAGTACGCTTCTCAACTGAGTCACCTTTTCTGAAACTACGACCCTCCCTAACCCCCGTCCTCCTCTTCTCCTGCTGACTCCTACTCTACCGACCTACCGTAGTGACTGAACTACCTGCACTCAGACTCACTTAAGACCCTCAACCGCTATCTGTCCCTCCGGACCGCACGACACTAAGAACCCCAGCGTTTCTCAGCCTGTGTTGACTCGCTGACTTGACTTGACTTGACTACGAGGTAGAGAGTCAGCACAGGTTGAGAAACACTGGAGTACCTGACATCGGGAGGTTCGACGAGATAGGTACCCTAATGAGTCCTTTCTTATAACCTTAACCAACAGTAAAGGAAGAAGTCACATAGAAGGCCTGGGTGTCTAGCTTAGGTAACGAGGACATCGAGTACGTAATCGTCCGTTTAAGAAAATGGTGACTCGGTGGACCCTTCGAGGTTTTACTGGAAGAATGAATAAATATTAAATTCTCCGAGGTCATATAAAAATAAGAACAAAGGAAGTGAAGAATTTTTTTAGTGGATAAAGTTTAAGAGACGTTCTCTCACTATAAAGACAGGTAAGAGGTTGAAAGATGTTACAAGAGATCGAAAGGTGTAATAATTTGTTTGACAGAAATGTATAAAAAAAGGTAAAGAGGTATATCGTTAGACATCAAGATGGAGAGGATCTGAAAATAGTTCGAGAGACAGAAATCGACCAACAAAACGATGACTTGACAATCAAGAACAAAACAAAAAAAAAAAAAAGAAAGAATTCCGTAAATTTCTTAAGAGTAACATGACGAGAGAATTACTTACTAAAACTTAATAATGTATACGTATAAAATATGGTTTGAACATATTGTAATATAAATGTACTCGTAGTGTAAGACATGACTCATTTAGATACTACGTATAAAATGAGACGTCATCACATACTTTAATCAGTAGAGGTTTATAGTTCATACTGACAAGAAGTGTGTTGACTTACTTTTCTTTGACGACTAGACAAACGAGGAAGTCAGTAAGAAGAGATTGGGTGAAATAAGTATGGATATGAATGAACAGATTGTTATTAAGTGACTGGTAATTATTACGATCCATTATTTTTACATTTTATTATACTCAATACGCTCGTCAAGTCTTAATGATTTCAAATTTACTTTCTACTTAAGGAGTCCAGTCATCCACAGGTTATACAATGACCACTAGTTACCCCTTTATTGAGGTCTTTCTTACTTCCCTACTTCAGTTTCGTTTTCGTTATGAGGTAACACTTACACTGACCACTATCTTCGTTCCGGGTTACGACATTTCTCGTTATAACGTATCCTTGGACCTTACAATCCAGGTACTTAGTTCCGTTTAACCTTGAATAGTTTGTCCTCTACCGTTGTCACTTACAACTGTAGCATCCTTAGTCACTTGATTCTATCTGACCTTACACACTTAAATTGAGTCTACTGGTAAAATAGATGATGACACCCATCATTAGGGAATCTTCTTTACTTCATCGGTCGTATCAGTTGTTTTCTCAGGTTTTACGTCATGAACCTACGTTAGAGTTTCTACTGTCTTACTAGAGACAAACAGAGGTTCCGTTTGGTAAGTCATAGTGCCATTAGGTTCAGATACGGGACTGGTCATTACGACTTCTTCGACATCGACTTACCAAGATACTTCTGGATGTTCTGAAAAGTTTTATTGTGGGTTCTTTCTACAGGAAAAGTAATATCCCCTGGCCTTACGTTTTCATCCTTCAGTCTTTTATGGACCCCATTGTCCGTTTAAACTGGAACGTCATGTCTTACTTCGTCCCGTTTCCGATTATTTCAAAACGATTCTCTTACGTGACCGGTATCGTTCTCGGGAGAAAGTTGTGTGTTCTCTTCTGAGATGTGTACCTGTAGTGGTCTACCAGTTGCGATTTTAGTATAACTAATATAAGAAACATTGATTTCTACCTATTCGAAATATTTCAGTCGTTTTTGTTCTGACCCTCGACTGACACCGAGTCTAGTACTTGAGGAATAACGGTTTAAGTCTGAATTTAACTTCTTTCACCCCTTTTGGTGATCTGGTAAGTCCATACTGGATTTAGTTTAGGGATTACCAATATGTCATCCTCACTCTTTATCTAAGTTCCCTGATCTAGGCTATCTGTCTCACGGACTACTTGATACCTACCTCTAAGCACTGTAAGATGTCCTCTGTCCCTAGTTCTGTAAGAGTTCTTTTTCTTTACGTTTTTTCGTTTTACCGACAGACTTCTCCGGAATGTTTATCGACACTTTTCTTCTTTTCACTTTTCGTTTCCTCTTTTCCTTTCTAGATTCGTAAACTTACGTCTCAAGGTTTCTTATCGTTCCTCTCTATTCTTTCGGAAGGAGCCACTAGTTACGTTTCTTTATCTCCTTTCGTTATCTTATCCTTTCTGATCTCTAGAGAAGTTCCTTTAATCTCTATGCTTCCCTTGTAGAGTACGTTTCTACCCGAGTTATTTCCTGTCTTTACCATACTTTGTAAGATGAAGATTGTCTTCGTCTTTTATAATTCTTCACCGTTCTGATGTGCCTTCTTGACATGTTTTTTCTAGAAGAGTTGGGTCTATTAGTGCTACCACACTAGTGAGTGGATCTCGGTCTGTAGGACCTTACACTTCAGTTCACCCGGAATCCTTCTTAGTCATACTTGTTTCGATTACCTCCACTACCTTAAGGTCAACTAGATAAAGTTTCTGACTTTCTACTAAGACACTTTCACGACGTGAGTTATACAGTCATTTAAACCGTTTGAATTGTCACCGGTGTCCTGACCTATTCCAGTCAAAAGTAGGGTTAGGGTTTCTTTCCGTTACGGTTTCTTACGAGTTTGATAGTGGGTTAACGTGAGTAGAGTAAGTAATCATTTCATAACGAGTTTTAAGAGGTTCGGTTCGAGGCCCTTATACACTTTGAACTTGAAGGTCTACAAGTTCGACCAAAATCTTTTCCGTCTCCTTGGTCTCTAGTTTAACGGTTGTAGACGATCTAGTAGTTTTTCCGTTGTCTCAAAGTCTTTATGTAGATAAAGATGAAATAACTGATACGGTTCGGAAACACACCTAGTGTTATTAGACACCTTTTAAGACTTTATCTATCCTTATCGTCTGGTGGACTGAACGCAGAACTCTTTACACAAACGTCCAGACGACGACGTGTTAGACCTTAATTCTAAAGGTCCTCTTTATAACTATTGGAGTCTATACGTCTAGTGTGGTGGGAATACCGTCTTTCGTTTCTTCTTAATTTCTCGGAGAATTACTCTCACTTTGTCGTCTCACTTTTTCAACCGAATTTCGAGTTGTAAGACTTTTGATTCTAGTACCGTAGACCGTGGTAGTGAAGTACCGTTTATCTACCCCTTTGTCACCTTTGTCACCGACTGAAATAAAAATACCCGAAGTTTTAATGACGTCTACCACTGAAGTCGGTACTTTAATTTTCTGCGAATGAGGAACCTTCCTTTCAATACTGGTTGGATCTGTCGTATAATTTTTCGTCTCTGTAATGAAACAGTTGGTTCCAGATAGATCAGTTCCGATACCAAAAAGGTCATTAGTACATACCTATACTCTAAACCTGATATTTCTTTCGACTCACGACTTCTTAACCACGAAAACTTGACACTACAACCTCTTCTGAGAACTCTCAAGGAACATGACGTTCCGTTAGGTTAGTCAGGTAGGATTTCCTTTAGTTAGGACTTACAAGTAGCCTTACTGACTACAACTTCGACTTTGAGGTTATAAAACCGGTGGATTACACTTCTTGACTGAATAAACTTATCTGGGACTACAACCCTTTCTAACTTCCGTGTTCCTCTTCCTGTACCGTCTCCTTCTCTAGCAATCAACCGTAGTGGTTGAGTTACCTGTACTCAAACCCATTTGAGAACCTCAACCACTACCTGTCCCTTCGGACCGTAACACACCAAGTACCCCAATGTTTCTCAACCTGTGTTGACTTGACTTGACTTGACTTGACTTGAAAGAGAACATTTGAAAAAAAATTATATTCCCTTAAACTAAATGATGTAGTGTCAAAGTCCACAGGTTGTATCGGAGAGTTGTAAAAATATCCGGAAGTAGGTAAATTTTAACAGTGTTTTATCACCACTAAAATTTATTTTATTATTTCCAATAATATGAAATGATATCATATATTATGTATGACTATCGGTTACGTAAAATATATATCATTAAACATGGAGACTAATTTAAATTTTTAACAAATCTCATGTCATGACAAATTCATACTTGTCGTGTGTCCCGAATCCTCTACTTTACTATTCACTGACATTTCATCAACTCGGATCTTATCTTTACAATTGAAGAGTTATTACTCAAACTAATAATAGGAGTTTTATAAAATTGTAACTTGATAAAGGTTGTTTCCCTGCGGTACTAGTATAGACTTAAAATTATTTTTAGTGGGATCATCGAGTTACTTTTTACCGAAATTCTCTTAATTTAGTTATATCTTTTATTAAATTCTTTTTATAATTAATTGGTACTATCTTTAATAATCGAGGACTTGTGTCTTCATCTTTAATAAGTTCAAATATTTATACTTCCCTCATTCTTTCCTGGGTTTAACCTACTCCCTACTTCTTATTTCTAAGAATGACTGTACGAGGAGTTAAGACATCAAGAGATCTGACGTGATGAACAATTCAGTATTTACACTGTTCTGTTCTTCTTTCTCTTGACTTATATGTATAAAGTCGGACATACTCTATTACATGATCCTCAGGACACACATGTACGTGCATCCATATACATACAATAGTATAGATAACGGGTATCTCGACACTGTCGATAGACTTCTCGGAAAGAAGGGGTGACTGGTTTCTAACACACCCGACCCCTTCCTCTCCCGTGTAAATACTGAGTAATATGTCACCTTTTACCGTGATTCAACGTATCTAAGAGATACCACAACCCCCTTTGGTAGGTATCCCTCCTACCAGTGGAGTCCTACGTGTTGTCAGTAGATTCTCTGTCGGTCCACTCCTCGGAGTGAACACCGTTAGAAAACACTTCGGTAATCTCTTCCCCAACCCCTGTCATGTCTTTTAGTTCACGAAAACCTTGATATTCGACTGTTTTGACAGAAAACAGTTATCGACCCTGACCTTCGTCGGTATAGGATGACGTCAGGTCGTGACTTCTTTGGAGTTGGTCTTCCTTAAATCGTGTTTCAATTGACATGATACTACCTCAGATCGTGACCTCCTTCAAAACGGGAACTCCTCTGAACACTGACTCTCTTTACCTGTCTTGTCATAGGGTGATCAACGTGTAAATCGACATCTGGTACGAATGGGTTGTTCTGTGATGAAACCAAACGACATTAACACTCTTTGCAACTGGGTGATCTTTGGGAAGACACGAGGTAGATCTACCGTTATCATGTATAAAAATGAAGATGTGGGAAGGTCTATAGTGTCATGTGACAGGGGTGGACTTACAGACCTCTTTAAGTCATTGATACTTTATACGAGAAAGTATAATATTTTATTATGTATCACATGTACTCGACCTCGATTAACGACCCTCCTATATATACTCCCTTTCAGTAATGAACAAGTACTTTGGATTTGGTTTTGTAGTAAAAAAAAAACAGCACCTAGTGTCAGCAATTTCTCGTCTACCAGTTGGTCAGGGACTCTACTAGTTCCTGTGATTTATCGTTGACTTCTATAATCGTCCCCGAAGACAGACGATTGAGATGAGACCCGGTGAAAGTGACTGTATTAGATAACTTTGATCTAGTGGGTGGCAATTGGTCGAATTACTCTAAGATGTATAAGGTAATTAAATCCACCGAAAGGGTATAAGTAAATGTAAGCAGTTCGATTTGACCTTAGACTCAAACGCCAATTGATTAAATTGGGTGTACTTTATAATGACATCGGATAAAAACATCGGGTAAATTTTAAACCCGATGTTGGGTCCAAAGAAACTAAGGTTTCAGATTTGTGAAAGATAATATAAAGTATACATTTAATTCTAAATTTTCATTTTATTACACCCACCTTAATTTTTTACGTATTTATAGAAGTGGTTTCTTCCCCGTCTTTTCTCCTTCCTCTCATATGTCTACTGAACCTTCATCTCTCTACACATACCTCTCCAAGATTATACACGTACGCATTGTGCTGACTCACTGAAGGGAAAGTGAAAAGTGAAAGTACGTAACCTCTTCCTTTACCGTTGGGTGAGGTCACAAGAACGGACCTCTTAGGGTCCCTGCCCCCTCGGACTACCCGACAGCAGATACCCCAGTGTGTCTCAGCCTGTACTGACTTCACTGAATCGTCGTCGTTTCACGTAAGTCAGGAACTTTCGAGTTCTAACTTAGTCTGTAGAAATCTTACGTGTTCTAAGAGATCGGTACCCTAGATCTCTTACAATGAACTGATGAAATTTATCTTAATCATTTGAATAAAGTCGATTTTAAATACATTTCCTATTATTGTTATTTATAAATTATACCGGTAACACTCTTAATATGTGTTACGAAGGATTGAAAGTGAAATGACGTGTGTCTCCTTTACTATAAAAATACAAGGTTACTCAGTTTGTGTCTTCAGACGAGTCCGAGGAAGTCTAAGGATGGACTATGGAGTTGTCGGTTTTCATAGTAATTGTGTCTTGTAGACTTTCAAAGACACTGTGGAATTAACACTTCCGTAATAAATCTATTTTTTACGTATTCCGTATAATGAACTTTGTGTCAAATAGTCACTTATAATCTACAATAACATCTTCTAAAAAGGACACTAATTTACCCAGTTAAAAAAAAACGAAGTACGATTATAAATCCTATGGTATTCCATATAAATAGAAAGGAGTATCTAGTCAGCAATTCCTTAGACGGACGATACACTCTCTTGACCTAAACTAAAGACCCAGTCCTTCTAGGGGACCTCTTCCCGTACCGTTGGGTAAGGTCATAAGAACGGACCTCTTTGGGTACCTGTCTCCTCGGACCGTTCGATGTCAAATACCCCCACGTTCTCAGCCTGTGCTGAATCACTGATTTGGTGGCTTCATATAAATTCTTTTACTTCTTAGGAAGAGATAAACCTTTTAGTGTAGTTTGGAGTATAAATAGCAATTCTTATTTGTGTAGGGAGTCCATGTAAGTGAAAAGTTAGTATTATACAGGGGTAATAATCCTTAACTGACTGTACAATGGACTTAAGTAGAAATCCTGTAGACCAGGATCCTTTAAAAAAAAAGGAAATTTGGAAAAGAATAGAATAAGGAAGTGCAGCAGAGGATATTACTAAAAACTACTACCTTGTTGGTCTAGTCGTTGTGGACAGAAGAGAGAACGAATTTGAAAAATTTTTATAAAAAAGAAATACAAACAAAATAAAAAAAGGACCTTCTCAATTTCTAAAGAAGTACAAAAATTTCTTAAAACAGGGAGGGAATACGTTGACTACTTTCGAGAGACACACACACACACACAAATAAGAGAAGTCAAAGAGTTTAAAAGAAGAAATATTTTACAACTTATGTAATTCATCTGTGGCACCATTGTATCAACAGATTTTGAAGAACAAGACTGTTAAATTGTTCGATATTATAAAGGGAGTCATTTAGAAGAGAAGTAGAAATATAAATGGTGAATAAAATTTTACTATAATTTATACTAAGATACTAAGAGTGTATAATGTGTACCCTACTAATACCAAATATTTTAAATGTTCCGTACATTCTTTTGACTCCCTGTATATTCATTATACGAAAGGGAATCTAATGATTTACAACTGATATTGTGTTCTAATTAGGAACCTACCTATTGGGAAGTTAAGTACATGCCAGAGGATTTTATTTATAAGACGAATCAAGTTCGAGTAGAGTTTTGACGTAACTCTACTTATAATATTAAGAGTACGTTAAGAGTGTTGATGAAATATATCACACTTAAATAGAGTATACAAAGAACAGACAAGTAACGTTGTATTTAAATTATAAGATAAAGAAGGTTTTTACTGTAAATTTATTACGGTCAGACTTTATGGTAGTGAGTTATATAATATGGTGAATATCATTAAGTGTAAAGTAAATAGAAGTTGATATTACTGATTACTTAGGTACTTAAATAAAAGGAAGGAGTTATTCTTGTTCTTTAAGAATTAGAAACTCTGACGATGAATAATTAAAAAGGTTATCACCGTTCGAGGTAGAACCCGTAAAACTATTTGGTGGAAACACTTTGTTTTGTTTTGTTTTTTAGAAGTAGTACTTTTTTTTACATATCTTTATATATAATAGTCGTAAAATTTTAATTATATTATTGTTGGTTATCAACAAAGACAAATTTATTCTTCTGACATATATCATTTAGTTTTATAACTAATGTTTCATTTAGAGATAAAACCTCTTTAATTATCTCGTTTACGAATTTGAAGGAAAGTTTTCTTCTATACCTTTACCTTACGACGTGTACTCATGTTTGAAAACGTTGTTCCATTAAAAAAAAAAAAAAAGGTTAGATTAACCACATAGAACTTTCGTAATCTTTTGTCTTTTGAGATGTTCAATCCTGATGACTGATTTTTTACGAAGGTCAAGAAAAAGAAGAAGAAACCGTACTTCGACAATATAGACTTATTAAAAATGTTCCTTTAGAGATATTTTAATAATAGACTCACAACTAAAAAAAGAATTAAACTTACAAATGTATAAAAGAAGTTTTTCCATATATGTGAACGGAATCATTTTTATTTTATTTAACTTCGAACATTTTTAGGTCTTCAGAACTGAAAAAGAAGTACTAACATTAAGTCAGAATTTATGTTTATAGTTTAGGAAAATTTAATTATAATTTACGGAAAAACATCCGTGACCGACAACACTTTAGACCTCTGTTATCTGGAATAGATCCCTTACAGACTTTTTTCGATGGAAACGTCAACTACATGTGAAACCAAATCGTCTACAGGAAACGACTAAATCAGTGTTCACTGAATTTAAGATCGTGACGGAAAGTAAGAAGAAAGAAAGTCAGTGAGAAGTGTCGGACCTAGTTAGATGATTGTCAACGAAGTTTTCTTCGTTTATCTACTTACCTGTGACTAATTATAAATTTTCATCCTTACGTACTCCGGGAGTAATAAAATACATGTGTGATTTTGTATAATCGTTTACATATATTTTATTTGATACTTAGGTTTATCAAATTTTAATTTCTAAGATTTATTTAATTGAGTAGTCAAAAATAATCGATACTCTCTGAAATCAATATGGTAAAAAATGGTGTTTCACTACTCCACAATTCAGTAAAGGTTTCCTGTGTCTATATTTTATTATAAGTTTTATTTCTTTCTTTTTTGTCATTGTTATATATATTTGAGATGTATCTCATTTGTATACCATCCCCGGTAATATAATGATAAATTAATCATTGATGAGTTATTATTTATGATACTTGATTTAATATAGTAGAACCTAAGTATACACCTTCAGGATGGATAGTCGGGTACACTGACGTGGACCTCTGTCCTGAAAATCCTTCATTAATGTATTCTAATTTACTCCAGCATTCCCAACTAGGGATCGAACTATCCTCACACAGGAGAATGTTCTTCTCCTGTTCTCAGTCGAGAGGGAGAGACACGGTACTCTCCGGTGTCACTTTTCAATCAGAAGACGTTTGGTCCTTGTCTCCAGAATCGTCTTGAACTGACACGACTGAGGTATCGAATCTGAACGTCGGAGACATTGACTCTTTTTTATTTAAAGGTGACCAATTCTGTAGAATAGATATCATAAAAGAATACCGTCAGTCTCAATTATATTACTGTTTATTTAATACATTTATAATTAGTTCATGTCGTGTATAATTTTAGAATACATTTTATTTATAGTGGAATAAGTCCGACTATAAAAATTATGTAGTGTAGTACACTTTTTACTTTCTTTATAATGGAAAAATTTTATTAAGAAAGTATAATAGATGTTTCTATATAAATTTAATACAAAAAAGACTTTATATATATTCCACGATAAATTGATGTTTATAATTTTTTGTCAACGATGAATGTTACACTTAAAATACTTTATACCTCTTCCTCATTTCCTTCAACTTAAAGGGATGTATTATTTTTTTCTTTTAGACTTGGGGGTCCTTCCTTTAATTTGTTTCTAAGTGATACCCTAATTGGACTCTACGGTTGTCTCTGGTTCCATAATCGTTTTATTTACCGTCTATATACAAGAGACATATCACCAGTTCCTTAATCGATTCCAAGAACAAACTAAAACTTATTTCACTCCTTATATCACCATCCAGTCCTTCTTTATAAGTGTTTGAGTGGTTATTCTCATGATGACCCCTTGTACTCTTTAATTCAAAAATACTTATAAATTCTTCTTTTTTTAGTGACTTCTGTCAACTGAAAGTATTAGGAGTCTCAAACTCTACACTATGTTTTAATATAAATAGAGGTTTTGTATGTTTTCGGGTTTATGATAGATTCTCTGTACAATTCAATAGGCAATTTGTAATATATATATATATATATATATATAAACGTAGGTTATTTTTTAGAACAGAAACAACTGACTCGTTTATTTCGCACACGTGAGTGTTTGTACGTAGCTTAGTATTCCAAAACTGACACTTGTCTTGAATGTAAAAGAGTTATCACACGGAACTTATTAAATATGTTGAATTCTTCTAGTCTCTTTAGTGGATTTATTTAATTAATATACCAAGAGAAGATATCACCAATTCCCCTAACGTTCTTCTAATTATGGCACCGACACCTCGAGTACAGTCAGTCATTCGTCTTTTAAGAGTAGACTTATAGTGGAGGTAATGGAGAGTAAATCATTTTCGGGTCGTCACTTGTACCTTTTTTTAGTATCGTTATATACGACCCTCCGATTCTAAGTTAACCCTTCGTAATATGTCTTATCGTTTCAGTACTTATACAAGATATTCAGTATTTAATTCGTCAGTTTTAAACTATCAACGTCACGAAATTTGTATTATGATATTATTCAATTGTGTAAAAAGTGACTCTTATGAGTAAAGTATTATATTAGATGTGATTTTATATAAATAAAATATATAAACGTATTCGTTAGATCTTTTATCGTTATTTCGTAATTAATATTGTAACAAAAACTAGGTTTTTCAATTGTGAATAATTTGATTAAATTAGATAGTATGGGTACTATCGTTCGTTCGTTACTTCAACGTACTTGAAAGGAAAGGATGTCTGTCGTTAATATTTTTGACTCATGTTATACTTTTATTAATTTATGTTTCATCTCATTTATTCTGTCATTGACCTCGAAGACTGTTTTAACGGGTTAGATGTATCTCAAATTATAAATTATATATGAAGTGTAAATTAAAAAAATACCCTCATATCAACTAATTGTTACAACAGAATCAAAGTCCATATATCGTCACTAAGTCTATATGTATATATATATAAGTCTATATGTATATGTACCGAAGGGATCACCGACGCTACCATTTCTCAGACGGACGTTACACCCTCTGGACCTAAGCTAGGGACCCAATCCTTCTAGGGGACCTCTTCCCTTACCGTTGGGTGAGGTCATAAGAACGGATCTTTTAGGGTACCTACCTCGTCGGACCGTCTGATGTCGGGTACCCCATCGTCTCAGTCTGTGTTGACTCGTTGATTGGTGTGTTGTTGTTAATATACTTTACTTTTTCAATGACCCTTCAACGTTTAATGACTTTTCACTGTTTTATTTTACATCTTTGACAATCTTCTCCGGTCTATCGTACGAGAGAAAGACGGTATATTCCTGTGTCTCTCTTCCGACGGAAGATGTTTGGTCTTTCTCCCGGGAGTTGTTCTTGACTGGGGTCCCCGGTCTAGAATCTGAAGGGAAAGTGGAGAGGTTGAAACTATTTATAGAGAACAAATTGGATGTATCAGACACAATTAAACGATATCGACGGATCTGATACTATGAATGTAAAGGTTATACTAACAGATTTGAACACCGAAGTCCCTGAACTTCACATCTCTCATTTTATTGACTAATAAAAAATCGTGACGTCGAGGAAAGACAAATTTTGATTTGAGGTGGGTCCGTAATGACTCCATACACAATGTCCACACTCAGAAAGTCGACACCGAGGTCTTCACTCTCAAGGGAAGACCGAGTTTAAGAAGGTATCGACGGTTCCAAAGGAGGTTGAATCTTCGGGAAAAACCATCCCATTGATTTTTTGACAAGTCCAGAACGATCGCAAAAGAAGAATTAGATTTTATTTGAGTGTCTTTTATACGGGATCTGAACTTTTGTCTTTAAGTCCGACGGTGTCAAAATAGAGAGAAGTTTAGATGGATGGATGGATACATGGATAGACGGGGAAAGAGAGATACGTGACGACTCCATCTCTCCGCTTTTCGGACACACGAGATAGTGAGTCAACACGACTGAGAAATGTTGTAGCATCTGACATCGGAAGGTCCTAGGAGTGGGTACCTTAAGAGGTCCGTTCTTTTGACCCCACCCTACAGTACGGGAAGAGGTACCCTAGGAGGGTTAAGTCCGTAGCTTGGGTTCAGAGGACGTAACTTCCATCTAAGAAATGGTAGACTCTGTGGTACCTTGTTGGATCAATAAGTGACAAAGTCGGCAGTAGGAGAGTCCGGGGACTTGCTACAAATTGGTAGATACATCCGTAGAAGTTTGAGTGAGTCTAAAGACCATTGGTAAAGTAAATTGAATCGATTCCTTGTCCACAACCCATGTCGTATGACCTATATGTGGTAGGGAGAAGGATACCGTACTCCCGTTTTACTAAAGTATAGTACCGATGAGTTGAAGGTGATCCATCCTTTTAAGATTACGAAGACACAGAACAGAGAACCCATTTCTTATTCGAGTTCCTTATTATTGAGTAGGAGAACAGGGTTAAGTTATAATAAGAGGTTAAATATGTGTATACCTATATGAACAAGTAGAAACAGGTTAATATCATTTCTTTTGTTTTATACGTAGTTCAACGTCTCAGATTTCACAAATTTATGTACTCATAGTACAATATTACAAAAACGAAACACAAAAAAGTATAAAAGTAAAAGTCTTAAAATATTTAAGAGTAATAGTGTATTGGACCCGAAGAGTCCACAGTTCCACCATTTCTTAGGTGAACAGTGAAGTCGTCTGGGTTCTCAAACTAGGGACCTTTTCCTTCTAGAGAACCTTCTCCTTTACCGTTGGGTGAGGTCATAAGAACGGACCTTTTAAGGTACCTGTCTCCTCAGACTGTCTGATGTCAGGTTCCCCAGTGTTTTCTCACTGTTAACTCGTGTGTGTACGTATTATGGAAAGTCTTAATCTTTTTGTTTTCATTTTACGTTTGTTTTAAATAATAAGTAACAATTTATTTAATACGTCATATAACAGAGG
The DNA here is from genome assembly GCA_006410555.1 of Capra ibex. NCBI lineage: Eukaryota > Metazoa > Chordata > Mammalia > Artiodactyla > Bovidae > Capra > Capra ibex. The sequence goes on along the minus strand of SJYO01048061.1, from coordinate 19,758,882 downwards.
GTTAATACTAAAATGATAGAATCTTAATAAATTATTTTGAATATAATATTAATATATATTAATTAATATTATATATGAATAGTAAAATAAAAGGTTTACCTCTGTTTATTACGTACCACCGAAATATAGTAAATTAATTTTTCTTATACAGGTGATCAGAATAGTCTTTCTTAAAGTGTTAGATTCACCGAAAATGTCATTAAATATCTACTTTAAAAATGAAATTTTCTTTATTTAAAACGTCAAATTACTATCTAATTATGAACCGTTTACAAAACATATGCGTAGTACAATTTGATATTGTTATTACTTTAAAATGAATGACTCCGTGGATTTAAGTCTTTCTTTTACTTCATGGATATTTATATACCTTCTTTTTTTTCATTACAAATCCCATTAAACTCTGGTCTCTATATTTGTGGTCGTTTAAGAATTGTAATAAAACGACTTTCTGAACAATATGGTACATAAAGAGGATGTGTTAGTTGTAGGATTCTGTGTATACTGTATATCCTAAAAACAACTACACAAAACAAATCCCTTTACCTCTTTAAATTATAGAGGTGCCGAGACCTTTCACTTTTGTCAACATTTTCTCAAGTTCAACTCTAACCAATAAATTTCTTTTTCCCTTTAAGTTCGATCTACACTGTCTAATGTTATAAGAATTCTCTAAAACCACACGTCCTCTATATATATAAAATGTTGTTTTCACCTTAAATTCAACTTCAGTTCTATAAGTTCTTTGTGACTCCGATAGAGACGACGTCTGAGTTTTTAAGTCACCCGGATTTTATTCATTGTTTCTTATCTCCATTACTTTACTATTATTATTTTGATTTTATGTCTACGTACGTAAGTCTCACTTGTTAAAGTTATATACACTTTTTGTTTGAATTTTCGTACACCAGAGTTTACTTAGTCTGTACTGAATCTCTGAAATTTTTTTTATGTATACTCTGTTCGTGAGTGTGTTCACACTCAAGTACGTGTGTGTGTGTGTGAGGGAAAAGGGAAAAAAACCATTATCATGTTGTACGGTTTTTGTGATCGAATTATTATCAGACAAAGAAGAGTTTTTAAAATTAAACCGACAAAGGGTTTGACGAGAAGAGTTCCTGTTGACCAGATACGTGTAAATTAAACTATCTCATGGTAAATCTAAGGTCTGGTTTTGTAGAGAAAGACTCTCTGATAATTCATTTAAAAATTATGAAGATTAGTTATGATCGGTTCTCTCTAGGTCTGTGGTAGGTAGTAAATCATTTACGTTTTCTTGTCAAAACTCACTGGGGATTTATAAATAACAGGTCCAATGCATGGGTTGTTACCATGACTTTACTCTTTATTATGAAGAAAACCAAGTCTTAACGAAGACAAAGTTTAAATGAAGTTATGGTTCAACTCCCTGTAATACTGTTTTCGGAGAAGATAAACCCCGGTAAACGAAGTAACAGTAAAAGGTATTCACGATTTCAATATATAACTGAAATAAGTCATATATTCTTCTCTGACAGGTTCTCCGTAGAAATTTATGGAAAGAGAAGAACGTCAAACTCAGAAGTCACAACGAATAATCCAAAATCTTTTGAGAAGAGTATACGTCTATAACAACGGAAATTAAACACCTATTAAGAAATTTAGACAAAATAAGAGGAGATAGAGTATAATACACAATCACACATCAGTTTTTTGACTCACTAATTGAAAGTAGTCTTTTATTCCATTCGAAACTGTACTTCTAGGTGCACACTTGACTTTTTATAGAGGTCACTCGAGCTTGTTTATTGATTCGGAAAACGGGTGTTATACGGAACTGACCAAACAAAAGACTTCATCGACACTTTTAAAATAAACACATCGATTCGGAAAGTCCGAGATGACATTTAACAGAAAAGATAAAATAATAAATATAACCTTTATTAAAACTAAATCAAGTATTAGAAGGACGTTTTCTTTGTGTCATGTAACCACGAAGAAGTATGTAATATGTATTGTTATTCGTTTTGAATGTCGACACATTCGTTTTCTTATCAATCGAGATGACGTCATATGTTTTAAGACGGTTAAGTCGTTTTCGGAACTTTAAGATCATCTTTGTAAAAGTGTCCAACGTATACACAATTTTATTCTAGGAGTCTATACACACGTATATGAAAAAAAAGGAAGTGTCTTTTAACTTATCACATTATTTAACTTTCACCGTTCATCTTTGTGTTTCACGAACACAAAACGTCAGTACCACAAATCGTACCGTCTAGGTTCAGATTCGAAGGTGTCTCGAAAACAAAAAACAAAAGGAAATTTCCTTTCGTGAGGATTAAAGTCTCAAGGTATGTCCTGACTTCGATAAAGTCAACTCATATATCAACAGTATATTCCCTTAATAACTTATTGTCTGTTCAGATTACTCCAGACAAAGGGAGTCGAACAGGTTGAAAATCTGTCCAAAGAAGGACTGATATCCGGAGACTGGAGGTAAAGAATCTAATATGTAAAATCTTTTAGACGTTAACATTTACTGAACAGGTGATAAAAATCTACATTTAGAATATAAGAGAACGTTCGAAATATTTAGGTCCGTATATAAAGTGTTCCTAGACCCTTGAGACTTTACATTAGTTCTTTTATAGAGGTAAAAGGTCAAAGATTCCCTCTCATCCCCCGAAAGGAACACCGAGTCCACCATTTCTTAGACAGACGTTACGTCCTCTGCACCCAAACTAGGGACCAAACCCTTCTAGGGAACCTCTTCCCTTTCCGATGGGTAAGGTCATAGGACCGGATCTCTTAAGGTCCTTGACATATCAGTTACAAGTCAATTCAAGTCAAGTCAAGTCAGCGAGTCAGCACAGGCTGAGAAACATTGGGGTACTTAGCGTCGTTCGGTCCGGAGAGACAGGTAGTGGTAGAGGACCTCAAGTGAGTCTGAGCGCAGGTAGCTCAGTCACTACGGTAAGTCGGTAGAGTAAGAGACAACAGGGGAAGAAGAGGACGGGGGTTAGGGAGGGTCGTAGTTTCAGAAAAGGTTACTCAGTTGAGAAGTGTACTCCACCGGTTTCATGACCTCAAAGTCGAAATCGTAGTAAGGAAGGTTTCTTTAGGGTCCCAACTAGAGGAAGTCTTACCTGACCAACCTAGAGGGACGTTCGGTTTCCTGAGAGGTCTCAGAAGAGGTTGTGGTGTCAAGTTTTCGTAGTTAAGAAGCCGCGAGTCGCAAGAAGTGTCAGGTTGAGAGTGTAGGTATGTACTGGTGTCCTTTTTGGTATCGGAACTGATCTACCTGGAACCAACCGTTTCATTACAGAGACGAAAACTTATATGATAAATCCAACCAGTATTGAAAAGAAGGTTCCTCATTTGTAAAAAATTAAAGTACCGACGTCAATGGTAGACGTCACTAAAACCTCGTGGGGGTTTTTTTAAGACTGTGACAAAGGTGACAAAGGGGTAGATAAAGGGTATTTCACTACCCTGGCCTACGGTACTAGAAGCAAAAGACTTACAACTCGAAATTCGGTTGAAAAAGTGAGAGGATAAAATGAAAGTAGTTCTTCGAAAAATCAAGAAGAAGTGAAAGACGGTATTCCCACCACAGTAGGCGTATAGACTCCAATGACTATAAAGAGGAACGTTAGAACTAAGTTCGAACACAAAGAAGGTCAGGTCACAAAGAGTACTACATGAGACGTATATTCAATTTATTCGTCCCACTGTTATATGTCGGAACTACATGAGGAAAAGGATAAACCTGTGTCAGACAACAAGGTACAGGTCAGGATTAACAACGAAGGACTGGACGTATGTCTAAAGAGTTCTCCGTCCACTCCACCAGACCATAAGGGTAGACAAAGTCTTAAAAGGTGTAAAATAACACTAGGTGTGTCAGTTTCCGAAACCGTGTCAGTTATGTCGTCTTTATCTACAAAAAGACCTTGAGAGAACGAAGAAGGTACTAGGTCGCCTACAACCGTTAAACTAAAGACCAAGGAGACGGTAAAGATTTTGGTCGAACTTGTAGTCCTTCAAGTGCCAAGTACATAACGACTTTGGACCGAACCTCTTAAAACTCGTAATGAAATGATCGTACACTCTACTCACGTTAACACACCATCAAACTCGTAAGAAACCGTAACGGAAAGAAACCCTAACCTTACTTTTGACTGGAAAAGGTCAGGACACCGGTGACGACTCAAAAGGTTTAAACAACCATATAACTCACGTCGTGAAAGTGTCGTAGTAGAAAGTCCTAAACTTTGTCGAGTTGACCTTAAGGTAGTGCAGGTGATCGAAACAAGCATCACTACGAAAGATTCCGGGTGAACTGAAGCGTAAGGGGATACACACCGAGATCTACTCACTAGTGTGGTAACACTAATAGGCCCAGTACTTCTAGAAAAAACATATCAAGAAGTCTGACTCCCTGTCAATGTGTGTGTGTTCACCGTCATCCTCAGTTTAAATCCATTCATGGTCAATGGTTTATGTCTATGGGATTCGTGTCACTAGTTGGAAGGAGAGGGGATTGTAGGAGACATGAAGAGGTAATCACACGACAACGATTCAACACAGACTGAGAAACATTACGGTACCTGACGTCGTGTGTTCCGAAGGTACACGATGTGATAGAGGAACTCAAACGAATTTGAGTATAGGTAACTCAGTCACTACAGTAGGTTGGTAGAGTAGGAGAAAAGAGGGAGAAGAAGAAAACGGAAGTTAGAAAGGGGTTTAGTCCCTGAAAAGGTTAATCCGGTAAGGTCATATTTTTAGGAGGACGAAAAAGACAATCATCTCAATTCAAGTTAGGGAGACGGTATAATGTTGTCAGAACTGGGTATGTAGTTGTCAGTTTATTTAAGACGTAACAGATAAAAGATAGATCATTTTAAAAAAAAGAAATTGTCCAGAAACAGATTTTAGTGATACACATTATTAGGTACTCCGTAGATAAAGTTATTTTGGTATTTAAGTACTTACCAGATCATCCTGATATAGACTCATACCATTAGACCTCGAAAGGATTTACGGATTCAGGTGTCAGGTACCCCAGCGGATTCATGAATGATTACTAATCCTTTAAAAAAAGAAAAAGTAAATTTATAAATAAAAGTTGTCCATATCGGTGAATAAGGAACCAAAATAAGAGACTAGTCTTGTTGTTTTTTGTAGATGTCTTCTCAGTCGTGATCGTAAGATTTTATAGTAAGGTGTACAATTGTTAACAGAACCAGAAGGAAGAACCCCTTAAATACTTTTCGCTATCCAAAGACATTTAAGAGTCGTGTGTTCAGAGTAAGTCTGTAGGAACCAGGAGAAACGAGAATTTCCCTCTTTTCTCAGAGATTTTTCCCATTAAATCAAAATTGGTCTAAAATCTACAATCCGAAGGGACCACCGAGTCTCCCATTTCGTAGACGGACCTTACGCCCTCTAGGTCCAAACTAGGGACCCAGTCCTTCTAGGGGACCTCCTCTTTTACCGTTGGGTGAGGTCATAAGAACGGACCTTTTAGGGTACCTGTCTCCTCGGACCACCCGGTGTCAGGTACCCTAGCGTTTCTCAGTCTGTGCTGACTCGTTGAAGTGAAGTCAAGTCAAGTGAAGTATTCAGAGTTGAATGATACATTGGTTTCTACAATAAAGATACGATTAGACCATAATGGAGAATTTTGGGGAGGATATTTAAGTCTCTATCGAATGGATATTATAACATAAAGGGTTCAGTTATTGAAAAATTGGTTTTCACTCAATTTTAATATGAACTTTAATGATCCTACCAACGAAATTTTTAGAAGTGGTCTAAAAGTGGAGACGAAATTGTCTCAAGTAAGAATTTACCAGTAATTCATAAAAGGTTTTATAAAAGATAATAATAGAAGAGGTAATTTATAAAAAAGGAGTATAAGTGACGGAGAATTTCTTAGACGGATCTTAACGAAATAAGTGTGTCGATCTTATAATAGTAAGGTAGTTTTTATCGACAAAAAAGAAATGGAAGACGTGAATCATTTTATGATAGTTGTATTGGTTTTCTAGGAGTGGTCTCAGGGTGTTTGACATACCAGATTGTTTCAAAGAAAATAGTAGTTTGGATTGTCTCTTAAACGACTTAAAAACGCATAATATAAAGTTGGATCAATTAGAAGTGATTCACCAACGGAAAAATAGGTATCTAAGTAAAGATACCTAAAATCTGTCTAACGATCTCTTGACTGACTGTTTTGACTAAGAGTCGTAACAATTGGACCCGAGTACTTTTCTTCTACACAAGTCACTTAGGTGACCGAGTGTTGACTGTAGACAGAATAAGGGGAACAAGAACAAAACAATCATGTATAGAGACGTCAAATTTTTTACAGAGATCCGTACAAAGGACTTTTCATCAAAATTTTAAGGTATCGGGCTAACTATACACCCTTTTAAAAAGAGGAATGAACATAGTATAGTTCTTCGGTTGAAAATAATAAATTTTTCTCTATAACTACAACAAAACAAAAGAAAATATAAGGTCTTTAAATTGTCTGTCGCACTTGTCCATAATCGTACGACAAATTAATAGACATCGAAATTTAATAGTATTTAGTACGACGTAGAAGATGACGTGTGAACTGTCTCCGTGTCCCTTCTAAGTGTATAAGTCTTATTGAAAACAAAAGATATGATACCTGTTGTCTGAAATTCCACTAGGTGTAGAGGACGGGAAACGTGATGACATATCTAGAAGGGGAACTCACACCCTTCTGTTAACGAACTTGGTTACTCTTTACACTACTCTAATTATATTAATATAAACAACTGAGTCTACGATTTGTTAGACGAACGTCACACTCGCCGGACCCAAACTAGGGACCCAACCCTTCTAGGGACCTCTTCCCTCACCAACCAATGAGTGAGGTCATAAGAACGGATCTCTTAAGGCACCTGTCTCCTCGGACTGTCCGATGTCGGGCACCCCAATTTTTCTCAACCTGTGCTGTACTGACTCTTTGAAAATGAAGTGACGTGTGCTAATATCTTCTAACGATTCTGACACCATTGGTAGACCTATCGTAGAAAGAGGGAGAGGAGAGAAAAAGTAAACGAAGGTAGAGGGAGAAGGAGAAAGCGAATGACCAAAACTTCATCCTTCAATGGTGTACAGAATATCGATGTTCCTTTAGTTAATACGATTGTTGTACTCTCTCGAGTCTTTGCCTGAAAAGTCGTGATATCGGAGCTTTACTCTTAATTCGGATCGATTACGGAACTAACGTCGGACAATCAGAACTTCCTCTATTGTGTCAATTCAGAGAAGACCCCAGGACTTGATGTCTTTAACACTTTATTATTTGCACACAACAAAATTCGTCGATGTAAGTGGTATCAAATAATGTGTCTTTATATTTTACTTATGGGGATATTTAAGGTGAAAAAACAACGACAACAAAAAAAATAAAGTGAATGATTGTAGTAGAAAGGTGAGAGGGATCACCGAGTCTACCATTTCGCAGACGGACGTTACGATCTCTGGGTCCAACCTAGGGACCCAGTCCTTCTAGGGCACCTCTACCTTTACTGTTGGGTGAGGTCATGAGAACGGACCTTTTGAGGTACCTACTCCTCGAACCACTCGATGTGAGGTACTCCAGCGTTTCTCAACCTGTACTGTTTCTAAAGTGAAAGTGAAAGAAGGAAGTACACCCGAATTTTGTACAGTGGGATTAGGAAAGAGAAAATGGTAATGTTGGTTATGACTCAGTAAGATATCTATGATAAAGAATGTAGAGTCATTCTAATGAAGGAACTGATAGGTTAGTTTATTATATTATGAAGGACTTGGGTCTTTAAAAGAAGTGCGTCTAAAGATAAGATCTATTTGTTATTACTCTAAAGTTTGTAGTGTCTGATGGAAACGAAGGTCTTGAAGTTTTGTTACCTCAAGAGACAATTCGGTATTACCATTTCTTATACCTTTTATTACATATGTCCACATTAACTTAGTGAAACGACATGTCGTCTTTATTCCCGTTGTAACATTTAGTTGATATAAAATTAATTTTTTAAGAAAAAAGGGTAATGATAAACTTCTGGGGAAAGTTTCCACGTATTAGAACGGTCTCAAGACTTAATAATGTCGATAGTACGATAACCGTGGAGGGTAATGTCTTTTTACAGTGTCTTCTTGTTGTTCCAGAAACTAAAAAAATTTACATATACGACATTTGTTCGTCATCAGTATTGTCGAAAATTCTATTAAGTTATTAAAGAGGAGTGTGAGGTAAAGTCAAGTCTACAATATCGTGATGTAATCATTCGTTCATCAAGGATAATCTAAATTCATAAAGACGTGTATTTGAGTATGTTACATTTAAATAACTGAGAAGGTTACAAAAGAAAGTCAATTCCAATTAAAGAAAATTTACTTTTAATCCTTTTTTTCCAAACATTGTCTGCCACGGATACGTGACGACACTACTTTCTTAGATTAAATGAAGACTCCTTAGTAAAAAATTAGTCATCTTTTTATGTGTATACACTAAGTAAAATGAGTTCAAGAATAAGACTGATCTTTTTCTCTACTTCCAGTTTAGACTGTAGAGTGACTTCCGACTTTATTCGGTAGATTCCAATTACTACGATATTGACTCACCGTAATTTTCAACCATACGTCGTCTTCGTGTCCTATGTTCTACTGGTCTGAATGACTCAGTTATAGATTCATCTATTGTGACGACGTTTGTTCTTTTAACTATTACTTTAGTTATACAAGACACTGTTTTTAATGACTAGGTTTAGTTAGATAGTTGGGTCGTAAACAAACATGACGTAAACCGTGACAACGTTAAACTCATAAATGCTAGATGGTCTTGATGACACAATGACACTACCTGATTGAAAAATTCCAAATGTAATAGATATAGTATATATATTATATATATACACATACATACATATGTACCCTGAAGGGACCACCGTGTACATATGTACACACGAGTACACGAATCAGGACCGGCCTAGAAACGTTGTGGTACCTGAAATCGGACGGTCCCAGGAGACGGTACCTTTAAAGGTCTGTTATGACCTTACCCAACGGTAAAGAAAGAGGTTATATATCCACATATATGTATATACATATATATGTATTTCTGTGTGTGTGTGTGTATATATATATATATGTGTAAAAAACTATGTGAGAAACTGAATTAGGATTACAATTGTTAGGTGACCAATCGATGTTATTCAAAGTACCATTGTTTTTGGGTGGTTTATACTGTTCATCATAAAGTGGTTCAAATACAGTTAGTAAGTTACAATCTTTTAGTTAGTTGTTAAAAACCGTTAAAATTATAAAATTTCATGACGAACTATTGGTAGAGAATACACACGAAACCCTTTGTGATCTCTTCCGTTACCGTGGGGTGAGGTCATGAGAACGGACCTTTTAGGGTACCTATCTCCTCAGACCACCCGACGTCAGGTACCCCAGCGACTCCCAGTCTGTGCTGACTCACTGAAGTGAAAGGGAAAAGTGAAAGTACGTAACCTCTTCCTTTACCGTTGGGTGAGGTCACAAGAACGGACCTCTTAGGGTCCCTGTCCCCTCGGACCACCCGGCGGGTAGATACCCCAGCGTGTCTCAGCCTGTCCTGACTTCGCTGAATCGTCGTCGTCGTCGTCCCTTGTAATGAACAGAATCTATAGTTCATAACTGGGAAACAGAACCTCCAAGATTACCTACCTTTGTTTCATTGTTTTCAGTTATATAAAGTTGAGGATTCCGTTAACTTAGTCTTAACTTTTACACTACTGTTGTCTAAATCAAAGGTCAGGAGTTATTTTGATATTTAAGATAATGTTGTTCATTATCTTAAAATCTTTGATGATATTTTGTACCATCTGATATAGTCACAATACGAATATTCACATGAAATGTAAGTAAGAAATTTGTATAATAAATAACTCACCGATGAACCGTAGGTCAGGGTAGTGAAGTACCCTTTATCTACCCCTTTGTCACCTTTGTCACAGTCTGAAATAAAACCCCCCGAGGTTTAAGTGACGTCTACCACTGGCGTCTGTACTTTAATTTTCTGCGAACGAGGAACCTTCTTTTCAATACTGGTTGGATCTATCGTATAAGTTTTCGTCTCTGTAATGAAACGGCTGATTCCAGGCAGATCAGTTCCGATACCAAAAAGGACACCAGTACATACCTACACTCTCAACCTGACACTTCTTCCGACTCGCGACTTCTTAACTACGAAAACTTGACACCACAACCTCTTCTGAGAACTCTCAGGGAACCTGACGTTCCTCTAGGTTGGTCAGGTAAGACTTCCTCTAGTTTGGACCCTAAAGAAACCTTCCTTACTACGATTTCGACTTTGAGGTCATTAAACCGGGGGAGTACGCTTCTCAACTGAGTAACCTTTTCTGAAACTACGACCCTCCCTAACCCCCGTCCTCCTCTGCCCCTGCTGGCTCCTACTCTACCGACCTACCGTAGTACCTGAGCTACCTGCACTCAGACTCACTTGAGGCCCTCTACCACTACCTGTCTCTCCGGACCGCACGACGCTAAGTACCCCAGAGTTTCTCAGTCTGTACTGACTTACTGACTTGATTGAACACACTTCGTAATAAAATGAACAGTACACCGGTACTTTAAACCTATAACCTCAAAACTCACTATCTATGTCTATCACTTAAATTCTTATGTGTAAGTAAATACTATTAGTATTGATAAATCTTCTTTTATTCATTCATCCTTCATTATTTGTTCCATACTTTACACATAAATAAGATTGAAACTACGACTTTGTACCTGTAGTCTTTTCAATATTTCTTTGAAACTATAATGAATTTAAATTTCGGAACTCAGTCCCGTTTCGAACTATACAAGTTCTTTGACTTGTGCTTGGTATATATTCCTAGTGTCTCTCGTTCGTCCATCGTCATTTTTCAGACTTGTTTCGGTAGATTCGTTACTTTTTTACCAGTATAAAAGAAAATTGACGTTATTCTTGCAAAAACTCCCGAATTCCTTCCCCGACTATGATAAACTAAACACAATATTTCTTCCCACCACTTCCCACCAGGACTTGTTTAAGACGTCACAGAACGATCCACCGATGGAGTGTCCTCCAGTAAGACCTAATAAGTCCGTTTTCGCTCAATTGTTTGTCCCAAGTTTCTTGACAAAGATGACCTTGTCCTCTGAGTCATCTTACATCTCCAGGTCCTGAGGGTCGAAGTGGACTTAGAAGGTCAGAGATAAAACTGTAAGTCTTGGGGTAACGTAGGTTTAGACGGGAGTTGAATTGTCTTCTATAGGACAATACAAATCCACTAAGTTTAATCTAACATTAAGTTAGTGAACATGTTACTCTGAGATCGAAACCGAGACTCATTGGAGTCGAGACACCGACGTAGTCTATTTTCAATATTTTGTAAAATTCAATACATAAGACTCAAACTTAACCCTTAAATTTGGAAAGTCAAGTAAGAAAAAAATAAGGTAAAACATGAAGAGTTATGTTAATACTCATTGGTCGACTGGAGTAATATGATCAATCAAACTGTTTTGACAAGATACCATAGTTTTTATACCAGTTTGTAGTGAAAATATTCATAGAATAATTCTCATAAGTTACTACTATCTTGTGTTTTATGTTTTGTCTTTTTTGTGTGCATGTGTCTTGAGAGAATTTTTGTGTCAACACCCAATTGACTTATAGACGTGTGTGTGTGTTTTTTTTATCTATTCTCTTTTTTAACCCTTACTTTCCGACTAGTGACGGAATTTAGTATATGTATTTGATTAAGGTCACTCTGACATCTGGATTTACACTTTTAGTTTGTTATTTCTATAAATCTTCTACCGTGTCCTAAAACTCTTTACGTCTAAAGAATTTGTGCTGTGTTTTCCTTGATGAGTATTCTCCTTTTTGACTATTTAGTTCGATATAATTAAAGTTCTAAGTAAGTAAATTTCTGTGACAATTTATCGTCTTTGTCTTTAGTGTCTTATTCCTTCTTAGATAAAAAGACGTGTAATCATAGGTTTTATATATCTCTTGATTTTTTTTTTGTCACTCTTTTTATTCCTGTTTTCTTTATTAGATTTACTGTTTAGATGCTTTACCACGGGTTGTATTAGAGACGCTGGGGCACCTGACATCGGATGGTCCGAGGAGGCAGGTACCCTAAGAGGTCCGTTCTTATGACCTCACGCAACGGTAAAGGAAGAGGTCCCCTAGAAGGGCTGGGTTCCTAGTTTGGGCCAGAGGACGTAACTTCCGTCCGCGAAATTGGAGACTCGGTGGTCCCTTCGGTTAATCTGTAATAAGTCAAGTCAAATCAAGTCAACAAGTCAGCACAGACTGCGAAACACTGGGACACTTGGCGTGGTACGATCTGGAGAGACAAGTAGTGTTTGTAGGTCTCAAATGGTTTTAAGTACATGTACCTCAGCCACTACGGTAGATTGGTAGAGTAGGAGACAGTTGGGGACGAAGAGGACGAAAGTTAGAAAGGGTTGTAGTCCCAGAAAAGTTTACTCAGTCGAGAAGTGTAGTTCACCGGTTTTGTGACCTCAAAGTCGAAATTGTAGTCAGGAAGGTTACTTGTGAGTTCTGGTTAAAGGGAATCCTACTTGGTGAAGTTAAAGGAACGTCAAGCTCCCTGAGAGTTCTCAGAAGAGGTAGTAGTGTCAAGTTTTCGTAGTTATAAAACCACGAGTCGAAAGAAATATCAGGTTGAGAGTGTAGGTAAGAACTGATGATCTTTTTGGTAGTGGAACTGATCTGCTTAGTAACAACTGTTTCATTACACAGACGAAAAATTATACGATAGATCCAACCAGTATTGAAAGGAAGGTTCTTCATTCACAGAAAATTAAGGTACCAACGTTAGTGGTAGACGTCACTAAAACCTCGGGGGGTTTTATTTTAGACTGTGACACAGGTGACAAAGGGGTAGATAGACGGTACTTCACTACCCTGGTCTACGGTACTAGAAGCAAAAGACTTGCAACTCGAAATTCGGTTGAAAAAGTGAGAGGTGAAAACGAAAGTAGTTCTCCGAGAAATCAAGAAGAAGTGAAAGACGATATTCGTACCACAGTAGACGTATAGATTCCAACAATCATAAAGAGGGCCGTTAGAACTGAGGTCGAACACGAAGGGGGTCGGGTCGTAAAGAGTACTACATGAGACGTATATTCAATTTATTCGTCCCACTGTTATATGTCGGAACTGTATGAGGAAAAGGGTAAACCTTGGTCAGACAACAAGGTACAGGTCAAGATTGACAATTAAGGACTGGACGTATTACCAAAGAGTTCTCCGCCCAATCCACCAGACCATAAGGGTAGAGAAAGTCTTAAAAGGTGTCAAATAACACTAGGTGTGTCAGTTTCCGAAACCGTATCAGTTATTTCGTCTTTATCTACAAAAAGACCTTGAGAGAACGAAAAAACTACTACGTCACTCAATACGTATCCCCGCGACATTCAATTTTGGTGTTACTCTCTCAAAATACTCTGGTCTTCCCGATTTTAACTCTCTTCGTACTGTTTCGATTTTGTTTCTTTTGACTGTAGTTCATAACATTTGTTTACGTTATAAGTATATGACGAGAACTCTCACATTTAATCATGTTAGAGGTATTTTTTGTGAAAGTGTATGAGATGATTTCTATTTGTATGTAAATAAAATACTCGGTCTTTTAAGTAGGATTCTTACACTGGTAGTTTTTTCGTCAGTGAGAAGGAGATCTTTCTCTGCGTGTACCTACATGTCTTTATAAAAATTCTTATCGGGGTTTTGTGTACGGAGTACAGGTAAACATCTTGCCTATTTGTTTAACCAAAAAAAATATATTACTTAAAACATTTCGTTACTTTTATTTAGTTAATATGGATATACATTGTTGTATTGTGGAAAGTGTTTGTATTACAATTTGGTTCTTTGATCCACATTTTTCATGTACGACGTACTAAGGAGAGGATAAATTGAGTTTTGTCCGAAATCGTCAATCCTGTCACTAATAAAGTCCCCTTCTTATCGTTTCCTCGTTACTCTCTCTAGTGTTTTCCTCCTCAAACTGTGTGACATTATGGGAACTGGATTTATTATAAATACATTCACACGAATGAAAAAAAACTGTTAAGTCACATATATACGAAAAATAGAAAAAGACCTACACGGAACGTGAAGTTTCATTTTTCAATTTAATTTTATGAGTATGATTGATACCTTTCCTTTAACCGGAATTTCGAAATTTTCTATCAAGTCACTTTTGTGAGTTCTAATATAAACGTATATAAAAAGGTTTTCGTTTTCCCTTATAAAACTTCTTATGGAGTTTAACATAAAAAGATTTTTTACCTTCTCTGTTCTGATGAGTCACTACTATAAAACGGATGGAAAAAACGACGAAGTGTAGTCTCTGAAAGTCACGGAAGAAGTGGTGACCTTTGTCTTAGTACTGACGGAGACTTAGGCTAGTCTGATCTCTTGGTCAAAGTCTTTAGAACCTTGCTTAAGTCTTTCGGGTAGAAATAAGACAAGAGGTATTGGTGAGAGTCATAGTTTTCATGGACCGTGAGTCCCAAGGTCTCTCTCTTGGTCTTCCCAGACACGGACACACAAGTATACACACTATGTATAAATATATAAGTTAATACATAAAAATTTACAATTGTAAAATATGTAATTTCATCACATGTGTATAATGCAATCGGCGAGTTAGGACAGAGTGTAAAACGCTGGGGTACCTGACGTCGGCGGTCCGAGGAGACAGGTGCCTTAAGAGGTCTGTTCTAATGATCTCACCCAACGGTACTGAGGAGGTCCCTTAGCAGGATTGAGTCCATAGCTTGGGTTCAGAGGGCGTAACGTCCGTCTCAGAAATGGAAGACTCAGTGATCCCGTCGGGTATATTGTGTAATTCACGAAGTTCTGTGTATTTTTATATACAACGTTTGTATGCATATAGTGTTCTTAGCGTGGAAAAGTCTGTTCCACGTGTTGGACCGGCTGACGCCCGCGCGTCTCCGACCCCGAGGCGGGTGCTCCTCTGCGTCTGCGACACACTGCATCCTAGTGCGGGAGGCCGACACTGGGTCGGTCCGTCGCTCCGCGCCGACACTCGGGAGGAGTCTGTCGTCACCCCTGCACGTCAGACCGGAACGTCGTGGACTGCGTCGGTAAGGACCTCGTACTCGGAGCCCGGGACCGACTCCGACTCCGGACGGTCTGGGTCTCTCACGCTTCGGGGGCCACTGGTCCATATGCTAAGCTTTACTTACATTACGTTCTTAATTTTTTTTTTTTTTTTTTTCGATCCCCCACTCCTTTTTTTTTGTATACGTGTATTTATACACACAAATATATACTTACAGACGAAGATGAAATCAAAAACTATTTTATACAACGACATATCAGCGATTCTACACAGTCTGAGACACTGGGGTAGCTGATATCGGTCAAGGATACAGGTGCCCTAAAGACTCTGTTCTTAGGACCTCATCCAACGGTAAAGGAAGAGGTTGCCTAGAAGGGCTGAGGCCCTAGTTTGGGTGTAGAGGACGAACCGTCCACCTAAGAAATGGTGACTCGGTGGACCCTTTGGAAATATTTTATCTATAACTTATAAAAACAGTACCGTGGTACATGGTTAACTTTTTCAATCAGTTCCTGAGACGGGAAATTTACGATGTCGTTCGTTGACTAACGTATTCACTAATCCATTTTCACGTAGTCAAACATACCCCACCTCCACCTGTCCTACACGACGACGACGACGACGACTCCGGGAAGTCAGCACAGGCTGAGACACACTGGGGTATCTGCCGTCGGGTGGTCCGAGGAGCCAAGGACCTTAAGAGGTCCGTTCTTGTGACCTCACCCAACGGTAAAGGAAGAGGTTACGTACTTTTACTTTTCACTTTCACTTCAGCGAGTCAGCACAGGTTGAGAATCACTGGGGTACCAGACGTCGGATGGTCCGAGGAGGCAGGTATCCTAGAAGGTCTGTTCTCATGACCTCACCCCACGGTAACGGAAGAGGCCACTCCCTACATCATACGAGATTTTAGAGTCACCTGACAGTGCCCTGTCTGGTTTCTACGGTCCCTATCACTCTATGTTTATGTAACTATAGACGAAAAGGATCTGAGGATGTCGGACGAACATGGATTCCCGTAGGAAGGAGACCACCAAGATAGTAGAACCTTTGATGAAGGGATTTATTAACACATTAAGTGATAAAATCAAATACGTCCAGAGACGACTCTATCAGTAGAGTGGTCTCACCAAAGGGAGGAGTGAGATAGTGAAGTACTAAGACATGAGAGGAATGGGATTAAATAATTAAAAAAACGTATATGTCTGGTATAAATAAATTGTTTTTATACTTCTATTACTAATATTATTAATCTTCTATTACAAGTAGTGTTAATGATTCGTCATCTGTTAAACTACAGAAGGTAGAAAGAGGAAAAACAACAAGTATATCTATATACCATCATCGAGTAACACAAACATTCAAATTAAAGAGACTTTAGAACCAGAGAAAAGTAAGTTTACAGGAAAATATTTAGAGGTAAATAAATGAATAGTTCGACCTAGAAAAGGAACACCTCAGACGTAAGACCTCATACGACAAATACAGAGATAACACGACGCCAAGATGAGAAGACCAAGTACGATAAAGGAAATTTAACTATTATTGACAAGTATGTCTCCGAATGAGTCTAAGTCTAAACACTTTTCTCATGGACTCTACACCACCACATGAAGGATATCGGGATTAAGTCCTCAGAGAAGTAAAGACCAACATAAAGAAGGACACAGGAACTCTAACTAGTGACCCGTCACAACAGTCAGACTAGGTAGGTATACTGTAAAGGGTAGACGGAAAATTGAGTACAAAAGAATCGGAGAACTTCCAATTCTGGATCTAGATATAAAGTAATTACCAACGTTTACCATTACAAAATTAAGATATTAAGAAAAAGGTAAAATAATCGACCTTAATAAGATTTTATTTAAAAGGGAATAGTTGATACTCCAATGTGACTACAGACCAACTGTGTCTTCTCTTAATTACAAATTTAGAAAACGTCATTAAGACTGAAAGTTCTATCACTCAACAAAAACACCCAAAGAGGTTTCCACTCACAAAAAAAAAAAAAAGAAAATCTCACAATAGTATACGAGATCTACAAATATATGAACTACAAAATTAGGTAACGTCCATAATTGTAAAAAAATATAAGTTTGAAAAGATTAAAACCTGATATTCTCGGAAAACCAACCGAAGACTCAGAAATCCAACCGACAACAGAGAAAATGTGCACAAAACTATATCCTCAAACTAAGTCTGAATAGACGATGTTAGGGGTGGAGAATAAGAAAACATACGAAAACACACTTTAGGTCCTTTCGTACTTGAGATAAACATAATAAGTGACTATATAAATAAGAATCAGACATGTTACTTTAAAATATATCCCAACTGGGAATTTACAAACAACTTGTCTACTTACTTATATATATTAAATTTTAAACCTTCTATTCATATTTGATTTGACTTTACCTCTTTTCCCCTATTACTTAAACTCTGTTTGTTTTTTGAACTCGGATATCGGTCTACAAAATCTTTTACATGAAAGTTTATTGACTTGTTATAACTCACCGACCTCATCACTTATATTTCGATTCCTACCCGTTTCTCCGTTGGACGTTCCAACTTTATTAGTAACCGACAATTAAACCTGACCCAATGGGTCGACCGTGTCACCATTTTTTTAGGTGGATAGTTACGTCCTCTTCGTCCTCTGTACTCAGTGTAAGACCCCAGACCTTCGAGGGGACCTCTTCCTTTACCTTACAGTATTATGTAAGTAGATTTTGTGTTATTAAATTCACGTTTACAAATCACATTTGAACAATAACTTTTAATACACTGTTTCCGGGCTGTAGGGACGTCTCAACATAGAACTAAACCGAAAAGGGTTTAAATCTAGGTTTCTTCTCTTTTACACACTTTCATGAACTAAACTCCCAACATTTATTGTAGTCATACCCTCACCTCTTAAACCATTCCTCTCCTCGACATCATCATTACCCACGTGATAGGTAGGACAATGGTAATAGGGAGAGACTCTGAACCAAAGTTCCCCCTTTAAGACTTTTCACCACATTTTGTGTACGGAGTTTTAATATGTCAGAATTCCCTTAATAACATACATGTATCTTTAAGGGTAGTCTATAATCAACTCTCTCTTGAGACCTCCATGAGCAAAGAAGTAATGGTTGTCAGACGCCACGTGTACCCGTCTCCTGAATTCCGATACCTCTTATGGTATGGTTTCTCTACGACTGTAATCGTGTCGTGTTCGTTTACTGTTCCGGACTTGACAACCTGTCCCGTGACTTTCCGATGTCTGTTAATGTTTGACAAAGTCACACAAAATTAAGTATTCATTTTGGTAAGATGATCAGACAGTATTTATAAAACGTACATTGACCAACTTATAAAAGTTTTAATTTAAATCTAAGTCATTAATTCCGGTCAAAATACGAAAAGAATACGGAAATCCGTACGTTCTTAATGACACACAATATATTGGTTTGTAAGAGGTCTTACGTATAATAGGAAATTTTAAACCAAATTTGTAATCACTTTATTATAGTTTAGAATACAATTAATAAGATTTCTATGTATAAAACGTCGTTGTCGGACATATATTTGAGAGAATATGAACTTAACAAAACTGATGAAAGTTTAATGATTTTACTTTACCTTAAATCTTATTTAAATGAACAATGTATCAACGAAATAAGGTTCATACGAGGTAATCCGATTAAAATATGGGAAGAGTTTAGAAGAAACGTAAACTGATTAGTGTTTAGTTCAATAAATTACGTAAAAGTTAATTAATATATTTACCTTAGAACATGTTACGGATATATAAAATATAAACGGAATATGACGACACAAGGGAATATTCAAGATAAAAATTTTATGTAAACATAATATAAATAATTTAAATCAAAGGATCTTCGTAGATCGTTGTACCAAACAAAACAAATGAAACAATATAGAATGAACTAATTGGAGTACAATATTACTTTATATTTTTAACAACCTTTTATACGTTTGATTAGAAATTTGTCACTAAAATAAATTTTTTTTCAAAAGGAGATGTTGGATACACCTTAATTTGTAAAATACAAAATATGGGAAATTCTATATATAACGACAAATTTTTCATTCCCAAACTTGTATCGGAACTTTTTATAAAAATATAAATAATTAAAAAGATCATACGTTATTCTAAAACATTCTGTAAATATCTCTACTACTAGTCTTAAAAATATAAATGAATCCACGGTTCGTAATTACTATCTCTTCCTTTACCGTTGGGTGAGGTCACAAGAACGGACCTCTTAGGGTCCCTGTCTCTTCTGACAACCCGACGACAGACACCCCGACGTGTCTCAGTCTGTACTGACTGCGATAAATCGTCGTCGTCGTTCGTAATTACTACTAATAGAAATTTAATAAAAATAAAACTTAGAAATCTTAATATACTAAGTCTTTCATTTTTACTTTCCACGAGTGAACAGGCTGACACTGGGGTACCTCATATATCAGGTATCTTAAGAGATCCGGTCTTATGACCTTATACATAGGAAGGGGAAGAGGTCCCCTAGAAGGGTTGGGTCCCTAGTTTGGGTCTTTTTCTAATAATAAAATTCAAATATGTTAAAACACAGATAATTGTTTTGAAACTATTCCCTATAATGAAACTTTTTATCGATTAACTATATGTTTTTTGACATGTATAAATTATGTACGTTAAACTACTCAAACCAGTAAGTACACCGGTAGTAATGTCAGTTCCATTATTCGTATGGGTTGTGGAGCTTCACAAAGGAGAACAGGAGACGCACACACAAACACACACATAATACTTATGAATGAATGATTATGAATTATGATACATAATTCTTATGAATGTATAAGATGAATAAATTATTACGAAAGTATTATTCATAATAAAAGTATCATAAAGTATCACTATCTAGTGACAATGGATATCCGTGATGTAACACGTCGCATAGAGGTCTTAGTAAGTAAATGTGTCAATTTTGAAATATGGGTAAATCGTCATTGAGGTACAAAGGAGGATGGGATAGAGGACCGTTGGTCGTAAGACGAGATACGAAGATACTCAAACTAATGAAATCTAAGAAGTATATTTATTTTAGTATGTGGCAAACAGGAAAGAAGACAATGACCGAACAAAGTGAATCGTATCACGGGAGATTCAAATTGACACAACAGAGTTTACCGTCCCAAAGGAAGAGAAAATTCCTATTTGTTGATATAATATATACATATGGTGTAAATGAAATAGGTAAGTAGGTATCTACCTGAAAATCCAGCAAAGGATTCAAACCAATAACACTTATTAGGAGGGTCACTTACACCTCACATTTATAGAGAAATTCTAGGATTAAACTTAATAAAACCCATACATTACAATAAAGTCTTTACAATGAAGACCTAGTACACGACTAAGAAAAAAAAACCCCCCCTCTAGAGACACGAGGTATCGTTGACGTGTGTAATGCAAGAGTGGTTGTCGTATGTTTTCAACATTAAAGTGGTAGAGAAACAGTCGTAAAGAATAGTAAACAGAAAAACTATTTTCGGTAAGACTATCTATACTTCAGTATAGAGTAAACACCAAATATAAACGTAAAGGGACTAATAATGACTACAACTTATGAAAAAGTATATATTAAAAATACAGAATAAATCACTTTATAGACAAGTCCAGGAAACGGGTAAAAAGTAAGTCAAATAAACGAAAAACAAACAAAAACGATAACTTAACAGATTCAAGATATATAAAAATATATTTAGAAAATATTCTATTATACTAAACGTTTATGATCGAAGGTAAGGTATTCAATGAAAAAGTAAGACAACTAAAAAAGTAAATACTCCGTCCTAGAAAAATCAATTACATCAAGGTGAATGATTAAAAACGAAAACAACGGATACGACAGTATAAGTTCATTAGTAACGGTTCTAATTACAGTCTTTCGAAAAGGGGTTATAAAGGAAGATCCTCAAAATCTCAAAGTCCAGAATATACGTCTAAAAATTACGTTTAACTTGACTAAAAACATATACTATTTATTACATATTTTATTACAGTAAAAAAAGAAAATGTACACCCGTGGGCTAAAAGGGTTGTGATAAACAACTTTTCTGATAAGTAAAGGGCAACACATAAAGATCTTTGGAAAAACTTCTAGTCAACTGACATATATACCAAAATAAGGACCCTAGAGATAAGATAAGATAACCGGAGATACAGACAGAATTACAGTCATGGTATGAAGTCGATACATAATGAAAGAGTTCTAAGGAAACCGACTCAAGAAAACACCAAGACATACGTTTCTCAACTCAGTAATCTCTTCTGAGACTACGACCCCCTCTAACCCCCGTCCTCTTCTTCCCCTACTGTCTCCTACTCTACCGACCTACCGTAGTGACTGAACAACCTACACTCAAACTCACTCGAGATCTTCAACCACTACCTGTCCCTCCGAACCACACGACGTTAAGTACCCCAGCGTTTCTCAACCTGTGCTGACTCGCTGACTTGACTTGACTTGACTTAACTAATTAAAATCTTAACAAAAAAGATGAAGGTATTTTTTACAGGAACCCTAAAACTACCTGAATCGTAACTTGGATATTTAAGTGATACTATTCGTGTTATTGTTTGACTTCCTATTTTTAATGTACTAGTAGAGTTATCTATGTCTTTTTCGTAAACTGTTTTAAGTCACAGTTAAGAACTATTTTTGGGAGTTATTTAACACATATCTTCTTTAAATGGAGTTGTATTAACTGAGTATTTACTGTCCAGGTGTCGATTGTCTTATAAGGTGGTTTTTTTAGAAACTTTTAAACTTTATAAAAGGATATTCTAGACCTCGTTGAACATCTTCGTATAAGACGTCGAAGATTAGTCATATCAAGTACATAGAGGATCCATCTCAATCTTTTTTTTCCGTATGTCTAACCTCTCCTTCTTCATCTTAAAACAGAACAAACATATTTTGTACTAGAATATATATCTTTTAGGAATTCTGATGTGTGTGTGTGTGTTTGACCATCTTGATTGTTTACTTACATTCTTTTTTCAGTTGTATCTTTTTAGGACACACAAAGATTATGACATTGTTACTTGATAGACATTTTTATAATTTACTAAAGTTTTATAGTGTGATTATTGTTCTTCAGTTATTTGATTATTTGACATTTGACTTAAAAATTTTTATATGAACTCATATAAGTAATTAATTATAATACAACCGGTTAAAAACGATACTAATATCATATCGTTTTACGGTAACGGAAGTTTTTCAGTATTAGTTCCTTGTTTGATATGTTGACTTACTTAGTGTACTTAGTAGAATATATTAATCCGTACAAAAAACACCAATTTACAGTCAAAAAATCAAGTCAGAGAGTCGGACATCAAGGTGACGTCTGAAGAATTTGTACAAAAACTACTAAATCTTTAAGGAACACTAAAAATAAAGTAACCTAAACTAAGTACTGATAATCGACATCTACGAGTCCAACCTTTACTTTATCTTATTTTATGTCTCTTGAAAGTATTATCTCTAATGTTAAGATATATAATTAGTAATTTCATATCTTATATTAATTTCATAGTTTAATATAAGTTTGATAACTCAATCTTTCCTCATAAAATATCATTCTTTTGATCACAAAATGTCATTCTTTTCAAAAATGTATTCTTTCCTCACAAAAATATCATTAGTAGTCTTATACTATATAGAAACAATAATTAATATCTCACCAAAAACGGTAGAACCTGTATTTAACTTACTTATATTTATCATCGTGACAAGTATTTATCCAGCTATTTGTTTCTGAACACGACTTGTGTATCATAATTTTTTTCTTATGTGTCTTCTGTACCTTAGAAGTTAAATCCAATATCAATCTTTACAATTGTTAAGGGCATATAGTCCTATCAAATGTATCTATACTTAAGTTTGACGGACTCTATAAAGGAGTTTATAAAGGAATCGAGATATGGTAGAGGCAAATTTTATTGTAATTTGCACACAGAGTCCAAACAGTACTCAGAGAAAGAGAATGATGAAGAGTGAGAAACCCCGACAACGTCCATCGAAAACTGTAATGAAGGTTACTGGGGTGAATAATCTTGAGTACCAGAGCATAGTACATTTGAATCAGGTAATATACACTTAACACGGATCACTAAACTAGGATTACTTATCTCATACCTTCAATTACCTAAAAGTAAAGACTATACTCGAATTAACACTGAAAGTACAACCAACGTGTATAAGAAAAAGAGAACGACCATCAGAGAGAAGAGAGTAAACTAATAAGACTACTTCAGTACAACAGTCTGCGACATACATTTGTTTTTACACAGGTCTTGGATTCTCTGTCAATATAAACTGTAGAGTACTTCTTGACTCCAGAGTCAAATTGAAGGACACTCATTGACTTCCGGTGGTTGTTGGTGTACTCACTCAGTCCTTTACTTAGGAAGTGTAACCTATGAACTTCATTTCCATGAAAACACTCTCTGGGTCTCGGTTTACATAGTGGATATGGAAAAGTCTAAGGATTTAATGTTTGTTACACTTTATTATTTACAAAGTACGGTGATTCGAAACCCTATTAAACAATAACATCGTTAGTTGTAAGTTATATTATATCCGACACTCGAATAAATAAATAAGAATACCTAAGTAGAGAGAACTTAATTAAATAACTATTTGATTTTAAGTTCAATGTACTGTGACTACAGATGACTTTAAGTGTAGGTATAAAGTTTTAAGATAAAAATCCAGATGTAAACGATAGAGAATCCTGTCTTATTGTCAGACTTACTTTAACTTGATTAGAAAAAAGTATTTTAAATAAAAGAGAGAATTTGGAATCAAGTACTTTACTATGAAATTAGTTTGGTCAAAGGGTACTATCAAAGTCTAAATCTTCAATAAGAATCAGGAGATGGTGGAAGAGTACTTAGATGGTATACTAAAATTTTTGTATATATAATTTAAATAAAATAAGATTAAAATTTACGAAGATCTCATCAAAAATATTAAGGACAAAATATGGACTCAAATTTGACGACAGTTAAAAGTTTACTTAACGATATGGTCGAGGAACTCCTCATTGGTAAAACTCATACCGTTACTGTTAATATAAAATTTCTATCTGTAGACGAGTGTTGAAAAAGAATTGTGAAAATTTCCTTTGAGTATTAAAGAAAGTCCATTTTCAGTCTAGAAATTAAACCCAAATTTTCTATATTATTTTTATAGGAAAAATTGAGAGTACACAGTAAAACAAAACAAAACAAAATTAGTATTCGAGTAACTTCGTAAGTGTAAAAAGATATAATAAAAGGGGGAGTCCGTATCAAGACAAAGAAAAGTTATTTAAGTACTTTCTAATTACTAATATCTCAACGTTTAATATAGGAAGAATTATAATTCTAATACAATTCTTTGTGAGATGAGACAATTTATATAACCGAACGTTTCTGTCTTTACACACTTAAAATCAGGGTCGAAACGCTAATCAAAGAACAAAAACTGTTAGTCTTTTTATGAGATATCTATTAGTGTGACCAAGTGATGTAACTATAAAGTGATATTAAATTGCACCACTCTATCTTATTATTCGTAAGGTCTACGTTATCATTCTACGTATTTCCGTTCTCCCACCTCCTTGTACCTTTATTTTTTTATTGTACTTTTCCCAATCTTCGTTTCTCATATATCATTCTTTCAGATCGTATACAATTGTAACTCCGACTTCGTTATAGATCGATGTACGAAGTCCATTGACCGGTGCCCTGTTTGATAAATAAGATTATACATTGTTAAACTGGTCAATTGATACACATAGTCACCATTTGGAATGAATTACTCGATTTGTAGTAAATCCATGGTGACGATTCTCTTTTAAGACTATAGAGTTACGGGGTGATTACGAACGTTTACTATAACAAACTGGCTTCCTCTATTTTCATTTTATTAAGTGAATGACCTAATCGAAAGAACGTGGTAATACAGTTTGAGTTTCACCTTCCTCCAGGACCGTGTAAAAGGTAGATGACAATACTATGTAACGTGTTCTTCTCGGTATCTCTATCGAGACATAAGAAGGTAACTCATATAAGGACTTACTTGGGTTGATTTTGTTTAAAACGACCGTAAATCTGACACTTATTCGTGTTTTATAAAAATGGTGGTCTAATAGACTCAATTTCCTTTATTTCTACTTACTATACATCCACCTCTAATTAAACAGTGGAGATCAAACGAATGTAAATGTAAAATAGATGTTATGAAAATGTATAGTGGTTGCATGGATGGGACTGTATATATTTGTACTAAATTTTTAGTAATTATATCTAATATGACCGAATAAACTTTTTAGTAACGTAAGTTTTATACTTTTCTTTTTGTGTTTGACATGTTATAGTTGAAGATTCAAATCTTGATTGTGGGTTTTGTCTACAGGAAAAGTAATATCCTCTGACCTTACGTTTTCATCCTTCAGTTCTTTGTGGACCTCATTGTCCGTTTAAACCGGAACCTCATGCCTTACTTCGTCCCGTTTCCGATTATCTCAAAACGGTTCTCTTTCGTGACCTGTATCGTTTGTGGGAGAAGGTTTTTGTGTTCTTCTGAGATGTTTACCTGTAGTGGTCTACCAGTTGTAACTTTAGTCTAACTAATATCAGAAACGTCGGTTTCTACCTCTTCGAGATATGTCAGTCGTTTTTTTTCTGACCCTCGACTGACACCGAGTCTAGTACTTGAGGAATAACGGTTTAAGTATGAATTTAACTTCTTTCATGTCTTTTGGTGATCGGGTAAGTCCATACTGGATTTAGTTTAGGGAATATTAATATGTCACCCTCACTCTTTATCTAAGTACCCTGATCTAGACTATCTGTCTCAATGACTATTTGATACCTGCCCTCAAGCACTGTAACATGTCCTCTGTCTCTAGTTCTGGTAGGGGAACCTTTTCTTTACGTTTTCGAGTTTTACCGACAGACCCCTCCGGAATGTTTATCGACACTTTTCTTCTCTTCGTTTTTCGTTTCCTCTTTTCTTTTCTATATTCGTAGACTTACGTCTCAAGGTTTCTTATCGTTCCTCTCTATTCTTTCGGAAGGAGTCGCTAGTTATGTTTCTTCACCTCCTTTTGTCATCTTACCCTTTCTGATCTCTAGAGAAGTTCTTTTAATCTCTATGGTTCCTTTGCAAAGTACGTTTCTACCCGAGTTATTTCCTGTCTTACCATACCTGTATTGTCTTCGTCTTCTATAATTTTTCTCTGCCGTTCTGATGTGTCTTCTTGACATGTTTTTTCTAGAAGTGTTGGGTCAATTAGAACTACCACACTAGTGAATGATCTCGGTCTGTAGGACCTTACACTTCTGTTCACCCGGAATTTTTCGTAGTGATGCTTGTTTCGATCACCTCCACTACCTTAAGGTCAATTCGATAAAGTTTAGGACTTTCTACTACGACACTTTCACGACGTGAGTTATGCGGTCGTTTAAACCTTTTGAGTCGTCACCGGCGTCCTGACCGTTTCCAGTCAAAAGTAAGGTTAGGGTTTCTTTCCGTTACGGTTTCTTACGAGTTTGATGGCGTGTTAACGTGAGTAGAGTGTACGATCATTTCATTACGAGTTTTAAGAGGTTCAGTCCGAAATGGTTATGCACTTAGTACTTGAAGGTCTACAATTTCGACCAAAATCTTTTCCGTCTTCTTGGTCTCTAGTTTAACGGTTGTAGGCGACCTAGTACCTTTTTCGTTCTCTCAAGGTCTTTATGTAGATAAAGACGAAATAACTGATACGGTTTCGGAAACTGACACACCTAGTGTTATTTACACCTTTTAAGACTTTCTCTACCCTTATGGTCTGGTAGATTGGACGGAGTACTCTTTACACATACTTCCAGTCCCTCGTTGTTAATATTGACCTGTACCTTGTCGTCTGACCAAGGTTTATCCTTTTCCTCAGACAGTTCCGACATATAACAATGGGACGAATAAATTGAATATACGTCTCATGTAGTACTCTTTACGACCCGACCTTCTTCGTGTTCGACCTTAGTTCTAACGGTCCTCTTTATGATTATTGGAGTCTATACGTCTACTGTAGTGGGAATACCGTCTTTCACTTCTCCTTGATTTTTCGGAGAACTACTTTCACTTTCTCCTCTCACTTTTTCAACCGAATTTCGAGTTGTAAGTCTTTTGCTTCTAGTACCGTAGGACAGGGTAGTGAAGTACCCTTTATTTACCTCTTTGGCACCTTTATTACAGTCTGAAATAAAGAACCCCGAGGTTTTAGTGACGTCTACCACTGGTGTCGGTACGTTAATTTTCTGCGAATGAGGAACCTTCCTTTCAATACTGGTTGGATCTATCGTATAAGTTTTCGTCTCTATAATGAAACGGTTGTTTCCAGGTAGATTAGTTCCGATACAAAAAAGGTTATCAGTACATACCTACACTCTCAACCTGACACTTCTTCCGACTCACGGCTTCTTAACTACGAAAACTTGACACCATAACCTCTTCTGAGAACTCTCAGGGAACCTGACGTTCCTCTAGGTTGGTCAGGTAGGATTTCCTCTAGTCAGGACCCACAAGTAACCTTCCTGACTGCCACTCCGACTTTGAGGTTATGAAACCGGTGGAGTACGTTTCTCGACTTAGTAACCTTTTCTGGGACTACGACCCTCCCAAACCCCCTTCCTCCTCTTCCCCTACTGTCTCCTACTCTACCGACCTACCGTAGTGGCTGAGCTACTTGTACTCAAACTCACTTGAGACCCTTAGCCACTAGCTGTCCGGACCACACGACGTTAAGTACCCCAGCGTTTCCAAGTCTGTGCTGACTCGCTGACTTGACTTGACTTGACTTCCAATAAACCGTCGCAACAGAAATTCACATACTTAATAGTCTAGGTAATTAAAAGATGGTAACGATCAATGTAAGGAAATTTTTACATTGTCTTTTTTTAATAGTTGAAAAGTACGAGTAACCTCAAAATGTGTAAACTTTTGATCCTCTTTGTCCGTTGATCTTCGATGTCCACATCGGTAAAAGAATCTGAATTGAACATTATTAATACCGTTACCGAAAATTTAACCTACCACGATTCTTAATATTTCCCGGACTTTAACTGGACTAAGAGTCTGATCGTTTATTCGGACGGTATCAAAATATAAACGATGTCCTTTGTACTCTGTCGGTATTGTCTCTTTTTTCCAGAAAGAATGAGTCCATGTTGTTATACGTATTTGAAGTATTAATGTAGTCAAGGAGAGACGTAAGGGTTAGGTACAGGGGTCGTGTATTACGTACACCCGTCTCGTCCTACGTCGTCACCCAAACAAACTGTCTACCTTTGGGGTTCTAATACTTTGGAGTCAGAAAATATTACTAGACGTTCGTTTGAACGAGTTAGTTAATGGGTTTACCTCTCGTACAGAAATAATTTCTCGTTTGTCAAGACGGGTATAATAGAGACATAAAGTTTCGACAAAGGATACGTCGTGGGAATTTTCATTAAGTCTTTTTTTTTAAAGTTTCCGACAGTCACAGGGATGAAAAGTTCCAGAGATGAACGTCCAAAACTATTTTATTCTCTATGGTACTTGTCCTTGTAGTTTTTCCGTCGGCTGACGTAACATACTTACTTACAACTCGTAACCCCTATCTTCATCCCGAACTATTTTTTACACAGACATAAAAGTTGACAATTTGAAACTTAAATAGAGTCATTAATTAGTTAACAATTTGTAAATGACTAGTGTGGGATACATGTCAAAGGAATTTAATATTAGAAAACAAACTTCATTCCGCATAAAACAATTTTGACTTGTTTTCAGTCGTTTGATCACAAAAGATTGTATGTACCAAATCGGTAGTAAAATACAAGATTACACCAAGATTTGACTCCTGTTCAAAATTTTTGGTCGTATTACATTCTCTCTAAGACTGTCTCCTCTCAAGATTCAGGTCCACAGAGGTTTCTCATCACTCTGTAGTCTTACGTTCGTAATGTGGACTCTATTACACAACATACTTGAGTCTTTTTGTGAGCTTACTCTTATCCTTTTGCAAAGTTTAATTTAAGGGTTAATTTTGTGGAGAAAATTAAACTTAAAAGGACACCAAACGGGAGTAGTGAATTCGACCAGCGAAAGAATTCTTTTGGTAAAGTATTCGATTTTTTTAGTGAAGTTAATGTAAAACCAACTTTAATGTAATAACGTTGAAGTGTATACATTAACTCTCACAGTAGATTCTTCTGATGGGAGCGATTCTTAGTTTACTTGTTAAATAGGTCCGTTGTTACTATTACAGAAATACCACATCAATAAGTCTGGAGTCAGGGACTTTAATCTATAATAACCGAAATCGGTAATGACGAAAGATCGAGATACTTGAATCTGTTCATTGGATAAAAAAGACTCAGAGTAAAACAGTGGATTTTGTCCTTAAAAATGAATCACACTTTTAAACAACACTTATAAATTGTTCAAATACGTACGTTTCTTATATCACAATATGACCTTACTCAGACACTAAGATCAGAGAATTCTTTATTCGTCATGATGGTATTAATCGTAGTAATAACAAAAGTTCTCGTCTCTCCGTTGGGACCCATTTGATGAAGACACTTTTTATCTTGTTTGTTTATGATATTTTATTTTTGTGATAAATGTCTTTGATCTCTCTTTGGACCTTCCTACTTTATATATACCATATCTATTAAAAGATGTACATCTCCTTTCCTGTCATTTTAAAGACTCTTATTTTTTCCATTCTACAACAAAGTCAAGTGAAGTCGGCGAGCCAGTACAGGCTGATAAACGCTGGGGTACTTAGCTTCGTAAGGTCCGGAGGGACAGGTAGTGGTTGAGGGTCTCAAGTGAGTTTGGGTACAGGTAGCTCAACCACTACGGTAGGTCGGTAGAGTAGGAGACGAGAGGGGAAGAGGAGGACGGGGGTTAGGGAGGGTCGTAGTTCCAGAAAAGGTTACTCAGTTGAGAAGCGTACTCCACCGGTTTCATGACCTCAAAGTCGAAGTCGTAGACAGGAAGGTTACTTGTGGGTCCTGACTAGAGGAAATCCTACCTGAACAACCTAGAGGAACGTTAGGTTCCCTGAGAGTTCTCAGAAGAGGTCGTGGTGTCAAGTTTTCGTAGTTAAGAAGCCGTGAGTCGGAAGAAGTGTCAGGTTGAGAGTGTAGTATGTACTGGTGTCCTTTTTGGTATCGGAACTGATCTGTCTGGAAACAACCGTTTCATTATAGAGACGAAAAGTTATACGATAGATCCGAGCAGTATTGAAAGGAAGGTCCCTCATTCGTATAAAATTAAAGTACCGACGTTAGTGTAAGACGTCACTAAAAACCTCGGGGGTTTTTATTTCACACTGTGACAAAGGGGTAGATAAAAGGTATTTCACTACCCTGACCTACGGTACTAGAAGCAAAAGACTTACAACTCGAAATTCGGTTGAAAAAGTGTGAGGAGAAAGTGAAAGTAGTTCTCCAAAAAATCAAGGAGAAGTATAAGACGGTATTCCCACCACAGGCAATGGATTAACTTTATTCAACATCGTTTTCTGGAGGTGTTCTTTCATATTGTCCTTTGACCTTTACACAATAAGTCTTACCGTTTCAAAAACTTTGTACAGTCCGAATCCTGGGATTCCTTTATTTTATAATTTTCTTTCTACTTCCAATATAGAGGGTTTTATTTTTATAGAGAGGAAAAGACAATGAATACTCCGGTATAAACCCGAAGCGTGTAACGTGTCAACCATTTTTTTTAGGTGAACGGCTATGTTTTCTGTGTTCAAACTAGGGACCCACCCCTTCTTGGGGACCTCTTCTATTATTGGGTGAGGTCATAAAACAGACCCTTTCGAGTAACTGTCTCCCGGGACTACCCTTTGTCGGCTACCTAGCGTCTCAGTCTGTGTTGACTATTACGTCCGTGAGATGACATGATTAGACTAGAAGTGTATCAAGATCACAGGCGTGGTAACGTTTTGACTACGTTTAGGTATCCTAAATCTAATCTCCTCCTGTGACGTTTTGGGAGATGAAAATAAAGGAGTCGACAGATTTAAAATCCGTGTTAAACTCCTGGAATCTATCGACCTCTGCAATACACCGGATTATGTATAATAGTTGTAGTCTTTTTGAAACCTAATGTAACGAAACACCAGAATTTCTGTTCTTTATAATTAAGAAACCAGACTTTCTGTTCATTATTATTAGGAAGTGAAATGTGGAAATCTTTTAAGTTAAGTCTTAAATGTTTCTAACGTACACACTTGGGATCTAGATTTTCGTTATACGAACACACGAAGTCAGGAAAGTAATAAAGTATTAGAAGTAGTCTTAAGAATTTTATTACACCAGTCCACATGGTTACTACCTCTTCCAAAACTCCCTTGGTTACTCTTTGTTTTTTTCTCGGTGTTATTCTTTACAACTACCTGAGTCTTCTGGGACGACATCTGTAGATCTGTCAGTCGTCATGTACACGAAATAAGTGGAAACACGAAGGTTTATATGACAGTGTCTTGAATTGGATAGATCCACAAGTTATTTTACGAGTGACTGAACTAAACCAGACAAACTTTAAGATTAATTCAACAGTTGTGGGGAATATAAAGAAATAGGGTCTTGGACGTCTCCAAGGAGTCTTAGTCAATGGTTACTTGAACTATGATCACCCTTCCTTCCAATAAACGGAACGAAATTCTACAAAAAAGAGTATAGACAAGTAGGAACAGAGTACTTCAGTTTGTTTTTTGAAACATAAGGGTTAATCATAAGTTGTAATCACGAGAGTCCTTTTATCATAACTCACTTCTATGTCGAAAATTTACTACTATTAATATTACCTCCAACGACCTTTGAGACATATAAAGGTAAAACATTTTCAAAATAATTAAATGTTAAAGTGAAAACGAGGGGTGATTAGACGACAATTGACCTATTAACTGTGTAAATAAGGTGTCTGTGATAACTCATAAATGAGTTATGATACATCAATCGAGTCCCTAACCATAATTGATTAATTATTTATCTCAAACTGAAGTTCTTGGACAATTCAAGTCAGAATAGGTTGTGAAACACTGGGGTACATGACGTCATACGGTCCGAAAGGACAGGTAGTGGTTGAGACCCTTGAATGAATTTGAGTATAGGTAGTTTAGCCACTACGAGGTCGGTAGAGTAGGAGACAGTTGGGGAAGAGGAGAGTAGAAGTTAGAAAGGGTCGTAGTCACTGAAAAGTTTACTCAGTCGAGAAACGTAGTCCATCGGTTTCCAGACCTCGAAGTCGAACTTATAGTCAGGAAGACTACTTATAAGTCCTGACTAAAGAAAATCCTACCTGACCAACCTAAAGGAACGTCAGGTTCCCTGAGAGTTCTCAGAAGAGGTTTTCGTATCAATTTTTCGTAGTTGAGAAGTCAAGAGTCGAAAGAGATACCAGGCTGAGAGTGTAGGTATGTACTGATGACCTTTTTAGTATCGAAACTGAACTGCCTGGTAACAACCGTTTCATTAAAGAGATGAGAAATTATACGACAGATCTAACCAGTATTGAAAAGAAGGTTCCTCGTTCACAGGAAATTATAGTACCAACGTCAGTAGATGTCACTAAAACCTCGGGGGGTTTTATTTCAAAGACAAAAATAACAAAGGGTAGATAAACGGTACTACACTACCGTGTCTACGGTACTATAATTAAAAGACTTACAACTCAAAATTCGGTTGAAAAAGTGAGAGGAGACAGTGAAAGCAGTTGTCCGAGAAATCAAGGAAAAACGAAAGACGGCATTCCCACCACAGTAGACGTATAGACTCCAATAATTATAAAGAGGACAGTTAGAACTAAGGTCGAACACGAAGTAGGTCGGGTCGTAAAACGTACTACATGAGAAGTATATTCAATTTATTTGTCACACTGTTATACGTCGGAACAACATGAGGAAAGGACTAAAACTTGGTCAGAGAACGAGGTACAGGTCAAGATTGACAGCTGTGAACTGGACGTATGTCTAAAGAGTCCTCCGTCCAGTCCATCAGACCATAAGGGTAGAGAAATTCTTAAACGACGTCAAACAACACTACGTGTCTCAGTTTCTGAAACCGTATCAATTATTTCGTCTTCATCTAGAAAAAGACCTTGAGACGAAAAAGTTACTAGGTCACCTACAAACGTTAAACTGGAGACCAAGGAAACGGAAAATTTTTAGGTCTAACTTGTAGACCTTCAAGTGCCAAGTACATGACAACTTCGGACCGAACCTCCTAAAACTCGTAGTTAAACGATCGTACACTGTACTCACGTTAACACGTCATTAAACTTGTAAGAAACGGTAAGAGAAAAAACCCCTAACCTTACTTGTGACTGGAAAAGGTCAGGACAACGGTGACGACTAAAAAGGTATAAACGACCGTATAACTCACGTCGTGAAAGTGTCGTAGTAGAAAATCCTAAACTTTATCGAGTTGACCTTAAGAAAGTGGGGATGATCGAAAAAAACAGTACTACGGACGATTCGAGGTGAACTGAAAAATAATGTCCTACAGACGGAGATCCACTCATCAGTTTGGTAGTACTAATAGACCCAGTACTTTTAGAAAAAAACATATCAAGAACACATAAGAACGGTAGAGAAGAATTATAGGAGACGAAGAAAATCCAGGTTTGGTAAAGACAGGAAATAACATGGGTAGACACGTACTTTATAAGGGAACCATAGAGATTAAAGGAACTTCTCGAGAGATCACAAAGAAAGAAAGGGGGGGGGGGAGATAAAGAAACGTACCTAGTAACTCTTTCCGAAAGAAATAGAGAGGAACGATAAGAAACTTTGAGACGTAAGTTTGCCCAAATAGAAAGGAAAAGAAGAAACGGAAAGTGATGAGAGGAAAGGAGTCGATAAACATTCCGGAGGAGTCTGTCGGTAAAACGGAGAAACGCAAAGAGAAAGAACCCATGCCAGAACTAGGGACTGAGGATATGTTACATTGCTTGGAGGTAGGTATCAAGTAGTCCGTGAGATAGTCTAGATCAGGGAACTTAGAGAAAGAGTGAAGGTGACATATTTTGTATCGGAAGAAGTACAACAGTCCTAAAGTTCAGGAAGAGATAGTTCGTACGAATGAGAAACAAAGTGCCTAATTAAGGAGGAGTAGAATTGAAGAATTTAAACAAAAGGATCTTTCAGAAGGTATTCCCTATACTAAATCCAGTATGGACTTACCAGATCACCAAAAGGGATGAAAGAAGTTAAAGTCAGACTTAAACCGTTATTCCTCAAGTACTAGACTCGGTGTAAGTCGAGAACCAGAAAAAAACAACAACTGACATATCTCAAAGAGGCACAAACCGACGTTTCTTATATTAGTTAGACTAAAGCCATAACTGGTAGACCACTACAGGTACACAAGTCAGAAGAGAACACAACAAACTTTGGACTCGTAGAGCATTCTCTATAAGAAATTTTAAACCTCTATGTTTAAATATAATTGAAACACAGGAATCTAATATCGATATTGTTTCTCTGAATGGATCAACACCCCAAATACCTTCTGAAAGATCCTTTCGTTTAAATTCTTCAATTCTACTCCTCCTTAATTAGACACTTTGTTTCTCATTCGTACGAACTATCTCCTCCTGAACTTTAGGACTCTCATACTTCTTTCGATACATTATAGACAATCCTTCTCTATTGTCTACTGACACTCTTCTTACTTCATATAAACCTCTATTTAACACATAGGTCAACTACGTTCTAAAACAGTAAATTTCCACTTCCGTAACGTTACCGTAAATTTGTCCTTTCTTAGGAATAGGTTTAGTATAAAATGTTATAAAAACACTATCATGACTACTTAATTTATTTTCCGACTTCTCTCTTGTCTCATCTACTCAATTGTCCCATGAAGTCTGTAAAAACAACAGAAAATAACTTTATAAAGACTATATATTGTAACACATTCGATTCTACGTGTCGTAAAATTAAATATGTCAATATCTAACGTCATATTAACGGTAACACCAAATAAAAATTAATGGGGGAGACAGCTCTATACATTAATAGTAAAGAAAAAACACCACCCTTATTGATTCTAGATCAAAGAATAGTAAATTAAAAATATTACGTTATAATAATGGATATTAATGATATGACACGTAATCTAGTGGTCAAAGAATATATAGATGATCGACAGTCAAACATGGGAATTTGTTGTAGAGAGAATAAAGAGGTGGACAATTGGTGGAACAATAAGACAAATATCCTCAAGTCTAAAAAAATTTAAGTGTATATTCAGTATCGTATGTCATAAACAGAGAGAGAGACTGAATAGAGTGAATAGTATCACAGACAGGAGTCCAAGATAGGTACAACAGTGTATACCGTTCCACAGGAAACAAATTACCGACTTATTATAAAGTAACATACGTGTATATGTAGTAGGAGAAATAGGTAAATAGGTAACTATCTGTGAATCAAACAAGGGTATAACACCTATTATCATTATGACGTCATTTGTACCCTTACGTAAACAGAGAAGTAATGGGGTAGAAATAAAGAAGACTTATATTTGGGTCTTCATTTTAGCGACCTAGTATACCATCGAGATGAACATCAAAAAAACTCATTTGAAGTGTAACAAAAGGTATCACTGGTTCCAAATTCGACTTCTCTTAACACTGAGAGTTATCACAGTACCGTGAGACTTACTTAATCTCTCTAAACCAGTCATAAAGTCCTTACCTTAGTTTCTTGACCACTAACGAAAACTCCGCTCTCTCTATCTGTGTATGTCTTTTAGTGAGAGTCTAACATCCATGTTTATGTACTTACCTCTTACGAGAACCGACTCTCACCCTACTAAAAAGTACATATACACACACCCACCGTCCCCTTTTAGTCCCCACCGGGTACTTAACTAAATGTGTAAGACAGAAATATAAAGACAACTCTTGTTTTTTCGACTATCATTCCCTTATTAAAGTATATACTTTCTCCTTAAATCTTCTCGTCCGTCCTATCCTCAAAATTTAAACTCGTAAAGAACTTTTTTTATTTAGTTACGTACAAGGTCTATTAGACTTTAAAACTTCGTGAAAAGAAAACGGAAGTCAACAATTAAAAACAAAGTATATAACACAATTTAACGAGTTAAAGGTTTTAATAAACTCTTTAATTAGTAAATTTATGAATAAATTTAATGAATTTTTATACATATTGTTCTTGTTTTCTCATTTTAAGTTTCGATTTCATCAATAAGAGAGACCAAAGGACTTATATATATACCCACACCTACAACTACACCCAAATACTATAAAGATAGATAGATAAAAATATAGATAAAAACATATATATCCATAGGTTAGTCATATAAATATAGAGATTTCTATAACTACTTAGGGTCACATATCTTTTATACCAATTAATTTCGAAAAGTGTAAATTACATATCTTAAAGTCTACTTTCTTTAACTCACCTAACTAAAGTTGACATTTCGAAATTACAAAAAACACTATACCGAATAGTGACACTTTAACCAATGTCTTTTTCCACGAGTTTCACAAAAATTTTTCGGCAAAAATAGAACATACAAGAAAACTGTTTTTTTTCCTTTTCCTTCGTTAAATTTTGGAAAATTTACTACGTAGATAACGTCACATTATCCTCCGTAGTATGACAATTCTCATAGTTTAGGGTATAGTCCAGTCGATAATTGAAAAGTATGTCAAGTTTTACTGGAATACCTTATCCGATGGTATGACACGTCTCAGTGCATGTCATTAGATCGAAAATTTTACGACATATATATATAACGTAAACTAAGGAAAACTAATTTACAGCCAACATATGGAACTCAACTTTTTTTTAACGTTTGTTTTTATGAGTATAATTACTCTTTAATTATACAATTACTGTCCCATACAATATTAAACATAGACCCTATTTATTTGAAGAGTCATGGTATGTTACTTAAAAAGTACGGGAATAGTAAATGAACATACGTTACATAAACATTCGTAGTACCACAAAAAACAAAGATTTTTACCGAGAAAATTCTTTTGTAAAATTTCAAGAAATTTAGGGTGTTGTAAAACCTCCGTGATATATAATGTTTGTAATATATAGTAGATTCCCTTCTTTTGATCACGTTATAAGCCTCCCTTTTCACTTTTACTTTCAGTGAGTCAACATAGGCTGAGAAACACTGGGTCACCTGACATCTCAGGTACTTTAATAGGTCCTGTCTTATAACCTCACCTATCAGCAAGGGAATAGGTCCCCTAGAAGGGTTGGGTCACTAACTTGGGTCCATGGGACGTAACGTCCGTCTAAGGAATGGTCGACTCGGTGACCCCTTTCATTAAAAATGACATTATTAAAAAAATTTTAAAGTTTATATAAAAGAATATCAAAGTCCAAACTAAGAGAATAGAAACACACGAAATTATAATCATTGATACCGTTGTTCTAAATTTTACGATATACATCATATTCATTTTCCTTTTACCTCTCGTACTTTGGATTTTTTCTTTCAATAGTCAGGGAAATGACGGTAACACTCAGTGTTTTTATTTAAAGTCTTAACACGACAGTGAATACGTCCCTTACATGGAACATACAGTACTTCTTCAAACCAAAACCAAAATTGAAAACTTTAAAAATGATATATTCAAAGGTCACATGTGGTAATATTAAGTTGCAGACATATGTAATGTTTCTTTAGTGGTGGTGGTCAGATCAAAGATGGGTAATGGTGTGTCAACTGAGGACAGTGGATAAACCGGATGAGCGTTGGGGGTTAAACAAATACTAATAGATATGAAGAAGTAATGAGGGGTGTTGTAACCTGAAATGAAGGTAGTGGTCAGTGTAGGTGTCGACCCACAACAAAAACGAAACCGAAGTAGAGAAGTAAGAGAGACCTCAATAAAGAGGTCACAAGAGGTCATCGTATCCCGTGGATGGTTGGACCCTTCAAGTAGAAAGACATAGGATAGAAAAATGGAAAAGTATGACAGGTACCAAAAGACTTTCGTTCTTATGACTCCACCAAACTGTAAGGGAAGAGGTCACCTGGTACATAACAGTCGTGAGAGGTGGTACTGGGCAGGGAGTACCGTACCAAGTATCAAAGTAACTCAATCTGTTCCGACACCAGGTAAACTAGTCTAACCAATCAAAAGACTTTACCACTAAAATCCATACAGACTGGAGACTACCTCTTTCTATTCTCCGATTATCTCGAAGGATAACCTCTCTGACTGACTTCCCCTTTGAGACAGAACAAGACTACACACTCCAGTACGAGTCAAGTCAAGTTAAGTCAGCGAGCTAACACTGACTGAGAAACACTCTTCTACGTGATGGCGTGTGGTCCCGAGGGACAGGTAGTGGTCGAGTGTCTCAGGTGAGTTTGCGTACAGGTAACTCAACCACTACGGTAGGTTGGTAGAGTGGGAAACAGCAGGGACAGAGAAGGACGGAAGTTAGAAAGGGTCGTAGTCCCAGAAAAGGTTACTCAGTCGAGAAACGTACTCCACCGGTTTCATAACCTCAAGTCGATGTTGTAGTCAGGAAGTCTTACCTGACCAACCTAGAGGAACGTCAGGTTCTCTGAGAGTTCTCAGAAGAGGTTGTTGTGTCAAGTTTTCGTAGTTAAGAAACCATGAGTCGAAAGAAATATCAGGTTAAGAGTGTAGGTATATACTGATGACCTTTTTGGTATCGAAACTGACCCATCTGGAAACGTCCTTTCATTAGACAGACGAAAAATTATACGATAGATCCAACCAGTATTGAAAAGAAG
Organism: Capra ibex; assembly: GCA_006410555.1. Classification (NCBI taxonomy): domain Eukaryota; kingdom Metazoa; phylum Chordata; class Mammalia; order Artiodactyla; family Bovidae; genus Capra; species Capra ibex. The sequence goes on along the minus strand of SJYO01048061.1, from coordinate 19,719,855 downwards.
GTTCCTCGTTTGTAGGAAATTAAAGAACGACGTCAGTGGTAGACGTCACTAAAACCTCGGGTCTTTTTATTTCATACAGTGACAAAGGTTGGAAGGGGTAGACAAACGGTACTTCACTACCCTGGTCTACGGTACTAGAATCAAAAGACTTACAACTCGAAATTTGGTTGAAAATGTGAGAGGAGAAAGTGAAAGTAGTTCTCCGAGAAATCAAGGAGAAGTGAAAGACGGTATTCCCACTACAGTAGATGTATAGACTCCAATAACTATAAAGAGGGTCGTTAGAACTAAGGTGGAACACGAAGAAGGTCGGGTCGTAAAGAGTACTACATGAAACGTATATTCAATTTATTCGTTCCACTGTTATATGTCGGAACTGCACGGGGAAAAGGATAAACTTTGGTCAGACAAAAAGGTACAGGTCAAGATTGACAATGAAGGACTGGACGTATATCCAAAGAGTTCTCCGTCCAGTCCACCAGACTATCAGGGTAGAGAACTTCTTAAAAGATGTCAAATAACACTAGGTGTGTCAGTTTCCGAGACCGTATCAGTTATTTCGTCTTTATCTACAAAAAAGACCTTGAAGGAATGAAAAAGCTACTAGGTCACTTACAACCGTGAAACCAGAGACCAACGAGACGGAAAAGACTTTTGTTGAACTTGTAGACCTTCAAGTGTCAAGTGGATGACAACTTCGGACCAACCTCTTAAAACTCGTAATGAAATGATCACACACTCTACTCACGTCAATACGTCATCAAACTCGTAAGAAACCGTAACAGAAAGAAACCCTAACCTTACTTTTGTCTGTAAAAGGTCAGGGTACCGGTGACGACGCAAAAGGTTTACATGACTGTATAACTCACGTCGTGAAAGTGTCGTAGTAGAAAATCCTAAACTTGATTGAGTTGACTTTAAGGTAGTGAAGGTGATCGAAACAAGTATCATTACGAAGGATTCCGGGTGAACTGAAGTGTAAGGTCCTACAGACCGAGATCCACTCGTGTGGTAGTACTAATAGACCCAGTACTTCTAGAAAAAACATGTCAAGAAGACACATAAGAACGGTGGAGAAGAATTATAGAGGACGGAGACAATCCAGGTATGGTATAGACAGGAAATAACTCGGGGGTAGAAACGTACTTTACAAGGGAACCATAAAGATTAAATAACTTCTCAAGAGATCAGAAAGGGTAAGATAACGAAAGGAGATAAAGAAAAATGAGTAGTGGCTCCTTCCGAAAGAATAGAGAGGAACGACGATAAGAAACCTTGAGACGTAAGCTTACCCATATCGAAAGGAAAACAGGAAACGAAAAACGAAGAGAGGAAAAGTGTCGATAAACATTCCGAGGGAGTCTGTCGGTAAAACGAAAAAACGTAAAGAAAAAGAATCCCTACCAGAACTAGGGACAGACGACATGTTACAGTACTTGGAGGTAGGTATCAAGTAGTCCGAGAGACAGATAGTCTAGATCAGGGAATTTAACTAAAAAGTGAAGGTGACATATTAGAATTCCCTAAACTAAATCCAGTATGGACTTACCACATCACCAAAAGGTATGAAAGAAGTTAAATTCAGACTTAAACCGTTATTCAGCAAACATTAGACTCGGATGGGTCGAGGACCAGAACAAAAAGGACTGAGATATCTCGAAAAGGTAGAAACCGACGTTTATTATATAAGTCAGACTAAAACGACAACTGGTAGACCACTACAGGTACACATCTCACAATGGAACGTAACAACTTTCTCCGAAACGATACTGGTCACGCAAAAGAACCGTTTTGAGACAATCGGAAACGGTAGGGAGTAAGACATGAGGTTACGGTTTAAAAGGACAATAAGGTCCCCAAAGAACTGAAGGATGAAAACGTAAAACCAAGGGATATTACTTTTCCTGTAGAAAGAACCCACAATCAAGATCTTCCAGAACATCCAGAAATATTATAGTAAGTTTAAGAAGTTTTGTGTGTGTGTGTGTGTGTGTGTGTGTGTGTGTGTGTGTGTGTTTTCTCAAGGTCCTTTTGTAGACGAAACGACATAACTGATGTGGTTTTGGAAACTGACACACCTAGTGTTCTTTGACACCTATTAAGACTTTCTTTATCCTTATGTTCTGGTGGAGTGGACGGAGGACTTTATAGACATACGTCCAGTTCTCCGTTGTCAATCTTCACCTGTACCTTGTTGTCTGACTAAGGTTTATCCTTTTCCTCATGTAGTTCTGACATATAACAGTGGGACGAATAAATTGAAGATACGTGTCATGTAGTACACTTTACGGTCCGACCTACTTCGTGTTCGACCTTAGTTCTAACGACCCTCTTTATAGTTATTGGAGTCTATACGACTACTGTAGTATGAATACTCTCTTTTTACTTCTTGATTTCTCGGAGAACTACTTTGACTTTCTCCTCTCAATTTTTCAGTCGACTTCGAGTTATAAGACTTTTGATTCTAGTACCGTAGGTGAGGGTAGTGAAGTACCGTTTATCTACCCCTTTGTTACCTTTGTCACTGTTTGAAGTAACAGAACCCAAGGTTTTATGACTTCTACCACTGACGTCGTTACTTTACTTTTCTACAAACGAGGAACCTTCTTTTCGATACTGGTTGGATCTGTCGTATAATTTTTCTTCTTTACAATGAAACGGTTGTTTCCAGGCAGATCAGTTTCGATACCAAAAAGGTCATCAGTCCATACCTACAGTCTCAACCTGATATTTCTTACGACTCACGTTTTCTTAACTACGAAAAACTTGACACTGTAACTTCTTCTGAGAACTCTCAGGGAACCTGACTCTCCTCTAGGTTGGTCAGATAGAATTTTCTTAAGGCAGGACTTATAAGCAACCTTCCTGACTACGACTTCGTCTTTGGGGTTAGGAAACCGGTGGACTACGTTTCTTGACTGAGCAACCTTTTCTGGGACTACGACCCTTTCTAACTTCCATCCCCCTCTTCCCCCGTTGTCTCCTATTCTACCACCCCACCGTAGTGGTAGAGATACCTGTACTCAAACTCATTCAAGGCCCTCAAAGACTACCTGTCCCTTCGAACCGTACGAACGTCAGATACCCCAACGTTTCTCAACCTACGTTGGATTACTTACTTATTCTGAAGAAATGTCCAGAAATACAAAGTAATGTTAAAACAGACTACTGACTGTAGTCTACGGATATGTCTAAGACAAAGAACTTTTCACAATCCACCAGACACTTTGGTGAAGGGTCACTTGTCTATGTTGAGTCCTTTAGTGACGGCAATTAGGGATCCTATATTTCGTTCAATCGTGTGTAAATAAGAGCTTTTAAATATTCCCTCAAAGGACCACCAGGTCACCAATCCTGAGTCGTGCAAGTGACGACCCGGGTCGAAGTCAGGGACCAGTCTCTCGATTCAAGACGTTCGGTAAATAGTACCAGAATTTATTTATTAAAAATAAAAAAAATTAGATGATTTATAGTCCTTCTCTTTTCCTCATTGGAACACTCAGGTTGGTATCAGACAAGAGACAGAGGTAAGAATAGGGAACAAGGTGAGACCCGTCGACACCGGTTTTACCCCCCAGAGAGAAAGATGGGTCGAGATTCAATTTCGGACCTTAGAGAGATCTTTATATATAATGTTCGTAAGGAGTGATTGGATCACAGAACGACAAATTCGGTTTGAGATCTACTTTGGAATGACGTCACGTGTTTGGACAGCGACATGGATTAAGCCTACTCCTTTCGAGTTTCATGAAAACGTCAACGGGAGTGAGTCCGAGTGAGTATCCAATCTCCATGGTGTGATCCTTCCAGTTCCAAGACTCTTCTAGTCTCCGACATCGGAGGAAAATCGTAGGGTAAACATAGGATCCATACAGCAATATTCTTCTCGTACGTTCACAGGGGTTGAGGTATAAATCTCACCACCGAGTCTTAAAAAAGGATTACTTTCTGACTCCGGTATTCTTGTCTCTAGCCTCTCAAGAGGGTGTTTCTTAACCGAAATAAAACTTGTCGTCAATCTCTTCTAAATGAGATCCCGGGAAAATCTTTGTTCTCGAAAATTAATCATTCGTCGGTTACTTACCAATTATATAGAAGTACTCTTACTCGATTCGAAGTCTAGTCAATCAAAGGGTCTCTGTTCTATTTTTCTGTCGATTCAACTAGGGAAGATCTTCGTCCTTTTAATTTTTTTTTTTTTTTTTTTTTTTTTTAAAGTCCTATAGAAGTTTNTTTTTTTTTGAAAGTCCTATAGAAGTTTTTGATGGAGACGTTTCCTTGGGTTCAAATTCATCTAGTGACACACAATTGAATATAAGGACCTGTAACTATCCTTGTCATATTGTTCCTCTATTGTCAATTACTCGGAGTGTCGACTCACACTACGGTTGTGTTCTTCAGTTGTCTTTAGTCACTTACTCTGAATGTATCTCGGACCCGTGGTCACGTTCTGAGACGGACGGTTACGTCCTTTGTTTTCTCTGTACCTAAACTAGGTACCCAGTCCTTCTTGGAGACCTCTTCCTTTACCGTTGTTTGAGGTCATAAGAACGGACCTTTTAAGGTACCTGTAACCTCGGACCGTCGAATATCAGACACAAAGTGTCTCAGATTGTGTTAACTCGTGCGTATCGATTTTGGTGATAGTTATGTTAATAGACACAATATTCAGTGAAGGTAGGACAGACTGTGAAACGTCCGGACACCTGACATCAGGTGGTCCAAGGAGACAGGTACTCTAAGAGGTCCTTCCTTATGACCTCACCCAACGGTACGGGAAGAAATCCTCTAGAAGGTATGGGTCCCTAGTTTGGACTCAGAGAAAATAGAGGACATAACCGTCCACCCAGAAATGGTAAACACGGTCGACCCTTCGGGTAGTTACGTCCCTTGAGACACATACAAGTTCCGACACCGTGACTCCACACTGTAATCTCCGAAATGTTCCGTTTCCTTTATCAACGGTGTTTTTATCTAGTCGGTCATGTGATTTGTTTACTTGTCTATTTGTTGTCGTTTTGTCGTTCAGGGTCTTCGAAGCATTTTCTTTATAATCTCCCTTTAACTTTAGGTGTAGGTTTTCACTTGTGGTCATTTTCATTAATACATTTAGTTTTATGTTCATTTACATATTACACAGAGGAAAGGAGAGAAACGACTAAAAATTTTGCTTAACACACTTTGTCGAACATATATTAACCTAGGTATTACGTATCTTTACATTATATGAAAAATCATTCTTGTATTACGTCTATCCATTTTCGTTTAGACATAACCTGAGTCCTTTAATATGGTATACCATGTAGTTTAGGTATTTATGTTTACTTTTCTTAGTTTTACTATACACTCGTCCAATTACATTGTTGGAGATATTTATACATGAATGGTAGTTAAAAGATATATTCGAAAACATTTAATATACGTTAACATATATTATTATTGAATATGATATACCGTCTGTTTAGGTCGATAGAGACCATTATCGTAATATAAAACTTACCTAATGTCTTAGATTAATTTCCGTCTAAAGGTCCGACTTATCTTTTGTTTGTTCTAGGTATATATCCGAGGGATACCCTTTGTGTGAAATTTAGGTCTATATGTTAATCTAAATTTCATTTAATTTATTTATTTATTTTTGAATAGTAACGTTCGTCTTCGGTATTCTTTCGTTCTTACCGATAAGATCATAGTCTATTATGTCTGAATTTTATTCACAAAGTATAGACACACTTCGAAAATGAAACTTTTAAATTCAAAGTTTCTCATATAATACAACCTTTCTGATAAAATCCCTTTCATAGTAATATCCCTATTAAATTTTGACTTTGAAACCTATCTATTTGGAAAAAGAAAGACCTAGTAACACTCAATAGTAAATCAAAAGAAAGAAGAAAGGAAATGAAAAAAGAAAGAGAATAGAAAGAAAGGAAGGAAGGAGGAAAAAGAAAACGGAATTTTACAATATAAATTGTAATATATAGACTTTAAGTTTTAAGACTTGATGTTAAAACTTCTAGTATAAAATAGTAAAATATATTTCTGAAAAATTATGTAACAAAAAGTGTAGAAGTACTTATAATAGTTTAACTTACAGTTTATATATAAATTTGTGTAAAGTATATTCATATTAGACGATAATAAGTTGATACTCATTCCGTAACCAATTAGTTGTTTTTACTAATAAAACGAGTTATATAGTAAACTTTTATGAAATACGTATAACAATTGGACTTATTTTTTATTTTTGTTCATTTGTGAATTGTATAAAGTTCGTAATATTGTCACCAAATTGTAATTACTTAAATTAGAAATATCGTTAGAACATACAATCAAATGAAGACAAAATGTCTACTCCTTAGACTTCATATCACTTCAATTTAATGTGTGGACACTAGTGTTTTGGTCATCGATCATTGATTTTAAACTTGAGTCTTTCAGACCAAAGTTTTAGACTCTAGATTAAATTTTAAGAATACAAGAGTTGTTTCTCAGTGTAATAAAATTTTATAGTAATGTATAGTATAAGTCACAATCTACCATATTATAGTAAGTTTCTGTCTGACACAATTTAATTTCTATGTATATCTAGGACTCAGTCTCTTCCGTTACCGTTGGGTGAAGTCATAAGAACGGACCTTTTAGGGTACTTTTCTCCTCGGCCCATCCGACGTCAGGTACCCTAGCCCTAGTGATTCTCAACCTGTCCTGACTCGCTGAAGTGAAAATGAAAAGTGAAAGTACGTAACCTCTCCCTTTACCGTTGTATGAGGTCACAAGAACGGACCTCTTAGGGTCCCTGCCCCTTCGGACCACCCGCCGGTATATACCCCAGAGTGTCTCAATCGTCGTCGCTGAATCGTCGTCGTCGTCGTATCTAGGACTCGTCAGTGTGACTGTACGTGTGGACGTGTGTGTGTGTGTGTCTGTGTGTATGTACGTGTGTTCGTTTAAGTCAGTCATTTGTGTAAATTGGGTTATTTTTCTCTTTTTTTATTATGTTTCTTGTTGAACTATTTATCTTTTATTCTACCACACAAATTTGGATTTATGTTTCTATTAAGTTAATTTTCGTGTAACGGGGTTTCGTCGTTAATTTTCCTTATAATGAGTCGATATTTTTCTTGTATAAGTTCAGTCAGGATTATTCCCACATACTTGGATCTTTAATAATATGTCCCGCTTCATTCAGTCTCTTTTTGTTTATGACATATAATTGTATACGTATACCTTAGACCTTACTACCATGACTATTAAGATATGCATCTCGTCGGTAAGTCTGTATCTACATCTCTTGTCTGAACACCTGTATCACCCCCTCCCTCTCCCACCCTGTCTAACTCTCTTATCGTACTTTTGCATATGTAAAGGTATACATTTTATCTGTCGTTCACCCTTGACCGACACACTGTGTTCCTCGAGTTGGGTCACGAGACACTGTTGGATCTCCCTCTACCCTCTCCCTAAGTCCTCCCTCCCTTGTATACATATGGACACCGACTAAATCCAACTACATACCGTCTTTGGTTGTGTTATCACATTTCGTTAGTAGGAGGTCATTTTTCCGTATGTGACAGTTAATGTACGTCGTATGTTCTTCATGTAGAATCTATATTACTATATACGTCGAATTTTCTTCTCCTACCTTTTTATTATAATACGTTTGTGAAAAGTCTATTCAAGGGATAAACGTATAAGTGTTTTTATTTTTATTTGAAATCCTTTTCTTTATAACGGTTTTTATTTCCCGACAAAGTATTAATATTTTCTCAGTCAAGAAGTCCTTCTAAATTTTTCAGTTTACATATACGTAGACAATTATGTCGAAGTTTTATTATACTTCGTTTTTAACTGTCTTTTATTTCATCTTTACCGAAAATCGTACTTGGAGAGTCATTAACAATCATCTTCTGTTTTACGGAAATTTTCATTTTTTGTTTGTTTGTTTGAATATCATTCCATTAACTCTATTATCTTGGCGAGGTTTTATCATCTTTTAGTCAAAAGAGTTCAACGAACGTGTGTGCGTACGATTCAACGAAGTCAGCACAGGCTAAGAAACGTTAGCAAACCTGACATCGGGTGGTTCGAGGAGACAGGTACCCGAAGAGGTCCGTTCCTATGAGAACACCCAACGACAAAGGAGGAGGTCCCCTATAAAGACTGGGTTCCTAACTTGGGTGTAGAAAATACAGAGGACGTAACCCTCCGCCCAAGAAATGGTAATCACGATGGACCTTTCGAGTTCAATTGACCCTTGTACGTATATACAGACTTATTTAAACTCCTTACTTTAGGATATTTAGTATTAGAAATTGATGTTATCTTAACCTAAAACTTTCATGTGATAGTTTATACGGAGTCTAAATAAATAAATAAATAAATAAATAAATAAAAATGTAAAAGACAAAAAAAAAAAAATTAAAAAATTTAAAATTTTAGAAATTAAGAATGTACGCAAGGGTTTGTACTTGGGGGGAGGGTGGAGGGAGGGGTGTTGTAGAGAGACCCAGTAGGGGTACATGGTCGGGGTTCGTACGACGTGGGACGTAGTCTGTACCTGACCGCTAAGTTAAGAATGTACTATCATATGTACAATCTAACGGTAAGAGGGTTTAGTAGGGTGGGAGAGGGAGAGGGAGACTCAGGTTTTCAGGCAATATGTGCAGACACAGAAAAAAAGACAGAACGTATGTCCCAGCAGTAACGGTAGAAGGATTTAAGGTATATATACACAATCATATGACATAACCACAAAAAGAAAGACCGAATGAAGTGAGACATATTAACCGAGGTCAAAGTAGGTAGAGTAGTCTTGACTAAGTTTACTTAAGAAAAGTTACCGACTCATTATGAGGTAACACATATACATGGTGTCAAAAGAATAGGTAAGTAGACGACTACCTGTAGATCCGCCAAAGGTACAGGACCGATAATATTTGTCACGACGCTACTTGTAACCCCATGTACACAGAGAAAGTTAAGACTAATGGAGCCACACATACGGGTCGTCACCCTAACGACCCAGTATTCCATCAAGATAAACGTTAAAAAATTCCTTAGAGGTGTGACAAGAGGTATCACCGACATGATCAAACGTAAGGGTGGTTGTCACATCCTCCCAAGGGAAAAGAGGTGTNTGTAACCCCATGTACACAGAGAAAGTTAAGACTAATGGAACCACACATACGGGTCGTCACCCTAACGACCCAGTATTCCATCAAGATAAACGTTAAAAAATTCCTTAGATGTGTGACAAAAGGTATCACCGACATGATCAAACGTAAGGGTGGTTGTCACATCCTCCCAAGGGAAAAGAGGTGTGGGAGAGGTCGTAAATAACGAACGTCTAAAAACCTAGCGTCGGTAAGACTGACCACACTTCACCATGGAGTAACACCAAAACTAAACGTAAAGAGACTATTACTCACTACAACTCGTAGAAAAGTACACAAACAATCGGTACGGAGTCTAAATTTTTCTATTAAAATTTTACCATTTAAAATTTTTAATTTTTGCATAGAATGGTTTTAAACCTTTTATATAATTTTGTTACGAACCTCATTTTACATATCGAAATTTCCGAATATAACCTTTTATCAGGCCAGATTTTACACACTAGATTCAAAGATATGATTCTACGATTTATTTCTTCATCTTTATTTTAGGTTTTGTACCTCCTCTTCCTATATTATTCTATTTTTGTCATTCGTTATTTTATCTTTATTTGTTTTATAATTTATTTACTTATTTTTTAGATTAAAATACTTTTTTTAGATACTGTAACTACCTGTAGATGGATCTATCTAATAGGTTATTTCCTCTCTTGTACTTTTAAAGGTTACAGTACTTACTTTTACCCATGTAATCATATCTAAGATGTCTGTAAAATCCTCGTACTCTGTTATACTTGTTAAAGTACGACATGCAAGTTGAATTTCTAATTTATATCAAAGAAACTTTTTACATGTATTGATTTTGACTGAATTCTTTATTCTATAAGTCATCTGATATACATGATTTGTTTTATGTAAATATAAATTTTGGGAAGGGTTGTTCTTTTGAGGACTGAGGTTACCGAAGAGACCATTCGGTAAAGTTTTTAAATCCTCTTCCGTTACCGTGCGGTGAGGTCACGAGAACGGACCTTTTGGGGACCTGTCTCCTCGGACCTTCCGACGTCAGGTACCCCAGTGACTCCCAGTCTGTGTTGACTCACTGAAGTGAAAGTGAAAAGTGAAAATACGTAACCTCTTCCTTTACCGTTGGGTGAGGTCATGAGAACGGTCCTCTTAGGGACCCTGCCCCCTCGGACCACCCGACGACAGAGACCCCGACGTGTTTCAGCCTGTGACGACTTCACTGAATTGTCATCGTCGTTATAGTCAACGTGTGTTTGAAAAAATCTTTATTTTCTACTTTCTTCCGTAATAGCGAACAAAATATTTGAGACGTAGTAGGACTGTTGTTTTGGTCGTTTCTCGTAATACCTTTTTGTTTTCACATATGGTATAATATGGTGTACTTAGATCTACGTTTTAATTTTATAATACATATACACATATGTATGTGTGTGTAATCTTTTCTATTAGTTTTACATTAACAAATAAATTTTCTATTAATCTCACTTCGTATAAAATTTTGTACTAGTACACTTTAACAAGGTTATTACCTAGTGACAAGCCGTAAGTATTGAGAATAGTTATATTAAGTGATTACTTGTCCAATGGTTTATTCGTAATTTATTTAAATAGAATAAACACTACTTTTACGAGTGTGTCATTCGTTATTCCCTTCAAAGGAATCAGGTTGACACTTATATTGTTTTAAAAAATTTTTCTTCTTTCCTTTTCTTCTTTTCTTCCCTCTCCTAATCTCTCTCTTTCCTCCTTCCTCAATTGTTTCCCTTCTAATTGCTCTTTTTCTTTCCTCCGTCACTCTTTCTTCTCCTCCTTTCCTTCCATTTACCTTTTTTTTTTTTTTTTGGGACGTTAGTTCCGTTCCTCCGTGACAGTTGTGAAAATAAGTTGTACCATAATGTCTAAAAAGGGATCTCATTGTCCTGTTAGTTTCTTTATTATGTACACGACTTGTTTTGTCATTCTCCATTTGTAGAGAAATAAACGTATGTCGTAAAAACATATACTTCTTTTAGGACTCATTATATGTTTTGATCACTCTACTCTTTTCATTAAATAATAAACATAAAGATATATGATCTTTTATTGATAACGTTTGTTGACCCTTTACCTCCGTGTTAAATTTTTAGGGTAAGTTTAATAATGAAGTGTCGTACTTTATGAATCCCTATTCAAAATTGTTTTATGTATACACTGAACACCTGACCAATTTTGTCCTGAATTATTGTAAATTCTGTAATTTTAAGAATTTAATTATAAACCTTTCTAAGTTCAATAAGTACGACAACCGGTTAAACTAAGACAATTCTACTATTAAGTGTGATTAAATGACTTACTTAAGTTATATCAAGATCAATTTTGGGGTAGTCTGAAAACATCTTTATATGTTCGACTAAGATTTTATATATACATCGAAGTTTCCTGAACCTTATCGATTTTGTTAAACCCTTTACTTGTGTCAACCTTCTATATGTGATACACTGATTTTGAAAATTACTTTGATCTCATCAATCCTGTGACAATGTAATAAACTCTTATATGTATATCTAGTTATCCTATTTAATCCCAGGTGTCTACCTGGGGAGATAGTCACTATCAGTTGGGGAAACAGTACCATTAAGTCACCTTTCTTACCGATTATAAAAGTCAGTGCAACTACTTTGTTGAACTATAGAGATACTCTCTTCCCCCTTTTTTCAACGATAGATGTTATATTCAGTTTTAATATAAATTTACTTAATATCTTTGACTTTTTCGTTTTAGATACTATAAAGATCTGACTTACTATCTTCCTTTATAAACACTAGGGGTTTGTCCGTTTTGTATACTGGTTAACCCTTTTTTTTTCCATTTAAAACGAAGTTTATTTGATTTTTTTAGTCTAAAAGTACTTACTGTAATCTTTTCTTCTCCTTTCGTGTCTAACCTTCTTTATAAACGTGATGACTATGGACTGTTTACTGAACCTAGACTTCATATATTCTTTGAGAAATATTATTCTTCTGTCTGACGGCTTAATTTTGACCCGTTTCTTAAACACGTGGTTTCTTGTATACGACTACCGTTCATCCGTGACCCTATGACGGATGGTATTAATCAGTAATCCCTTTACGTTTAATTTTAGTGTCTATGGTGATGTGTCACGATCTTATCGACTTTAAATTTGTCCGTCTTTTGGTTCACAACCATTCGCATATTTAATTGAGTTTGAGGATGTAACGACTACCTTTAGACTTTGTCATACTGGTGAAACTTTTTATAAGACCGTCAAGGAATATGTTAATTTACATATAAATGGTACTAGGACCCCGAAGGGACTATCCAGTCAACCACTTCTTAGGCGGACGTTACGTCTTCTGGACCCAAGCTAGGGACCAAACCTTTCGATGGGACCTCTTCCCTTTACGATGGGTGAGGTCATAAGTCCGGACCTCTTAAGGTACCTGACATATCAAGTACCCCAGTTTTTCTCAGTCTGTGTTGACTTATTGAAAGTGAATGTTACTCGGTTCTATTAACCTCAGAACTTATAAATGGATTCCATCTACTTTTATATATAAGAATATTTATAAACATGACTGTAAAATAAAACGATAAAAAGAACATTATCGACTTTGAATGTCCGTTGTTTTTTCAGATATTTGTCCACTTTCCAGTTTAAAACTAGATAGGTATGAAGTACCGTTTATCCCTTTTTTACCTTTGTCACTGTCTAAAAGAAAAAACCCCGAGGTTTTAATAACACTTACAACTGACGTCGGTACTTTAATTTTCTGTGAACGAGGAACCTTCTTTTTGGTACTGTTTGGATCTGTCGAATAATTTTTCGTCTCTGTAGTGAAACGGTTGTTTCTAGACATATCAACTACGATACCAAAGAGATCATCAGTACATGTCTACACTCTCACCTGGTATTTCTTCCTACTCGTGGTTTCTTATCTACGAAAACGTAACACCACGACCTCTTCTGAGAACTCACAGGGAACCTGACGTGTCTCTAGTTTGGTTAGTTAGGATTTCTTTTAGTTGGGAGTCATAAGAAATCTTCCTGACGACGACATCGACTTTGAGGTTATAAAACCGGTGGGCTACGTTACTCGGCGATAAACCTTTTCTGAGACTACGATTCTTCCTAACTTCCGTCCTCCTCTTCCACCGTTGTCTCCTACTCTACTCACCTATCGTAGTGGTTTAAGTCACCTGTACTCAAACTCGTTTGACACTCTACTACTTCCTGTCACTTTGGACCGTACGACGTCAGGTACCCCAGCGTTTCTCAGTCTGTACTGACTCGATGACTTGTCGTTGTATATTATTATGGTTATGTTTCTTACTAGATTACTGTCTACTTTATTGTTCTTATTAAGAGTTTTGGTAAAACCATTCACTGTTTTCGGTTTATGCTTTCCTATAAATCAGATAGAAAAGTAATATATCTTGTGAATTTCTCCGTTGAGAGTAAATATCCCTGTGTTTTGATTAAAACGGTACCTCTCTCTTGGTGGTTGTCATTATCCACAAATGTAGGACATAGAACTAACACCACTATCAATGAACCCACATACGTATGAGTCAACGAAGTCAAAACAGACTGAGAAACACAGGGACACCTGGTATTAGGTGGTCTGATCCGAAGGGACAGGTACACTAAAAGGTCCGTTCTTATGACCTCACCCAACGGTACGGAAAGAGGTCCCCTACAAGGGCTGGGTCCTTAGTTTGGGTACAGAGGACGTAAAAGACATAACTTCCATAAAAAAAAAATTTGATGACTCAAATACAAACACAAATTTAAGTAAACACACATGATGATTTTAATTACACAAATTAACACAACGTTAAGTGTCGTTATAAATAAGGTCATTTACACGCACGTACGAGTCAGAACAGGTTGAGAAGAACTGGGACACCTGACATCGAAGAGTCCGAGGAGACAGGTATCTTAAAGAGTTCGTTCTTATGATCTCACCCAACGGTAAAGGATGTGGTCCCCTAGAAGGATTGGTTCCCTAGCTTGGACGTAGAGACCGCAGAGGACGTAACCGTCCGTCTAAGAAATCGTAATCCCGGTGGACTCTTCCTTTAGAGTTCTACATAAACAGATGGAATAAAGATTCTAGGTGACCGTCATCAAAGAGACTTATTATTGAACCCAGAAAAATCTAGTATATTTACTATCTGAAGAGGTAAAACTTTCAAAGGAAAAATTCCAACGTCGGTCTTGTCCGTTTTACGTGATACACGATTGAATGAAAAGAATGAATAAAGAGAAAAATTAAATTAAATTTCAAATAGAAAATTTCGAATAGAAAATTTCAAATAAAAAAAAACATGTTATAAAAGAATTTTACATGTTTATGACATAAGTCCACTTTTTTTTATGTCATAAACATCTATTTAACATCACTGAAGTGTCACGAAACCATCAGGGTCGTATCAATAGTCACAAATGACTTCCCTTGTAGTTTTATAATTATCACATAATGTTTTTAGTTCTGAAAGAATTTCCTTTTAACGTGGACAAAATGGAAAAAGTCTCATTCGGTACTTTAGAACATTCTATAGAGAATTGATAAATATTACTTTCAACCGCAAACCCACATCAGGGGCGTCGTCGGAAGGTGCAGGGAACCCAATATATCCACCCTGCCCAGTCTCTTCTGGTAACAGTGAGACTTCCAGGACACCCTCTTTTGACGTCCTCACTGGACATCTTTCCGAGACTCAGGAGACTCGACGAGAAAAAGAACCACGAAATAATCGTTGAGACTTATAAAAAATATTTTGATCAACAATGTAATAAGTGTCTAGCTTTGAACAAATTAAATGTCATCCAAAGACACATTCTTTGCAGTGTCTTGTGAGTTGTCCGTCCGACTATCGTTATCGTCTGAGTCTTCACAGTGGACATTAAGATGAGCACCACTCCTCAAGGAGGGTCACGGAAATTGGACCTAAAGATTATAATTCACTTTACCCACGTCGTAAGGAAACCCTTTTTGTTTTGAAAAGTTAGTCACTTAAAAAAAAGGGGGAGTAAATTCAAAAGAAGTCTCATGGATGAAAGAGAGGGAAGAACCAGACAGTTGCACGTCGTCTTATAAAAAAGAGAATTCACTTTCCTAGCGTCCAACAGAGTAATCGTGTTCCTTACCCTCCGAAGAATTGAGGACCCTGAGTCTTCCCACTCTTTAACCCGAGAAGTTGTCCTCTGACTGGGGCACAAAACTCGTTAGTGTCTAACTCTGTAATAACCGGGTCATTTGAGGAACGGATTACAAAAAGGTTCTAGACTAAACTTACATAGAATTAATTTCAAATAGAATATACCCACAAAATAAAACTTTCCATAATATATCAAACATATAAATTGTCATTCCCCCTTTTACATTGGTTTTAATCATAAGAAAGAGATACGTATAACCATGAACTTCTAAGGAAAGTCTTCTTTGGGGTCGGAAAAGGACTCAAGTCAGGAGCAAAATTGAATTCACTAGAAAAATTAAGACTTCGACACAAGAAAAACTTATGGTACGTACCCCCAATTTCGACTACAATTTTGTCAAGCGTTA